>OY998252.1:71502664-72715164 GCA_963922045.1 Persicaria maculosa
AGATATCCAAATCAATTAGTATTATTAATTATAGTATTGATAAAGATTAATAGATAAATAGATATTGAATTAATTTTTAATTGGATTATACTAAATAATTTAATTATATCTTAACTAAAAATCCCTACATTAAAGGAGAATCCGCCACATGTCGTAGGCGACTTCTCCTTTAGTATTATAATAATAATAATAATAATAATAATAATAATAATAATAATAATAATAATAATAATAATAATAATAATAATAATAATAATAATAATAATAATAATAATAATAATAATAATAATAATAATATTGATTTGTACATATAAATTATTTTTACCAGGTGGAGATTTCTTCAATACTAACTACATGGGTATATTACCTATTGATCCCTAATCTTTAATATATTTTCTAAACCGTTTATTGTTTCTTTTTCTTAAAGTTTTCATAAAAAATAATTGTTCTATTTTATTTTTCTGTATTCAATCTAAAGCTTTTAGTTATTAGGATATATGCAGATCATCGTTTGGTTGTTATTTAGATTTAGATATATCTGCATGCAGTTATAACTTTATCACATGAATTTGGTTTTAGTTATTATTTTTTTAGCAAATATATCGGCATATCCAAACATCCAAACAATATATATATATATATATATATATATATATATATATATATATATATATATATATATATATATATATATATATATATATATGCCATATTTTTTCTTTTTTTTTTAGCAAATATATATGGCATATCCTAACAATAAAATTTTTAATTGGATTATCAGAAATTAATTAAATTTGTAATTAATTTTCTAACTTAAAAATCATACTTTAAAGATAAGCCGCAACATGTCGACGAAGCTTATCATTAAACAAATCAACCGATTGAATTGTGCATATATCATTTCTTCTTATGTTTTTAAGTCAATTTTATGTTGATGAACAACATGGAGATAATACATAATAACAGTTCTACATATTTATTGGGTGATACAACAAATGAGGTCAAATACCTCTAAATTTTAAAGGATGAAAGTATCACGTAGCAATGAGATGCACAAATATGCACTGTTATCAACAAAAATTTGATTTTTATAATACCAACTAAATCATGACAATGGGATGAGTATAAATCTATTTCTCCAATAACACAAACGTGAGACCAATTCAATTTGAATCCACATAAATGTATAGATTAAATATGTAACGTCCTTTTTTTGCAACCTTTCGAAATACTATGAGATCACTAACTCAATATATAGAGAAGGGATATAAGGCATATCTTTTATTTCGAATATTTCCAAATAGTTGGATTTGATTTTATCTGTTCCGTAACTTTTAGTTGGACAATTACGGCTCATCATGTGTGGATTTGGTTTTAGTTATAGGATATATACGGATCATCATCTTTTACTTACGGAGTATTATTTAGATTTAGATTAGACATATCTTCTTGCAATTATATAACTTCATCGTTCATGTGTGGATTTGGTTTTGGATTCGGTTTTAGTTATTATCTAGTTGATATTTAATTAATTTTTTTGGTCGGTTGCAATTATATATACCTGCATGCAATTTTATCGGCATATCCGCAATTTTATCGGCATATCTTTGTATGTAGTTATACGATTATAGGGTATATTTGCATGTAATTATAATACGGCATCTCTTTATTTTGTTTTTTTTTAACAAATATATCGGCATATCCAAACTTCCAAACAATATATATATGCGCCATAACTTTTTTTTTAATTAGTAAATATATGACATATCCAAACAATCATTTTCAAACTAAAAAAAAATCCTACTTTAAATTAATTTTCTAACTAAGAAGTCCTACTTAAAAAGAGAAGTTATATCCAAACAATAATTTCTAACTTAAAAATCCTACTTTAAATTTATAATTTAAATTAATTTTTAAACTAAAAAGTGCTACTTTAAAGGAGAAGTGGCCACATGTCGTAAGCGACTTCTCCTTTAGTATTATAATATAGATTTTTTCTCTAAAATAACTATCCTCACGCGCATCCTTATCCCCTATTTGGTCATCTTTGTCTCCTTCCCACACTTCTTTGATTTCGGCAACACCACAACCCCGCCGCTGATTTGAATCTCCATGATTCTTCTTTCCAATCGAAGAAAAGGCGAAGGATTGGCGGTCGAATCTGGATTCTCTAAGTCTCTTATATCCGATAATGGCTCTACAATGGTTAGAGAGGACTGGCGAGGGAGGACGGTGACGGTTGGGGTGGTCCGATAATAGTTTCGGTGTTTAGATTGCATGTATGGTTAATTGAGATCAAGCAATCAATTCTAGCTCCTCCTTCACATCGACGAATACAGAGATTTTAGGGGGAGGAGAGGTGCCAGGAGAGAGATAGAAGGGAAGTTGAACCACACCTCGGTGAACAACACACAATTAGTAACCAACTGCTAGTGAACCACCCCCAAGTGAACCAAACTATCTGAGTGAACCACCCCTAGTGAAACATACTTAGATAACTGAATAGGAAGCCTGTGAACCAAAACCAATGAAAAAAAACAAAATTAAGCTCGAAAAACAACTTAAAATCACATATAATGAAGGATTTTCGGATTTGAACAGGCAAAGAGGGGGAGAGAGAGAGAGAGAGAGAGAGAGAGAGAGAGAGAGAGAGAGAGAGAGAGAGAGAGAGAGAGAGAGAGAGAACTTGGAGGATCTACGAGCGCAACTACATCTAATATCGCAGACGGAACCCTAGAGAAGGAAAAAAGAATTATAGAGACGGAAAAGACAAAAGTACCCTCAATATTTTACACGCGCCTCACGCGCCCGTGCCAAAACCCACCCCCAAAAAATATTATAATTTTAATGGAAATCAACCTATAGAAATGTTTCTTTCCTTCTAACAGGTCTGCTTTTTTCTCTAAAATAACTACTCGCACGTGCCTCCTTATGCCCTATTTCGTCATCTTCGTCCCCTACCCACACTCCTATCTAATCCGGCGTTTCGTTTACTCGCATCCCTTTTCCTCATTCACAACTTCTTTTGATTTCGGAAACACCACAACCTCGTCACTGGTCTGAATATTCACGATTCTTTTTTCCACTCGGAGGAAAGGCGAAGGACTGGCGGTCGAATCTGGATCCTCTGAGTCTCTTATCTCCAATAATGGCTCTACAATGGGTGGAGAGGACTGGGGAGGGAGAACGGTCACAATTGTGGTGGTCCGATAATAGTTTCGGTGTTTAGATTGGATGTATGGTTAATTGAGATCAAGCGATCAATTCATGCTCCTCATTCTTATCGGCGATTACATAGATTTTAGGGAGAGGAGAAGTGCGAGGAGAGATATAGAAGGGCAGTTGAACAACAACTCAATGAACAACACATAATTTCTAACCCACTACTTGTGAACCACCCCCAAGTGAACCAAACTATCTGAGTGAACCACCCTTTGTGAAACATACTTAGATAACTGAATAGGAAGCATGTGAACCACAACCACTGAAAAAAAAACAAAATTATGTTCGAAAAACAACTTACAATCACATATAATGATGGATTTTCGGATTCAAACAGGCAAGGAGAGAGAGAGAGAGGGAGGGAGGGAGAGAGAGAGAGAGAGAGAGAGAGAGAGAGAGAGAGAGAACTTGGAGGATCTACGAGAGCAACTACAATCACAGTTAGTAACCAACTACTAGTGAACCCCCCCAAGTGAACCAAACTATCTGAGTGAACCACCCCTAGTGAAACATACTTATATAACTGAATAGGAAGCCTGTGAACCACAACCAATGAAAAAAAAACAATATTAAGCTCGAAAAAACAACTTAAAATCACATATAATGAAGAATTTTCGGATTCAAAAACAGAGAGAGAGAGAGAGAGAGAGGGAGAGAGAGCTTGAAGGATCTCCGAGAGCAACTACCCTAGGAAATATTATTATTTTAATGGCAAATAACCAATAGAAATGTTTCTTTCCTTCTCACCGGACCGGGGTCTTTCACCCGATCCATTGCCTATATATATGTAGGGTAGGGTTCAAGTGACAAATATCCGATCCGGTGAGTAGTGATTTCATTGGTGGAAACAAGTCTGATTTTTTCTCTAAAATAACTATCCTCACGCGCCTCCTTATCCCCTATTTCGTCCTCTTCGTCTCCTTCCCACACTTCTATCAAATCCGGCGTTTCGTTCACTCGCATCTCTATTCCTCATTCAATATTCCTTTGATTTCGGCAACACCACAACCCCGCTGCTGATTTGAATCTCCACGATTCTTCTTTCTAATCGGAGGAAAAGCGAAGGACTGTGGGTCGAATCTAGATTCTCTAAGTCTCTTATCACTAATAATGGCTCTACAATGGTTGGAGAGGACTGGCTAGGGAGAACGGTGACGATTGTTGTGGTCTGATAATAGTTTCGGTTTTAAATTGCATGTACGGTTAACTGAGATCAAGCAATCAACTCTGGCTCCTCCTTCTCGTCGGCGAATACATAGATTTTAGGGAGAGGAGAGGTGCGAGGCGAGAGATAGAAGGGAAGTTGAACCACAACTCATTGAACAACACACAATTAGTAACCAACTACTAGTGAACCACCCCCAAGTGAACCAAACTATCTGAGTGAACCACCCCTAGTGAAACATACTTAGATAACCGAATAGGAAGGCTGTGAAACACAACCATTGAAAAAAAAACAAATTTAAGTTAAAAAAAAACCTTACAATCACAGATAATGAAGGATTTTCGGATTCGAACAGGCAAAGAGAGAGATAGGGAGAGAAAGAGAGGGAGAGAGAGAGAGAGAGAGAGAGAGAGAGAGAGAGAGAGAGAGAGAGAGAGAGAACCTCCTTATCCCCTATTTCGTCCTCTTCGTCTCCTTCCCACACTCCTATCTAATTCGGCATTTCGTTCACTCACATCTCACTTCCTCATTCACAACTCCTTTGATTTCGGCAACACCACAACCTCGCCGCTGATCTGAATCTCCACGATTCTTTTTTCCAATCAGAGAAAAGGCGAAGGATTGGTGGTCGAATCTGGATCCTCTGAGTCTCTTATCTCCAATAATGGCTCTGCAACGGTTGGAGAGGACTGCCGAGGGAGAACGTCTGACGCGGAGTCACCTCGATACACACCACCACGACCCCAGCCAACCACACCGGTTGCCAGAGCTCCAGCACGGAAGAGGAACACCAAGCACCAGGGATGTCAACCAAGAATCAGCCTTGCAGACGCGCATCTTTAATCCCTTTCATACGAAAGATAATTTATTCAACCCTAACGGGAGTTTCAAGCCCTTTCGGGAAGGATTCGACCCTTTCGGGTTTTATTTATTTATTTATCCGAAGCCTTGGGCCCGAAGGACCCGAAGCAAGGGCCCGGAGGTACCAAACTTGGGCCCAAAGGACCCAAAACTTGGGTCCCAAGGACACGAAACTTGGGCCCCAAGGACCCGAAGCTTGGGCCCCAAGGACCCGAAGCTTGGGCCCCAAGGACCAAGGAGGAGCAGGGGGATCTCGTCATGGCCGGAGGAGGGGCAGCCGCGTCGACACCGGAGAGGACAGCCGGACCAACGTCGGCATCCAAGCACCGGCCGACACACACCACGGCCCTACCACCGGAGGTCGAAGAGGAGGCAACTCCGGGCGAAAAAGGCAGCGGCGGCCTCGAGTCGCCGAGGGGAAAAACACCCCAGCTGGCCGAAACGGAGGAAGGGTGGTCTGAAACGCCCGAGGATCAAGCCGATTGGGTTAAGAAAGGGGGGATGGCGCGGTTGACGGTGGTGGTTTGAGAAGTGGCGGCGGTGACGTTGGGTAGGCAGAGTGGAGGGATTAAAGGATTTTTAGGTTAGGGTTTTTTAGGGAGAGGGTGGTGGGTTGGTGCGGTGGTGATGTGGTGGGGTGGCAGCGGTGGTGCGGTGGTGGGGTGGCAGTGGTGCGATGGGTGTAACGGTGGGGGTTTGGGGTCGGATTCTAGAGAGAGGGCAAATCCCCTCTCTCTAGAATTTAGTCGGTCCTTGCTTTTTTGCCATCGACGTTATCGTGATTCCCAAGTGAACCCAATTATGAGAGTGAACCAACCCAGTGAAATATACTTAGATAACTAAATAGGAAACATGTGAACCACAACCATTGAACCAAAACCCACCCCAGGAATACCTTCAATATTTTACACACGCTCGTGCCAAAACCCACCATAGTAAATATTATTATTTTAACGGCAATCAACTAATAGAAATATTTCTTTCCTTCTCACCGGACCGGGGTGTTCTCACCCAATCCCTTGCCTATATGGGGTGGGGTTCAAGTGAGAAATATCCGATCCGTTGAGTAGGAAAGAAGTGATTTCATTAGTGGAAACAAGTCTGATTTTTTCTCTAAAATAACTACCCTCACACGCCTCCTTATCTCCTATTTCGTCCTCTTCGACTCCTTCTCACACTCGTATCTAATTTGGCGTTTCGTTCACTCACATCTCTCTTTCTCATTCACAACTTCTTTGATTTCGGCAACACCACAACCTCGCCGACAATCGGAATCTCCACGATTCTTTTTTCCAATCGGAGGAAAGGCGAAGGAATGGTGGTCGAATCTGGATCCTCTGAGTCTCTTATCTCCAATAATGGCTCTACAATGGTTGGAGAGGACTGGCGAGGGAGAACGGTGACGATTGTGGTGGTCTGATAATAGTTTCGGTTTTAAATTGCATGTATGGTTAACTGAGATCAAGCAATGAACTCTGGCTCCTCCTTCTCGTCGGCGAATACATAGATTTTAGGAAGAGGAGAGGTGCGAGGAGAGAGATAGAAGGGAAGTTGAACCACAACTCATTGAACAACACACAGTTAGTTACCAACTACTAGTGAACCACCCCCAAGTGAACCAAACTATCTGAGTGAACCACCCCTAGTGAAACATACTTAGATAACCGAATAGGAAGGCTGTGAACCACAACCATTAAAAAAAACAAATTTAAGTTCGAAAAAGAACTTACAATCACAGATAATGAAGGATTTTCGGATTTGAACAGGCAACGAGAGAGAGAGAGAGAGAGAGAGAGAGAGAGAGAGAGAGAACGTGGAGGATCTATGAGAGCAACTACATCTGATTTCGCAGATGGAACCCTGGAGGAGAAAAAGAGAATTATAGAGACGGAAAAGACAAAGATACCCTCAATATTTTACACGCACCTCGCGCGCCCGTGCCAAAACCCACCCCAAGAAATATTATTATTTTAATGGCAATCAACCTATAGAAATGTTTCTTTCCTTCTCACCAGACCAGGGTATTCTCACCCGATCCCTTGCCTATATATATATATATATATATATATATATATATATATATATATATATATATATATATATATATATATATATATATATATATATATATATATATAGGGTAGGGTTCAAGTTAGAAATATCCGACCCGATGAGAATGAAACAAATCATTTCATTGGTGGAAACAGGTCTGATTTTTTCTCTAAAATAACTAACCTCACGTGCCTCCTTATCCCCTATTTCGTCCTCTTCGTCTCCTTCACACACTCCTATCTAATCCGGCGTTTCGTTTACTCACATCTCTCTTCCTCATTCACAACTCCTTCAATTTCGGCAACACCACAACCTCGCCGCTGATCTGAATCTCCACGATTCTTTTTTCCAATCGGAGAAAAGGCGAAGGACTGGCGGTCGAACCTGGATCCTCTGAGTCTCTTATCTCCAATAATGGCTCTGCAACGGTTGGAGAGGACTGGTGAGGGAGAACGGTGATGATTGTGGTGGTCCGATAATAGTTTCGGTGTTTAGATTGCATGTATTATTAATTGAGATCAAGCGATCGATTTTGGCTCCTCCTTCTCATCGTCGATTACATAGATTTTAGGGAGAGGAGAGGTGCGAGGAGAAGAGGTAGAAGGGAAGTTGAACCACAACTCATTGAACAACACACAGTTAGTAACCCACTACCAGTGAACCACCCCCAGTGAAACATAATTAGATAACTAAATAGGAAGCATGTGAACCACAACCATTGAACCAAAACTCACCCCAAGAATACCTTCAATATTTTACACGCGCTCGTGCCAATACCCACCATAGGAAATATTATTATTTTAACGGCAATCAACTAATAGAAATATTTATTTCCTTCTCACCGGACCGGGGTGTTCTCACCCAATCCCTTGCCTATATATATATATATATATATATATATATACATATAGGGTGGGGTTCAAGTGAGAAATATCCGATCCGTTGAGTATGAAAGAAGTGATTTCATTAGTGGAAACAAGTCTGATTTTTTCCCTAAAATAACTACCCTCACGTGCCCCCTTATCTCCTATTTTGACCTCTTCGTCTCCTTCTCACACTCCTATCTAATTTGGCGTTTCGTTCACTCACATCTCTCTTCCTCATTCACAACTTCTTTGATTTCGGCAACACCACAACCCCGCCGACGATCGGAATTTCCTCGATTCTTTTTTCCAATCGGAGGAAAGGCGAAGGAATGGTGGTCGAATCTGGATCCTCTGAGTCTCTTATCTCCAATAATGGCTCTACAATGGTTGGAGAGGACTGGCGAGGGAGAACGGTGATGATTGTGGTGGTCTGATAATAGATTCGGTGTTTAGATTGCATGTATGGTTTATTGAGATCAAGCGATCAATTCTGGCTCCTCCTTCTCATCGGCGATTACATAGATGTTAGGGAGAGGAGAGGTGTGAGGAGAGAGACAGAAGGGAAGTTGACCGCACACCACAAGATTTTTGACATCGTCGTGGTCGATACCCTGTTGGCGGGGATGGAGCTGTGGGCGAGGACGGTCTTGCTGATTTCGAAGCGGCGCTGTTTTGAAGCTTTTCTAAATGTTATTCCCTTTAATGGTGCTTGATTATTTCAGCTGTTATGATTTTATTCTATATGCTAATTTTCTAATCTACCTATAAAAACTTCCATATCATGAAAAAGCAATCTGGCACCTTATTGTTTGGAACTCGGTGCTGAAGTGGCACACTCATGGTCAAAACCTAGTGAATACTTGATTGTGCAACAATGAAACTGCTTGTAACAGGATTATTGTACATTCCGAAGAAAATGGATCAGAACATATATAGAGATAGTGATTCATGAAGTAAATAGAAGTGGTTCATCAATTTTATATATAACGGTTCATGAATAAAATAAAAGTGATGCATGAAGTAAATAGAAGTGGTTCATCAATTTTATAGTAACTGGTCCAGCACATATATAGAGAGTGGTTCAGTGACTAAATATAGAAGTGATTCACGAAGTATAAATAGAATTGGTTCATAAACCATTTTATTTAAAAAAAAAATTAAAAATTGAGCATTAAAATAAAATAAAAGAATAATGAAAACTTTATCAACCACTTCTTGATAACTTTATGAACCACTTCTTGATAGCTTTATATATGAAACACTTCTTTATGACTTCATGAACCACTTCTTAAAGCTTCATGAAACACTTCTTTATAACTTCATTAACCATATCTTTATAAGTTCATAAACTACTTCTTTATAGGTTCATGAGCTACTTCTTTATAGGTTCATGAACCACTTCTTTATAGCTTCATGAACATCTTCTTTATAGGGCTAAACCACTATGAGTAAAAGGGTTGAGCCACTATAAGTAAAAGGGTTGAACCACTAAGAGTAAAATGGCTAAACCACTAACAATAAATGGGCAGAACCACTAATAGTAAAAGGGTCGAACCACTAAGAGTAAAATAATTGAATCACTGAGAGTAAAAAGGGCTGAACCACGCGAGTAATAAGGCTAAGTCACATGAGTAAAAGGGTTGAACCACACGAGTAAAAGGGTTGAACCACTATGAGTAAAAGGGCTGAACCGCTATGAGTAAAATGGTTGAATCACTTAGAGTAAAATGGCTGAACCACTGAGAGTAAAAGGGTTGAACAACATGAGTAAAAAGGCTTAACCACTAAAAGTAAAAGTGCTGAACCACTAAGAGTAAGAGATCTGAACCACTAAGTACTTGTGAACCTTATGAACCACTTATTGTTAATTTTTTTTCCAACAAAACATATACAAAGCGGGTGTCTATGGGTAGATAAAATTAAATTACACCAAAAAATATATTTTTATATTTTTTTAATAAGTGAAAATGCCAAAAAAATAATTTTTAAAAGTCCATGTCAAGCATTTTTTTATGTGTACGTAGTTTTTCTAATTAATTAGCAAGTTGTGTGGATTGACCCGTGTAATTAATTAGTTTTGTGTTTTAATTATCGCGTGTCCAACATAGAGTGGGGTGTTACTATTTAATTTACATGGGTGTTGTTAATTAATTTGGATATGCGCGTGTCATCTGATTTGGCATTCACTTTTGGACACTTAGACCAATCAAATAGCTTCTTTCCTTCTCACTTTTGAAAAACTTCGTACCTGAGCCCGACCCTATATATATATATATATATACACACACATACATATAGGTAATGGTTTGAATGAAAATGGTTCTTAGAGTGAAAATTATTATTAAAGTGAAAATAGGTTCATTAAGAAATAAGTTGGCGCGGGTTTGCCATTAAAAAAACTGAACCGGGAAAAAAAGGAAGCAAACCGGCCCAAAAAAACTATGGTTTTCTCTCTCTCTCTCTCTCTCTCCTCTCTATCCATGGATACCCTAGAGATCAAAGAGCCCCGACGATGAAGCTGCTATCCATGGAGAACCAGCCCCCTTTTGATCGCGGAGATTCACTTCCTATTGCTTCCAGAGCCAGATCCAATCTGTTTTCCAATAGCTGCTATCCAGTGGCATCGGTTTTCCAAGAGCTCCTCAACTACGCCGAGGACGAGTTTGATTCCAAGCTAGGTTTTGGCTCCTCGACTTCACCTCGGTAAAATTTGCATCCAAAAATTGCCGATTTGGATTTTTCTTTCAAAATTCCGATTCTAATTAATATCAGCTACTGAAAATTTGATTGAATTTAGAGTTCGATTGTTTATGATTTATCTCAAAATATATGCGAGATTCGTGTTGTGGAAACCCTAATTCTGCTGTATTTAGCTCTGATGATTGATGTTTTACATAGCATACTAGCAGCTAAGGTTTTATTAGTTCAACGAATTTCGATTTTTTAGGTTTTCCGTTGGTTTTAGGGTTTGCGGTTCTAAATTTTTGTGTCTATGGGACTTGACAGAGTTTAATGGTGGAGCTAATGCATTTTTAGGTGGTGTTGCTAGTAGATGGAGACAGAGGAGGAGACATCCCATGTTGAGGTCCATTTTCAGTCTGCAAAGAGTTATCTCTCGTATGCTCTGATTTCCTGTATATAAGAGTATCGTTCGCTTTTCTGTGTTTGCTATGCATTTGATTGATTTGGTGCACAATCTAGGACAAATACTTGTGATTTCTGAATTAGAAAGGACCACATTTACATTGCTTTATGTTTATTTAAGCATCTCTATTGCTGAGATTGAATTATTGTTGTTGATTAGTGTTTGGTTTGCTCCTGGTTTTAAATTGATAGATGTTGCCTAAACTTAGATCTCCAGGTTTAGTTTGTGTGATTTACAACATGAGGAGTTTTCCTGATGGAAAACATGATAGATTAATAAAATAGGACAGGTTAAGGAAATAGAGGAAAACTACCTTGCAATGTGATTCTCTTAACAAAAATACACAGTTCCTTGTATTTTGGTCTGTCAAGTAGCTTGTTGCTCAATCATGATGTGTTGGTTATATTTTTCTTTATCTTTTCCCCCCTTTCTATGAAAATTACCTTGGAGTGTGAGTTAACGAAGGTTGTTAAGAATAGGGTCAATGAGCAATATTCCGTCTCCTAGCCATCATTCCTGAAGAACTACTTAACCTTCACTAATTTGTTCTCTTTTTAATGAGTCATTACATTTTTTGCTTGCATCATATTTTAGGCAGTATCACTAAATCCTTACAAGCATGCTCATCCATGTTTGCATATGATGAGTATATATCTCTGTGTGTGATACTGTGATATGCATGAAGAGACTGCTTCGTATGGATTTGTTTCTCCATGATATGGAGATTTGCCTTTTCCTTGTTTGGTCATCGATAGAATATTTTCATTTGCAGACATGGGTCAAGTGATGCTGATGCTGCAAAATTTGCTTCACTGACTGTTGGGAATATTAAGTTATGGAACGCTATGGTATGCACTTATTTACTACATATCATTTTGCATTTTGGAGCATATGTTACTGCTGATATGGATTAAATCTTAGTGACACTTCATCTTTGTGAAGACAGTCCTCCCTCTTGGCAACGACCCCCCAGCAATTAACTCCCTGTGCTTCAACCACAATGGAAAGATTTTGGCAGCTTCTGTTGTAGATGGGATGATTCACATGTTTGGTATCCTAATTACATTTCTCTTTAGATCTAATTTTTTCAGGTCTGATGAAACTCTACTGATTTCTATTTTATAAAATAAATCCGTGTTTACTTCTTTTCATGTTAGCTTGCCACACTTTTGTTTTTATAATAAACGTTTTGACTACTGTTAGAGTTGCATATAATGCTTTAGCTAGTTATGCCCAGATGTTGCAAGAATCCCTTTCCTTAACCTGCATAAGACATGTTTTGGGACTGCAAATAACTGGGTGGCCTGCTCATTATACAACCATCTGCTCTTTGCTCTTTAGGCCCGATGAAACAAGTATTTTCAGTCTAGGATCAGACAGGAAGGCATGTGTTTTTCATTATGTATTGTTGCAGAGTCGTCTTGCTACATCTCAAATAGCATCATTTTTTTGGATGCTTTTCAAAATTACGTCACTGATGTTTGTGACCTTTATTTTCTGCTGAAATTATTTTTACTTTTATTGGGCAAAATCCGTCACCATTATGGGATAAACTAGTGTTTAATAAAATAAAGGCAAAGCTAGGTGGACGAGTTCGTCTTATGTGTTCGGGTGCTTCACCTATATCACCTGGTATGTTGGACTTTTTGAAGATGTAAGTTGATTCTGACCCTTAAACGGATCGAGAAGTGTTATTCACTCAATAGGTGTCTATCTGATACTTCAACTAGCTGTCTATCTGCATTCTTATTTGGCATCACAGTGATACTACTGAAATCATAAATTTCATTGTATTCATCACTGTGTAGGTGCTTTGGATGTGATAGAAGTCCTTGAAGGATATGGAATGACAGAAACATCTTGTGTTATAAGCTCAATGGAGTCAGGAGACCAAATGACTGGCCATGTCGGCTGCCCCAATCCTGCCTGTGGTGAGCTCACCCGCTTCTTAAAAAGTCCTGTTAACTTTGAATCCTTAAATCAACTATTTGTTTGTAGATGTATTCACTTTATGTTTCCAAGGACTGGCCATGTCGCTTGCCCCAATACTACTTATTGAGTTCCGATTGCACAATTGGTATATTAAATTGCACTAATATGTACTCCCTCCGTCTCGAAAAACAAGTCGTTTTAGACTAATTTAGTTGTATTAAAATACATGTCGTTTTAGGTTTTCTAGGTATGGAATAGTAATGATTAGTATTGGTTTTTGTGTTGTTGATTTTTTAAAAGATTTTGATTGGTTAAAAAATATAATGGGTATTTAAAAACAATAAAATTAATGAAAAAAGTTAGTAGAATGGTGATGTTGATCGATGTGTGAGTGTTTTATTAAAACTAGTGCACAATGCTAAAACGACTTGTTTTTCGAGACGGAGGGAGTATTATTTTTGCACTTAATATAGTTCAGATTGCACAATTGTGTTCTATAATTGCATCAATATGCGAGATGTGCCATTAAAAGCCTATTAGCTCAAAATGGCAGAGCGATGTACCTCGCACAAAGATGTGGGTTCAAATCCTGCATAGGCTATTTATGGTTGTTGTCTTTTTCCCGTTTATGAATAAGATTTTAAAATGCAAGAATAAAATGATAAAGTGGATAAATAACGATGTGCCCAAATTTGCATACTTTTCCTTAATATAGAGTCATGCTTTGATATAAATTTTAAGAATCTGGGTTGTCTCAAATATACCATTCTTGATTCATGCTGGAGATGCTTTGACGAACTATATGTTGACTAGGGCGCTATGATTCTGTTTTGCTGATCTCTTAAATACTTGAAAATGGAACAAGGTATTGTGTTAATCACTCTAATCGATTTTGTTGTTTTTAACAGTTTTATCTTGGTCACAGTTCTCACTGTCTACCTTACGTGAACAGACCTTAATGTTGGCTTTTAAGTTGGTTTAAAATTACTATTCTGTTATGTTGAAAATAGTCAGATCTCTCTATATAAAATTCAAATGTTACAGTTTCATCTCGATTTGTCAGTTTTCGGCTTAGTAGTGTGGAAGAGTTCTCCCAAATACTCCCACATGAATTTATGTAAATTTGGCCAGATCTCCCATGAATTTTTCGACGGTAAGAAAAATCACATTGCAGGGACCTCTATTCACTTTCAATGCATTTCAAGCATAAAATGCAAAACCTGCCAACATCTCTTCCTTTGTGCACATTTTAGAACTTGAATGTGCAATTTTAGTTTGAAAAAGTGCAAATATAAATATAAAGAGTGCAATTTTAGAACTCAAATGTTCTTGGCTATTTGGTGTGTTGATTGAATCTGTGATGCAATTCCTACTCATTACCTACTAATAAGAAGACCACAGTTTTGCTAAAAAACAAAAAGCGGGGACTCCACGTGCTAATGCAATAATAAGATGATGAAGTGCCAAAATAAGACGATGAAGTGCAAATTTAAGATGATAAAGTGCAAATAATACGATGAAGTGCAAATTTAAGATGATGAAGTGCAAGAATAATAATATGGAGTGCATGAATAAGATTCCGAAGCACAGAATTAAGATTATAAAGTGCAAAACTAAGATGATGAAGTTCAAGAATAATAATATGAAGTGCATGAATAAGACTTTGAATTGCAAATTTAAGACGATGAAGTGCAAGGATAAAATGATGAAATGAATTAATAAGATTATAGAGTGCAAGAATAAAATGATGAAGTGTATGAATAATTCATATGAAAATGAGTTTAATTCCTCATTCTTTCAAAATTTAAGCAAGATTTTAGGCAAGCACAACATTCCTAATCAAAAGTTTAGAAATAAAAAAAAAATTGCAAGATTGATATTATAAAGTGCAAGACTAATATTTGAAAGTGCAAAAATTAGATTAAAAAGTCCAGGACTAATATTATAAAGTGTTCAAATTAGATTTTCCGTTTAGAAAGAACCAAATCAGATTTTAATTTGAATGTGCAATTTTAGAACTTAAATATGCAATTTTAGTTTAAAAAAGTGCAAATATAAAACTGAAAAATATAATTTTATAACTCAAATGATTTTTTTTTGCATCTACTTTCATACAAACGGAGAGGAAAAATGCAGTTTTTGTTTTTTTTTTGCTTTAGTAGTTTTGCTATTAATGGACTTTATAATCCGAAAGAATTTCTTTATGTCAAAGCATTTCAGCCTGCTAGCATAAACTGATGCTATTAGTGCAAATTTAGATGTTATTGTTGCCCTATGTGATGTACGCGCTACTAGAAATTTGTTATTTAACATCGGGTAATAGCCGAAGTCTTTAAAAAAAAATCGATGTCTATGTGGGGGATGTAAAAAGTCAAAAGTTTTTCACCTCGGTCAGAACCCGATGTCTTTGTATTTTATAACATCGTTTATATTTATAAATCCGATGTCTTTGTTATCATATAACATCGATTATAAAATATAACCGATGTTATAACATACAAAGACATCGGCTATTACCTGATGTTAAAATGTTTTGACTTTTTACATCCCCCACATAGACATCGATTTTTTTTTTGAAAGACATCGGCTATTACCTGATATGAAATGACATATTTGCGTTTTTTTTAATTATCATAGCCTATGCGGGATTTGAACCCGTATCTTTGTGTTTGAACACAATGCTCTACCATTTGAGCTAATAGGCTTTAAATTAGATAGAATGTTCTTACATAATAGCAAAAAGAGCATGTGAAACACTTCTCTTAGCTACTAGTGGTGTCCATGACAAAACTTTATAAGTAACCATCTCAGCTGCAATCATTTAATCTCAGATGCATTTATATACATATCTCAGCTGCATTTATATACAACTCAGCTACAATTATCTAAGGCATTCTGCTAAAATAGTTGCATTAGTCAGTATACAACTAAGCAATTCAAGGAATAGTATACACTTGAAGAGAAATCAGAATCACTGCTGGCATGAGTTGATGACAGATAAATCCATTAACTAAACAATTTTCATTCGAAAAAAAGGAAAAGGTAGAGCATTTAAGAAGTCATTACTTGTTATTCTCTAGCCAAGCAAGTGAGTTAATCTGATTGAAAAAGTCATGTGCATTTCCCGGAACTCCAACACTTAGGAAGAATTTCGCCAAACCCAATATCTTTTCTGATGGAACCTGAAAAGCAAGAATAAAACATATAAAATGACATGATGATCAGAAAGAAATAAATCATATCCTGTTTTCTAGAGCCAAAAGGAAAGATGGAGATGAAATCTCCTCTCTTCGATTAGATTCTATTTGATAATTGATATAGGTTACCTCAAAAAGAGTCCTATAAATATCAAACCATAAACTTGCACTTGTTCGAGATAATGTTCAGATTATTTGTCATGTTTTAGAAGAGTTCTCACAAACCTATAAAGCACAATTTCATTTCTTTTTAGAGTAAGCTGGAAGAACTATCCCACACTATTCTATTAATTTTATTCCATTTGGATGGAACATACAAACTTGTTTTCGGGCAAACAAGTATATCTTAGTGTAAAGGCCCGGATTTTTAAATCTTAATTCTCGGAAAAAGAAATGAAATATGAATTTATGTCGGGTTAACTAAAATCTCTTAAAATGAATTCCGGCATATAATTATTTTAAATGGGCTTTCATTCAGATTTATTTTCGCTTTCGCTTGCTAAAATTTGAAAGTATAATATAATTTTATTATTTGATTCAGTTCGAGAATTCCATTTCAATTTGAAGTTTTAAGCTTTATATCTTTTGAGTCGGGATTGTGTTAGAGAGCGGGGTTCGGGTTTGATTTCGTCGGGATTTCAATTGTTAATTGTGGTGACCCATTTCCCTCTATTTCAAATTCCTTTTCTTTTCTTATTTCTTTCCTCTCTCTCTCTCTCTCTCTCTCTCTCTCTCTCTCTCTCTCTCTCTCTCTCTCTCTCGTAGCCAGCTACTGCCTGCTGCACGACTTTGTCTTCTTCTTCGTGCTAAACAAACAACACACACATTGCACTTGCTCCCTCCCTATAAATTGGATCCACCGAAAACCCTAAAACTTATCTACAAATTTAGCCCTCAAGCACCAACAATCCTCTTCTCCTCTCCTTTTCCTTTTCGTTCATACTAAACAACAACAAAACCCCATCGGAGCCCTGTGTTCGGGGCCGGAATCGCCACCAAACCACCTCCCTCTACCTACTATTTTCCGATGTCACTACCGCCACCAACTGTCCAGGATCGCCGTCGACTATCCAAGAACACCCAGTGACACCCAGGAGGTCGCCGAAGCCGCCATCACAGCCGAGTACTTCACCCTCCTCTCCACCGCCCTGTTTCCGCTCCAAGCTCGTGGTAAGGCCTTGCTTTCCGTCCCTTTTGCCTCGACCTACTGTAAAGCTGTGCCTTACTCCTCCCACACCCGTCCTAGATGGAAAGGAGCTGCTTCCGACTCCGACGAAGAGGTCGAGCCTGTGTTCTTCCCTCGATTCTCCTGTCTTTTCCGAATCCGAATGGTAAGCCGCCATTCTTCCTCCGAGGCTCAATTCATACCTAAAGGTGGACCTGTAACCTATTCCCTACCATCCTAGGCCAAGATTGCTAAATTCCGACTTCGGCGAAGCCCACATCGCGCCTCCGGCAAACACCCTCCGGCGAGAGCTCGAGCCCCTCGGTGAGGCCCTTCTTCCTTCGGTTTTCCTTGTGCAATTGCTTTTCATGTTCCTTGGTTGTCGAAAAGGTGATGGCGAGGAGGGGAGCTGGGCGGGATGGGTTATCGTCGGGGATCTGGGTTCGCCGCCCCCGTCTTCTTCCGTTTCTTTTCTATCAGGGGCTCTGTTCGTTGATTGGGAAGGAGACAGGTTCAGGTTATGGGCTTAATGATTGTTCCCGGGTCTTGGGCCGGATCTGGGTTCAATTTCCGGGTTATATCATATTCTCTTGTGGGTCCTTCAGTTGGTAAGTGAGATGGGATCCGGGTTGAGTTAGTGCATTGGGCCTGATTCTTTCCTTTCCGGGCTTGGGCTTTGTCTTGGGCTGATGGGTTTGGGTTATTTAATTGTTGTTGTTATTAGTTGTTTTTACTATATGTTAAAGTATATGGTTAGACTTTAATTGTTGGTTATTATTATTAGTGTTATTATTCATTATAATTCCGATTTTATGAAAATAAAGTTCTGAAATTATTTTATTTATTTAGTGTTGTTTTAAATTATGAATTTAGGAAATTGAAATGAACTAGGGGTTTTGATTTATAAATATGGTTGTTAAATTAGAATTGTTTTGGTGATTTAATAGCATAATTTAATTATATAAAGGTTTTGAAATAAAATGCCGGAATTATTTCTATAATATGATTTTGAGAGATTGGTTTTAAGGTTTAAATGTTTAATGTCAGGATTTAGTTAAGTATGACTTTAAAGGGACTGTTGATTTTCTAAGTCGATTTAACTTGAGATTTAAGAGTTGGAAAGTTTCGGGAAGAATGATTTTGGTCGATGTTGATCGTATCGGAAAGGTTTTGGAAATGGTTTTACTATCGATCGGTTTTGAGTATGTTGAGAACTTGAAGTTCGTGTGTATGAATGATGAACCGATAGCTTATGGAAATGACTTGATGATAGGTGTGTATTGCTTTTGGATTGCTTTGGACTTGCATTTGGGCCCTTGCTTGTGTTATCTTGCTGTTCTGCATCTTCAGGTAAGTTCCCTAGGGGCTTACTCAGATTGGACATTCATGCCTGTTGTTGCATTTTATGTTAGGTGTTGCATGTACATAAAAGCATGCCATGTAGTATCCTGTTTAGGTTGCACTAATTGAATGAGCATCTGCTTACTTATCGCGATTGAAACAGAACGGCCGTTATCTGTGATAGTCCTAGAGTCTTTGCTAGGGTCATAGGGTAGCCCAGCCTCATCGGGTACCCTGAGTCAATCAGTCATGAACTTCCTTATATTATGATATGCCTGCGGGCTTTATTGTGGAGCGGGTTAGGCATGCGTGCCCCCCAATTATGATGGAATGCATTCACGAGCTGGCCAGTCTCCACCTATCGGAAGGGGTGGAGGTAGGAGAGGGATATGCCACTTGGCGTTGTCTTGGGCCATTTACAGTATTTCTGCACATTGTTATGAACTAGGAGCATGCTAGTGTGTTTGAATTTCGTACTGCATTAGAACATCTTTATTAGGTATAGCACATACTATGTGGCCTCAGCGAGGACTGCCGGTCCCGCATGAGTGGCTCGATCTGATTCCTTTCCCCGTTCTTTTTTTAAAGGTATTCTCTGCAGATTTGAGTGCTCGATGTCTATATGATGGGGTTTCCTTTTGGCGAATCGAAGAATCTAGCTAATATCCTAATTTAGTAAAATGGTAATCACTCACTCATGATTTGGTTTTGACCGGCTTTGCCGTGACACTTGTATATTTACTTTGCTTCCGCTTTACTTCCATTTGAAATGGATTCTGCGACATAGTTGTAGGACAGGTTAAGGGTACCCAACGGCCCTTCGAGGTTTTTAGGGTTTGGAATCCCTCTTTATACTAATCTTAAAAGAGTTTGAAACCTCGACCCATACCTGGATTGCAAGATCCGAACAAGGGGTTTTATCCCTTGAAACGTAACCCGGAAATCATAATTCTGGGCCGTTACAAAGATGGTATCAGAGCCGAGGTTGTGCAATTCGGGTACAAAAGGGTCGAGTGTATGTTTAGGAAAACCGCCCATGAATTTCAAATGATTTGAAAGTGTTTTAAAAAGGGCAAAATGAACTTAAGATGCCTAACTGAAATTGGACTAAGTAATGAACTCGGCTTGTAATAAAAGAGGAAAACCGACCAAACGTTGTCACGAGTGGGTAGTAAAGGCGCTAGACCACCCCTATTGGGTATAGTTGGGAACGATAGGCAAATACTAGCTTGCTCTTTACAGATTGGTCTGGAAGTTTTCAAGGAGATCGTTATGAGTGTTATTGACTGATTCTATGCTGAGTGCCTGATGTGCTAAAGTCTGATTGGTATGTCTAACAATTAAATATGTATTGACTGATCTGTGCAAACGGGATAGTGGGAGTACCCTTGTTTCTGTGTGGTCAAACTCAGCTTGTGTGAAACAGCCCATTCCTCTATGTTTGTTGACCCTTTTGACGCTCCTATTGAGTCTTTCTCCCGGATGTCAGTGTCTTCCATGGGGAAACAGGTTGGTAAACACATTGTGTCGGAATCATGTATGGGTATGAAGATTGTCTGAGTGAGTATTGGGAGGTGGTTCTTGATGACATTTTGAGTCAAAAGTAAGGGGTGAAGAGTCAATTGGGAAAGGTCAATGATTGCCCTTAGAAATCTCTGTCGAGTTGTCTTAATTGCTCTGTCCATGATTGTGTGATTCTATATGTACTACTTCTTGACTTACGGATCGATCCTTAATGTGAATCTGTGCTTATGTGATTTGATGCTCATGATGACCATTGTATAGATTCGAGCTACAATTGTTATATCCATATCATCCCGACATGATCTATTTAGTATATTGCATTATCATACTAAGGCACGAATATATATGTCATATGCTAGGAAGTTGTGTAATTTATGTTCTCCCTGTGAATAGGTTAATGATAGTGTGATCGTTAAATTTTGTTATCCTGACAAAGCAAGTTCCCTACTTGATACGTGTTACAACTTGATGTCAACATGCCCTATATGATACGTAATTCCCAATACATGTTATGATGATGATCTTTAATGTAAAATTCGCGGTTGTATGTCAATCTTTATCCATGTTGGTCACATTGCTTAGGTCTCATATTGCATATCGCTTCTTGTCATGATTATGTGTCGTCTTGGCATCTTTAATTGGACTGTTGTGAGGATCGTACTACTGATTGATTAGAAGCATGAATGTCATGATATGAGACTATGTGATTATTGCTTCCTCCCGGATTAGGTCCATGGTAGTGTGATGAACTGTCTTTGTATGAATGTCATAAGATGATCTCCTCAGCATGAATGACTAAATTAGTAGTTTTTTATTTTGATCCTTCTATTTGAAGCGATATCTGGGTAAATGCATGCCTTATCCGAGTGGTGGTTGATTTGGAGCACATGCCCCGTATGCTAGTCATATTGCTTCGTTGCGCAGGCTTGTATTATGCATCGCTGGATCCCTCCCATGCTTTTATATCAATGGACCATGTTAACGTGATTTCTTACACATCGTTGTGTTAGTTAACCAAGTGCATGTATATATCAAATGTCATGTTATGCCATTAGCATCATGTAGGATCCTTGGTTGTGACTTCTGCGAATTTATACCTTGCTTGCATTATTGCTGATTCTCTCTTGAGCTAGGTCCCTCATAGTGTGATCCTTCCCTCTTTCTATCATCTTGAAATGCCTTACTCGTGCAAATTAGATTGATGTTGAATTCGATGATCGATTGCTTTCGGTGATGGTTTATCATAGCACGCTTACATGTTATCACTTGGTAGTGTTTCCCTATTACGTTATGAATTCCTCTTATGCTCGCATAGATGTATGACTTGGCACCTCGCATGATCACACACCACGTTATATCATTTTCTATATGCATGACGCATGAAAGTTAGAATGAATTTAGTCGAGTTACCTTGATTGTGGTCATGATTCGATATGTGCTAGTAGTATCCTGTAGGGCTTATGATTTCCAAAATGACTCGCTAAATGATTACATGTTGTACATGTTCTATGATGTGATAACTATTGTACATTTATATGTGTCCTATGATGGTTCGTTCCTGACACGGTTATAATATATCGCCCATGATGCCCTTCTTGTTAATTTTGATGATATCTCATGTTTCGTGAATATTATGTTGAACTCCCCTTAATGACTCTTGACCATGCTTGTATCACAACATGTATCGCTAGTACCATGTAGAACTCATGCTTTCTAAATGTATCTCGTCACATGATTACGTGCCATACTTGACCTGTTATATGATCATTGTATCAGATGAGATAGTTACTATGTTGCTCTTACATGTCCTTGTATGATGCATACCCTAAGCTCGTGCATTGTTCATATAGGTAGCACTCGAGTATGTCTTTCTGGAATGAATACGTATGTTGTGCTCCTCGTGATAGGTACATGTTAGTGTGGATTAAATGATTGATATGCCCCATAATGAAATTGGTTCTGCTTGTCACAATTGCAACCTACTAGACCTCCATAAGGGCGTTGTTATTATTCTCGGGTCAGAGTCTTGTCTCTAGTATTGTCGTCTGTAGTTGTGGTCCGTGTTTGTCCCCTAAAGGAATTCGGGTTGTCTTTTCTTGTCACTCCCCTATCTCCCCTAACTTGGACTCTTGCGCGATACATTTGGGTGAGCGACCACATGGAGGAGAGAACGAAAAGTTACATGGCGATAGGACATTACAGCGGAAGTGTGGGCCCATAACCCACGGGCCTCAGGATCAACGATGTCGGTGGAACGGGCACACATCGAGAATTACAGTTACTGAGCACGATAGGACTTGCAAGCAAAATTGTTCTCCATTCGAATTGCTAACCCTTTTAAATTTGTTGGCGAGGATACTGCACTGACCTAACGGTGAGATTTATGTGTTGATGTGCTGACTTGATAATGACCGTTGCCTGATTGCTTGTTGTCCATGATGATATGATTTGATGACTTATAGATCTCATGTACCATGATGTCTTGACGTGTTGCTACTCTAAGTTGCTAAGCATGATTTGAATTCCTTTGCCTGTAAAATGTGAATTACATATGTTAAGAAGCATGAATTGTATCGGATAAAGTTATAATGCAAAATGTTAGCTTGAGTTCATTATGTTCATATATGATGTTTACAATGATTATTGAACATGACGGTAAACTGAGACTTGTTGAACCCATGATGTTATGTTTATAAATGCTAGTTGATATGCTGGAGACCTTATGTTTGATGATTTTCATGATTGCTTCTTCCTTAAACCTGTGGGTGAGGTCATTGGTAGCGTGGTTGGAGGGTGGTGAAAGAATTTTGGGCGGTTGGGATGATCGATGGTATTAGGAGGTGAGTCGCGAGAGAAGGATGTTGGCTTAGGTAAAGACCGAGTGAGCTTTGGGATTTATGGGAGGCAATGCTAGTGATTCTGATGAGCTTCTAGGTGATGCTTGTGATGCTCCGGGTGGTACGAGGAGTGTAAGGGAGGGCTCGTGAATATTGATGACATGGTGTTAGAGGGTGCTCGGGTGTGATGTTAGAGATAGGAGTTGGATTCTTAGAGGTGGATGGTGTGTGTGAGAGTTTGGTGGAATGAGGGCGAGATTTGAGCATCGAGATGAGTTGGGATTTCTTTGGGGGGGGGGGGGGGGAAATTTTGTTCGAGTTGACGTTGGCGAGTGTAGAAGAGGATTAGTTTTGGCTTGAGGGTGGAGATGGGCGAGTGGGGATTAAGTTATTTTGACTGGTATGAAGTGAGGATTTTCTTTATTATGTGATTTATTTATATCAGCTGGCATGATGTTAAATAGCGAACATGATAAAACCTGATATGGAATGACACTACATGTCGATACACAATGTTGAAATCTAATTTATAGGGGCAAGTGTTATCATGATATATTGATGTTTGCTATCCTGTTATATTATTTTAGAAGCATGATAGGATGTTATATTTTTTGGTGATAATCATGATGTTGTATTATATGGTTGGCAAGCATAATTATTGATATGTTAAATGATGAATATGACTTGGAGCATGAATATGATTTGTATATATATGAGATAATGGTGCCTAGTGACTATATGATCGTTATATGGTATTGTAATGAGTTGAAATGATGTTTTGTGAGTATGTTAGCATTTTGATGCTTGGTATATGGTTGGATCCTTCCTTTTGTTGAAGCTTAAATGGCATGACCTTGTGCGTTAATGTGTTGAAAATTAGTATTAGTCTGTTGACCCTATGATGAGATTCTGCTATGACTACCTTTACCCTGCTAATGTTTGAATCGACATGCTAAATCTGTTATGACAATGCGAAATAGAATTCGGATAGGTTGATGAGATGATTAGGTGAGTTATGTGTTCATTAAGTGAAAAACCCCTGTTATGATTGGTTCTACTTGTTTTGCGATATCGATATGCGATAGTGAGATTTGATGTGTACTGACGTACTAACCCCATAACATCTAACCCGTTGATTTCTGGACATGTGTGCTTACCTGATGAGTGATGAGTATTCGATCATGCACTTGTGGTGCCTTTAGTATGATGTAGATATACCTTATGATTTGTAGTATGTTGAGGTTTGTTGTTCCTTAGTTACTTGAGACTTGTTGGCATGTTTCTGTTTATGTTAAACGGTTATGTGATAGTTTGTGGCTATGATATGATGTGAGACTTGCCAGGTGTGAGATGACTTATGGTATTATGCTTATGTAAGAGTCGATGAGACTTTTGGTTATGGTACTTGTTGAGTTGTGTGAATGATGTTGCATGATCTGGAAACTAGGAAGTGAATATGGGATTAGCCCTTAGAGGTGGATGATTCCACCTCCTGATTTCTGAATTTGATTGATTGATATGCGGGAAACTGATTGGGTTTTGGAGAATTTTGACGAAATTTTGATCGAAACGATTTTTCTTGTTTTTGTGTGAAGTTGCTTGGTTAAATGCCTTATTTGAAGATTTTGAGCGGTTTGAAAAGGAATTACTTGGAATTTTAAAGAATAAACGTTACTGAGAATTTCAATGATTTTGAGACCAATCTTTTCCAATTGCGGAATCCCTTTTTGAGAATTTTCACTCCCGGGCTTATATTATAACACCTCACAAAGTGGATACAAGCATTTTATAGGGGCGCATATAGAATGCTTGCTAAGACCTAGTAAGGACGCTATGATCGCTTTTTGAGTTATAATGTGACCGAAAGGTCGGGGTAAGGGTGTGATAGGGGCCCATATCACATACTTGCTACGACCAATTGAGAATGTTATGATCACGTCAAGGGTGCTGTGAGGGTCTCATACGGGCCCCTATGAGATGCTTACAGAACCAATGGCATGATCCTTGGACTCACCAATTTGAAACTTCATCCCCATGTTTTAGAGTGATTTTAGTCTCGAGGACGAGACTTATTTTTAGAGGTGGATGATGTAAAGGCCCGGATTTTTAAATCTTAATTCTCGGAAAAAGAAATGAAATATGAATTTAAGTCGGGTTAACTAAATTCTCTTAAAATGAATTTCGGCATATAATTATTTTAAATGGGCTTTCATTCAGATTTATTTTCGCTTTCGCTTGCTAAAATTTGAAAGTATAATATAATTTTATTATTTGATTCAGTTCGAGAATTCGATTTCAATTTGAAGTTTTAAGCTTTATATCTTTTAAGTCGGGATTGTGTTAGAGAGCGGGTTTCGGGTTTGATTTCGTCGGGATTTCAATTGTTAATTGTGGTGACCCATTTCCCTCTATTTCAAATTCCTTTTCTTTTCTTATTTCTTTCCCCTCTCTCTCTCTCTCTCTCTCTCTCTCTCTCTCTCTCTCTCTCTCTCTCTCTCTCGTAGCCAGCTACTGCCTGCTGCACAACTTTGTCTTCTTCTTCGTGCTAAACAAACAACAAACACATTGCACTTGCTCCATCCCTATAAATTGGATCCACCGAAAACCCTAAAACTTATCTACAAATTCAGCCCTCAAGCACCAACAATCCTCTTCTCCTCTCCTTTGCCTTTTCGTTCATACTAAACAGCAACAAAACCCCATCGGAGCCCTGTGTTCGGAGCCGGAATCGCCACCAAACCACCTCCCTCTACCTACTCTTTTCCGATGTCACTACCGCCACCAACTGTCCAGGATCGCCGTCGACTATCCAAGAACACCCAGTGACACCCAGGAGGTCGCCGAAGCCGCCATCACAGCCGAGTACTTCACCCTCCTCTCCACCGCCCTGTTTCCGCTCCAAGCTCGCGGTAAGGCCTTGCTTTCCGTCCCTTTTGCCTCGATCTACTGTAAAGCTGTGCCTTACTCCTCCCACACCCGTCCTAGATGGAAAGGAGCTGCTTCCGACTCCGACGAAGAGGTCGAGCCTGTGTTCTTCCCTCGATTCTCCTGTCTTTTCCGAATCCGAATGGTAAGCCGCCATTCTTCCTCCGAGGCTCAATTCGTACCTAAAGGTGGACCTGTAACCTATTCCCTACCATCCTAGGCCAAGATTGCTAAATTCCGACTTCGGCGAAGCCCACATCGCGCCTCCGGCAAACACCCTCCGGCGAGAGCTCGAGCCCCTCGGTGAGGCCCTTCTTCCTTCGGTTTTCCTTGTGCAATTGCTTTTCATGTTCCTTGGTTGTCGAAAAGGTGATGGCGAGGAGGGGAGCTGGGCGGGATGGGTTATCATCGGGGATCTGGGTCCGCAGCCCCCGTCTTCTTCCGTTTCTTTTCTATCAAGGGCTCTGTTCGTTGATTGGGAAGGAGACAGGTTCAGGTTATGGGCTTAATGATTGTTCCCGGGTCTTGGGCCGGATCTGGGTTCAATTTCCGGGTTATATCATATTCTCTTGTGGGTCCTTCAGTTGGTAAGTGAGATGGGATCCGGGTTGAGTTAGTGCATTGGGCCTGATTCTTTCCTTTCCGGGCTTGGGCTTTGTCTTGGGCTGATGGGTTTGGGTTATTTAATTGTTGTTGTTGTTAGTTGTTTTTACTATATGTTAAAGTATATGGTTAGACTTTAATTGTTGGTTATTATTATTAGTATTATTATTCATTATAATTCCGATTTTATGAAAATAAAGTTCTGAAATTATTTTATTTATTTAGTGTTGTTTTAAATTATGAATTTAGGAAATTGAAATGAACTAGGGGTTTTGATTTATAAATATGGTTGTTAAATTAGAATTGTTTTGGTGATTTAATAGCATAATTTAATTATATAAAGGTTTTGAAATAAAATGCCGGAATTATTTCTATAATATGATTTTGAGAGATTGGTTTTAAGGTTTAAATGTTTAATGTCAGGATTTAGTTAAGTATGACTTTAAAGGGACTGTTGATTTTCTAAGTCGATTTAACTTGAGATTTAAGAGTTGGAAAGTTTTGGGAAGAATGATTTTGGTCGATGTTGATCGTATCGGAAAGGTTTTGGAAATGGTTTTACTATCGATCGGTTTTGAGTATGTTGAGAACTTGAAGTTCGTGTGTATGAATGATGAACCGATAGCTTATGGAAATGACTTGATGATAGGTGTGTATTGCTTTTGGATTGCTTTGGACTTGCATTTGGGCCCTTGCTTGTGTTATCTTGCTGTTCTGCATCTTCAGGTAAGTTCCCTAGGGGCTTACTCAGATTGGACATTCATGCCTGTTGTTGCATTTTATGTTAGGTGTTGCATGTACATAAAAGCATGCCATGTAGTATCCTGTTTAGGTTGCACTAATTGAATGAGCATCTGCTTACTTATTGCGATTGAAACAGAATGGTCGTTATCTGTGATAGTCCTAGAGTCTTTGCTAGGGTCATAGGGTAGCCCAACCTCATCGGGTACCCTGAGTCAATCAGTCATGAACTTCCTTATATTATGATATGCCTGCGGGCTTTATTGTGAAGCGGGTTAGGCATGCGTGCCCCCCGATTATGATGGAATGCATTCACGAGCTGGCCAGTCTCCACCTATCGGAAGGGGTGGAGGTAGGAGAGGGATATGCCACTTGGCGTTGTCTTGGGCCATTTACAGTATTTCTGCACATTGTTATGAACTAGGAGCATGCTAGTGTGTTTGAATTTCGTACTACATTAGAGCATCTTTATTAGGTATAGCACATACTATGTGGCCTCAGCGAGGACTGCCGGTCCCGCATGAGTGGCTCGATCTGATTCCTTTCCCCGTTCTTTTTTTAAAGGTATTCTCTGCAGATTTGAGTGCTCGATGTCTATATGACGGGGTTTCCTTTTGGCGAATTGAAGAATCTAGCTAATATCCTAATTTAGTAAAATGGTAATCACTCACTCATGATTTGGTTTTGACCGGCTTTGCCGTGACACTTGTATATTTACTTTGCTTCCGCTTTACTTCCATTTGAAATGGATTCCGCGACATAGTTGTAGGACAGGTTAAGGGTACCCAACGGCCCTTCGAGGTTTTTAGGGTTTGAAATCCCTCTTTATACTAATCTTAAAAGAGTTTGAAACCTCGACCCGTACCTGGATTGCAAGATCCGAACAAGGGGTTTTATCCCTTGAAACGTAACCCGGAAATCATAATTCTGGGCCGTTACACTTAGTGCCAGCAATTGCACAGGTTAAGCCAATATGGTTTTGGAGTTTAGAGTAGAGGAGCTTCACAAAAATTGGCTTATTTAAAAGGACTGAGGAGACACAACTCACTTCATTTAGGTTATCATCAACTGATATGACTCAGCTTATGAAGTAAAATAAGGTTATTTGCGCAGTTTCATGTGATGTCAGCCTGAAATCATCTGACTTCTAGCAAAGGATCAACTAAATAAGAAAACAAGGATAACTACACAGAAGTACAATAAGCAGGACGTGCAAAAGTTGGATGGATATTCAGAGTACATGACCAAGAACAGATTGTGAAGGAGTATTGACAAAGACATTTGGCAGCAGAGATTAGGAGAATGTTAATAAAAAAACCTAAGACAAGTTTGATAAATTAGGATCTTAATCTAGATGACAAAAAAGTACAACCAAATTAGATCCGTAAGGTGAATCTTCAGCACTTGTACATTCTCAAGACCAAAATATATTTGACTAGGTACTTCAATTAGGCACTATAATAAGTTACAGTTATACAAGCTACACCAGGTTCCTCCTACGTCCTCCATTCCTCCATATTTTGCAAGTATTTATACACAAAATTGGCAAATGTCAAATATTCAATTAATGTTGAATCAAAGACCATAAGGTATGGTTCGTCAACAAGAAGAAATCAGAACCACTGCTAGCACTTGAAGAGAAGACAATGTATTTGTAAGAAAAGTTCTGGCAACATACCCTACAAGACGAGTGTAGATAAAAAAATGAGACTATGCCTAGATAAGTCAGAACTTAACCATCAAAGTGGTGATGGAGAAAGTAGCATCTGAAAGCAAAACTTTTGAGGAACATACATGAACAAGACCTTGCTGTAAACTGAAGAGGAAATCTCATCAAAGTTTCAAGAGTGATCCAGTTCTAGTCGATCAAAAACCTGCAAAGTCAGGGATTAATAACTGATGAGTACATCCTGGATGCAAGAGAAAATGTGACGAGAAAAGCTACTCTGCTAACTAGCTAGATACTTTAGGTTCTAAAGAGAATCTAAAAATTGCCCCATTTCACTTAAATAAAATGAAATCTCTATCTTTGAGATAATAGAAACAGTAAGGGCATTAAGTTTCCATACCTGCACAATTAACAAGGGGTTCAATTTATGCATAGTCCATACCATGTCAGAAAAATGAGCAAGATGAGACCCTGAACGGTGAACATCAATGCCACCTAAGATACCCTATCTCGGCTTATCACATCTGGTATATCAAGTTTAAACCTTCATTTAATAGCAAAATTCACCAGTCAAAACTACACAGTCAGGTGCAACAACTTCTGATACATTATGACCCTTTAAACCAAGCAAGAATGATCCACCAATAAATGCAATAGGTGCAAGTCTGTAGATATAACTTAATTCTCCTATTATACAAGAGCGTGATTCTGATACATTATGACCCTTTAAACCAGGAAATGCTACAAGCACTTCCATATCAATTAATGGAGAAGAAAAGTTTTAAAACATAAACAAAACCAGATTCATCAATCGAGTTATACCACGAGTGGCCAGAATCACTTCATGTACAAAGCAACAGCAAGAGCAATCTGCATGGACAAAAAAGATACAAAGATCAATGCCAAGCCGGGTGTTAAGAAAACGACCAAGCAAGCAACTAGGATCATTAGCAGGAAATGCAGTCCTCGAAGATATTGTATGCGTATATTGGCAGCTATAGAAAATGGGTAGATTAGACCCTAGAAATTGATTTCACAAATGAAAACCTATAAATCAAATTCACACAATAAACCCTAAAAATCTAATTCACAAACAAAAAGACTTCACAAATAATCAAATCCCTAAATTGAAACCCTAAACCACTAATTTCTAAATAATCAAAATCTCTGACCTCCGAAAAATCAAAACCTTAATCCTTAAATCCCTAACCTCGAATTGAAAAGCAATTTTAAATAGATCAAGCAAAGTGGAAATCGAAACCTATTTGTGAAAACAGTTGGGGTTAAGCTTTATTCTCATACTATTAAGATAACTAAGTGGTTTTGACAAATCAATATCAAGTGTTATATACTATGATGATACTTTTAAGACAATTCTCAATTTCTGATAAAGAGAAACAAACTATATCTTCCCCAAAAACAGGTCGTGCAATGTGCTCAATGTGTTCAAGTTTTTATATTCCAAGGTACTAGAAAAGGAAATGAACTGCAGAATTGTGTGTTGTAAGACTGTATTCTAATTGGTTCTGACCCAAATAAAAATCTGTACAGAAAGTATGCATCTAGAAACTTTTTTGTACTAACTTTTTCCACCCAGCAACCATCTATGCATTTTTAGTGAAATTAAGCAATCAAATAGAAGGGGAAAATTGAAATCTGATTAGGATTGAATAATTTCTAGGGTTTCAGATGTGGTTTACCTGATAGAGGGAAGAGAGAATCGACACTTTTCTTCATGGATAAGGAGTAGATCTAGGTTTGTGGACCTCCTCAGACCTTGTCCAAGTCGTGGCAGCTTTTGTTGGCAGCCTAGCAGGTCCGGCGAGGTAGGGGAGAGGTTTACTCAAGCACATCGCCGACTAGGTCGAGATCCGAGTCGAGAGAGGGAGGAGGCGGCTCCGCCCTCGACAGTCAGAGCAACTAAGAAAGAGGTCGGCGGAAGGGCGCGGGATCCATGGGGAAGCGGGAGGAGAAAGAGCATGGAAGAGGAAGGACATGGGGCAACGACATGGGGCTCTCTCAGACCCCGAATGAGAGGAGGAAGAGGGTGAATAGTAGGATTCATGGGCAGCTCGGAGGGAAACTCAAGAGAGCCTTCAATGGCAGCGATATTGAGAGAGATGAGAGTGAAATAGCGGTGTTCAAGAGGAGTTCGAAGGAAACTGGGAACAAGAGGGAAGGAGAAGTGGCCACCGACACCGTGTAGGGTTTCTAGTAAGGAAATCTCATGTGCGGGTTTAAATTGATTCATTATTTGATTCCGCGCCTTTATAAAAAAATTTCAAAAGAAATATTTAACATCGGTCTAAAATATAGGATGATATCTATTTTATTTTTTACATCTCAAATTTAAAAACCGATGTTAAAAAGTTGTTTAACATGGCATGTTTTTCTGACCGATGTTAATCAACCGATGTTAAATAACATAATTCTAGTAGTGTGTTAAATTTGCACATTGTATCACTATTAATGCACTTTATAACATTTTCAAATTATTGTGCATAATTAAGATTAAAAAGTGCGTAATTAAGGTTAAAAAGTGCATAACTAAGATTATAATGTGCATGATTAGCTTGGTGTTGTGCAACCTCTTGAGATTCTTACCATTTTGATTTTTATCATCTTTGCTGCTTTAAATCTCTTAATTGTTGGTGCAACCCATCACTCATATTAAGATAACAGGGATCACATGCTATGAAGATTACCCTGCAAGGACTTTGAAGTCTTGAAGAAAAGCAAGTTTTGAAGCATCAAACACTCCATTTCATGCAATCCTGTATTTCTTTTAAGAGTTCATGGGAAGGGTTTAAACTTGTACTAGGAACCCACAAGTGAATCCTGATGCTCGCCCATCAGCTGCAGAGCTGTTAGATGATCCCTTTATCAGAAGGCGTTCTAGCTTCGGCACAGAATCTTCTGCTACTGGCAGATGGCTCAGAAGATGGCCCACAACAAGCTGCACGAAAATATAAAACATCCCGTTTCTATCATATCGCCATTTTTATGAATGAACCCTACCATCTCTTGATGTCAATGTATACTGGGCTTCTTTTTCTTTGACTTCCGGCTTGTAAACATCGGAAAATAGAGAACCATGGGATGCTTTTACAGTTGAATCATCAAATATCCCCTGAGGTGTGTCACTGCTACTAATATCATGCCACCAGGGACAAGTGATCAGTATGAAAGACAAACCTCTATTACTTCCGAGAAAAAACGTAAGACTACTACTACATCCAGGGACCTAGTTTTCTTGCTTATCATTAACTTTTCAACATCTGTAACAAATGCTCTTCCTACAAAAAAAAAGAGAAAATTAATCATTTATAATAAACATATCAGACAAGATTTGTCAAAAATTAATCATTTATAATAAACATATCAGATAAGATGACTTCAAGTCATCAACCCTAAGTACTGAAAATGGCCATAGATTTTGCAGCTTATTATAAAACCCCAACAATTTCATCATGCACAGCTAAAACAGTACCACCAAATCCCTAATCCTCGCATCACTAATAGGCTTTTAAAGTTAAGCAATTTAGCTTATGTAGGAGTCGAACCCATATCTTTGCGCATAAGCACATTGCTCTACCATTGAGCTAATAGGCTAATTACAAGAATAGAGATAAGAATAAAATCCTTCTACCATATCATATAACATTCAAAAGTGCAAAAATAATACTATATTAGTGAAATTTTAGAGAACAAGAGTGCAAAAATAAATATAAAACACCAACAAGTCAGCCCTAGGTCATCTCTAAATCAATTCATAAGCCTTCTTTTGTACAAACCCGATTTTCCAGATGCAATTTAATACATATTGCACACATATGATCCTTAAACAGCAAAGAACCAACAGTTTCTATAAGCACTTTCCATGCTTTTATCGATGATATCCATGAACCTGCATAAAGATAACCACTCCATCTCAACACAATAATGTAATTCACATCTACTGCCCTTGTATAACATTACAGTTGCCAACTTTCAAGCATTAACAATTCTAAATGAAGAGATTCCACAATTCTTCCTATCTAAACGAACCTGTATTTTTTCAACCTATATTGTTTCAACAATTCCTCCTTTACACAATTCCTCCTATCTCTCTGTGTTGCCCTAATTGCAATTCCAAATGAAGAGATTCCACAATTCTCTCCTATCTAAACAATAAAGGATACTTGAACGTTGAATGCTTTACACAGATATGCCTCCGGTCAATTCAGATTTGGTCAATTCAGATAGGGGAATGAAAACATGATTTCTGACCACTGGGATTTCCTCCGGTCAATTCAGATTCGAAAGAGTGGGAGGGAGAGGATACATGAAGATAGGGAAAAGCAAACCTTATTGTTGGCGGATCTAAAGATGAGGACGATCAGTGACGGAACTAGGCACTGGGAGATCCAATTCGATTTCAATAATTGAAGCGACAAACAATTGGAAAGTTAGGAACCAAAATCCGAGCACCTGCGACACCAGGGCCACCGCCTTTCCGAAATCCGATGTCTTCGCGAGGTAGGGAGGCTGCACCTGCCATGGCGGATGACACATAGAGAGAGAACGAGGGCTGCACCTTCTCCTTCTTCCGCTCCATTTCAATCTTCAGATCCGAATAGCCTCTCATGGATGACAGAGAGAGAGAGAGAGAGAGAGAGAGAGAGAGAGAGAGAGAGAGAGAGAGAGAGAGAGAGAGAGAGAAGAGAGCACGAGGGTATGTGAGGTTCTGGATTGCAATTAGGGATGTTGGCCCGACTTCAGGTTTTTTTTTAAATTAGGCCCATTTTAACTCTAAGGGGAATTTTTATTTTAATGACCATTTTCATTTTAAACACACCCTATATATATATATATATATATAGGGGAGATATCTAATGAGAAGTAACATTTAAATGAGAAGATGAGAAGTAAGCCTTATACCCCTTAGATTAAAATAATTTTTTTTATATGGATATATAGGACATATCTAATGATAAATATATCAATGTTTTTTTAAAAAAATTATTTTTTACGCTATTTATCTAGAGGGTGATTTAAGGTTCATTTTAGGGTTTTTATGCTAATTTAAATTAGCTTTTTCATTCATCATCTAAAAAAATAGCATAAAAAATAATTTTAAAAAAACATTGATATATTTATCATTAGATATGTCCCCTATATCCATATAAAAAAAATTATTTTAATCTAAGGGTATAAGGCTTACTTCTCATCTTCTCATTTAAATGTTACTTCTCATTAGATATCTCCCCTATATATATATATATATATATATATATATATATATATAGAGAGAGAGAGAGAGAGAGAGAGAGAGAGAGAGATGATAGTTCCGGTGTACCTAGGACTTAACGTGTATCATGTACACACATCTATGCCATTGATTCAATAGAATCGGATGGCCGAGATTATTCCTTGATAATAAATAATTAAAAAGGAAAAAAGCCCCAAAACACCTAACCAGGCTTTTCGATCCAAAAGAAAGAGAGAAAGAGAGCGAAGAGTGATTGGCAAACTCGAGCATCAACACCCAAAGTCGTTGAGGTCGATCCCCCACCTGAGATCTCCGGTAGCCGAAGTCGGATTCCGAGCACGACCTCGGTAGAGGATCTGCTACTGCCGACGATTTGAAGCTGGTTGAGGGGCGATTCCGAGTACTCCTTCATATTCAACCGCATCCGTCGATTTCTGAAATGGGTAAGTGTGTTTTTGTTGTCGATTTTCCAGTTCTTGTTCTTGGTTGACCAAGTTTGGGGCTTTGATTATTCCTTGTTGATTTTTAGGGGTGATTTTTAGGTTTTTGTGTCATATGTATACAATCGATTTTTAGGTCGAAATTCAGGTCAAAGTTTAGGTCGAATTTATGTGAATGTTCTCGAGTGTGGGTTTGAAAGGTCGAAATTTAGTTTGAAATTTTAGGTTTTTGATGGATGAATCAATCGTTTTAGGGGCAAAACACTATTTGTGTTTATTTGTTTGATAGATGATATATTTGCATACTTTTCCGCAGTTTTTTGGGAATTCGATGTGATTGAACGAATTTGGATTTGTTTTTAGATGAGTGTAGATTTTTTAGTGGTGAAATTTTTTTATTTGTTTGATATTTGGAATACTTGAATACTTTTCTGCGGTTTTTTTGGACAAAACGTTGTTTGTGTGTATGGTAATGTGAATCAAGTGTTAACTCAAAGAAAATCCATATTATAAATAACCATGTATAGTTATTATGATAATGTATATTAGGGTTGTGGATAAATGGGTGTACTGACTACCGAGTGATCAATTGGGAGGGTTTTGATGGGATTTTAAGCTTTATTCAAGTGTAACCCAACTTTACGCAGATGTATGTGGTGTTCTATTCAGTATTATGTGGTTGTTTAAGTCTGGTTGTTTATGCGTAAGTATGTTTACTTGGGAGGGTTTTGATTGGATTTGAAGCTTTATTCTGGTATAAACCCACATTATGCAGTTGTATGTGGTTGTTTATGAAAAAGTATGTTTGCTTTGGTTGATAATTGACTACTGAGTGATCGATTGGGAGGGTTTTGAAGGGATTTTAAGCTTTATTCGGGTGTAAACCAACTTTATGCAGATGTATGTGGTTGTTTATGCAGAACTATGTTTTCTTGAACGAAATGTTTTCATGGGTGTACTGACTACTGAGTGATCAATTGGGAGGGTTTTGATGGAATTTTAAGCTTTATTCTGGTGTAAACCAACTTTATGCAGATGTATGTGGTTGTCTAATTAGTATTATGTGGTTGTTTACTTCTGGTTGTCTATGCATAAGTATGTTTACTTGGGAAGGTGTTGATTGGATGTGATGCTTTATTCTAGTGTAAACCCACATTATGTTGTTTGAATGTGGTTGTTTATGCATAAGTATGTTTACTTTGGTTGATAATTGACTACTGCGTGATCGATTGGGGGGTTTTGATGGGATTTTAAGCTTTATTCGGGTGTAAACAAACTTTATGCAGGGGTATGGGGTTGTCTATTCAGTATTATATGGTTGTTTATGTCTGGTTGTTTATGCATAATTATGTTTACATGGGAGGGTTTCGATTGGATTTGAAGCTTTATTCTGGTATAAACCCACATTATGCAGTTGTATGTGGTTGTTTATGCATAAGTATGTTTACTTGGGTTGATAATTGAGGGTCATGATTGTGTCTTTCACGTGAAGTTACCAAAAGCAAGGGAAAGGGGAAAGCCACCGCTAGAGGTGGAAAGAGTTCAGAGTCAGACTTCTATTCTGACCGATCAACTAAGAAAAGGGTAGTTTACTCAGATGATAGCGAGGATGATTTTGTGAACAAGGCAAGCAAGTCTAAGCCTATGGAGAAGACTAAACCAGGTCCACCACCCCGACATCAAGCAAGGACAAAGAAAGCACGGGCAATGACAGCATTAGTTGAAGGTATTTCATGACCAATAACGTGAAAAATTACTAATTTCAATTTCTTTTCTATGTAAGCATTGCCTAAACTTGTTATAATGCATGCAGATGTTCCTCTTGCAATAACACTTACCAATAATCAAATACTCACTGAACCACCAGTACCTACAACCCCATAATCTTAAACCACGCAGCCCAAAGTGACTAAAAACAAAGGTTGAATTCAAGGGGTAAAATGGAAATGTACCAACCGTTGGATACAAGATCATCGCTGAGCACTTTTGTCGATGCAATACATCAGTTGAAAACAAAAGATGGTAATGAGAGACAATTAAGAACATTGAAACACATTGGGTTCAGCTCACTACAAGATCATCGCGGCGGAGTCACCCAACGTTTAGTTAGGGGGATGGACATTGTTGATTTAATTAAGGGTTTGAATTGGTGTCAGTTTGTGCTGACGAATTTGGTAAAGGCAAAATTGAAATATGGATCAGAGTGAAACGGGTTCTTCGAAGGTTCAATTATATTCTTAGTGGTATGTAGCCGTTATATTAATTCGTTCTCTTATGCGAAGTATAATATATGTCATTCTAACCAATTCATTATATGCGAAATCGCAACTATTGTACGTAGACAGGGTAGTCAATCAAGGAGAACGAAACATTCCCAGACTCATACCTGTACTGAAAGGATGGACTGAAACTTTACTGTCAACACGGGAGAAAAGTGAAATGGAAAGTGGGGGGTTCGGAAAAGGCCGAATAGATCCACCGATGGAAGTGCAATCAAGTGAGGGTTCTTCTGACAGATAGGTGGTACAAATAATTGGATCCATTATAAAAAAATTCAATATATTACTACATTATTCCATGATTAGTAAGAGGTTTAATATGAATAAATGTTCGTATATATGTATTATATGAAGTGGATTATGGGGAATTCGTGTGACATGTCTATTATTTGGTACAGAATGAACAATTATCCATATATATATCTACTAAATTAATGTGACATGTAGCTGTTGAATTGAGCATAAAGAAGAAATGGTTTGTGGAGATGTTGAAGAACATTCCAAATGAGTTGATGTCAGATCCCCCGGTCCAAGCTTGCTATGAATTGGGGAAAACTATTCTAGGTGGAGGTTATCTAGAAGAAACAGGGTTAGATGGAATCTCAACGCCCCATGCAACAAGGTCGTTGTCCCATGAAACACAATCTTTCTTAAATGATCCAAAGTTCATAGAACTGATCGACGATGCACTAAAAGCAAGGGCTGAACTAGTAGCGGAAAGGAACGAACGACCATCATTTAATTTGGGCGTTTCTGGATGTGATGTCGTATACAAGGATCCGGTGTCTGTTTTACTTGAACAACTAAGAAGGGAGAATATGGGTTCAACAGGGGACGTGGTCGAAGGACTTGATGAGAAAATCGATTAGCCACCCATTCCTGCACAAGAGGTAACCGTTCTGAGTTTCCAACATGAAATTATAGGTGTTACAAAATAGAAAGTATAAGATAATTGAGTGGAATATAAAACAAATGTCTCACTTGAATGCAGGCAAATGAAAACATTAAAATAAGTGATAGAACTACGGTAGCTGATGAGTGAGAGGTAAATATTACAGTTCAATTGCATAGCTTGTTTAAACATGATAACTTATTCGATATGTTATGAGTTAGTATGCAGTAGTATACTTCCCTTTATGATATGAGTTATTATTCAATTTCATCACTTGTGTGATATCTTGTTTGGTTGATGTGAATATAGAGTAAAGAGAGTCATGATAAGGTCCATATAACCAAGTCTGCAAATACGCGAAGTAATAAGGTAATAAATACATCCTACATCTTAACGAACAAACAGAAAAGACAACTTGAATATTTGAAAGTAAGTCATGTAACGCTTGAATGCTTGATCGTTTGGCAGGGTAAAGAAGTCGTGATTACAAATGAATTTGAAATGCCACCCCCTAAAACATGGAAAGGTGTAAACACTCCTACCAATAAGGTAATTTATATAGTAATGTTATATAATAGGTAAGCTGAAAAAATGTGACTATGGAAAACAAATATGTGTTATTCGATTATCGTTGTGAATGAACAAGAAACACATATTTAATATTTGAAATCAAATAATGTGGTGGTTAGGCGTTTGATAGGGTAAAGAAGTCCTAATTACAAGTGAAACTGAAATGCCACTACCCAAAACATGGAGAGGCGTGAGCCCTCCCACCAATAAGGTAATTTAGATATTCATGCTATGAAATAGGTACATTAAACAAATGTGAATATGGAAATCAATTCTGCATTATTCGATCACATAGAAAGGGTTGTTCGATTATATTGTCGTTTTTTTTGTGGGAGAAGAAAGGGGGAAGAGTTGACGAGCATGTTAGATTGATTCCACTTACATTGGTTGATAAGGTCAGTAGAAATGTCTGTTAGATTGATTCCACTTATACGGCTTGGATATGGGCTAACATTTTTATAATCAATGAATAAGGAGAGGCATTACAAAGTACAACTGAAGGTGACTTCGCCACACCTAGGCCACGGAGGGGAGTTAAACCATCACTCACCGAGATCAGCCCATACGTGCGCAGACATATTGACCCCGAGCAGAAAAACACAAAAGAACAGACTCTGATGGTAATCATACTAAAGGAAATACAACAGGAGTGAGTACCTACAATTCCTCAATTATTTACTAGGTATAGTGTTGTTAAATATATCGCTACATAGTTGAATATTATATGATATTGAATGAATGTTCGAAAGGAAAATCTTGTTTGTGCACTCGATGGGAGTAGGCACTATTTGGATCAACTTTACGCTGACCAGTAAAGATATCATGACGATGCTAGAGGACAACATACCAATTTACATGCTCGATGTGTGGGCATTAAGGTTGAATCATGAAGAGTCAAGGCGAAGTCCCAATTCCCCTTATATATACTTCGTTTCGCCAAGTGTAACGGTAAATAAACGAATAATTAATACGCTTTCCCTCTGAAATGTTATATTTCATATAAAAGTAAATTTTAATGTCTGGGATAACATTGAAATTGTAGTATGGTACCGTCATAGACATACCACCATGTGAGGATGTGGATGTAGACTTGGAAGTGAAGTTCATTATGAGATTCTACTAGGCAGTTGCAAACGGTAAATTGAAACTTTGCGACCTGGATATGGTATGTGTATATGAAATCATTCAATCATAATATACATACAATTGATGTACAGGTGGATTATATTCGTATATTTTGTAATCGAATGCGTTTATACGCAGATAATGTTCCCCATATATGACAATGGGAAACTATGTGATATCCTTCCATCTCAAAAGAGGCAATACATAGATACTAGAAAGCTCGAAGGCAAAGGAAACTAATTATGATAAAATCTACCTACATGTGTTCTTGAGGCTAGTAAGTATATATGTGGAGTAAATTTTGATGATGTTTCACCAACATGGTAACTATAGAAGATTGATAAGATTATTTTGTATATAACATAAACTCTAATTTACGAATACATTGGTGATGCAACGCAAACTGTTGGTCTATGTCCTCCGTGAAGAAGAACAACTCGCACTAAGCAAAAAAACAAATAAAGTTATTCCCCCTAAGGTTTTGGAGTTGGAGTGGATGTTGAGTAAGGGCGGCAAGGATTCTAGAATATATGCGATGAGACATATGGAAACCTACAAGGAGGATGTGTCCTGGAAATGCGGGTTCAATATTGGAAGTCGAAAGAACATAAACTCTTTGCGATCGAAGTATGTGCATTGCTTGCTGACTTCACATTTGAATAACGAGAAAGACAAGGTCCTCAATGCATTCCAGAAGGGGGCAACGTACATCAACTACGAGACCGTTGTGGGTGATAATTCGGGCAATAATTCGTAAAGATTGCCTGAATAGGTTTTATAAATATTATCGTTTTGGTCAGCTACATTTTCCTATTATGGCCTTTTGGGTTTTGTCATGTAATCCAAGTATATCCAGTAGGGAACTTCAACGGTACCATTTCCACGAACAATTTATGTGTGTTATCATTAAGGTTATGAGGCGATCAAAAGTAGTTGTTTATCTTTAAGTTTATCCGACAATGTAATGATGGATAAGTACGAAGCTTTAAATTATTTTGAGCAAGCACAATTCATGAAGTTCTTGAGTGTGTTCGCCGATTATAGTGTTGTAACTCATATATCTCGGGGTAATCATTACCATTGAATAATCCATATGTACCATAGAATAATCCGTAGATACCAGTTTAATAATCTTTAGATCACATCGAATAATCCAGATATATAATCGAATAATATGTGGGGACCATATGTGGATACCAGTGGTATCTCAAATTGGAAACTCTAGGTATCATATAAAAATACCAATATCATCGAATAATTTAGTAAAACGACTATATAAAACAACAATACCATCGAATGTTTATCAGCGTAATTATATAGGAAATTGGCATAATTATTAAGTGTTATCTCTAATTGGAAACTCTAGGTATAATATAAAAATACCACCGATACACTAGGTATCATTGAAAAATACATTCGAATTATCTCAAAATACCAGCGAATTATCTCTAGATACAATATAATAATCCTATGTTGACATCGAATAAACCTATAAATATATATTAATGAGCAACCGATATCATCCAATAATCTATAAGTATCATCAAAAAATTTCAAGATACCATAGCATAATCTTGAGATACAATTGAACAATCGTAGTATACCATCGAATACCCTTCATTTCACTTGTAAGTGCAATTACCACAACTAGGAATATAAAATGTGTTTTAATACCACTAAATAAAGTAAACTAGAATCAAAGTCAATTTCCAAAAAGGAAAAATAGTACTGAAAACAAGCCAAATAGAATTCACTATCCAACGCATCCTACAACCAACCTGTTAAGATTGTATTATTTAAAATTAAAAAACTTATTTTATAAAGTATACACTACAACAGAAAGGGTTATTAGCGAAGTATTTTTTCCTCGTTGAAAAGTGATATTTCGTCGCTAAACATATTTAGCGAGAAAATATGCTTCCTTTTTAAGTGGTCGTTGAAACAATGTTACAAAAGAGTCTAGTGTGGAAAAATAAAATCATCGCAAACAAAACATTTGGTGATGAAGTCAATATTCGTCGTTGTAAGTCGTTAGCGACTATTAACTTCATCGTAATAGGTAATTATATTTGTCGCGAAAGAATTCAAAGGATTCCATAGTAGTCAATAAAGGTACATGGGGAGAAACTTTAATTCCTCGCAAAATTGTATATTTTCTCGTTAATAATGGTATCAACTTAGCTCAGTATTATTTCGCGACATATGTTTTTGTCGCTAAAAAATAATAATTTCATCAATAAAAATGTTGAAAGAATCGATAATAGTCTTTAAATGATTTTAGCGATGACATAAAACTCGTCGCTAATATAGTGGTTTCCTCGCGAATGATGGACTATAATTACAAAATTTTGAACATGAAATGTTAATTGGTGAGGAAATTGTTTGTCACTATAAGCATGCTATCATGATGAAGTTGAATCTATCGTTATAGGAATTGTTTTAGCGATGAAATATATTTCATCAAATAATATATGATAATACGGGAAAAAATCCTCACTAAAAAACATTCAATAGAGAGAATATATTTTTCATCTTTATATATATCAATGAAGCGACAAAAAGTTCTCTCATTGAAGGCAATTATCAATGACCATTTAATTTTGTTGGTATAGAAAATGTATTTTTTTGATGAATTGACTTTCCTCCTGTAATGTAGGTTATGGCAAAAAAATATCTTCATCGATGTAAATATTGAAGAACATACAAATTAGAAACAAAATGAATATTGTAATATAAATGCAATAGAAATATATATGGGAAAACATAGAAAATATCTTCATCGATGTAATTATTTTGTCTTTGAATTGGGCCATGAATTCTTCAAACATTGCAGACCTATCATTTAAAGCCTTTATCTCTTGACTTTGAGCTTGAATTGTATCTTCTAGCTATTGGTCTTCTCATAGACCTCGTGCATTGAAGATTTGGAAAATCTTGTGGTGGTAGATTGAGGTCCAAAACCAGAACCTTTGATGTAGCCTGACTTTGTCCCGAGAACTTTTTCGAGGATCTCTTCCGCATTCATGGAGCAAGTTCCATCTTCATTAGTTGCCTCATAACGCATCAACACCATTTCATCCTATAAATGATTAATGCATTCAAATTCATATCAAACTTGAAAATACGTATATAATAGTGCAGATTTTCAAAATAAAGAAAACAATTTGCATCAAATCTAATCATAACTAACTTCAACTTTCGATTATCAACGCCACAAAGAATTGAACATAAGGGTCATAGTTAACAACTTAATTTCCATATATGAGCATTATCATACTCAATTACTAATTCTTGGCAATATAAAGAGTTCTTTTTTATGAATAGAATAGACAAATTGCACCTCATTTTAATTTTATTTCATCAGACTCTACAAATCTCATTTCTTTTTGTTATAATAGAATAGACAAAATGAATATACATACCCATTTCTCTTTTGCTCCCAAGTCCTGCCTCTTTGCCCGCTCTTATATTGTATCGCAAACTGGTCAATTTCATCTAGTGGCAAACCTGTAGTACGTTGACGCCTATTACCCGATGTTAAATAACAAATTTCTAGTATTGATACATACCCATTTCTCTTTTCCTTTTCATGTACTTCTTTGCAATGAACATAACCACTCCTCATAAAATTGGACGAGAATATTAGCGAGGAAAGTTCAATTTTATCGTTAAATATTTGGTGGAAATTATGCAAACTCTGCCAAATTTATTAGCAATAAATATTTGAATGTCTCGCTAAAATTATGTGTTTCTAGAGAAAATAATTTATCACAAAAAATATCAATTGGTGAGTAAATTCCATTTCGTTGTTAATTGTTCGTGTTAAAATTGAGAAAATGCTCCAAATTCAATTGTGAGAAAATTTAAAATCCTCACCATAATTAAGTTTATATTTTACGGGGAACATTTTTCTTCTTAAAACAACCATACAATATGGAATAACAATTTCATCACTAATGGTATGGAGAAAACTTAGGCACAGGTGCATAATTATAAGACGATAAAAGTATATTTTCATCGCAAAAGTACATGTTTGACGATGAATGACTTCATGTTGAAAAACTATTTGCCGATCGAGAAAGTATTAATTTCATCATTAGTAGTATGAGGAAAAACTATGTACCAAGTGTAAAATTATAAGGTTACAAAAATATAAATTCATCGAAAAAATAATAATAAAAATCAGCAATGAAAAAATCAAAGGCTATAAAAGTATACATTCCCTGGTGTTTGCTACTTTGTTTATGCAAGAAGGTTGCCCATTAATTTGCTGAATGAATGATATTTTCATTAAGTTAATATTTCCCTATGCAGGAATTGAACCCGCATGTTTGTGCATGGGCACATTGCTCTACCAATTGAGCTAATAGACATAAAAATTATAAATGAAAACTAGACACGACAAGTAATTGGAACCATCAACAACTTGAAACAACAAATCTTACCCCCGTCAAATGGATATGTAGAACCCATGTTTAGATGTCAATTTTTCCCATCCATTCATGCTCCAAACACACATCTTCATAAAAAATTTAACAATCGCAATAAGCTAAAACCAAATAAGAATTATAATCAAACTTCAGAGACAGGATGAATGAGATGGAAGCTATATAAAAAACAGAGAAGAGTTGAGCAATGAAGGTCGGAGATCATAGGGAGATATTCCATGTTGAATAATAATTGCCAATTGAGGGGCTTCTGATCTAGGTTCTGATTGATTAACAGGAATCAGATCACATAATCATAATCCAAAATGAAACTATATGAAATATAATTGGAAACATTTCTAAGAACATCTAGTTCTATCCCTATGTGTGAAAGTGAATCTGACATCAACACATAAGTATACCAGAAGGAAACTATCACAGCTAGTGATGGGAGGAAGTTTTAGAACTTGCACCTGGGGGAATTTCGATGGCAAACTTATGGATAAGGGTATGATCGTGTATGTAACTTTGCATTGGGAGTGGTTAAGATGGGGCATAATTTGGATACCCGAGCTGCCATATTCTCTAAAACACATGCAGACTGGTTTATAGCCTTTCAGGTTATCCCTTTGATCTTGATGATTGAAATTTGAATAAACTGAGAACACTATCATTAAATTTATGCTTTCTCTGCTGTCATTAAATTCACTATAAATAAGGATTATTATCATTAGTTTAAACAATTCCTTAGACAGAAAAAAAAGCATTGAATCAACTTAAGACATGACAACTCTACATCATTTAAACTGCAACTCTACTGCTATTCAAATTGCAATGTATTATACTGGTTAGGAAAAAAAATTAGAGTGGAAATCCACTTGTTATGGATTACTGTTGTGAGCTGAATCTGCCATGTTGAACAGTAATTTTTATATCGTTTTCTGCATACATTTCATGCATTTGGGCTAAGATAGTACAAAATCTATGTAGTTTACACTTATTTGCCAAATTATGGAATCTACACCAGTTTCTGTTTAATTTCGCAGAATTCGAGGCAAATTACAGCAGTTTTGAGAAAGACCAGAAAAGCTCAGAAATCAACTACAGAAGTCCAAGGTCAAGGAACAGCGGAACCAGTCGAATCAAGCTAGGAGCCCAGCTTTACTCGATCTAGAGTAAAGTTACTCGATCTCGATGAAGGTGTCCGAGCACAGGCCTTGTCGACTAAGCACTGATCGAGAAGCTGAGCCAGAGACAACCCGACTCCCGGAAGACAACTCGATCTCGATTACACCTTGTCGAGATCGACAACACTTTAACACCATGTCCGGAGTCGACGAGCTGTGCCAAGTCGAGAAACCGAAGACAGAGAAGCCGAGCACCACCATTACTCGATCTCGAGGAAGCTTGTCGAGATCGAGGACCCAACAGCGCCAGTCCAAGTCCATGCCGAGGAGGACCTACTCGACATCAATTACCAACTCACTGTCATTTAGATTGGAAATCCACTTAATGGACAAAAAAATCAGATTATAACTACACATACTTAGTGGGGAAAAACATATTGTAATTCCACTTACAAATATCTATTGTCATATAACAGATTGTAATTCTACTTACTAAGCTCTATTGTCATTCATATTGCAAAACCCACTCTACTATTATTCAGATTGCAACTCCAATTGCTGGAAAAAAAATCAGAATGCAGTTTCGCTTACTAAGGCTTACCAACTCTACTTTCATTCGATATCAGCAAACCTCAATATGAGATCCACATCCTCAAGCAAAGTTCCCAGCAATGGAGAAACCAAAAAACTGAAATAATGAAATAGACCAAATAAAACATAGAGTGGAGAACCAAAACTTAAATCCCACCACTGAATCGAAATAACATGGGGTAGATGACAAAAAAATAAATACAAAATTCAATTTCTCGCTCCTCACCTAGTTTTCCTGCTACTTGAATATGGTTGTGTCTGTCTTTCCATTCAATTTCTCTTCCTTTTATCCCTCTTAATCAATTTACATCCCCTAAAGTAGACACCAATCACGGATAATCTCAAGCGGGATAGGCATATGTGCTAAACACACCACATTCCTAAATCCTCTACTCTACTCCACAACCACAACCACTTTCCTAAATCCTACTTCCTGGTTTAGGCAAGTGTCATGTTGAGATGAGTCTAAATAATCATCATGTAGGACAAGATGCGTTGATTTCTATGGAAGATAACAGGAGCATAAAGAAAGAGGAATAATTCCATTTTCGATAAAAAGAGGGCACAAAATGAAAATTGAACTAATGCTTACTTTACATACCTCTGTTGGAAGCAATTACCTCAGAATTTTAGATTGGACCTACTGATTCTGTTTTCATGGACTAGCTTCATCCTTGCTGACATCAGAAGAGGTTGCATCAGCTTCAACTCATTTCTTTACGAAGTATTCGTCAGCACGAGCAAGGTTCTCGGCCATGGATGGCTTCACCCACTTCTTTCTGTCGGGTAGTAAACTAGTAACTTGAGGGAACAACCGGCTGCCTCCGGCTTCTCTTTTGCAGATGATAACACATCACATAAATATTATCGAAGTTACGTGAAGAGGGCGTGACCTTTGAACTTGATAATGGCTCTTAACTACTCCCAATGAATCCAGTGGATCCTGTTTTTGCCAATCAAGTGCACTCATTACTAGCAATCTTTCCGAAAACAACACGCCCTGCGTGAATATCAGGCACATTTAAGCAATTCAGCATGGTGCACAGAAACATGTTTTGGTGATATTTTTTATTGCCCATTTTGAAAATTTTCCCATTACATCCCATGTCCCAAAGTATTCAGGTCAATTGTAGTAAAAATTCATTTTGATCTATAAGATTAACTCGATAATATAGGATGAAATTGTCTTGAAGGGTACTGTAGATTGAGCAAGTTCTTTATCAGAAATAGTCTCTCCCGTTTTTGTGATGTACCTTATCTGCTTGCAGGTGGATGATGAGGCCAGGGAACTCAACAAGGACCTGATGTCTAAGTTGCTAGAACTTGATATTGATGGTGTCTATTCAGACCAAAAGTGAACAGAACCTTGATTCAAGTAAGAGAAATACATGTTTTTACTTCCAGTGTTGAATAGCAATTTAATTCATAAGCAATACCTGCTTTTACTTCCTGTGTTGAATAGCAATTTAATTCATAAGCAATAGCATGTACTGTGAGTAGATGTAGACTTTAATAGATAGAAGGATAAAAACTTAGCCCCAGGAGATACAACACACCAGTTACTCACAAATCAAAAGGAACAAAGAAAACACCAACCATGTATACAAATCAGCTACCATAGAGACCAAACACAATAATGAACTCACCTAGGCATTTCAACTAACACCTTAGACGCACCAAAAAAAAGTTAAAGTATACAATTACAAGTCTCACACCATCAATTAAGCACCTTAATAATGCTCTTGAGGCACCCACGTAGATGCAAGGGATCTGGTTCGATCCCATAATAAGTCAGTCGTCTGTGCTCAAGGATGTCATCGTGTTTCCGAACAAATTCAAGGATCCCGTTTGGAATGTGCAGGTGAGATCTAGTGAAATTGGAGACAAGAAACTGGCGATGGATCTGATGGGATGAATCTGTCGTTCTTTGCGAACGAGGAAACGAGAGGATGAAAGTGTTCGTTCGGGTTACAATGAAGGTGTTCGTTCGGGTTACAATGAAGAGAAAGAGAGAGAGGAGAAAGGGAAGAAGAGGAAAGTTTGAGGACAGGCAGTCGAGAAAGATGAAGCGAAGTCATCACTCGTCGACTGGCTCTTCGACAAAGGCATCGTCCACCATCCCTGGCACACGGAGAAAAGCGGTTGTCGAATTGAGGAAAAGATAGAATTGGATAATCCGATAATAAGATAATTTAAAAAATAATAATAATAAAGAAAGGGATATAAGAGATATAAAAAAATAATAAAATAAAGAATTGGGATAGTTCGAAGAATAAGATGTATAATTTTATTTGGTGTTAGGTTAATGCCAAAGGTTTATATAGATGGAAAAGATGTTTACTTTTTGAGGTTAAAATTTGGAGAATTGAAGACGTTCTGGATTGAGCATAATTGCATTAGATCAATCCTAAAGTCAGGGGATAGGCCTTGACCATCTACTACTACCACACCGTACAAGACATTAAGGTGAGTATATTAGACTTTAAAATCCTTTGTCATGTTTGTTAGTGATTAGCGTGGTGCATGCTCGTGGTTCGTGCTAAATGTAATATAATTGTGCATAACTGGCTAACTGCTATCAATGTTCTGGTATATAGGCTATCCTTGTTATATCCTTGTTTTTGTTATTAGGATGGATTGAAGTTGGATGTATTTGCAATATATATTTCAACCTGCCTTCATCAATGGTTTTAAAAAATTCTTGGAAGAGGCCAAGGCTTTTGTTAATGAAAACGGTGAGACTCGATGCCCGTGTTGTGAGTGTAGAAACGGAGAACTCTTGCAATTGGAAGAAGTTTGTAAACATATTGTGATAAAAGGGTTTTAATTTAATTATTCAGTATGGACTGATCATGAGGAACACTTGAATAGTGATGATGGAGGTGACGACTCATATGATGGTTGTGATGATGATGACGATGTTGTGTTTGATGATGGTTCTGATGAAGATGTGTAGATGATGAACATGTTAGATGATGTGCAGAGAGGGACAGAGATGGATGAAGATGATATAAGTGATTGTACACAGACAAGAAGATATGATGATATGTTTGGTGAATCGCTGAAAGAGTTGTATCCGGGTTGCTAAAATTTCACTGCACTGAGTTTTATTTTAAAACTCATGCACACAAAAGTACTATGTCGCTGGAGCAATAAAAGTTTCAATTCTTTATTGAAAATATTGAAAGATTCTAACCCAGAAGGGGCAGCTATCCCTTCATCAATTTACAAAGCAAAGAAAATGTTGCGGGATTTAGGCATGGGGTATGAATGTATACATGCTTGTAAGCATGACTGTGCACTGTTTTGGAAAGAGAATGCAAAGCTTGAAGAATGTCCTGTGTGTCATGAGCCTAGATACATGTCAAAAGAAGGAAAAGGCAACAAAATCCCATAGAAGATATTGCATTATTTTCTATTAAAGGACAGACTGAAGCGACTATATATGAAATGGCATAAATTGAAATATCAATCCGAAGAATGTTGCCTTAGACACGCTGCCGATGCTGAACAGTGGAAGACTTTTGATTTAGAGTATCCCGATTTTGCTAGGGAGTACAGAAATATCAGGCTGGGGCTTGCTACAGATGGCTTCAATCCATTTGGAAACATGAGCACCAGTTAAACTATGTGGCCTGTGATTTTGGTGCCTTATAACCTTCCTCCATGGAAGTGCATGAAAGGGATGTTTTCCATGATGTCATTGCTAATTCCTGGTCCCTAGACACATGGGAAGGATATCGATGTATATCTTTGTCCTTTCATAGACGAGCTAAAAGAATTATGGGAAGTTGGTTTTGATGCTTTTGATGTTTATACTAATCAGCGATTTACCTTGAGAGCATGTGTCCTTTGGACTATAAAGGATTTTCCGGCTTATGGGAATTTATCAGGTTGGAGCACGAAGGGGTATTTAGCTTGCCCAATGTGTAATGAAGACGTACCTTCATATCGGTTGAGAAGAAAACTATGCTATATGGGTCATAGACGTTTTTTACCAGAAAATCACATGTGGAGAAGGAGCGAGGAATATAATGGAAATGTTGAACATAGGGCACCTCCAAGGATTTTTTTTGGTGAGGATAAGTTAAAGCAGTTAGACCGGGTTCATAAAGGCAAACCAGGTAAATCTCCATTTAATCTAGATTTGAAAAGAAAACGGCAGACCTGTGAATTCAACTGGAGTAGAAAAAGTATTTTTTGGGAGCTACCGTACTGGTCAAAGTTGGATTTACAGCATAATATTGATGTGATGCATTGTGAGAAGAATGTCGGTGAAAGTCTTGTAGGAACATTGCTGGATATTGACGGCTAGACAAAAGATACGCACAAAGCTCGTTTAGACCTTGCAAATATGAACAAAAGGAAAGAACTGCATCTGAAGCAACATGGAAATCAGCTAAAGAAGCCTCCTGCTAGATACACACTGAAAGTCGAGCATCGACGACTTCTTGCTATCTTTTTGAAGAATCTTAAATACTCTGATGGGTATGTTGCAAATATTTAAAAAAATGTGAGCATTATTGACGGGAAGATATCTGGACTTAAGAGTCGTGACTGGCATGTTCTATTGCAACGCCTTATCCCTGTGGGTATACGACCTTTCTTGGACAAAGATGTGTGCACTGCAGTTGTTGAGTTGTGCATATTTTTTCAACAAATTTGTGCAAAGACCCTAAAAGTTTCAGAATTAGAATGGTTGAAGACTGAGATAGTTTTGATACTCTGTAAACTGGAGAGAATATTCCCAGCGACATTTTTCGATGTGATGCCTCACCTAACCGTACATTTACCCAGGGAGGCTATTCTAGGCGTGCCTGTCTCGTATAGGTGGATGTATCCCATTAAAAGATATTGGGACTTACAAAAAATATGTGTCCAACAAAGCTCGGCCTGAAGGTTCAATTGCGGAAAGCCTGAAACACATGTTGTGAACGAGGCAATTACATTTTGCTCGATGTATTTTCGCGGAGTTGAGACACGTTTCAGTCAAGTGGAGTGTAATGATGATCTTCAAACTGAACATGAAGGTGGCTTGTCCGTTTTTTCCCAAAGGGTTTGTCCATTCAGCGGGAAGAAATTCCTAGTGATTGATCAAGATGATTTAGATAAAGCTCATCGGTACGTGCTCAACAGTTGTGATGAAGTTCAACCATAAATGAAGTAAGTTAGTTTAAGTACGAGTGGTTTATATTGAAGAATTTTATATTTTTAGAGTACAACTTTATTTTATTTATTGTGTTTAATCACGTGCAGGGAACACGAGGATGAGTTGAAACAAATAACCAATGATGATAATTTATTTACTAGACAGAAAGAGGAATTTCTGAATTTGTTTTGCGAAAGAGTATAACTAATCTATCAATATTTAGTGTATGCGTGGATTATTTGGTTTTGTTTAATCTATGTTAATGTATTAATTTGATTTTTTTAATTATCTTTGTAGATGAGTAACTTATTCCAGAGTGGAGAAGTTTCGTCAACTGATGCACTTTATTGTTTGTCATGTAAACCTGATAGTCACACTCGCAGATATACTTTATTGTTTGTCATGTAAACCTGATAGCCGCATCCACACATATACCGGTTGTGTTATCAATGGATGTAGGTATGACACAACAGAGCTTGATAATCGACGCACTACTCAAAATAGTGGGGTTTATGTCGCTAGAGTTTATAATGGGGGAACAGATGATTACTATGGCGTTCTTTTCAGTATTGTCAAATTGAGCTATATTGATATGCATGATGTTTATCTATTCAAGTGCAAGTGGTACAACACAAATGAGAAAGGGAGAAACGTCAATAAAAGAATACAACGGGATTATAATCTTCTGAGCATTAATACAGTGTTTTATGTTGAGGATCCAAAGTTGAAGCATGGGTGGAAAGTTGTCCAAAAAGTGCAAATGCAAAATGTGTGGGATGTCCTAGAGGTGGATGTTGAAGAAGAAAGTGCAGAGGTGGTTGTCGATTATTTGGAGCCAATGGGTAGTAGAGTTACTCAACAAGATGAGTTCAATGAAGTTAAGTTGGTGGTTGTAGAAGAAGATCTGGAAAATCCTCAGCTGCATCAACAAGATGCTGAGCCTGCAATAATTGATACAGACACCGATAGAATCATAGGGGATAGCAGCATCAATGATGTCCCTAGTGACGACGAGGAAGACAATGATAATGCTTATGAGGATAGTGAGGAAGAAAGTGCATCGGTCGATGAATATTATAGTGATTAAATGTGTGGTTGGGTTGTTTGTTACTAGTATTTATTTAGTGGTTTTCATAGTTGTTAGCTGAGTTTTCTAAATTTCTGTTATGGATTTTTTGGCCTATTATTATTGATTTTAGTTGTTTACATTCTATTTTGGATATTTTTTAACAGTTTTATTTTTTTTCCTGCTAATGCCATTCATGTAATATTTGCTGGATGTGTTGGCATTTGATAGGTTTTTTTTGGTGGCATTTGCTGTTTTTTGTTTTGGCATATCAAATCAGCCAATTATTTATTACTTTGCGCAAGTAATTTCAATTAAATATAGATTAGTCTATGCAGTATTCAAACCTGTATCTTTGTGCATGAGCACGTCGCTCTACCATTTGAGCTAATAGGCTTTCAAAATTTGGGATAATAGACTTTGTTATTTCAACCACAAAACATTGACATGATGATAACTCCAGCCAGATATACGCACATTTTAGAAGGAGCCTCATGAAGAAACCATATATACCTAGATGCTTGTTTTCTGAAACATGTGGGCTCTCATGACTGTGCAGATCAGTTAGCAAGTCTTTCACTTTCTTGGTATTGTCTTTGGCTTCAAGAGAAAATCTATACCACAAAGTTTTTTAGTCATATCCTAAATGCAAGAAGAAAAAGTAACACACAATCAGGTGCAGTTACCTGTATTGAATGATTGAAGAACCTAGTAACAAGATTTTGGTGGCGCTTCGATAAGCAAGGATATCACCGAGCATTTGTACAAAAAGACTATACATTCAATGTAAAGAGCAATAAGAATCAAGGCAGGACACAGAAAGAAAAAAAAGTTTTGCTTCATCACAATTGTTCATGTGGAAAAATGAAAAAAAAAACATACACTAGTATGGACAAAGGTCATGCGAGAGAGTTTTCAGAATGCAATGAACTCCTAAAAGAAACAGAATCACAACAGATATCAAAAACACATACATGGGACAACCTAACTTTAATTAAGTGTAAGTTCTTTTTTACTCAGCTAGGCAATTTAACAAACACCTTAGAGGCACCAAAAAAAAGGTTGAAGTATACAATTTACACCAGTCTTGCCCCATCAATAAGTACCTTAAGAATTGCACACACAAGTCCAGGACAAATATTGTAATTAAAGCTTTCTTGATTTCAATTTCAATTAAGCGAACCTTGAATCAATTAGGAACGAAATCAAAAAAAAGGTGGAAGCCATGGAATCCACCATGTCGCCTCTGGGAAGGGGCGGAAGAGGAAGAGAGACAGTCGCTGAAGGAAGGTTGAAGATGGTCCCGGACCGAAGGAGACCCCCGCTGCCTCGCTGGGGTTTCATTTTTCAAGTCTTAAGTGAAATAAAGATCCACTTTACCAATTCAAATGAATAAAGATCCACTTTATTAAAATAAATATGTAAAATATATATTACTAATAAAGTTTTGTATTTTTTAATTTTTTTTTCTTATTTCTTTTTTAAATCGTATTGATTTAATAAAATTTTACTTTTACTACCATAATCTGATAATCCTACTAACATTTTTATAAAAATAAATTATCTCAAAAGTTTACTTTAATATATAGAATGTAATTTTTATAAGGTTACTTTATGTTTTCTACTAATGTATTAAACTAATATTAAAATAAAATATAAATTGTAATTAATTGAAACTATATAAATTAATACGATCAATATAAATTATTGTTTATATGGAATATATAGTATCAAAGTTTATTAAAATTTTTAAAAAGTTAACCCGTGCCTAGCACGAGTTTACTTTGAATAACTAATTATATTTTATGGTAAATTTGTAATTTACTAGATTGATTTAATAGCTAATTAGATTGGTAGGTTTGGATTAAATAACATTTTTTTCTTTTTTGAATAAATTTTATTTCACCATAAAACATTGAGTTATATGGGGGATCTTAAATGAAGGATTTGATTTATTTTAATTTTTTTTTTGGCCAAAATACCAGATTGGTATTTAAAATTGGCGAGGTTAGACATATGAGTATTTAAAAAGACTTCGATGTCAAATTGGTATTTAAAACTGAGCCGATGGACAAATTAGTATTTTTTTTAATCGGAATTTCGATTTTCATGCACGTAACTCTCCGATTCAATAGGGATTCATATATTTTATTAGGAGAAAGAAGCCGATCCAAGCTAAACAGAAATGGTCCAGTATACCCGTATGAGTCACGCGCGTGAAAACCGAAATTCCGAACAAAAAAAAATACCATTTTGTCCATCGGTTCAGTTTTAAATACCAATTTAGAACTAGAGTCTTTTTAAATACCTAAATATCCATCGTTGTCAATTTTAAATACCAATTTGTAATTTGGCCAATTTTTTTTACATGTTTACAAATGTTTGTAAAAAGTTCATAATTTATGAAAAAAATACAAATTATAGATTAGTTTCAAACTGTTCTTTTCTTCGAATTATTGATAATGAAAGTTGACCCACCACTAAGTTGAAACTCTCTCTATGATTGAAACTCTCTCTGCTGCTTCAGGGAAAAACCCTAGATCTAAACCCGCCGCCACCACATGTCCGGCTCCTCCTCCCCATTGAGCTCTCCCTCCCACCTGCAGGAATCCTAGCCAAACCACAAATATCAGCCGACATAGTACCCATAACCCCAACCACAACCCGATTGAAGAGCTCTTGCTCCCAAATCGAAAGACCCAAAAAACAATTCCCAAAATCTCTTCTCAAAATTTTCTTGAGTGTGAAAAAACAAAGAATAGAAAGCTCCAATATCACTATAAGTTGGTAACAAAAGGCGCTCGTACGAATAAAGCCTGTCAAAATTTCAAGATAAGAAAAAAGGGGGCTCTAATCCAAGGTCGTTGGAGGCGGTTTCCGGTGGTGCTATGGCTGATGCGGGCTGGTAGCGGTGGGGGTTCTCAGATGGGGCAATTTCCAGGCCCTCCCTTCTTTGGAGCCTGCTTCTACGACTTCAATTCATCGCTCTCCTCTCTCGAGTGCGATTTCTCTTCGTCGCCAGTGGTTGGCTCGGTGCTGAGGTTGTGGCCCTCAAATAATCTCTTTCGTTACTGATTTTCCTCTTTGGAGGATAGCAGTTACGGATGTTGGACTCTCAAAGGTAATTCTGTCAGTTTTAAATTGAGGCTTAACAGCCAGGGGAACAATATTCTTAAGACCGTGCTTCTTCAAAAAGGTTGGTTTATGTATAATTCTAAATGGCTTAATAGCCAGATCTTTGGGTTAGCACCGATGCTGATTTCTTATCTCATGCCGATTTCTGTTACAAATGATCAGTTTTATCATTGGAAACAGTTTTTGAAAGATTTGCAATATCTCTCCAAATTTGATATCTATGATTATTTCTTTTTACCTATTTCGGATATAGTGTGATTAAAACTCTCCCTTCTAACTATACTCAAATTCGTCTTCCCCTCAAATTTTGGTATTGTAATAATTTTAGATTTTGGTTGTTCTATGGCTTGGTGTGCCTTACTGCTGTAAGGGTTGTATGTTTGGGTTTCCTTGTTCATATGGGTGTCTCTTTGGCGGTTTGGCTAAGTCTTTTGTTTAGGGGTTTTGTGTTTTTGTGCTTGTGTTCCCAAGTTCATCCTTCTGTCTGTATGATGGCCTTCTTAATATCAGTTGTGTACCGATTGTTGCTTTAAGTACTATGGTTTCTCAAACATATTGGATTACATATGTTTCTAAAAGGCTTAACAGCAAGTTCTATGGGTTAACACCCCTTTTGGTTAGTTTCAAATATTATGAGTTGTATCACTTGGAGAATATTTGGAGGGATTTGCAAGATCCCAACAACTATTATGCCCATAATTATTTTGTTACAAATACGGGTCATAATTTGATTAAAAACGTCACCTGTAACGATAAACAATTTGAACTTATTTTAAATTACATAGATACAAGTAGATTAAATGGTATTGATTATGATCCTATTTATAATATCCTTTCCATTTGGTTATACTTTTTGTGCTTCATCAATCAAATTATAGAGAAGATCAATTATTCAACTTTCACCTCCAATTCAACCCCTAGATGTTGTTGGCGTTAGACCGTCACCGCATTCCGTCACCGCATTCGGAATCAGTTTTGAAGTTGTCCAAACTAAACTCAACTATTGCTTTGTGAGCCGCCATCGGACAAGATCTGAAGACACCAGGGTTGTAATTTTCTAGTTGTTTTAGCTTTAAATTTATGTAGTTGTTTTTATTTTATTTTTTTCTTTTCTTTTGTTTGGCGACCCTCTGCGTAGGGTCTAATAAGTCATCTTCTGATGGCTTCAAAATCTCTTGTCGATCTACTCCTTGCCTACTGTACAAAAAAAAAAAACTATTCTTTTCTATTGAGGTACAAAATCATTTAGAAGACACTTATTGCTTCAGATCAAATTATGAAACCAATTTACTGTATGTATATATTAGTACAATTTTTTAACCTATATTCTAAAAATTATGTTATATAATTTTTAAATATTGTTTATTATTAATATAGAATAAATTTTAGAAAATACTAAAGTATGGGAATTTAAGATCTTTGTTACAAAATTGTCCTCATATAATTAAAATTGGAAAAGGTTAAACTATAGGAATTTTGTTTTATTTTAAATACACCATATATCGAGGACAATTGTATGTTAAAATGCCAATACTAAAACAACAAACTAAAACTTCCAAATTATTCGGTTTTAACTCTAAAACTAGTAATGTTATCGCGCCCTTGCACGCCTTATTAATATATTATAAATTATATTTTATTATATCAATATATTTGAAATACCTTTTTGGATTAAATTTTACGTGAAGATTAAAATAGTTTGTTTTCTATTCTTTCTCTACTTTTATCTTAATCCCTAAGAATTATTTTAATAGACTTTTACATTTTATATTCAACCAGATATGTAATTGATAAAGGAATATTACGTTTAATTTTATACCTTAAATTTACAATTTTTTAACTTTATATAAATTGAAATAATTCAAGAAGTTATATAAAAAAAATAATACAAGAAAAAATCACTTACTTTACGGAAACTTCCTCCTTTACAAATATTTGGGTGTTAAGGGCGGCAAATCTTTTTTATTCTACCGCCTACATACGCCTCTAAGAGCAATCCCAACAGCTTCCCCATATTGGGTTTTTGGAGAATATTGAGGTTGATTTTGGTCCAACAGCTTCTCCGTTACATTCTCCAAAATAGAGAATGGGGAGAAGAAATGGAGATGTATCCCTAAATTTGGAGAAAACTCTATATATTTTAGGGTGAACTCCACAATGGAGAATCTATTGGAATTCAGTCCACAAAAGTTGAGAATATGTGATCTATAATTCTCCATTTTGGAGAAATTTTTAGAGAACCTATTGGGCATGCTCTAATATATGCCCCACTCTCACAATACCTATTCCCAGATTTCAATTGTGATAGTGTACCGGTGGTGATCGAGAACCCATTGAAGATGCCTCTTATCCAACGCCAAAGCCAGTGATTTTCGAAAAAATTCCCACTTCAGAATCGTCTAGTGGTCAAATTCAACCACATTCAGGTACACTTCCTCTTCCTTTGTTGTGATTTTCTGTGATTGGATTGAGGCTATAGCAATTGTCTTCCATAAGCGCTCTTGTGTTTACATTAGTTGAATTCCGGATGTTCTGTCTCTTACAGGTATCTGGTTGCAGAAATTGTTGTTGATATCTGGTTTAGTGTCTTTGAAGAGGGGAAACGGGGGAACAGTGAAGTCAGGTTTAGTGTTTTTTTCTCAAGAAATAAGGGCCAACGCAAGACCACAACCACCCAGATTCTGAATCTAAGTGAGAAATTAGAGAGATAAGTTTGTGTCAAAGGGCAATTGAATGAGAGGCCCTTGACAGTCGAGAGAGAGGGAGATGCAAAATATGACGGAATGTCCATTTCAAATGGACCAATTAATTCATCCCAAAATGCCATATATTTGCTTGGGCAAGAATCAATTTTATAATAGTATTTTATCGATGAATATTGGAAGAACATTTCTCATGTACCAAACGAGAAGTTTTGGATCTTATATAGTATTGAGGTAAGGGTAGTAGTTAGACCAAAAAATGGGCCTAATTGCACAAATAGACCAATAGCCCAAAAATTGGCCCAAAATAACCTGTCTACCCCCATGCAAATTTAACTGTCGGTTTTTTGGAACTATACACAACCGGTTGTAGAGGGTGCGAGATTTCTCAAAATAAAACGAGGAGGAAGGGAGAGAGATGGTTCCATTTTCTTTGTGGAAAGCGAGAGAGAGAGAGAGAGAGAGAGAGAGAGAGAGAGAGAGAGAGAGAGACGAGGAGCGACAGGAGGAAGAACCAGTTGAAGAAGAAGGGCCATCAGTCACCGCCAGGGAGGAAGGAAAAGGTTGAAGACGAAGACAAAGGTAAGCAACTGTGGATTTTTTGCTTGAGTTGCAAAATTGGGGTAATGGGGGTGCGGTTACATGCGGTTTTGTGAAGGATTTGAGACGATTTTGGGGTAGATGCCTAGCAGTAGAGGAGGAATGAAGTACGAGGGGTTAGGGGTGCCATTGTTAGTCGATTTTGGGGAGATGGGTGCGATTAGGGTTTGTGGACATCGGGAAAAGGATGGGTAAGGGTTAGGTGATGTTGGGTAAGAAATTGGGGACAAAAGGGCAAGGAGGGGGTCGGATGGGTAGGGAATCCACAAGATTGGGGGTAATCGGTAGGGTATATGTGCACATGTGGTAGGACAGATTATCGAAGGTTGTGTCTGAAATTGTGGTAGCAGATTTCCTAGGATCGGGTAAAGAAATTGGCAGGATAAAATTGAACATCTGGTATACCGAGTGGGGTGAAGGAATATTTGGTTGATTGGTTTTTTATTGTCGAAACCGTAAGTGCCCACCAAGTGTTTGATGAAATGCCTAAAAATATGATGAATAAATGGTGATTTGGTTGTGGTTAATCTCCTTGCCTATATGATGTGTTGTGAAAGAGGTAAAATGAACCAAACATGTCTAAAATGCGAAATTAGTAGGACAGAAGAGGAAAGCAGCAATGGCAGGATAGGAAAATGAACTTGGTAGAATAAATTGAGACTGTTCGTATGTATGACAAATTAGGTGACCTGAATTTCTGAATTTATGTTTGGTGATTGTGTAGCAGGTACCCCCGCTTTAAACATCATATAAAATGATGAAGTCGGGGAACAATAAAGCCCGTGAAGGACCAAGCAGCTAGGGGGTAAGGAAACTGAGATTGTGTGGTTGTAAAGGTTGGGAAAAAATGTGAAAACTTAAGATTCTTACATGTTTTGCAGGCTGTCCTGGTTGTTCCAGCGAAACAACACTTCTCAGGGAGGGCGCTGTCCCATGCAAGTTTCGAGTTGTTGGAAGACATCGACCTCACCATTGACCGGGAGGATTACAAAGCCCTGAGCAAGAGCCAGTTTGGGGGTGTTCTGAAGATGGGGTCGAGAAACAAATTATCTGCACGGTTGGTGCACTACTGCCTTCTCTACCAACTGAAGACTCGGAAGACACGTGAGACGTGGTACTCCCTCCAGGGGCATCACGTTCGATTCTCAATTCATGAGTTCGCGCTCAGGACGGGCCTCAACTGCTCACCACCCCCAGTGATGTCATGGAGGGGGACCACATGGAGTGCATTTAACAGCTTTTCAAGAAGGAGAGGGTGACGTTAAAGGATGTGGAAAGAGCTTGGGCCCACGAAAAAGAGTCGGACTCGGGGTCCCCGATGAAAAAGTACAAGCTTGCCCTCCTAGTCATAGTGGAGGGCATTCGGTTTGGGTTGGAGAAGAAGACACAAATAAGGGGGTGGGTTGTGAAGCTGTTGCTTGAGGACACAAACCGTTTTCTGGAGTTCCCTTGGGGAAGGCTAGTGTATGAGAGGCTACACGAAAGCCTCAATGGGACGTTGAAGGACATGGTCGTTGCAAAGAGTCACTTGAAAGACAGGCCCACCTACGTGCTGTACGGATTCCCCATGGCCTTCCAAGTTAGTGAAGTTTTACAAAATGTTATATTCCTTTTCCAATTGTGAAAATGTGTTGGTGTGGCATGCCAAATGGATATTTGTATCCTACCAATAGGGTATCAATATCCTACCAAATGAATATTTAAATCTTACCAATGGGGAAATAATAACCTACCAAATGAAAAAAACGATCTTACCAAATATCTTAATTTGTCATGCAAATTGTGTTCTAATATCTTACCATATTGTATTTGCAGTTGTGGGTGTACGAGACCTTCCTTGAGATTGGGAATAAATTCGGGCGCAACATTGACGACACCATTATCCCGAGGTGTCTGAGATGGGAAACCCCAAACAGCCACATTCGATACGAGAACGTGAAGTCCTTCCTGAACCTGGACGCCCTCGCCGACGGCTTCATAGATGAACACGTTCTGCTCGCGAAGCCAGAGCCGATCTTGCACCCTACCCACAAGGAGAAAGATGCGTACCCGCACTCTTCGTACAAGAAAGACTCTCCAGACGTCTTCTTCAATGAGATTGTGGGCGAGCACATGAGGTCAGACACGTCGAGCGTCAGTTTGGAGGTCCGGATTGTGGCAAAGGTTGAGGGTCTCTGCAAGGGCAAGAAGGCGTTATCAGAGAGGGCCGGCAAGGGAAAGGTATGTTCTTCTTTGTCCATGGTATGTGCAATTGGTAGAATAATGTTTTTGTGTTGGTATACCATAATAAGCGAAATGGTATGACATATATATGCAAATGGTAGGATAGTGTTGATGTGTTGGATTCCCCATAAATTGCGACGGAATGAGTGCATCTCCTTGCAGGAGTACCTGTCTTTGGATGAAGATGTTGTTGAGAAGGTTGTTAAGAAAGATTTTGGCAAGGTTGAGGAGGTTCTGTTTGACAAGGACGCTGACAATGTTGAGGAAAAGGCGGAATAGAATGGAGAGCTGAATGCTTATGACAAGGGGTCGGGCAAGCAGGGAGAGAACGTTGAGGATAACATGGCGGAGAAAGAAGAGCTGAAATCTGATCTTAAGGGGCAGGGCATGTGCACTGTTGACAAGGTTAAGGACAAGGTTGAGGTGGAGGCAAAAGAGGGTGACCAGGACAAGGACCAGGGAGAGAAGGTGGTCACGGTTGAGGATCAGAGTAACAAGGGAGACATGGGTGGGGAGGTGAAGGCTAAGGAGGCAGGAAAACAAGCTGCAGGGGAGGGTTCGAAGGGTGAGTCTGATGAAGAGGCTGGGGAGGAAAAGGTAAACCTCACTCGTTGGTAGGATAGGTTTCCCCTTTTGGTAAGATAGATGTAGCTGTTTGGTAGGATACCAAAGTCGGTTGTTTTTGGTAAGACAGATTTACCTAGTTTGGTAGGATATATTTACCCTGTTGGTATGATATTTTAAGAAATTTGGTGGGACATTGACATCTGTTTTAAACTAACTCGGGGGTGTGTTTGATTGTTAGTAGATTAAGCTGGAGCCAAGGAGAGGTAAGCGGGACAGGAAGGTACCAACCGGATTAGGGGACTGCGTGGTCACTCAACCCTCCAAGAGGGCCAAGAAGGGCGCAATGGCATCGGGTCACGTATGCACAGAGAGACGAGTTCTTGGCGTGGCTGGAGAAGTTCCCGACACATGTGAAGAGCCCAGATAGGACCCAATTGAACAAGGACTTCTTCAACACCCTCATCTCCCCCGGCGTATGGATATTCACCGAGGTACGCAAACTTCTGTCCTCTTCCACATGTTTCCTTATTCAATGACGTCATGAGATCAGCGCTGATGGGAATTTGGAAAGTACCCATTAACGCAGCACATCTAGCAGTCCCTGGTCCTGGTCCGGAAGGCACTGGATACCCGGGAGGTTGACAAGAAGTTGGGGGTCGTCGAGCTCGACCCCTACTGGCAGGAGCAAATGGTGAAGCAGTTGGACGCAGTGAGCGGCGAGGTGAGCCGCATTACCCCTCGCAATGTGTCCAAGGCGCTGCTGAAGTACTTTGTCGGGACACTTCCGGACAACCACGGCAGGACATGGTCGGTGGCGAACGCAAAGATCTTAGAGCCGTGGAATTACAAGGTCAAGCACTGGATCGGCCTCGTCATCGACCTTGTGAAGTGGAACATCGAAGTCCTCGACAGTGACTGGTACCAGATCAAGGACAAGGAGCTGCAAACCCACCTCGAGCCCGTTGCAAAGCTGATCCCGGTGGTCATGCAATTTTCAGTGGAGCTCCGTGCCAGGCACACCGTCGATGTCCCCAACCCCTTCACCATTTCCTGAACAGTCAAGATCCCCAGGAATGAAACCTCGTAAGTTTCTCTTAACTTCTGGGTTATGTACATCTAATAATATTGGTAAGATATAAGCCGCCTAATGGTAGGATATATGCCAACCGTTGGTATGCTAAAATGATGGAACTGGTAAGATGTAAATAATTTATGTTGTTTGATAATTCCTTCTTGTGCAGTGGTAACTGTGGAGCATACGTGTTCAGGACTTTGCAGCTGGTGACAGAGGGCGTACAGACATTCGAGACCGTCACCGACAGTTATATTGCCCCTACCGCCAATACTTGGGCCTGTCCATACAGCGCCACTCTTTGTAGGTCTCTCGTCCGTCGTATTTGGCTTTCGTTTTATGAAGACATTATCTCATGGTTTTCTATGTGGTTGGATTGTGATGTTCTTTGTTTGGATGTTGTTGGAAAACTTCGGTTGTGTGGAAGCTTATGTTTGTTTCAAAACTTATGTTGTTTCAAAACTTATGTTGTTGGTTGTAATGTCTTTTGTTAACATTTGGTAGGATGTGTTGTGATTGTAATGGTTTAAACTGATATTTATGGTTCGCGTATATTAGTTTCTCCTTACACCCATGGTCGATTCTTTTATTTTTTTTCCTAAGTTTATGTTTGCATGAATGTTATAATTGGTAAGATTATACGAAACTATTGGGCAGATACCAAGACACTATTTGCGAGATAGAAACGTAATATTTGCAGGATGTAACTTGTAGTTATGTTGAGAAAGAATTGGTAAGAGAACATAACACTAATGGTAGGCTAAGTAGAAACTATTTGGTAGACACAAATAAGATAGTGGTAGGACGACATGAGAAATACTTAATAGATCCGATAATTCATGTGAATGTGGTCAAAACATGCCAACCATGCCAAGAATCCATCACAATTAGCCCCCTAATAAGCCGAAAATACGAGACACGTGGAATAAAATTACTGTCACCACTACGAATTATCCCATCCATAATATCAGACACATGGCAAAACCCACACTCAAGTTGACTTGCTCCAATGTCGGCAAAGGCTGTTTGTGTCCTTTGTATTCTCGCTCTATCTCTCTCACCACTGCCTCAGCCTCCTCATCCCACGATTCAGATGTGTCGTTCGGCCTCTCATCGCTGCCACTACCACCACCAAACTTGTTGCACTTTTCCTGGAATGGAAAGACAATTCAACACTATTGGTAGGCCAGAACTGTACTATTGGTAGGATGACAACTGTATCAGTTCCTCGGATGCACGTGTGCCTTTTCCCCCGTCCTTTCCGCCTCTCTCCTGCTCTGCCTCACTTTTTGCAGGGCATGTTGGGGTGTTTGAGATCCCCCTCTCAAGCTTATATATGTGCTTGGGGAACACCCATCAATACAATGATTGCATTTTCCCTTCATAAATGCTCCCCCTTCCCCTCAAGGTAGAACCCCGTTTTAGCGCCAAAATTACACTGACAACCCGCCAAAACAGCTACAGTCAATCCGTTCCAAATTTCTCCAAAATTTTCAGGTATGGTAAGACATGTTATGCCTATTGGTAGGATAACTATATGATATTGGTAAGATAAATGTACTATATTGGTCAGACAGATGCTCTCCCTCTCCCCCCCCCCCCCCCCCAATGAAGAACCCTTTTTTGGCGCAAAAATTACACGAAAATCCCGCCAAAACCGGTACGGATTCCCTCCATATTATCTCCAAAATTTCCATGTATGGTAGGACATGTTTAGCCTATTGGTAAGACGAATGTTTTTTGTTGGTAAGTCAAACGTGTCCAGTTTCCAGAAATGAAGGTGATGCTTTGCCCTCACCTTTCCACTCGTCTCCTATGTTGGCTCTCTATTTTGCAGAGCATTTAATAAGGAATGACACCCATCAATCAAGATTTTATAAGGGTTGATTGACACCCTTAAGTCTAATCATTGAAATTTCCCCTCATAAATGCCCCCCTTATTTCCCTACTTTATTAGAGCCACACCTCATGTCCAACACCTCCATCTCCTAATTTCTCTTGGCCAAAAGATGGAGCTACAGTGTTCAACTCACCTTCACCTGCTACCTCCTCTTCCGGTGGTATTTTTGCATTTGCAAAAATATACCACTTTCTACCCCTAGCAAATTTTTTGGGTACGTGTCTAGTTTAGCAAAAGGGCCAATTTTTTGTTTAGTTATGCAAAAGGGCCTATAGTATTCATTCTGAACTTATGATTATTTTATTTGATCAAATATTGAGAACAAGGTTGATGGGTTTAAATCCAAGTGGGTGGGAGCCAATAGGGATTGTCTTACTGATCTTGTGTGGTACAAATGTTAGATATATCTTTCAACAACTCTCTCTCTCCAAAACTCTCTGTCATCATACAATATAAGGATTGTGTTTTTTTCATGTTTCATTTTCTTCTTTTTCTTTTTCTTTTCCCTATTTATCTGTTCAATGTTTTTTTTAGAGAGAATAAATCATTTTTTGTTTTTTTTTTCATGTTTCATTTTCTTATTCTCCTTCCTTTTCTTTTCCCTATTTATCTGATCAATGTTTTTTTCAGAGAGAATAAATCATTTTTTGTTTGAGAATGTGATCATTGATTAAATGAGAAAAAATATACGAAAACATGTAGAGCTGGCAAGTCGGTCGTTCGGGTTGGGTTTGGGTCAGGCTTACTCGGGTCGGGTCAGTTCGTGTAAAATTTATGGTCGGGTATTAGTCAGGTCGGGTATTGGTCGGGTCGGGTTCGGGTCAGGTTCGGTCATAATGAATTTTAGATTGGTCGGGTTTCGGGTTAAGTCGGGTCATGCCCATTCGGGTTCGGGTCAAAGCGAGGCAGTCTTGTTATGGTTTCGGGTCAAGAGGTTGGTCGGTCTCATTTAAGTTTCGAATCAAAGTGGCTATAGTGGTATAGTTGGTTTGAGTTTTCGGTCGAATCATATTCGACCCGTTTGGATAATTATGTTGATTTTGACTCGGTTGAATACTTAAATATGTAATATACTTAAAATATGATATTGACTCGGTTGAATACTTAAATATTTAATTTACTTAAAATAAATGATTTTGACTAGGTTGAATACTTGAATATGTAATTTTAACTCGGTTGAATATACTCATTGTTATTGACTCATCAGTTGTCGGCCGATTTTCAAAAAAGTCATATGCGGAAATTCGATATTCGGCAACATCGTCCTTTTTTAAACATTTAAACCAATTGATTGGTGCTATAATTAAATCAAATTAATTATAAATTTAGGTTTTAACCTTATTTTAACTAGCAAGTTGCAAATGAGCTTATTTGTGGTTTGACTATATTATTGGCCCATATCATTATCAATGCCCATTTCATTTTTAGCTTTTGGCCCATTAGTTTTTTTTTCATTATTATTATTAGTTTTTAACAAATCTAGGTATAAATAATTAATTCTATCAAAATATAATAATATAGATAAAAATAAAATAACAACTACAAAATTATTGATTTGGATATAAATAATTCTTTCCGTAAAAAATAGAATTATTATACTTATATTTATAAAAAAAATTATTCATAACCATAGTTATGAAATTTAATAGAATTATTATACTTATATTTATAAAAAGAAGTCCATTTATAAAACCGAAAACTACTAGAACTAATAGAATTATTAACACTAATAGTCTAATATAATTTTTTATGTGAAAAAACCCCTTAAGAGTTAGCTTTATGAAATAGAATTATTAACACTTAGTTATGAAAACCAATAGAAGTATTATACTTATAAGTTATACCTATAAAAAGAAACACGTTTAAAAAAATCGAAATTATGAATAAAACTTATAAATACTTCATCTTCGATTGATTCAAATATTCGATATATTTAAAGTCTTGAGATTTGAAATTTGAGATTGAGATTGCGATTTAGATCGAGATTGAGATTTGAAATTTGGAAGGATATGTTGTTGGGTTGCACGCTATATCATATGCAACGATCAATGAAATTTTAGCATTTCCGACTCATAGTATGTATCGATGTTTTGATGTATGGCGGTTGACTTACTTAACTCATTGACTTATCTACTTATCTATTGATTTTACTTGGGTTCTTATTCATATGATAACAATTAACCAAAATAATTAGTGTTTTATATGTTAAAGTATAATCATACACTTGTGTTAAAATAAAAAAATCATTTAACATTCAAGTATTAAAATGTTGATGTTCAATAACCATTTCCATTCGGGTAAGGTCGGGTCGGGTTGAGAGTCGGGTCGGGTTGAGAGTCGGGTTGGGTTGAGAGTCGGGTCGGGTTTGGGTCGGGTTGGGTTTATCTGTGTTCGGGTCTGTTTCGAGTCGGGTCAGGGTCGGGTCGGGTTCGAACTCGGGTTCGGGTTATGAATGGCTCCAGATTTTCGGGTTTCGGTCGGGTTCGGGTTCGGGTGAGTCGGGTCGGGTTTTCGGTCGAGTCAGATTTTGCCAGCTCTAGAAACATGTATGATTATTGATTAGAGTTGGAATATAGAAGATGATTCTTATTCCACAACACCCTCTTGCTTATCCTAGGCTTCTGATTCCACAACTTATAATGCACCCCCTCCCTTATTCAATTCACACAACTCACGAGTTTGTCTCCATTTTTACAGATACAAATATGTATCTGACAGCTTTTGTTTTTATTTTTATTGTTTTCCTTTCAAAAAATCATTGCTGAGTGTTGCTAATATACCTACGTGGGTTGTGGCTGTGATGATGGATCTTACTAACCGTAGTTTTATTCATTCACTCTTTGGTTTTATATGTTCAATTTCTGGGGAGTCTCTGAATTTACTCTAAGGGACTGGTGGTGCAAGTTTTAGGGTCTCAACTTTCATTGTATGATTTCCATGTTTTGGCTTGATTGCTTGTTGGTTTCCTATGCTGGCAAACTGTAGCTGTTGTTTTTATGTGAACAAGAAGCCAAATACAGTAATCTAATAGCGATTGAATTTCTACACACAAATGTTAGATAGAATATATGTATATGCCCAATTACCCATTTGTAATTAGGGTTAACTATCTTGTACTCCTATATATATTCTAATGATAGCGAAGGCAACCCCAACGGGGATTATTCACTCTAACATGGTATCTGAGCCTCTAGGGTTTCATCAAAATCAACCCTAATTTTTTCCGACCCCTCCCCCGCCTACCCTCCTGCCACCGCCAGCCTCCCCCCGTCTCTTTCCCTTTTCCATCGGTCATCCCACAGAAACCCGTCCTCTCTCGCTTCCTCTATCTCTCTCTCGCCTCTCCATTCCCGTCGCCGACCTCGCTCTTGCCTTCCCCTTCCTCGCTACTCTTGCCCTCGCTCTTGCCTTCCCTCGACTTGCACCCACAGTCGCCGGCCAGCACAGCACCCATGTTCACCAACGCCGCTTGCGAATCCCAGATCCGAGCCCGTCCCCACCTCCCATCTCCTTCTTCTCGCATCCCTTCGCCATCAGCGCACCTCCCATGTCCGCCAGATCCGGTCATCCCTTCGCACCTCCTAGATTCGGCCTCACATCCACGGATCCGGCCACCTACTGTCCAGATCTGCCAGATCCGGCCACCAATATCCCTCGCAGCACCCACGAACCACCCCTACACACCAGATCAGGCTGCCCGTCACCACCGTCGACCACCCCCGACCCTGTCCGTCCTCCCTGAGCCGCGCAGACCCCACCCCCCTCCTCTTCTCCTTCTTCGCAGCCCTTGTCGACACCAAATCTGACCGCCTCTACCCACCGTGGGCCACCACTCACCCGTTCCGACACCCACAGCTCCTCTCTGGCACGCATGTAAACACCTGGCCGCCACAACAGTCCCCCTCCTTTCCCAGCTTTGAAAAAAAAAACGAGCCTCCCCCTTGCTTTTCTTGCAAAATCCGAAACCCTCCCATTAATTTTCTTTAATTTCATATTTCACCCACTTTTGCAACTCTAAGAATAGTGCGACTTCAAGAGAGCTCCACCGAGTCGAGTACGTATGGCCTTCTACGATCACCAACAACCTCTCATCGGGAGTATCGCCCCTTCAAGTCTTTTACAGAGGGGGTATTCCCCTATTGGAGCCCATCCTCAGGGCTACCCGGCCTCTCCAACGAGGCCATACCCGAGCCAGGAGGGACTCTTCGGGTCCTCTCCACACCATCTGGATCATGCCTTAGCAGCGGGATCATCGTCATCGTGCAGCCCGCCGTCATGACACCTACAGGCGTGTCACCTGCTGATCTGAATTGGTACATGGATAGCGGAGTCACTGTGCACATGTCGCACAACCCAGGTATAATTTATGTCCCTACTTCTAAGAGTCTTTCTACCTCCATTATTGTCGGCAATGGTGAACGCATTCGTACCATGGGTCTTGGGCACACTACATTACCAACACCTACCACCGACCTAAGCCTTAACAACATCCTCGTCTCCCCTGGCTTAACAAAGAACTTTGTATCCATTCGTCGCCTCACCACAGACAATAACATCTTCATTGAGTTTGACCGCTTTGGCTTTGCGGTCAAACATACATCCTGTCCCTTGCAACAACCAATCTATCAACAGTTGCCCTTTCGGCATCTCTCTGGCACACCCGTCTTGGTCACCCAGGTTCCCCGGCTTTCGAGTCTCTCAGGTCCAGGCTTATTCCCTATAATAAAGCCTCTCCCTCCACTGGTTGCCCGGCGTGCCAGCTTGGTAAACACACTAGATTGCCCTTTGCCACGTCTTATACACAGTTGCACGCTCCATTTGACATCATTCATGGTGATCTATGGACATCTCCTATTATCAGTCATGATGGTTTCCGCTATGCACTTGTTCTGGTTAATGCATTCTCTCATTATTTTTTGGTGTTTCCCCTAAAGTTCAAATCTGAAGTTGTTCCACACCTTATGATCTTCCATAGCTTCATCCGCACCCAATTCAACCTCCCCTAAATCCTTTCAATGTGACATGGGCGATGAGTTTAACAACAATGCTCTTACATCATTCTTCGCTACTCATGTCATTCAATTCCGCTTCTCTTGTCCACACACCTCCTCCCAGAATGGGAAAGCCGAACGGAGCATTCGCACCCTTGATGAGACCACATTCCTTTTTTCTAGTCCCCCTTTGATGAGACCACATTCCCTTTTTCTACTTCCCCTACATCCCCAAACACCCCGCCCCCTTCTGATGACTACCCTACACCCCACCTTCTTCATCAACTATATCCATCTTTCTCTCGGAATGATATTACATCTCCGGCCCGGGCACCCAACCCTCCCCCACCGCAACCTATCTTGCCACCTCCTGCTCCCGTCCAGCCCCTTGTGGCCCCCGTCCCATCACCTCAAGCCTCCGTCCCATCAGCTGCAGCCCCTACCCTGCCGCCTAACCCCACACAACCGGTCAACCAGATCCAAACTCAAAGCATGAGTGGCATCTCTCGCCCCAAACAGATTTTTACCTCTCCGTTTCTCACCTATCGCCCATCCTTACCTCCCACAAAACAGCCGCCTTAGACCCCAATTGGAATGCTTCCATGCTCGATGAGTACAAGGCTCTTATTAGCAACAACACTTGGGTCTTGGTTCCTCGGCCTCTTGGGGCCAACATTGTGCGGTGCATGTGGCTCTTTCGGCATAAGTTTCGCTCTGACGGATCTCTTGAGTGCTATAAGGCGTGACTTGTCGCCAATGGGAACTCTCAGTAGGTGGGGGTCGATTGTGATGACACTTTTAGTCCGGTTGTCAAACCAGCTACCATCCGTACCGTCCTGCATCTCGCTGTCTCCAGGTATTGGCCTATTCATCAGCTTGATGTCAAGAACGCATTTCTTCATGGTCATCTACATGAGACAGTGTACATGTTCCAGCCGCCTAGTTTTGCTGACAGGACCAAACCAGGCCATGTTTGTCTCTTGCAGAAGTCTCTGTATGGCCTTAAACAGGCACCTCGGGCGTGGTATCTTCGCCTTGCTACTTACCTACACAGTCTTGGCGTCACTATTACCCCATTAGCTTCACCTCTCTCCATGGTTGCTTACACGGATGCTGATTGGGCTGATTGTCCGGATACTAGACGGTCTACGTCAGGATATTGTGTGTTTCTCAACGACTCTCTCGTCTCTTGGTATTCTAAGTGCCAACATGTGGTTTCTCGGTCTAGTGCTGAAGAGGAATATCGCGGTGTTGCCAATGTTGTCGCTGAGTGTGCCTGGCTACGCAACCTATTGCTTGAGCTCCACTGTCCACTCAGTCAAGCGTCTGTTGTGTATACAGACAATGTCAGCGCTACTTACCTTGCTCACAACCCGGTTCACCATCAGCGAACCAAGCATGTGGAGATTGACATCCACTTTGTTCGTGAGAAGGTCGCTATGGGACATGTGCGTGTCCTACATGTCCCCTCCCCGTACCAGTATGCAGACATATTCACCTAGGGATTGCCTCGCCATTTATTTCTTCATTTTAGATCCAGTCTCACTCTTCGCTACCCTCCTGTTTCGACTGAGGGGGTATCTTAGATAGAATATATGTATAGGCCCAATTACTCATTTGTAATTAGGGTTAACTATCTTGTACTCCTATATATATATTTTAATGATAGCGAAGGCAACCCCAACGGGGATTATTCACTCTGAGAACCAAGTCCTTGAATGTATCAACTTATATTTTACTTGTGAAAAATGTTCAATACATTTTGAATTCTCTTGAGTTATGTTAACTATTTTATTTTATGTTTTTCTGGACTTATGGATGGAACAAGATCTCAATCTAAGAGCAAATCTGCACAAAAGGCCATGGACAAACAATCTAACACCCAAGGAAACAAAAAACGCTCGCATCATTTCGTGTCCAATACAACTAAGGCCATTGCTAGTACGCATCATATATCAATTATTCACTTTAGAAACTCGTTCATTTATATAATTAGATATATTTATTTATTTACGCACACTTCGCACTATGTACTCATTGACTACTAAAGTTTATGGGCATAAACGGATGCTATTGTGCCAAAAAGAACACGCATCCAACTAAACGCATCTTAACCCGTACATCTCTCAAGATCAGATGGAATAATTGAAAGTAAGGATTCTCAATCCTTAACCTATATCTTTTTTCTTATAAAAAGTATATATTATTAATGTTTATCTTTGAATGTTCGAGTTGACACCCAACCTTCAAACCCTGAAGGGACAGATAGTGTTGAAACATCATCTGTTGTTGCTGGTATATGTTACTTTAAGTTATGATATTTATCACTTTAATTTATAACTTTTAAATCAAATGTGCATATTTATGAATATACTGGTTTCTTTGACCATCAATGATATTTCCATTGCAGCTGGTACCGAGGAATCTGCGGTTGCTACTGGTATATGTTAATTTAAATTAATAAATGTTGCACTTCATTTATAACTTTTAAATGTACATATGTATTAAAGTACATATTTGTGTGCGTCATAACCAAAAAAAAATGTGTGTGGGAAGAGTCGAGGAGTGAAGGCAGCCCCCTTCAATCGATGGCCTTTTTTCTTTGCTTGGGGTGGGGGTTCAATATAGACTTCCTTGGGCGGCTTCACCCCAACATACTTCTAAAAAAAACCCGCTTTGTCAGGAACAATAGCTGAAGATTCAGCAGCCTTCTCCATATAATATGGATTCTTGTCTGCCATAAGTTTCATAAAATTCTTTATAAGCTCCATATCATCCTCAACAAGGCGAACGATAAAGTATATCCTACCCCACATCCTGTTGACGAGAACCTTTCTTGCCTCCATCTCTGCTGATTGTTTTAGTACTTCATCATCAACAAAAGCATTTGCCAACGCTCTTGCTTGCTTTGTCCACCTTGCTTTAACCATCACATCCGATATTGCCTTAAAACCCATGTACTTGTATCTTGCAAATATATGTTCGCAACGGATACCAATACGGTTGAAGGTATTGCATCTACAAGTGGAAAATTGGCTTACCTAGTCATATGATACTTGAAAGGCACCAACATCTTCCTCTTCCACAACATGTGTTTTCCCTTGACTATCAACTACCTCATTGATAACATTGCAATATGTCACCCAATCAGAAATCTGTTTTTGGACCTTAGAGAACACCTTCAACGTATACACTGATGCTGCATGTTTCTCAATTAGAAGACGCGTCTCATACTTAGGAACCATGGTAGCTATCTCCATGTCTAGCTTATCTTGAGCGTGCCTCTGAGCGTACATAGCACTATCAAAATGCATCATTAGTTCCACAGGACTAAAATGCCTGCTAGAATAGCAACCGAAGAAACTGTTTGTTGACTTGGATATAGAAGTTGTTCGGATTATGCCGCCCATGGGTACATCTTTGAAATACAATGGGATCCAATTGACTCTCAACTTATACATAAGGGTAAGCCAACTTTTTTGCTCCAATGAGAACTCCGCTATCATTGCATTCCACATTTCCTCGAAGTCTGCAACAGTGATCACGTAGCTCCACACACATTTGTTAATCTGCTGGTGGAACTCCTTAATACTACAAACTTCTCTTGGGACCTGTAATAAATATACAACAAAGAAAAATGAGACACTATGTAAGTGTTCACACATATGACGACATTCGGTTACTTATATATGTCGATTTCCCACATAATTACAATGACTAACATTCAATGATCTTGTTGTGTTATTTAGTTGTAGTACTAGATTATGCGACTGTAAATTTAATAAGTTGTTTCATCTTAAATAATAAAATCTAAATAGTGAAGAGTCTATAAGGCGATGAATAATACTCTAGAAGGGGGGGGGATGAATAGAGTATGGACGATTTTCGCAACAATAGAAATTTAGTGCAACTTGTCAAGACCTTGATATAGACTATCAGGACTTGACAAAGTAAAATCGAATATGATAATCTAAATGCGGAATATAAAAGATGAACACACGAATTGTTAACGAGGTTCGGCACCAACTGGCCTACGTCCCCGCCTAGGGTTATCCAACCCGTAGGATTCAAACACTTCTTATTTCACTTCTCTTGAGCCTAGAACTTCCTAGAGAAACTACCCTTTCTCTATACAAAGCCTCACTGCTTCTATTCTAGCTCTCAACCTTACAAGTGAAATAAAAGCTCACACCACACACCAAGTGTGCTTTGATCGAGTATGAAAACTCTAAGTGTAAAATGAATGACTTGTACAATAAGTGCTAGTGTTTCTCTCACTTCTTAAACAATGATCAACACTTAGGCTATTAGAGAAGGTAAGAGAAACTTGACGAATGCTTTAGGATGCTTATGATTTCTTCAGTGCTTGCTTAGTTGACCTTCATCCTTCTTAGCCTTCGTCTTTTTATAGTCGAAACACTTGTAGAGCTTCTTGGAGGGAGACCGTTTGAAATTCAAATCCTTTCCAAGGTATTTGAATTCTTTCTGAAAATGATCCTTTGTGTGCCTTCCAAGATTGTTCTTTCAACTTTCTTCATGATCAAGTATGATCAACTAAGAATCGGTTCTTTCCTTGTATGAAAAAGAAATCCTAAAAGAACATACATAATGTATCTAGCACATAAAATGGGTTAGATGAGAAACACATATATAAATCGATTAAGACCAAATCACATCTCATAGCCCAATAAAAAGCCCATGATAATTTAGGCCCAACAAGGTTGGCCTCGGATTCTTTCCTGTGAGAGAACAATTCAAATAGAGAAATGTATACGTGATATTCCAAAACATTTTTAGTCTAGGTTTCAAGACCTTGAAACCCGGCCTTTTGTCTTTCATCATCCTATAGACCACCTGCACGTTAGGTCTCAAGATCTTACAATCAAGGTGGAGTCTTCAAATAGGATTATTAGATGGTATCTCAAGATTATGCGATGATATTTTAAAATTATTTTCTAGTATTTATGGATTATTCGATGGTATCTCGAGATTATTCGATAGTATTATGAGATTATTCGATGGTCTGTACAGATTATTCGATGGTATCTCGAGATTATTTGATAGTATTATGAGATTATTCGATAGTATGTGTAGATATTCGATGGTATGTCGAGATTATTCGATAGTATTATGAGATTATTCGATGGTATGTACAGATTATTCGATGGTGTCTCAAGATTATGCGATTGTAGGTTGAAATTATTTGATTGTATGTATGGATTATTCGACTGTATTCAAATATTATTCAATTGTATCTAAATATTATTCCCTTGTATATATAAATGAAGGTTACTCGATTGTATATATGAACTCCCTCATCGATGGATCATGATCCTTGACAATCACCCGCGGATTCTTGCCCACTGCCGTTTGGAACCTCCCGAACAGCCACTTGTATGAGGGCTTGTCCTCGTGCAATAATAATACATCCCCAAATGTGAAAGATTTGCGGTTATTGTCCAAGCCCATAAATGGTGAAAACAACATATTGTACATGTATAGTACACAACCATATTGGTAAATAAACATCACCAACAAATTTGAATTGTGAAATTAAACTACTTTTTACAGCTGGGGAGGGGGGGGGGGTATCATCATACTTGTTCGATTGGTACGTCGAGTCGAATGACACCACATCACCAAATGCAGCGTAATTTGCCCTAGCAATAGGATCACACCAGAACAACATACCCAACTGTTTTTTTTTCGCGTTTAAAGCATGATCGAAGAAGAATGCAGCTGACGATTATTTCTTCAGCAAAAACCTATCATTGGACCTCCATGGCTGGATCCTTTCCTTGCTTCCTTCATTAAGCGATGAGTCATAGCCGGGCCCAAATTTGCCCTAGCACAATTAACCATGAATCGTTAATGGCCGAAATCTAACTTTCGATGTGTCTTTAGAAACTGATTAGACCCACCTTGCATTAAGGGGTGGTTATGACGATCCTCCATGCCGGTTATTTCATAACCATCCAACCGTTTAAACATTAGATAGATGTGAGTACTACATTCTACCCGGTTAGATAGTCTTTTCCGCTTTCCTTGTAGGTTGCTTGATTGAGCAAACCCATGCCTATTGCACCTCACATATCGATGCAATACAGTCCCTCCATCAGACCGTGACCCAGCCAAGAGAACGTCAAATCCAACTAGAGCACCGTACTTCCGATAAAACTCAATCCATGCGTCAACAATTGGAAACCTCTTCCCCAACGATGGTTTGATTGATTCCACACAAGTAGGAACCCAATATTTCGTTTTACCAAGAGAGACTCTGATTGATCGAAATCGACTTGCCAATCATCCGTTGTTGCATGCTTAAACAAAAATTCCATAACATCAAACTCATCATTCGCATCAATATTGTCGACATCCCAATCGCGTCCATTGTCAGAATCTACATCAACGAACATAAATATTTATAATTGAAGACGTGTTATCCCACAACTATCTAATGACAATACATATACGAAGCCAAAAAAACCTGACCATACCACTGAATACTCAATTCTAAGTTATCGAATAATCACACAATCTCGCTACTTGAATAACTGGTATGCACAATCGCACAGTACCCCCATAAACACTAATCTACCTAATCACCCAATCTCACGGTACACCATATACATTAAATATAGGGAAAACCCCTACAATAACTCAAATTAAACACTATGTAATTGCCTCTTGACCTATAACATCAAAAAACAAACGAAACTTCATTACAGGTTAAAATTAAACACTATCTAACTGCTTCTTCACCTACAATAACTCATATTAAACACTAGTCACGTGATTCCGTAGTTTGTATCACTCGAGATAGTAGAAGATAAAATGACTCTTCTCTTCCTCAACCCTAGACAAACGACTCTTCTCTTCCTCAACCACAAAACGAAACTTAATTACAAATTCAATAGTTATTGGTATAATAATTTAGAAATATACCCGAATCCATTGAAGTAAACGCTTTCTCAACCCTAGATGAAGTTAAAACGACTCTTCTCTTCCTCTTCTCAATAATATTGAAGTTAAAACGACCCTAGACAAATGACTCTTCTCTTTCCTTTTTCAACACAGGCGAATTGGTGGAGCATTCCCCTACACGCGCTTCACTTTGCAATTAACACAATATACCATGTGGCCCCATGTTTTTTAAAATTAAAAAAAAATCAAAAAATTGCCTAATTATCACACCCCTTCGATCAACTAAATCAATGGTCTAGATGTGTGTACATGATACACGTTAAGGTCTGAGTACATATGATCTATACTATGTACATACATACATACATACATACATACATACATACATACATACATACATACATACATACATACATACATACATACATACATACATACATACATACATACATACATACATACATACATACATACATACATACATACATACATACATACATACATACATATGTCATGTTCATCATGATTGCGTGTTTAAATTTCAGTACTGCATTAGTCATCTTTATTTAGGTATAGGATACATTTTATGTGATCTCATCTATGTCTAATGTACGCTCAATTCGCCATCTTTTATCTTCACTCTTACTCCGGTTTCTGTCCATATTTTATAATTTTCTATTGGGGAAGCATGAGACTTGTTTAGTTTATGTTTATCGGCAATATATGGAGATCTACACAAGTTTTTGTATAATTTCGCAGAAATCGGAAGCTTTTTGAGCAATTCGAAGAAGAAGGAAAGAAGTTGTCAAGTCACTTGATTTCTACTCAACCACTCGACGTCTACTAACTGCCTCGATGTCGAGGCCACAAGCAAACACATCGATCCTTGAAAGAAGGACACTCGACCAACATGACTCGATATTGAGTCCACCACTCGATATCAAGTGAACATCCACTCGACATGCACACAAGAGCCGAAATCAAGTGAAGCCACACTTGAGACCAGAAGACACGAGTCAATTTCGACTCATTTGACTCGATATCGAGTGACACTGAGAAGCTATCCGACGCATTTTGGGAATCCGAGTTCAAGGAAGATTGCTTAAGGGCCAAGTTGAAGATCTTTTATCTCTTTTCAAGACATCTATCATCTTTGGTTAATGCCATATTTATAGAAGGTAATTTTATTTTTTTCATATTTATTTATTAGGGAACTTTTATCTTTAGATAGATATATATAGATGATAGATGGATTGCTCTCCTTGGGTATCAAGGATTGAGCCCTATAAATAAAGCCTTAGGGAGCTGGGTTTTCATTAATTCAATTACATTCAATCACACAAGTAGTTACGCAATGGAGAGTAGAGAAGGAAGAGGATGCCGAGTAGGGTTGTGAAGAGCGAGAGCATTGTGGCTTTGTTCAGTTTTAATCTTTCGAAGATAGTTTCAATTCAAGTTTATTTCTTTCAAATGATGATGATGTCTATTGCGATGAGGCGCAAGTAGTCACCCTACTTCTAGGGTCGGGGTGAGCCCGACGATAGCCATGTAAGTTTGTCAAAGGTATGATCTTTTTATGCGATTTCATCTTCTATCCCTATTTGCATGATTCTTCTACGAGGGTAGTAAGTGATCCTTATTTATAATATTGAAGCGAAAGTGATCTTATTATGAATTTAGATTAATTATCAAAAAGGGTAGTAACACTTAGGGTTTATGCACGAGCATCTATCCACCTATTTGTTAATAACGAAGGTTATTTGATGAAAAGCTTATTCCTTTTATAAATTTGGCAAAATACTTATATGGTTATCGTTGTGGCAGATTCTCAGACTTTGGAAGTTTCTTAGTTTATTGAAATCTACAACAACAATTTGTGATATTCTGTTCATACATCTTCTATTCCATCCTTATACTCTTCGGACTATCTTTTCCGACATCTTTATTTTTATTTTTGCAAGTTTTTAAGATTGTGCACAACCACTCGAAATCGACTCAACAGAGTCGGTATCGAGTCCCCCTAAGTCGACATCGAGTGCCTCTATACTCGACGTTCAGTTGTTGTAGGTACACACAAGGAATCGAGTGTTGACTCAGCATCGACTGTTCCAGTCGATATCGAGTGAGCTACTGGGGCTGCTTTCGAGAAACTATCTAGGCGAGTGCGGACACACTTCCTCGTGGATTCGATCTTGAATACCCTACCACTACAGCGGGAGGGATTCTTGTAATTTTATTTGCTTGGACAGAGAGTTGATTAGTTCATATTTTATATTTATTTCATACTTGATTCCCCTCCTAACAATGTCTACAGGGCACATGTGAGTGGCTCTACCTTGACTTATTGGCGTTGTGAGAGACTGACTCTATGACCCCTCATACTTTATCTTTCGGATTTACTCATATTCTATTTTGACCCGGCCCTGTCGTGGCAACCTTGTATTTTTGATTTATGTGTTGCTTACTTGTTTTAGACTTAAACCGTTTTTGGTGTATTAGAATTATGACAGGTAACAGTGTGTAAACACCGGGTCTCCAATGGACCTTATGAAACTTTAGGGTACGAAATCTCTACTTTTAAAACATAATTCTTTGTTTTCTATTCAACCCGTACTTGAATTGCAAGATCCGAACGAAGGTATCCAATCTTTCGAAACATAACGCGGGTTATATAGCTTGGACCGTTACAACAACCTCCCTAATGGTCCTTTCCTTCTTAATTACGTTCTTTTTTTCCAAAAAAAAAACAAGTGCCCACTAGAAAGTCCACCCAATGGCCCTAGTTTTTTTTAAATAAAAACAAAATCCGGTCCTATTCCGTTCCGACCCGAAAATTCTAGTTTGGTCCCGGATTTGGATCGGAAACCAGAATCTGAAATTTCTTGAATCACGGACAAGACCGTAATACTTCCGGTCCGATCCAAGACTGTAACTTTTTGTTTATTAATTCCAACTAAAATCACTCCTAACAATGAAATACGTTGCTTTGTTTGCACCACTGATGCAATGATATATACTTCAATCTCCATAAATCGAGTCATAATATGGTGAATATCCTAGCTAGTCTTCAGGATCTCTCACATGAAGGCTCCACCTCTTATTGAGAGCATTGATGAGTTGCATGTTGCCTCTTATGAATACCTCGAGCAACTACAAGGACAATGCATTTCCTCGAAGTAGGGGTGTTCAAAATTAGATTCAAAGAAATTTTGGACCGAAGGAACTAAGAAAACTGAATCTAAACCGAACCTATTCTGTTAAGTTCGGTTTTCGCTACGCAAATTCTAAAAATTCGGTTTTAGGTTTCGTTCGATTTGAACCTAAATTTTATTAAATTAAATAGAAATATTATACGACATTAGTTTTGGTTCAGCTCTTTGTTGTAGCTATGTTTAGTTCCAGATGCGGTTCAGTCTCGGACGCCCTATTCATCGAGTCGATTGTGGCAGTGTTTGTGGTTTTTGAAGATCCCTCATCTAGGTGAGGGGAACTTTAGAGAACCACACTTCTCTAGGTGAGTCTCTTTCCCTTCGTGGGCTTTTGTTCTCATCTTTCTGGCGTCAAGACACCGTGTTAGTCCATAAGCTCTCCCGTGCTGTCGGCATTCACAGTCCATCCCTAGGCCTTCATAACTTCCATGTTTGTTGAGATGCTCGTTATTGTGATCGATTGGGGCGGGTCCTCGTTTTTTTGTTATTTTATTTTTGTCTCCGTTATTGTATCGTGACAATTAGTTTGTCTGTCCCTTTTGGCCTCTCGATCTACCAGACATTTCTGGTGCGTCGAATTATTTTCGTTTCCAAAAAAATTCAATAACATATTTTTTTTAAATAAAATATTTTAAATTTTTATAATTATTTATTATTAGGTTTATTTAAGTTCGAAATCTTAACCGAACTGAACCGAAGCTAAGGAGTTACGTTCAGTTTTTAGTTTGTAATTTCAAAAACTTCGGTTTTATGATCGGTTCAATTAAGTCCGGTTCGGTCTAGTTTTGAACGGAAGAGGAGTCCTACCTCAAAGCCAAAGCTTTGTGTCATGTCACAACATGATTAAGCTAGATTGATAAAGAAAGAGGAAGAGATTAGGGAGAAAGATAGAGAGTTTAGGGTTAGAGAAAGAGAGACTTAAGGAAGAGAGAGAAAGGGTTAAGATAAATGAATTGAGATGATTATTACAAAGCTATTAGGGTATTTATACTAATCTCTACACATATCTCTATACATGAAATTACCCACTTCTTATAAAAGCTTTGTCCTCAAAGCTTGGAAAATTAAAACTCTTAATCTCTAAACGAAATGAAAGGGAAACCCATGATGAAGTATATGTCATAGTACCCATGAGTGACTAAACTGCCAGCTCCCTGTACGTGAATAGCCACTAGCCATGAATTATAAAATTGCAATCTAGACTAACACATAAGCAGGGCGTTGGCTAAAAAAAATTATCGGTAGAAGTTACACTAGGAAACAAGCCTTTTGCACCCTATACTCTGAACATGGTGGTGGCAAGAGCTTGGTTTTGACGTGCACCCAACACCCCACACTACACAGATGCAACATACTTCAACACTTGGTCTCATTTGCAGCTCTGAAGTCTGGAGCACTATCACCCTCCTCTTCATTTGCAGCATCGGTTAAACACATCTGCTGAAGTGACAACCTTCTCCAAAGATCATCAAGACCGATTCGTTAGATTTTCGAATGAATTAATCAACCTCTGAAAAACAAGCAAGCAGAAACTTAGGACAGTAGCTTCTCTACAGAGTTTGCAATCCAGACATCAACCATTTTTCTTTTAATGAAAGCACCAAATCCGATCACCAGCTCCATAAGAGCTAAGATCTTCACTCCTCCTAGATCATACACAAGGATAATAACTCCACCGCTTGGATTCGAAACAAATGAACTCGGAATGCTAACCCCTTCATAGCAGTTTCCAGTGCAGAGATCAATTGCAGCCCCAAAAAATTTAGAACTATGAGTGCCCTCGATTAGACCCCCAAAATGAGTAGACTAAGTGTAAACTTGACCTCGGCCATTCACCGGCAATGGATCAAGGTCGCCTGGATCGAATACAAACCTTTTGACGTTATCCACTTCAATGCAAGAATCCAGTAAGACCCTTGTATAATAAGCAGCTAGCTCCTCTCCTAATTTACCTCTGTCATAAGGCACTTTAATGAAGTCTTGGTTCAATTCAATACCAAAACTAACACTTCTTAAACAGTCACTAACTGAACACCCCTTCTAGGCATTTTGACAAACACCTTGTGCACACTAGGAGTTCTCAAACACTCAAACAAATCCGCTCTAGTATTAGACAAACCTAATTTCCATTAATTCGATCAAGAGCACCACCAATTCATAGAATCCATTGACTACACCATCACATTTCATAACCTCACAGGGATTGGGACTTACCTCATAATCAAGGTCTCCCTTTTCCGAGCTTGAAAATTTCTTCAACTCCCCTGCCCTTGAAGACTTAAACTCCACGTCGGCGTTGATTTCTTGGCCTATATCCGCATTCATAATCGCAATCTTTTTTACTGGTACAAGCTTTGCTCCCTTGTTGTCCGTCGATTCCTGACTTGAAGTGTCGATTGCTTTCTGGGAACTCTGTGATCCTTTCTGGTCTGTGAACGACTCATATTTGATTGTGACTCCGATCACATTTTCATCAACACAACAAGCTTTAAACTCTTGCTCCACTTGTGACTCGGTCTTCAATTGGAATATCTTGGTCCTTGTCTGGAGGCTTGAGACCATCTAAATCAACGCATTGATCTTGCGATTTGTCTCCACTTGATGTTGGACTGAATCTTGAAGGGATCGTTGCATCCACACCGCAAATTGTTCAAGATCTTGTACCAGGGTATCCATTGTACGACAATCTTCTTCCATCGCCGCCAATCTGGCGTTCTCTTCCACCGCAGGACTTGTGTCGTCTGCCATGGTCGGAATTGTCGCTCCGATTCTAAGTCACCAGAACAAACAATTCAAGGGGAAAAAATTGGAGAAATCAACCTGCTCTAGATACCAATTTGTCATCTCCCAACATGATTCAACTAGATTGATAAAGAAAGAGGAAGAGATTAGGGAGAAAGATAGAAAGTTTAGGGTTAGAGAGAGAAAGAGTAAGGAAAAGAGAGAAAGGGTTAAGAGTAAATGGATTGATTATTTATTGGATGATTATTCAAAAACTATTAGGGTATTTATATTAATCGATTTATACATATATATCTCTATACATGACACTTTGACTTGGCGAACAAATCCCGAGACCTCCTTACAAAAAATGTCAATGACCTGTCCGAATTCATCCTTAATAATACCAAAAAAAAAATTGATCCGAAATCTTAAACGAGGCAAACGAGATTTGAGTCTAAATTTATAAGTCAGAGCAAGATACAAGTTTGCGGAGTTGATTTGATTTTGGATAGATAATTACACATTACAACAAACACGGCACCCGCAGCGGAATTAACCGCCTACACAATGGACTTTCAATTCACACCGTTGAACAACAAAGCAAAGACCAATGGATCATCCAGACTCTGCCTATGCACAAAGGGCTTGTTTCCATACAGAAAACAGCAATCAAGTCAGCAATACTCTAAGCCCATAATGACGAAGAAATCGACAGACGATAACGATTCATTCAAGTTTACTCCAAGAGTAGCTCTCTGTGGCGGCTAAGATCCTTCAAGTAGTTGGTACATGTGTAATCTTCCGAGTCACACGCATCTATGAGCATCGTCCTGGAATGAGTTGTTCTCTGCTTCATCTCCATGGGCCCACCTTGTCCTGTTAGTACCTCCACAACCTGTATGTAGTTGTTGACTTGAAATCTATAATATATATATATATATATATAATCGACGACTTATATTGGAAGATAACATATAAACATACCCTGTTCATGTGGGGACGGCAACTGGGCTCGTGGTGGATGCACATTGTGGCAGTTACCATGGCCCGTCGTAATTCCTCAGGATCATACTTGTCGCCCAACTGAGGATCTATTAGTTCTTTCACATTGTTGGATTCTAAGAGTGGTTTTACCTGCACAAAATGTGCCACGAATCGATTACTCTTGATGAGATCGATAGGGGTATCGGTTGTGTGGTGGGATTTGATTCGAGACACTTACCCACATAACCAGGCTTTGACGACTGGAATCCACAGCATGCCGACCAGTAATGAGCTCCAACAGCACCACACCGAAGGCAAACACGTCCGTCTTTTCGTTCACAATTCCGTGCATGAAGTATTCAGGAGCAAGATAGCTGTCATAAATACAAAAAAAAAAAACCCAAAACATCCAGTGTAAATATTTGCTTATGAAAATTTTGTGCTTCAGATCTACGTGTGTTCTTGTGGATGACTTCCTTATAGTAATCTTTACCCAAACGTTCCTTCGATGGGATGCACGACATGGTGTGTCCACTTCTGTGGCAGCCATTTTGCCAAGCCAAAATCGGAAATCTACATCATCACCCTTTACTTTAGTAATGATCATAAAATTAACTTGGAACAAACGAGCTAGCAAATTAAAAGATTCGAGAAAGGACTCATATATAGATATACCATCGGGTGGAAGTCTTGGCATAGGAGAATGTTGGAAGCTTTGATGTCACGGTGTATGATACGTCTCTGACAGGTGTTGTGGAGGTAGGATAACCCCTCGGCCACCCCTACAGCCACTCCGAACCTCGCCTCCCAGTTGAGACGAACTTCACTTGATCCTGCAAGATAACTCTTACACATCAGCTAGCTAGCTATAACCTCAATTTATTGATAGTAATAGTATAGTGCAAGGTAATGTAAATGATGGCGCGAGTGAGCTAGAGAGCACCGTGGAGATGCGAGGCAAGGCTGTCGCAGGGAGCATACTGGAGAACGAGGTAAAGCCCTTGTTCGACACTAAAGCCAATGAGCTTTGCAGTATTCTGGTGCTCAACGTGAGCAATTATCCCAAGCTCTGATAAGAAGCACGCGATTCGATCCTCTTCTACCTGATCCTCCTTGCTTAGCAGCTTCTTAACAGCTACAACTGTTCCATCTGCCAAACACCCTTTGTAGACCTCCGCGTGTCCTCCCTTGCCTATCAAGTTCTCTGTTTAAAACACACAAGTTTAAAATGTGCACTTACATTTCTTTTGTTCTCCCAAATCATAAATTACTCTAATTATTTAATAAATGTCAAGATAGTTCAGTTTTGGCCTTTCTGTATAAGGGTGTATCCAATCACATAAATGTATCAAGTGTAAAATCAATCTTGAAGTGGACACAACACCTGATTTGGGGGGGCTTTAATTAAACTAGGATGATGATTGCACAAAAAGGTTCTATTGCTAGTTTATTGGAGTAGTAAGTTATATAAGTACGTTTTGTTTGCTTTGGGAGGCACACCAGTAGCTTAGCCGGAATTGAAAGAAAGGAATATGTACAGAGATGAAGCTTCGAAGAGAAAACTTTGGTGGCAGAAAGAAGAAATTGAGTCAAAAACCCATAACCATTCCGTGAAAATAGGGTGAAGAAAAGGTTAATTAAGATTGATTTAAAAAGGGGACACTTTAGTTTAGGTGCATAGCTGACCAAAGTAGGAATTTTTTTTTTTTTGAGAACTCAAATTTTAGCAGCGGGAATGCCTTCACAACCAGATATTGCAAAGTAGGAATTTTCAAACAGCTAACTTTGCTGCATACATAAGTTGGGCCACCCGGAAAAGAAAACTCACTTCTCCCCTGTTATTAGCAGACCCCATTGAATTGACTCTTCCACTATTATTATTACTTTTTCAAAAAACAGCCATAAATTTGATGTTTTTCCCAAAAAAAATACCCCCACGGCCACAGCGATCTGGCATGAATAATGCTACGGCTTATTAGTTATTAGTACTCCAGAGCTGATTCATGTATACCTTTGTTGAAAGCAGGCACATATTTGAAACGAAAATGGCATGAATAATGCTACGGCTTACCAGGACTAAAATGATGAGTTGCAGAAGCCAATTGAGCGAAGTCGAAGCTCCTCCAGCTGGAGCCGCTCTTTGTCTCCGGAAGAAGATGAAGGCCGCGATCAATGGGGCCTTCGGCGCTCCTGATCCTTGCAAGCTTCCTGCGACTGCTCCTCTTGGAGAGCTCGTAGCGGGTGAGGAGAGCCATAGTCGCAAGCTTCTTCACCGAAGACTTCCTCACAGCGTCTATAAACCCTTTCAAAGGGAAGCTGCTATGGCTCTGCCTCTGACTCTGATGGACCACCACCGACGACCTGTCGAACGAATCCGTAGACGATAAGCTTCCCTGGCTCTGATCTGAGGAAGAGTCCGGCATGTCCAACACTCCTCTAGGGGACGACTGGTTGTCGTCCTCTTCGCTGTCCTTGTTGCCTCCATCGACCTGGGACTCGTTTGGGGTTTGGGATTCCAATTGGAGTACTTCCTCCTGGTTGGGGGTTTCGACGATGGTTTCTTCAATTCATTGCAAAAGCCAAAGAATCAGACCAAGACCAAAGCAAGGAATTGAAATTAATAAAATTACATTGTTCAAGGCAAGTAAAGAATCAAAAACAGATATACCTTCCACAGAAGCCATATATATCATATGGTTGCAGGCCGGTGTTTGATTAAGAGGTAGAGGTAGAGCTACCTCAGGTTGGGAGGTTGGGGACTCTTATTAAAGAAGATGATCGAGGTAGAGCTAGATGACTAGTGACTGGGTTATGCCACATGCGCTGTCGTTTATTTATATGTCTTACATTAAACTAGACGTGGTAAATACAAACGGAAATTAGTTTGGCAGCTACTCATTTTTAAGGGGGTTTGGTTTTAACCAATTCACTTATTTTTTGAGAGGCAAACCAAAACAACGTAACGGTCAGACAAATGGATGGATAATGGTGTGTTAGCTAGATTTTTATTTAATATTAATATTAATGTTAATGGATGGGGGAAATGGATGTTGAAATGAAGGGGGTTAGGTTTTTATGTTACAGTGACGGGCGCGGGAGTATTGGCGTGACCAACGGTGTCTCTGCCTGCCCTGTTAGTATTATAGTATGCCCAATTGGCGTTACCCACCATCAGGCCGCACTTAAGTATATTCAGGTGAGTCCATAATAGGACCCCAAACTTTTGGAGCCTAGTATGATGCCGGTTTTGTATATATAAATTCGGGTTAATGGGGGCACTCGTATACGCATCCTGGATGTGTGGCACCCGCAAACACATCAAGGATGCGCACCATAGGCCGTACTTAAGTATATTCAGGTGAGTCCATAATTGAGTTTGATTTTAATTTATTTATAAAAAAAATTATAGTGTAATAAAAACATAAATTACAAAATTGAGTTTTATTTTAATTTATTTATAAATAAATTTATTTTTATATTTATTTATAGAAAAAATAAACACATAAATAATAAATAAAAGAAAATAATTTACTTATATCAAATAAATAATATTAATACTTTAAACAAACAAAATTGAGTTTGATTTTAATTTATTTATAAAAAAATTATAAGAGAGTACAAACATACATTACACAATCCTAAAAAAATATTAAATGAAATATATTAATTAATTTATAAAAAAAATCAAAACATTGAACAATAAATAATAAATACAATTCATTAATGTAACGGCCCGGGATTATGATTCCCGAGTTACGTTTCGAGGGATGAAAACCCTCGTTAGGATCTTGCGCCCCGAGTACAGGTTGAAGGTTTGAAATTCTACTCTAAAGTTTTCAAGTGGGATTTCATACCCAAAATTCGAAAGGATCGTTGGAATCCCCGGGGAAGTTCCCTGTACCTGTCATCTAAGCATGGAAATCCAACAGTGATGCAAATAGTAGAATCAATGTGAAATACAAGAGGGTGCCACGGTAGAGCCGGGTCAAAACCAAATCAATAAGCGTATTTATCAAAATGTAAAGTTAAACCATTTCTTTGCAATCGCCTAAGAGAGTGCCCACGTCACAGAAGTAAAGAACAATCATGCTGCAAACAAACCTAAAAAAAATATGTATGCGGGGCGGTGTCAGATCGAAGCCCTACGCAATATAATCCCAAACAAGCAGACACATACACACGCTAGTCCTAATAAAGATGCTTCTAGATGCACGGCAGAATATTAACACACTAACATGCTCATAAGATCAAGTGCGTAAATATAATAAGGCATTAGCACCGAATACCAAGTGGTATATCCCTCTCCTACCTCCACCCCATTCCGATAGGGCGGAGACTGGCCAGCTCGTGAATGCATTCCATTATCATCGGGTGGCACGCATGCTCAACCCGTATCCACAATAAAGCCCGCAGGCATCTCATAATATAAGGAAGTTTCATGACTCGATTGACTCAGGACGGGACCCGATGGGACTAGGTCGTCCTATAACCCTAGCAATGACTCTAGTTACTTCACAGATAACGGCCGTTCTGTTTACAAAAGCAATGAGTAAACGAATGTTCAATCATGAGTGCAATCCTAGCAGGATACTACATGTCATGCTTTATTATGAATGCAAGCACCTAGTATGCACATGGCTACAAGCAGGGAGATCACTTTTCGAATCTGAGTGAGCTCATATAGGAACTCACCTCGAAGTGCAGAATAGCAAAAGGCAACAACTAGGTATACAGAGAGCCAACATGTCACAGATGATTACCTAACACATATATAAGTAATATAAATAAGTCTACTTCTAATGTTACTTACGCATATAATATCACACACAAGTCATCAAATTCATTCATCAAGTTAGGCAAGGTATGTCATTTTCCCAATATTTCCCAATACTCTTTTAAAACCTCAAGTTAGATCAAATCACCACTCAAACGCTTTCTCAAATCATCCTAAAAAATCCATTTATAAAACATTACCCTTTCATCAACTTATTTTATTATTTTATCAAAACCATCTGACAAGGTTAGTATATTTCCAAAATTCCTCCTTTAAATTTATTAAATCAATTTCCATTTACCAAAACAATTCCCAACCTTTAAAACCTTTTTCAAATTCTTTTCTTTTTAAAATCCAAGTCCAATAATATTGTATTTTTAAATCTCAACAATAACATAATATAATTTATAATATCCCACTTATAATAATATTTATACTAAATATATATAGTCTTAAAATCATTTTCTCACTTAAACACATTTAGTCATACTTTCAGGCCCAAGAGAGAAAAAATAGGCCCAACCTTTTCATTTTTAAACCAAATTAAACAAGCCCAAAAATTAGGCCCAACCATTCCAATCTCTCCCATCATCTGCTGAAAAGCAATGTTTTCTTTTATTAAAAAAAAAGGAGGGCCCACGGCTGAGGTGGAACGGGACCCCACACCTCTTTCTTCTTCCTGTTCTGATCGAATGAAGGAAGGAAGCACAGAGGACTTCCTGTGCTCGGAAAACCGAAGGAGGAAGAGGAGGGAGGCCGCAGGCGGTGGTGCCCAACTCCGAATCCGGCCAGGACACCGAAACCCATACCCACAAACACATAGGTCCAGAAGGCAACAAGAAAGGGGAGAGGAGCGAGAGAGAGTCTCACCGAACATTCGGGCCTCGCCGGAAGGTTTCGAGGTCGTCGAAGTCGATTCGAGGCTCACCGGAGGCGGATTGACATCGGAAACGGCCTATTAAGGGAGGTAATAGCTTTAAAGGAGGATCTTTATTGATTTTGGAGCCAAAGGAAAGTGGAGACGAGCTTACCGTTCGATTCGCCAGAAACCGCTCGATTGGAGCTTCGATTGGACTCGCCGGAGTCGGATCTTCGTCAGAAACGACCTAGGGAGGGTGGGAGGGGGGTCAAAGTCTCGCCTTTATGCCAATCGGAGGTGAAAGGAAGGGAAAGGAGGGAGAACAATTTATCACCGAGCTCAACGTGAAACAGGGAATGACGGGGGTGCAGCTGCTGGCTCCGGCTCTCCGGGTGCCTTCTGGGCGGCTCGAGGACATCGAGGCGAGCGTGAAGAGCTCCTGGGACGTGGCTCGCAGAGGAAGGTCGAAGGACGGGGGTGCGGCGCTGCCTGCTCGATGGAAAGACAGAAGAGGAGCGACTTGGCTTGATGAACGAAGGAGGTTGCAGCTGTCGAGGCGGCAAAATGGAGGTGGTGACGGTGGTCGTTCAAGGGCAAGGAAGGTGGAGGGAGGGCTTGTCTCCTTGGTAACACGGGGGGGACAAAGGTGTGTGGGTTTTGGGGTTTCCTTGAAAATGAAATCTAAGGGGGGGTTTGGATCTGATCTTTTGTTTTGAAGAGGGAAGGGTTGCAACAACATTTGGTCAAACAAGGAGCAGAATTCAGAATGCAATTTTGTTGGTTTTCCAAAAGAGATGAACCTAAAAAGGAGTGAGGGATATGGAGATAAGATTTTACCTCAATTAGGAGGGATAAGTTGGAGAATGGGTGCATCAGATAGAAAGTGATATGCAGGTCTGATAGAAAACAAAGGGGAAGAAGACAAGGTGTTCCCAAAATCAAAATGTCCAAAATTAAACCCCGAAATTCGTTTTAAATTCATTTTTAATTATTATTATATTTTTTTTTGAAAATTATGATTTAAAATTTCGAGCCTTTACATCATCCACCTCTAAAAAACAAGTCTCGTCCCCGAGACTAAAACCAAAACAAAGTAGGGGATGAAGTTCGAAATTAATGAGTCCAAGGACCATGTCCAAGGATCTTGTAATCATCTCGGTTGCGTCTTCCGGGATTCTCACAACATCCTAATCACGGTCATGACATCTCCAATTGGTCTTGACAAGTATGCAATAAGCGCCCCTATCACATCCTCGCTTCGACTTTTCGGAAGTACCACAACTCTAAAAGTTTTACAATATCATCACTAGGTCTTAGCAAGCACCCTACAAGCGCCCTCATAAAATGCTGGTATCCACTTCGGGAAGTATCATAGAGTTGCTCGGGTTTGAAAAGTTTCAAAGGGGATTCCGCAATTTAAAGAGATTGGCCTCAAAATCGTTGAAATTCTCGATCATGTTCGGTCTTCCCAAATCCATGTTAGTCCTTTTTTTTCAAAACCGTTCAAAAACTTTCAAAACAAGCAAACCTCTTGACTTCAAAATCATCCAAAGCTTTTCAAAATCCGAGTTAGCCGTTTCCAAACTCTTTCAAAACCCCTTAAATCCCAAATTGGTCAAGCAAATTCAGAACTCAAAAGGTGGAATCATCCACCTCTAAGGGCTAATCCCATATTCTCTTCGTAGGTTCCAATCTCAAAAGCAATTCCAATCTACGAATCTCTACAAATTATCAGAATCGATATTACCAAGACATGCCACATCATAACCAACCAACCACCGAAATTGGCCACGCCAAAACCGTAACAGGAATAGTCATTACCAACATTGTCGCACACTAGTATACTGGAACATCAACACTCAACATTAGCACTTCATGTTCTAAGTGTCAACAAATAAGAATGCATCAAGATGAAATGTCATGTTTGAAAGGGCAATACACAAACACATCAAGTCTCAACCTTAGTAGATCACATCAGCATGGTTTCCTACTTACCACTAATAACACAACAGAATTTTGTCATAATAGGGGTTTCGGTCTAATGGAAAGGCAACAAGTCAGCACGACAAAATTCATTTCAACAAGATTCAGCAAGCCAAGATATTCACCATTTTCATAGTCAATGATTTAGCCAAAAATCTATTTTGAAATATCAATGCATAGAGGCATCACCACAATGACTTTTCAGCAATTCAATGTTCAAGTTATCAACATAAAACCTGCCATGCTCTCATGGTTCAGCAATAGCAAAGTCTAACAACATAGCAAGCACAAAATATTATCATGACAACATTTAACTTAACAGGACATCGCATATCATTATATCAGGATAACATGCACCGTTATACTATGGACCCTTCATTCTACTACCATTTAGTTCCCAAGTATTTCATATCAGCATATAACATGATTTCACACTAGGTTTATACATCATTATCTCTCATTGCCTCAAACAGTCACATGTCATAAATCCTAAGATATTATCATGCTTAGCAAGTATTGTAGAATATCAGGTATCGTCACAACAAGACAATTTACCACATAACCTCATGCTAATAATAGTTCGAGCAAAGCTAATATCAGGCCAGAATCACAATAACATACTGTCACATATTAAGGGGGCACATAATATCATGATTACTAATCACAAGGTCAGGATCTCATCAGGTATAGTTCACGTTCCACGAGTAAAAGAAACAAGCAAGGCTTACCAACACAGAACACCAATCATATCACAAGGTCAGTCACATAAGAACACCAAAACACAAAAATTCATAATCATAAGTAGAAGTCAACCAAGTAACGTCCACCGCCAGTTCATCATTCCAAGAATTGATATGTCACTTCTGGGACCTGGGGTTTGGGCCCACCGTGCTTCCACTGCGCCGCTCCCGTGCTATTTGGCTAAACGTGCTCTTTTCTATGCCATCGTTCGTTAAAGTATTGTAACAACATTTTTAGTTAGTGGAGATAGGGGAGAGACAAGGAGGACAACCCGGACTCCCGTAGAACCAAACACAGACCAACTGATGATGACACGACGAAAAAGAAACAAGATCCCAACCCAAGAAGGAGTAAGGTGCCCTTATGGAACTCTACGAGGTCACCAGTGCAACAAGCAAGACACATACCAGTCGTGGAGTAAATTAGTGACATCACTGAACACTAACATGTACCTACCTTAATGAAAGATGTTAACAAATAGGGGCAACAAGAAACATGATCGGGTTCTGCATGGGGCATAAGAGACTAGCTAGCAACTTTTCATTTCATATATCAGACAAGCTTGATATGTATAAGAGACATGTATACACGGATGCAACAATAGATTTGTGCGACATAAAGCTTATGCAGGATCTAGTAAACAACACAGAGCATTACACGTAGGGTAAATTGTTCGTGACAGGTACACATAGGCAGGTTTTAATCAATGTAGAATCATATGCACACTTATTGAGATGTTTCATATCAGTCGGACTAGTACATGAAAGGATCATATAAAGCCATATAGAAACCATGTCATGGAACAACAACGCTCTTATGATCGGGTAAGTGCGGGATGTCAGCATATAATGAGCTATGGTTGGAAAGTAATCCTCCATAATACTAGTAATATCTATTTAAGGAAAAAGTGCAATCAAAGGTAATCGTTGAGGAACAATTTGTCACCAAAATCACAGTTCATGCATACATGCATCTACCATGTTGTAGGGTATAACATGCAGCGCGGTATTCAACTGCTAATTAACACATATTTGATAAAAGTATGGGTCATGTGATAAGAACAACTTGGATGAGAACACACATAAGCATGCCACTAATCATACTTAGCATGATGCAACCATGTGGAGGCATAACATTCTAACTGGACTAACAATATCTAACATGTTTGGACAGTCATAAGATCATGCAGAGAGAGTATAACAAGGCTATCACAACCTATGACAAGAGTGGCTACATGAGATGCAAGTTGAGCATGCGATCGCACAAGTCATATCTCTGCAGGCATAGATTTTACAAGGTACTACATAACAGTCACATATGTATATGAATAAGATGCATCGAGCAACTCCAAATAATAGTGGGACGAGTCATAGAAGTTTAAGCAAGACTACTATTGCACCCAATCATTAGCACATATAAAAGGAATATAAGTAGTTGTGATGACGGAGACATGCGCATATCATAGTGTGAAACAGAACAATGCTCCTAAGGTATCATGTTTAAAGGGGACGGTACGCTACATTATGTATGCAAAGGTAATCATGCGAGTGCCTTATAGCTATCATGATCTGTGCGTGGACATGCGAGGTGCAATATTATTCATTTGCAGAAGCATTAAGAATGCCAGGGGACATGCAAAACAACATCGAGTGATGAGATAATAGGCACACAGTGATAATCACCTAACACTTAACATGCGTTGAAAATAGGCAATAACTCTATAACTGAGTCTATCAATTCCTAACCAGTTAGAAAGATCGCACATTAGAGATGTTGGAAAGAATTCAAGACTTTGCGAAGTCTATTCCACGAAAGAGTATATCATAATGCAAGCATGGCATGAATACACACAAGCCATAATTCACGGGTCCTATAAGATATATTTTAACACGATAAGATGCATGGCTATGCAGCATAGGTTACATGTTCATTTAGCAACTAGCACGAATGCATTTAAGGGGTCAACCAATCGTAACGTGACCATATGAGGACAGGGGGGAAATATGGCGAAACGACAATATGAGCTTAAGATAGTACAACTTCACATGAATATAAAGCATACAAGTACACAAGTATAGATTGACAGCATACAACTAGGGCATGTATTTAACATAAGGATATATCAAGTCACATCGTGATCCTACATGATCCTAGCGATACATGATAAGACATGGGTATCTCTACAGAGTGAACAAGAGAACATCACGGACGATATATTATAACCATGCTAGGAATTAATGAACCATCAGAGAAGTACATGGAATGGTACAGTACTATCACATCATGGAAAAAATCATATTCACGTGAAGAAGCAAGCATGACAATTTACCACTGAACGAGTCATATTGTAATTCATAAGCCCTATAGGATACTACAGACACATATCGAACATGAATACAATCAAGGTACTTCGACTAGACTCACCCTAGCATTCATGTGTCATTTATATGCGAAAACATGATACTAACTCATGATTCGTACATACGTTCAAGGAAATACGAGAGGATACCACTGAGTAGGATAAAACATCACGGAAATCAGGAAGGTAAGCATGCTATAGTTTAGTGGTCATAAAGGCACGAGGAGTAGCAAGAGTGAGAGTAACATGCTAAGGGTCACACTATCACGATCCTAATCCAAGAGAGAAAGTAAACATCATACGATTTCGTAACATGCGACATATGTGTTTAATCAATCATTAGTATGATGATGCGGGGAACCAATGAAATCAAATTGTGCATGCATGGGGATGGGTATGCCAGGAATACAACGAAGTATGACCTAAGACCTAAACAAGGTGGCCAAGCATAGGTACATAATAGCATACAACCACAAATCTACATTAAGGATCGTCATCATAATATATGTTGGGAACACCACATCATGTCGAGTCATGCATATACGAAACCAAGAATTATAGTGGTGTGTGCTCGTGCGGCGTGTCAGGTCATATATTCATGAAAGCATGTGAGAAGCATGGAGGTCATCATGGCATGACAGTTGGATAAGCATGTTGGAAACTAGGTGTCATATGAATCAGGTTGAACATCCAGTTGTAACACGCATTCATCAAGTAAAGACTCACTTTAACAGGATATCAGAATGGAACGATCACACTACCATGGGCCTATGTGCAGAGGGAACATCAATCATGCAGTTTCCTACACATGACACATACATTCATGCACTAGTTTGACAATGCGATATACTATGTAGATTATGCTGGGGTGATATGAGCAATGAAAGGTAACACAAACCTAAGCAATGGCTAAGCATGGACATCCAGACATGTAGACATAGATTCACACTAATAATCAATCTGCAGGTCTAGGGGTAGTACATATAGAATCATGAAATCATGGACAAAGCAACTAAGATAACCCGATAGAGACCTACAAGGGCGACTCGCTCCCAAAATCCCCACAACTTGTTTCCAGTGGAATATTCATGTGACTCTCGAGTAGGGTAGCAAATGGATCAAGTAAACATCGTACTCCAATACAAACTCAAATGTGGTTATTCCTTCCAATTTCCCGTAGATCACACCGACATCGCAAGAAAAGCTCAATAAAGAAGTTTAGTGGGGTCGGGAAAAGAAGACCGAAGAAGGAAATAGTCAGCCTTAAAAGATCAAAGGCAATCCCACAAGGATTGGGATCCCGACTCTATAATGGCAGAAAATCTCCCCCTCTATTCCATTCACATATGCATTTAACACATGATTCATAGTCAAAATATCAGCCAGGTCTCCAATTTAAGCAAACAGCACTAATCATAGAACAATCAACAATCAAGCTATCCTATGAGCCGCTCTTCGAGGGGCGACTAACCGGAGGGGCAAAACCTCACGGTCTCTACCTAACTCGCAACTCTAGCCACTACGACGCAAAGCCTTGAAGTCTTGTTGGCCCATCTGTAAAGAACAAGCTATATTTTGCCTACCCGTTCCCAACTACATCCAATAGGGATGGTCTAGCGCCTTCACTACCCCTTCGTCCCCTTTGTTTGATTACCAGATTTATTGAGTCATGTTCATATTTAGTCCATTTGAGTTAGCCATGTTAAATTCATTTTGCCCTTTCTAAAACATATTGAAAAACCATTTGAAAACCTTGGGCCATTTTCAAAACCACTTCAACCTATCATACTCGGTTTGCATAACCTGAGCTCTGATACCATCTTTGTAACGGCCTGGGATTATGATTCCCGAGTTACGTTTCGAGGGATGAAAACCCTCGTTAGGATCTTGCGCCCTGAGTACAGGTTGAAGGTTTAAAATTCTACTCTAACGTTTTCAAGTGGGATTTCATACCCAAAATTCGAAGGGATCGTTGGAATCCCCAGGGAAGTCCCCTGTACCTGTCATAAGTCTAAGCATGGAAATCCAACAGTGATGCAAATAGTAGAATCAATGTGAAATACACGAGGGTGCCACGGCAGAGCCGGGTCAAAACCAAATCAATAAGCGTATTTATCAAAATGTAAAGTTAAACCATTTCTTTGCAATCGCCTAAGAGAGTGCCCACGTCACAGAAGCAAAGAACAATCATGCTGCAAACAAACCTAAAAAAAATATGTATGCGGGGCGGTGTCAGATCGAAGCCCTACGCAATATAATCCCAAACAAGCAGACACATACACATGCTAGTCCTAATAAAGATGTTTCTAGATGCACGGCAGAATATTAACACACTAACATGCTCCTAAGATCAAGTGCGTAAATATAATAAGGCCTTAGCACCGAATACCAAGTGATATATCCCTCTCCTACCTCCACCCCCTTCCGATAGGGCGGAGACTGGCCAGCTCGTGAATGCATTCCATTATTATCGGGTGGCACGCATGCTCAACCCGTATCCACAATAAAGCCCGCAGGCATCTCATAATATAAGGAAGTTTCATGACTCGATTGACTCAGGACGGGACTCGATGGGACTAGGTCGTCCTATAACCCTAGCAATGACTCTAGTTACTTCACAGATAACGGCCGTTCTGTTTACAAAAGCAATGAGTAAACGAATGCTCAATCATGAGTGCAATCCTAGCAGGATACTACATGGCATGCTTTATTATGAATGCAAGCACCTAGTATGCACATGGCTACAAGCAGGGAGATCTCTTTTCGAATCTGAGTGAGCTCATATAGGAACTCACCTCAAAGTGCAGAACAGCAAAAGGCAACAACTAGGTATACAGAGAGCCAACATGTCACAGATGATTACCTAACACATATATAAGTAATATAAATAAGTCTACTTCTAATGTTACTTACGCATATAATATCACACACAAGTCATCAAATTCATTCATCAAGTTAGGCAAGGTATGTCATTTTCCCAATATTTCCCAATACTCTTTTAAAACCTCAAGTTAGATCAAATCACCACTCAAATGCTTTCTCAAATCATCCAAAAAAATTCCATTTTAAAACATTACCCTTTCATCAACTTATTTTATTATTTTATCAAAACCATCTGACAAGGTTAGTATATTTCCAAAATTCCTCCTTTAAATTTATTAAATCAATTTCCATTTACCAAAACAATTCCCAACCTTTAAAACCTTTTTCAAATTCTTTTCTTTTTAAAATCCAAGTCCAATAATATTGTATTTTTAAATCTCAACAATAACATAATATAATTTATAATATCCTACTTATAATAATATTTATACTAAATATATATAGTCTTAAAATCATTTTCTCACTTAAACACATTTAGTCATACTTTCAGGCCCAAGAGAGAAAAAATAGGCCCAACCTTTTCATTTTTAAAACCAAATTAAACAAGCCCAAAGATTAGGCCCAACCATTCCAATCTCTCCCATCATCTACTGAAAAGCAATGTTTTCTTTTATTAAAAAAAAAAGGAGGGCCCACGGCTGAGGTGGAACGGGACCCCACACCTCTTTCTTCTTCCTGTTCTGATCGAATGAAGGAAGGAAGCACAGAGGACTTCCTGTGCTCGGAAAACCGAAGGAGGAAGAGGAGGGAGGCCGCCGGCGGTGGTGCCCAACTCCGAATCCGTCCAGGACACCGAAACCCATACCCACAAACACATAGGTCCAGAAGGCAACAAGAAAGGGGAGAGGAGCGAGAGAGAGTCTCACCGAACATTCGAGCCTCGCCGGAAGGTTTCGAGGTCGTCGGAGTCGATTCGAGGCTCACCGGAGGCGGATTGACATCGGAAACGGCCTATTAAGGGAGGTAATAGCTTTAAAGGAGGATCTTTATTGATTTTGGAGCCAAAGGAAAGTGGAGACGAGCTTACCGTTCGATTCGCTAGAAACCGCTCGATTGGAGCTTCGATTGGACTCGCCGGAGTCGGATCTTCGTCAGAAACGACCTAGGGAGGATGGGAGGGGGGTCAAAGTCTCGCCTTTATGCCAATCGGAGGTGAAAGGAAGGGAAAGGAGGGAGAACAAGTTCTCACCGAGCTCAACGTGAAACAGGGAATGACGGGGCTACAGCTGCTGGCTCCGGCTCTCCGGGGGCCTTCTGGGCGGCTCAAGGACATCGAGGCGAGCGTGAAGAGCTCCTGGGAGGTGGCTCGCAGAGGAAGGTCGAAGGACGGGGGTGCGGCACTGCCTGCTCGATGGAAGGTCAGAGGAGGAGCGACTTGGCTTGATGAACGGAGGAGGTTGCAGCTGTCCAGGCGGCAAAATGGAGGTGGTGATGGTGGTCGTTCAAGGGCAAGGAAGGTGGAGGGAGGGCTTGTCTCCTTGGCAACACAGGGGGGGACAAAGGTGTGTGGGTTTTGGGGTTTCCTTGAAAATGAAATGTATGGAGGGGTTTGGATCTGATCTTTTGTTTTGAAGAGGGAAGGGTTGCAACAACATTTGGTCAAACAAGGAGCAGAATTCCGAATGCAATTTTGTTGGATTTCCAAAAGAGATGAACCAAAAAAGGAGTGAGGGATATGGAGATAAGATTTTACCTCAATTAGGAGGGATAAGTTGGAGAATGGGTGCATCAGATAGAAATTGATATGCAGGTCTGATAGAAAACAAAGGGGAAGAAGACAAGGTGTTCCCAAAATCAAAATGTCCAAAATTAAACCCCGAAATTCGTTTTAAATTCATTTTTAATTATTATTATATTTTTTTTTTCAAAATTATGATTTAAAATTCCGAGCCTTTACAATTAACTTTATTAAAAAAAATGAAATAAACATCAATAAGAAATGAAATAAAATCATTTATTTCTAAATAAATAAGTTTATAAATAAATAAACAATAAATAAATTTATTTTTAAATTTATTTTTTAATTTATTTATAGAACAAATAAACACATAAATAATAAATAAAAGAAAATAATTTAGTTATATCAAATAAATAACATTAATATTTTAAACAAACAAATTGAGTTTGATTTTAATTTATTTATAAAAAATTATAAGGGAGTACAAACATACATTACACAATCCTAAAAAAATATTAAATGAAATATATTAATTAATTTTAAAAAAAAATCAAAACATTAAACAATAAATAATAAATACAATTCATTGACTTTATAAAATAAATGAAATAAACATAAATAAGAAATAAAATAAAATCATTTATTTCTAAATAAATAAGTTTATAAATAAATAAACAATAAATAAATTTATTTTTAAATTTTTTATAGAACAAATAAACACATAAATAATAAATAAAAGAAAATAATTTAGTTATATAAAATAAATAACATTAATATTTTAAACAAAAAAAAATTGAGTTTGATTTTAATTTATTTATAAAAAAATTATAAGGGAGTACAAACATACATTACACAATCCTTAAAAAATATTAAATGAAATATATTAATTAATTTATAAAAAAAACAAATCTAAACATTAAACAATAAATAATAAATACAATTAATTGACTTTATAAAATAAATGAAATGAACATAAATAAGAAATAAAATAAAATCATTTATTTCTAAATAAATAAGTTTATAAATAAATAAACAATAAATTAATTTATTTATAGAACAAATAAACACATAAATAATAAATAAAAGAAAATAATTTAGTTATATGAAATAAATAGCATTAATACATAATAAAAGAAAATTGAGTTTGATTTTAATTTATTTATAAAAAAATTATAAGGGAATACAAGCATACATTACACAATCCTAAAAAAATTAAATAAAATATATTAATTAATTTATAAAAAAACAAATCAAAACATTAAACAATAAAAATAAATACAATTCATTGACTTTATAAAATAAATAAAATAAACATAAATAAGAAATAAAATAAAATCATTTATTTCTAAATAAATAAGTTTATAAAAAACTAAATAATAAATAAATTTATTTTTAAATTTATGTATAGAAAAAATAAACACATAAATAATTAATAAAATAAAATAATTTCGTTATATCAAATCAATAACATTAATACATAATAAACAAAAAAAATTCCGCGTGTTGTCACAAAATGAATTGAAGGATTTTTTTTTAAAAAAAAATGAAAAAGCAAATAATAAATAAAATAAAATAATTTAGTTATATAAAATAAAAAAAATACATAATAAATAAACAAAATAAATACAATTTGATTATATACATAAAGAAATCAAGAATTAATGAAAAAAATAGTATAATTAATAGATGGATAGATATATATAAATATATAATAAACAAATAACTATTTAATAAATTAATAAATATATAAATATATATAATCAATACATATATAAAAACAATAAAAAAAATAAATGAATAGTTAATAAAAAATGATTTATTTATTCTATTTCATTTAATAGAATAATTTAATTTCATATAATTTATAAAAAAAAATCAATATATATAAAAAAATGATTTATTTATTCTATTTCATTTAATAGAATTGTATTTAATAAATATTACTAAAGATTGTAAAATAATACAATTTAATATTATTTAAGTTATAAGAGAGTACACAACTAGGATGTGTGTGAACTTTATGCGCATTTAGGATGTGCACACACTGTCTGCGCATTCAGGATGTGTAGGGTTTAGATTTTAGGGTTAGGCTAGTGTTTAGGGTTTAGGGTTTAGGGAGGTTTTTAGGGTTTAGGGGTTTAGAGTCTAGCTTGAAATATTTTGCATACAGAACTATTTACAAACGTAAAAAATTTGTTATTTCTCTATAAATCTAATGAGAAGAAATAAACACAATGAATAAGTGTGAATATTGACTTAGATAAGTCGTCGATCGATCAATGAATACATAATATATTTTCCGATGTACATCCCAACCACTTTGTTTCCAATGTGCTATAGATTTTGGATTCCCTATGCTGAAGTAAGTTTCGAATTGGATGTGTTGAGATGAGGACTATCCGAGATTAGCTAGATGGAGCAATGTGAAGATTCTGAAAGACAAATACTTGAGGTATGCTATAGCATGTGGCGAACAGAATTGGATGTGTTGAGATGAGGACTATCCGAGATTAGCTAGATGGAGCAATGTGAAGATTCCGAAAGAAAAAAATTTGTGGTCTGTTATAGCCTATGGCGAAAAGGTCGTATTATGTTTACAACACTATTTAAAAACGTGAGCAACATGTTATTTATTTGTAAATGTAATGGAACAATGTGAAAAAGTATCGAGCAGTCCGTTGATTAAAAAAAGAAGATTTGAAGCTCGTCCTCAATCATGCACTATTATGCACCATTAGTTGTGGACTAAACCCTAACTGAAGAACATAAAACTCCCCACCAAAATCAGCAAAAAATTAGAGACTGAACTAGTCTATAAAGAGCACATAAAACATCATCCCCTCAAACTTTTACCCTACACGAGGATATGGAGGCAAGTTCTGGCCTCCCCTAAGCATCCGTATGTGGAATTGAAGAAGTTGCAGTTCGATCCCATGACTGTGAGGAGATTCATGGAAGGTGGCGGTGAGAATGGTGCAATTGTTGTGTTTGAGCGGAAGAATGAGGCTTTAGAGTATGAGAAGAGGTAGATTGAAAAGGAATTGATGGATCGTGTCATCAAATTAATAAGATTTCAAAGACTCGGGTATATAACACAATTTGTTTCTCCACCATGTTTAAGATGTTCATTAATCTATTTTAATTCTCAAATTAATAAGATACAACATGTTTAACTGAAAAAGATCATAAATAATAAAATAAAAATTTTAATTTATAAAATTAAAAAATATATAAAACAATAAATAATAAATAGAATAGATTTATTTATTTACGTAAAAACAAATACAAATATAATAAAGTAGAAAAAATATAACAAATAAGAATAAGAATAGTAAAAATTAAATAAAATAAAGTTATTTATGAATAAAAAACAAAAAACATATAAAACAATAAATAATAAATATAATAAATTAATTTATTTACAAAAAAATAAAATTTATTAATTATAAATAATTTATTTATTTATTTATGTTTTATTATTTTTTACCAATTTATTAATTATACATATGTTTAACTGAAAAAGCTCATACAAAATAAAATATTTTTTTTAATTTATAAAGTTAAAAAATATATAAAACAATAAATAATAAATAGAATAAATTTATTTATTTACATAAAACAAATACAATTATAATAAATTAGAAAAAAAATATAACAAATAAATATAAGAATAAGAATAGTAAAAATTAAATAAAATAAATTTATTTATGACTAAAAAAACATATAAAACAATAAAAAATAAATATAATAATCTAATTTATTTACATAAAAAATCAAATTTATTGATTATGAATAAATAATTTATTTATTTATGTTTTATTATTTTTACCAATTTATTAATTATACATATGTTTAACTGAAAAAGATCATACAAAATAAAATAAATTTTTTAATTTATAAAATAAAAAAATATATAAAACAATAAATAATAAATAGAATAAATTTATCAATTTCATAAAAACAAATACAATTATAATAAAGTAGAAAAAATATAACGATTAAAAATAAGAATAAGAATAGAAAAAATTAAATAAAATAAATTTATTTATGAGTAAAAAACAAAAAACATATAAAACAATAAATAATAAATATAATAGATTTATTTATTTAAAAAAATCAAAAAATTATAAAACAATAAAAATTCAATTTTATAAATAAATAAATAATTTATTTATTTATTATTTTTACCAATTTATTAATTATACATATATTTTTGTATATTAATTAATTATATATATATTTATTAACTATTCATTTTTTTACTATTTTTATTTATGTATTAATATGTATATTTTTATTTACATAAATAACCAATAAAAGTTAATTTAATTTTCATTATTTTTTTGTTATTACCTAATTTCAAGATTTAATTGATTTTTTAATTCATATATGTTTATTTGTTTTATTATATTTAATTGAGTTTTATATTAAAAGAATATTACTAAAGATTTTAAATTAATATAATTTAATAATAATTAATTTATCAATGAATAAATTTAATTTATTTATCTATGTTTGTGATTATATTATTTATATATACATATATAGATATATATATATATACATATATAGATATATATATATATACATATATATATATATAGTAATTATAGTAATTATATAAATATATTTTTTTACTCAATGTTTATTAAATATTTTTTTATTAATTATTCATTTATTTTTTTATTGTTTTTATATGTGTATTGATTATATATATTTATATTTTGTATTTTTATTAATTTATTAAATAGTTATTTTTTTATCATATATTTATATATATATTTATCCATGTATTAATTATACTATTTTTTTCATTATTTCTTGATTTATTTATGTATATAATCAAATTATTTTTATTTTGTTTATTTATTATATATTTTGTTTATTTATTTTATATAACTAAATTATTTTATTTTATTTATTATTTACGTTTTTTTTTAAATCCTTCACTTCCCGCGTGTGGAAACACGCGGAGTTTGTCCGCGGGCATGCCAATCTATGCGCATCCTGGATGTGTATGCGGGTGCCGCACATCCAGGGTGCGTTTGCGGGTGCCCAACTCATCGACCTATAAATTTTGCTTTCTCAAAATAACTAGTGTAACAAAGTGGTTTGGTAGAAATCTCAAAAAGTCTCTAAATTTAAAAGTAGGGCTGGCACGGTACGGTACCATGGTAAATTTTTGATTACCACGTACCGTACCGATACCCCTCGGTATGGGATTTTCTGTACCACGTACCAACCGAATAGTGTCGGTACCGAAACTCTTGGTACCGAAAGTATCGGTTACCGAATGTCGATACCATGGTAACCGAAGCCACTATTTTCATTCTTCGATTTTCGTTTTATACACTGTGGTACCATCGGTACCATAGATACCGATGGTACCAATGACAGATTCACATAATTCACATTCACATATTCTACCATCGGTATCATCGGTACCGATGGTACATGATAGATTTTATTTTTTTTTAAAAAAATTAAATATATATTCGGTAACCACCGGTACCACGGTATTTGGGTTGCCCATACCGTTACCGTACCGACTACCCTTGGTACCGAGACTTCGGTTACCGATTCAGTCGGTTACCGACTTCTTGGTACCAATGACCTGTTGGTACGGTTGGTAATTGGTTGGTATGGTAATTTTCCTACCACTGCCCAACCCTATTTAAAAGCAGAAGGCATTAGGTTTGATTTCAATTTTTTCCAGTTTTTCCAAGTGAGCGCACGGAAAACTACTACAATAGAAGAGTGCGAGTCCGGACCTTCCAAAAGTGTAACCTAGTCTTGAGGCTCAAACCTCCAATGACAAACCTAGCGCTAAGTGAGAAGGCACATACATCATCAACGAGGTCATTGGCAAGCGAAGCTTACAAATTGAAAACAACGGAAGGCGAAGACTTGAACAAGACTTGGAATATAGAGCATCTTAAGAAGTACTATATGTAATAGAACTTTAAGATCGCGCCAATTCAATAATCGCCCTCGCTTTACTGCGCAGTTAGTGGGCGTTTTCTAAAAACATAGTATGAGCCTCTACGTCTCCCAACGAAAACAAGTCCAGAGGCTTGAGCTGCGCCCAAAGGTCCGTCTGCGGAAGGCCTCCTGAATGATGCTTCAAGCTCTCGGAGAGAAGTCCTAACACTGGAGCGGGACCCCAAGGTCCGTCCACGGAAGGCCTCCATAATATAGCTCTAAGCTCTCGGAGAAAAGTCTTGATGCTGGAGCTAGGCCCCAAGGTTCGTCCGCCGAAGGCCTCCTGAATGATGCTTTAAGCTCTCGGAGAAAAGTCCCGACACTGGGGCTGGGCCCCAAGGTCTGTCTGCGAAAGGCCTCCTGAATGATGCTTTAAGCTCTCAAGTCTTAGAGAAAAGTCCTGACCCTAGAGCTGGCCTCCAAGGCCCATCCGCGGAAGGCCTCTTGAATGATGCTCTAAGCTCTCAGAGAAAAGTCCTGACGCTAGAGATGGGCCCCATGGTCTGTTCGTAGAAGGACTCCTTAATGATGCTCTAAGCTCTCGGAGAAAATTCATGACGTTGGAGATGGGCCCCAAATTCCTTCCGTGAAAGGCCTTCTAAATGATGCTCTAAGATGTTAGAGAAAAGTCCTGACGCTGGAGCTGGTCTCTAAAGTCCGTCTATGGAAGGCGTCCTGATTGATGCTTTAAGCTCTCGGATAAAGGTCTTTGCATTAAAGTTAGACCCCGGGCACTCAAAAGAATCAAATATCCGAATCTTCTTAAATATTAGACCTATGTACAATCGTTAGAGTCATGGGTGAACCATGTATGCTTTGGGCAGAGAGCTCTCCCAGAGCCTCAGAATTCATTGAGAACCTTCAAACAATGACGTAATGGGAAACAAGATAAAAACAAATCCTTGTGATCTCTACCTAAATCAAAACAATCCTCAAGAAATGACTCCCTTTGACCCCCCCTCCTCGGAGATTCTATAGGGTCATCCTTAATGAGGCTCAACTCCAGAGGCTCTAGCTCCCTTATTGTAACGGCCCAGAATTATGATTTTCGGGTTACGTTTCAAGGGATAAAACCCCTTGTTCGGATCTAGCAATCCAGGTACGGGTCGAGGTCTCAAACTCATTTAAGATTAGTAGAAGGAGGGATTTCAAACCCTAAAAACCTCGAAGGGCCATTGGGTACCCTTTACCTGTCCTAAGACTACGTCGCAAAATCCAATTCAACCGAAAGTAAAGCGGAAGCAAAACTAGGATACAAATTCCACGACAAAGCCGGGTTAAACCAAATCATAAGCAAGTGATTACCATTTTACCAAGTTAGAAATATTAGCTAGGTTCTTCGATTCGCCAAAGGGTTTCCCGTCACAGAAGCAAGGAGCAAACAAGATCTGCAGAAAATACCTTTAAAAAAAAAGAACGGGGAAAGGAGTCAGATCGAGCCACTCATGCGGGACCGGCAGTCCTCGCTAAGGCCACATAGTATGTGCTATACCTAATAAAGATGCTCTAATGCAGTATGAAAGTCAAACACACTAGCATGCTCCTGGTTATAATAATGTGTAAAAAATATTGTAAAGGGCCCAAGACAATGCCAAGTGGCATATCCCTCTCCTACCTCCACCCCCTTCCGATAGGGCGGAGACTGGCCAGCTCGTGAATGCATTCCATCATAATCGGGCGGCACGCATGCCTAACCCGCGCCACAATAAAGCCTGTAGGCATCTCGTAATATAAGGAAGTTCATGATTCGATTGACTCAGGGTACCCGATGAGGCTGGGCTACCCTATGACCCTAGCAAAGACTCTAGGACTATCACAGATAACGACCGTTCTGTTTCAAACGCATAAAGTAAGCAGATGCTCATTCAATCGGTGCAACCTAAACAGGATACTACATGACATGCTTTTATGCGTATGCAACACCTAACATAAAATGCAACAACAGGCATGAATGTCCAACCTGAGTAAGCCCCCTAGGGAACTTACCTGAAGATGCAGAACAGCAAGATAACACAAGTAATGGCCCAAACGCAAGTCCAAAGCAATCCAAAAGCAATACACACCTATGATCAAGCCATTTCCAATCAAACTCATTGATAAAATCGTACCAACCATATTTCCAAACTCATTTCCCAAAGTTTTCGAAACCCTTAAATACCAAGTTAAGTCAACTCATATTCGAAACATTTTCTCAAATCATAATCGGCCAAAACCCATTTATAAACATTAACCTTTAATCAACTTGTAAATTTATACAATTAAAATAATTCCGGCATTTTCTTATTTCGAAATTAGAATAAAGTCCGGCATTTAGTCACAAAATAATTCTATTTTCATAACCATGTTTATAAATCAAAACCCATGTTTTATTTCAAATCTCCCAACATCACAAATTAAGACATCACTAAATAAATATCCCAAAAGTGTTATTTTCCAAATACTTTTATAATATATAAAATTCTAGAAATATAATATTTCCCAAAATAAAAAAATAACACACATTATCATATTTATATAACAAAATAACACAACAATTAACAACAACCATTTATAAACAAAACCCAGCCCAACAGCCCAACTTATACCCGGAATGTAAAGGCCCAAACCCGAAATCCCTCTCAAGCCCAGATCCGACCCGGAAGAAGAAGAAAAGAAAGAAGAAGAAACCCGGCCCAATCGTTCAGCCCGATCCGGAATCAAAGAAAGGCCCAACCCGGATCTGATTTCCTTCCCAAAATCTGACCCGGTTAGAAAAATGATATAACCCTTAAACTAAACCCGGATCCGGCCCAATGCCAGCCCATTCCAAATGAAAGAAGGGACTCGCCCCTAACCTCGCTCATTCTGAAATCTCGCCGGAAAGAAACGGAGGAGAAAGGGGAAGAAGAGAGAGGGGAGGAGGAGGCTCGCCGGCGGCAGTCTCCCCAAATCCGGCCACCCGCACCCACTCATTCACCTTCTCGCTCGCTCTCGCGCCCGTGCTCCCTGCTCGCACACGCACACTCGCCTCTCTCGTCGCTCTCGAGTTCACCGGAGCCCTTGAGCCCGCCCACGCCGGCAATTACAAACGCGGAAAGAGAGAAGGGAGGAGAGAAAGAAATTATCGAGGCTGAGTTCTCGCCGGAAATGTTCGATTCGCTTCGTCGGGGGTTCGATGTGGCGTCGTCGGAGTCTCGGACTGCCCTCTGCTCGGCCGCTCGGAATCGGGAGAACAGAGGTGGGAGGGAGGCGGCGGCGGCGTCGGCTGCTCCTGGCATCGAGAGAGGTGTGGGGATGCCGCGGGGTGCTACTCGCAGAAGATGGAGGAGAATTGGGGATGGGCTGCTCGGTTTCGCCTGGGACGCCGGGGAAAGGAGCTGCTGCTGCTTGACGGAGAGAGGAGGAGACGGGGTGCTGCAGCGGCTTCCTGGTGAGACAAGGGAGCCTGCACTCGGCTTCTCCGGCGACGACAAGGAGGAACGAGGATGAGGGGTGGTCGTTGGTGGTGACTGACGAGAAGCGGGGCTCGGAAGAGGAGAACCGGAGGTGGAGGTGCGACGGTGGTACTTCAGAGGTGTTGTGGCCAGTGAAAGCAGAGAACAAGGAAAGGAGATGGGGAAAGAAGGTAAGGGGTCTGTATGTGTGGAATTTGGATGGAGATAAGGGGGTATTGTTTTGGGGTTTTGACATTTGAAAGTGAAATCAAGTAGAGATGGATGGGAATCAAAATTCTGAAAAGAAATCAAATGAATTCAGGAGGAGGACAGAATTAGGCATTTGGCGTGGGAATCTCACTAGCTAAAAATCAGATAAAGCAAGGTTTCCTGGTTATAAATCAGATAAAGCAAGGGGAGATTTGGGGTGTTTAACCAAAAATGGCATAAGGGCTTCCTCTTGGTCTAAATTTCGGAATTAGTGGGGAAAGAAAACAAAAGGTGTGGTCCCAACTCCCAAAACACAATTCAAAATTTACCCGAAAATATTTATCGACACTAGTGCTCTCGATCTTATCAAAATTTAACTTGAATTTGTAAATCATTATCGTCATATGAAAGCGGGAAGAAAAATCTATTTTTTTTCATAATTTCCAAAATTTGGCCGGAATCCGCTTTAAGAGTTTCGAGTTAGATTTATTAATTTGAGAACGAGTTTTTCCTCAAATATCCGATTTAAATTCATTTTTCCGAAAATTTGGATTTAAAAATCCGAGCCTTTACATCATCCACCTCTAAAAACAAGTCTCGTCCCCGAGACTAGAACCAAACAAAGTAGGGGATGAAGTTTGAAATTAATGAGTCCAAGGGCCATGTCCAAGGATCTTGTAATCATCTCGGTTGCGTCTTCCAAGATTCTCACAACATCCTAGTCACGGTCGTGACATCTCCAATTGGCCTTGACAAGTATGCAATAAGCGCCCCTATCACATCCTCGCTTCGACTTTTCGGAAGTACCACAACTCTAAAAGTTCTACAATGTCGTCACTAGGTCTTAGCAAGCATCCTACAAGCGCCCTCATAAAATGCTTGTATCCACTTCGTGAAGTATCATAGAGTTGCTCGGGTTTGAAAAGTTTCAAAGGGGATTTCTCAATTGAAAAAGATTGGCCTCAAAATCGTTGAAACTCTTGGTAACGTTTAATCCTTACAAATTAAAGCTAATCCTTTTCAAAACCGTTCAACCCATCAAATCCAACGTTTAATCAAGTAACTTTACACCGAAACCAGTGAAATCCTTTCAAATCAAGATTTTGTCAAAATCTTCCAACAACCCAATCAGTTTCCCGCATAACAATCAATCGAATTCAGAAGCTCGGAGGTGGAATCATCCACCTCTAAGGGCTAATCCCATATTCTCTTCCTAGTTTCCAGATCATGCAACATCATTCACAACTCAACAAGTACCAAGGAAACGACAAGCCTCGACATACTAAGAATCATAAGGTATATCTATATCATGCTGAAGGCATCACAAGTGCATAATCGAATGTTCCTCACTCATCACGTAAGCACACATGTTCAAAAATCAACGGGTTAGGTGTTATGGGGTTAGTACGTCAGTACACATCAAATCTCACAACCGCATATCAATATCGCAACACAAGTAGAGCAGATTCATCACGTTAACATCTCAACACAACAAGGTCATGCTATTAAGATTCAGAAAAAGGAAGATCAAGCAGTATCTAAATCATCAAAAGTCAATATGCCCTAAAACACATCACCTTACCTCGTCACAAAACCATATAACAACCGTTTAGAAATCATGCATCATTATCTCATATATACAAGTCATGTCCATACTTCAAGTCATATTCATCATTTACATAATCAATAATCATGCTACAACACCATGCTTACTACCACATAACAAACATGCTTCCATATAGTAACACATCATTATCCCATAGTTCATGCTCATCATTACTTCATATATCATATCACAGCACGTCCTAACATGCTTCTAAACCGATATAACCGGATATCAAAGTATTAAATTATTAATATACCATGGTAACACTTGTCACTACCAACTAGATTTTAATATGGCATATAAACATGTAATTCCATATCAGGGTTCATCATGGTCGTCATCTAACATCATGCCAGCAGATATAATTAAATCACAAAATCGAGAAAATTCCTCACATCATACCAGTCAAAATAAAACACAATCCCCACTCACCCATCTCCACTCTCAAGCCAAGATTAATCCTCTTCTAGACTCAACAACACTAACTCCGAAAAATCCCCTAAAGAAATCCCAATTCATTTCGATACTCCAATCTCACCCCTCATTCCATCAAGCACTCCCACACACCATCCACCTCTAAGAATCCAACTCCTATCTCTAACCTTGCACCCGGGTACTCTTTCACTCTATGTTCCCAATACTCACAAAGGTCACTCCTTACGCTCCCCGTATTACCCAAGACATCACAACATTCTGCCCTGCTAGCCACACCTCTTCTAGAAATTTCCTTGATCACCGCCAAGTCGACCTATGGTTAACCATCCTCTTACCCAAGATTCACCTAGAAGCTCACCGAGAACCACCAGCATTGCCGCTTCTAACTCCCATAGCTCACTTGGTTTTACTTCAACTAACCTCCCTCTCTTGCGACCTACCTCGTAATACTATCGATCATCCTAACTGCTCAAATTCCCCCACCATTCTCCGACCAGTCCATAAAATAATCTCACCCCCACATTCAAAGAAGAAGCAATCATGAAATAATCACACATAAGACCTACATCATATCAGCTAGCATTTATATTAATATCGCCATAAGTTCATCGTCAAGTATTGCAAATGTATCAATAAGTCTTAATTTATTGTCATGCTCATTAATCATTGCAAGACAGCATATATGCACATAATCAAGTCAAGCGAGCAAGTTTCGTCATAATTAACTTTATCTAATAAACAGTTCAGGTTTCTTAACATATGTAGTTCACATTTTACAGGCAAAAAAATCCAAATCAGGCTTAGCAACTTAGAGTAGCAACACGTCAAGACATCATGGTACATGAGACCTATAAGTCATCAAATCATATCATCATAGACAACATGCAATCAGGCAACAGTCATCATCAAGTCAGCACATCAACACTTAAATCTCATCGCTGGGTCAGTGCAATATCATCGTCAACAAATTCAAAAGGGTTAGCAATTCGAACAGAGAACACTCCCGCTTGCAAGCGGCGTCGTACTCAGTATCTGTAATTCTCGATGTGCCCCCGTTCCGCCGACATCATTGATCCTGAGGCCCGTGGGTTATAGGCCCACGCTTTCGCTGCACTGCTCTATCACTATCTAACTTTTTGTTCCCTCTTCCATATGGTCGCTCGTCGAACTTATCGCGCAAGAGTCCAAGTTAGCGGAGATAGGGGAGTGACAGGGACGGACAACCCAATGTTCATCTCAGAGACCAACAAGGACCAATGTTAAAGACGACAAGACTAGTGACAAGACTCCGACCCGAGAATAGCAACGATGCCCTTATGGAAGTCTATTAGGTTACAACTGCGACAAGTAACACGAATTCATCATGGAGCATATCAATTACACTAACCCACACTAACATGTACCTATCTCAAGGAAAACAACATGCGTATTCATCCCAAAAGACACAATCAAGTCCTACATTGATGCATGTGAGACGGGCTAGCAGTTTATTATTCCATGAAAGCAGATATGCCTAGTAATTTCAAGCAAATCACGTGGAGCAAGAAATGGTCATGCGAGGTTTAACGAGGATGACAAGTATCATGTATATGAACAATGAACGAGCATGGTATACACATCAACAAATGAGATCAAATATAGCATGGTGAGGTACATCATAACAATCAAACTAAGCATCATAGGAGAATACATAAGGGCGACATAGTAATCATCACATCTAACAACAAGGATTATATAATAGGTTAAGAATGGCATATAATCATACGACGGGATACATTTAAAAAGCACGGGTCACACACGATACTAGCGATACATGATGTGATACAAGCATAGTCAAGAGGAGTTAAGAGGAGTTCAACATAATATTCACGAAACATGAGGCGTCATCAAAAGTAACAAGAAGGGCATCATGGGCGACATATTATAATCATGCTAGGAACGACCCATCATAGAGCACGTATATGGTATAATAGTCATCACATCATAGAACAAGTACGACACGTGATCATTTAGCGAGTTATATTGGAAATCATGAGCCTTACAAGACACTACCAGTACATATCGAACATGAACACAATCAAGGTAACTCGACTAGATTCATTCTAACATTCATGCATCATGTGTATGCGAAATCATGACATAGTGTGGTGTGTGATCATGCGAGGTGCCAAGTCATACGTTTATACAAGCACGAGAGGATATCCTAGAGTAACAGGGAAACGCTACCGAACGATAACATGTAAATAGGCTAGGATAAACCATCACAGAAAGCAAATTGATCATCGGGTTCAACATCAATCTAATTTGCGGGAGTGAGACATGTTAAGGTGATAGAAAGGGGGAAAGGCCACACTATCAGAAACCTAGCTCAAGGGAGGTTCAATAATAATGCAAGCAAGGTATAGCACTCACGAGTTACAATCAAGGGCCCTACATGATACTAAGGGTTCAATATAACATATGATACATGCACGCAACTTAATCACGACGATACGTAAGAAATCAACTCAATCACATGCCAACAATATAGAAGCATGAGGGCAAGTGTAGCGATGTATAATACGAACCTAGTAATGGGACAATATAGCGAGAATACGGGGACATGAGTTCAAATCGGCACATAACATGATAAACCATGCATTCATCAAGACTCAATTATACCACATACTCTCCATCCAAAGCACGTAATCATACAACAATATTAACTTGCAAGATCATCAATAATAGTCAATTTAACGAATACAAAATAGATGGGCATGCTATAGATTCTCGTCACAAAGGAGTAATAAGCATTGACACGTCATCATCCATCATGCTAAGGTGATCAGTTACAAGCATTCATACATGGAGGATTTGATTACACTATCATGAACCTAATCCAGGAGGAAATAACGATCATGCAGGTTCATACCATATGGTTCATGCTTCAAATCAGTCATACGATCAGTAAGCCAAATAAACATGCTATAACAACAAAACACGTAGTCATGATATAAGGCAAGACAGAACACGAGACTTAAGCAATGTAACTAGGCACACATGTAACAACACAACAACTTGGTACCAATGGTTATTCACAAGACACGTGTCAGAGACTACAAAATCACGCAATGCAATTCAGAGAGAGTCACCATTTCAACCGGACAGAGACCTCTAAGAGCATCCATTAGCTTTTCCCAACTGACTCACCACCCTCTTTTCCCGTGGAACTCTGTTACGACTCATGTGGTGAGAAGACACTGGTTGGTCGTCATAAGAATCAAGAAAGACAGCCTCAGAAACACCTTACTCTCGACTCAAAATGACATCAGAACTACCTTCCAATACTCACTCAAACCACCTTCATATCCATACATGTTTCCGACACAATGTGTTTACCGACCCGATTCCTCGTGGAAGACACTAACATCTGGGAGGAAGACTCGATAGAACCGAAAAGGATTTAACATAGTGGAAGGGGTTGTTCCACACAAGCTTGGTTTGACCACACAAAAACAAGGGTACTCCCACTATCCCATTTGCACAGATCAGTCAACACATATTTAATTGTTAGGCATACCAATCAGACCCTAGCATATCAAGCACTCAACATAGAATAAGTTAATAACACTCATAATGACCTCCTTCAGTCTCCCAACCCATCGGTAAAGAACAAGTTGATATTTTGCCTACCGTTCCCAACTACACCCAATAGGGGTGGTCTAGTGCCTTTACTACCCACTCGTGTCCCCATTTGATCGGTTTTCCTCTTTTATTACAAGTCAAGTTTATTACTTAGTCCAATTTCGGTTAGGCATCTTAAGTTCATTTTGTCCTTCTTAAAATCATTTCAAATCCTTTGAAATTCATGGGCGGTTTTCTAAAACATACACTCGACCCTTGCGTACCCGAATTGCACAACCTCGGCTCTGATACCATCTTTGTAACGGCCCAGAATTATGATTTCCAGGTTACGTTTCAAGGGATAAAACCCCTTGTTCGGATCTTGCAATCCAGGTACGGGTCGAGGTTTCAAACTCATTTAAGATTAGTAGAAGGAGGGATTTCAAACCCTAAAAACCTCGAAGGGCCATTGGGTACCCTTTACCTGTCCTAAGACTACGTCGCAAAATCCAATTCAACCGAAAGTAAAGCGGAAGCAAAACTAGGATACAAATACCACGACAAAGTCAGGTTAAACCAAATCATAAGCAAGTGATTACCATTTTACCAAGTTAGAAATATTAGCTAGGTTCTTCGATTCGCCAAAGGGTTTCCCGTCACAGAAGCAAGGAGCAAACAAGATCTGCAGAAAATACCTTTAAAAAAAAGAACGGGGAAAGGAGTCAGATCGAGCCACTCATGCGGGACCGGCAGTCCTCGCTGAGGCCACATAGTATGTGCTATACCTAATAAAGATGCTCTAATGCAGTACGAAAGTCAAACACACTAGCATGCTCCTGGTTATAATAATGTGTAAAAAATATTGTAAAGGGCCCAAGACAATGCCAAATGGTATATCCCTCTCCTACCTCCACCCCCTTCCGATAGGGCGGAGACTGGTCAGCTCGTGAATGCATTCCATCATAATCGGGCGGCACGCATACCTAACCTGCACCACAATAAAGCCGGCATGCATCTCATAATATAAAGAAGTTCATGACTCGATTGACTCAGGGAACCCGATGAGGCTGGGCTACCCTATGACCCTAGCAAAGACTCTAGGACTATCACAGATAACGGCCGTTCTGTTTCAAACGCATAAAGTAAGCAGATGCTCATTCAATCGGTGCAACCTAAACAGGATACTACATGACATGCTTTTATGCGTATGCAACACCTAACATAAAATGCAACAACAGGCATGAATGTCCAACCTGAGTAAGCCCCTAGGGAACTTACCTGAAGATGCAGAACAGCAAGATAACACAAGTAATGGCCCAAACGCAAGTCCAAAGCAATCCAAAAGCAATACACACCTATCATCAAGCCATTTCCAATCAAACTCATTGATAAAATCGTACCAACCATATTTCCAAACTCATTTCCCAAAGTTTTCGAAACCCTTAAATACCAAGTTAAGTCAACTCATATTCGAAACATTTTCTCAAATCATAATCGGCCAAAACCCATTTATAAACATTAACCTTTAATCAACTTGTAAATTTATACAATTAAAATAATTCCGGCATGTTTCTTATTTCGAAATTAGAATAAAGTCCGGCATTTAGTCACAAAATAATTCTATTTTCATAACCATGTTTATAAATCAAAACCCATGTTTCATTTCAAATCTCCCAACATCACAAATTAAGACATCACTAAATAAATATCCCAAAAGTGTTATTTTCCAAATACTTTTATAATATATAAAATTCTAGAAATATAATATTTCCCAAAATAAGAAAATAACACACATTATCATATTTATATAACAAAATAACACAACAATTAACAACAACCATTTATAAACAAAACCCAGCCCAACAGCCCAACTTATACCCGGAATGTAAAGGCCCAAACCCGAAATCCCTCTCAAGCCCAGATCCGACCCGGAAGAAGAAGAAAAGAAAGAAGAAGAAACCCGGCCCAATCGTTCAGCCCGATCCGGAATCAAAGAAAGGCCCAACCCGGATCTGATTTCCTTCCCAAAATCTGACCCGGTTAGAAAAATGATATAACCCTTAAACTAAACCCGGATCCGGCCCAATGCCAGCCCATTCCAAATGAAAGAAGGGACTCGCCCCTAACCTCGCTCATTCTGAAATCTCGCCGGAAAGAAACGAAAGAGAAAGGGGAAGAAGAGAGAGGGGAGGAGGAGGCTCGCCGGCGGCAGTCTCCCCAAATCCGGCCACCCGCACCCACTCATTCCCCTTCTCGCTCGCTCTCGCGCCCGTGCTCCCTGCTCGCACACTCGCCCCTCCCGTCGCTCTCGAGTTCACCGGAGCCCTTGAGCCCGCCCACGCCGGCAATTACAAACGCGGAAAGAGAGAAGGGAGGAGAGGAAGAAATTACCGAGGCTGAGTTCTCGCCAGAAATGTTCGATTCGCTTCGTCGGGGGTTCGATGTGGCGTCGTCGGAGTCTCGGACTGCCCTCTGCTCGACCGCTCGGAATCGGGAGAACAGAGGTGGGAGGGAGGCGGCGGCGGCGTCGGCTGCTCCTGGCATCGAGAGAGGTGTGGGGATGCCGCGGGGTGCTACTCGCAGAAGATAGAGGAGAATCGGGGATGGGCTGCTCGGTTTCGCCTGGGATGCCGGGGAAAGGAGCTGCTGCTGCTTGACGGAGAGAGGAGGAGACGGGGTGCTGCAGCAGCTTCCTGGCGAGACAAGGGAGCCTGCACTCGGCTTCTCCGGCGACGACAAGGAGGAACGAGGATGAGGGGTGGTCGTTGCTGGTGACTAACGAGAAGCGGGGCTCGGAAGAGGAGAACCGGAAGTGGAGGTGCGACGGTGGTACTTCGGAGGTGTTGTGGCCAGTGAAAGCAGAGAACAAGGAAAGGAGATGGGGAAAGAAGGTAAGGGTCTGTATGTGTGGATTTTGGATGGAGATAAGGGGGTATTGTTTTGGGGTTTTGACATTTGAAAGTGAAATCAAGTAGAGATGGATGGGAATCAAAATTCTGAAAAGAAATCAAATGAATTCAGGAGGAGGACAGAATTAGGCATTTGGCGTGGGAATCTCACTAGCTAAAAATCAGATAAAGCAAGGTTTCCTGGTTAAAAATCAGATAAAGCAAGGGGAGATTTGGGGTGTTTAACCAAAAATGGCATAAGGGCTTCCTCTTGGTCTAAATTTCGGAATTAGTGGGGAAAGAAAACAAAAGGTGTGGTCCCAACTCCCAAAACACAATTCAAAATTTACCCGAAAATATTTATCGACACTAGTCCTCTCGATCTTATCGAAATTTAACTTGAATTTGTAAATCATTATCGGCATATGAAAGCGGGAAGAAAAATCTATTTTTTTTCATAATTTCCAAAATTTGGCCGGAATCCGCTTTAATAGTTTCGAGTTAGATTTATTAATTTGAGAACGAGTTTTTCTTCAAATATCCGATTTAAATTCATTTTTTCGAAAATTTGGATTTAAAAATCCGAGCCTTTACACCTATTCCTACGAGCGGTTCAGACAAGAAGCTTTGGATCAATTTTTCCTTTGGTCCCGGTCTAATGAGGAGTTCGAGATTAAAGTGACAAGAGGGAAAGATTATTTATACTGGCTAACCGACGGGTGGAGCAAATTTTCAATGACCAAGAGATTCCGTAACAGGATGGCGCTGATGTTCGTGTATGAAGGAGACTCCCATTTCAAAGAGTTCGTGGTAGAGCCCGATGGTGACTGCAATGGTGACATAAGTGCCTCCCGCTAAACACCTCGGAGTCACGCCTGTGGGTCCCCCTATGCACGTATAAGTCTTGAGGTTACATTTGAATAAAGCATTATATATTCGTGTAGTTAACTCTTTCCAAATAAAAACTAAAAGTTAGTGGAATTAGATAGTATAGATAAGGTCAATATGGAAATGACTAGATGCGAAAACGAGAAACCCAAATCTATTCGTAGACGGGTTTTTAACACAAAGATAAAAAAAAAAACTAAAAGGGAACCAGGTGACGTGCATGCAATATAATACATCAAAAGTTGAATAACTTACCACGTGGCACTCATGCACTATCTAGTGAACCGACAATGATTCTCTTACCCTCTGGTAAGCTTACTTGGGGGTAAAATTGTAACATATTTCTGGTCAAAAGTAAGTTAAACTTTAAAAAAAAAGAAATGAAAATAGAGAGAGTAGGGTAATAATTGCATGCAACTTTTTGTATTACTCTTTATTACTCCTATTTCCTAGACCACCCTATATCCTAAAGCCTATAATTTCAACTTTTTTTTTTGTGTGTTTGATAAATAAGGTTGAGAAAATTATTTAGAGCTCTTAATTTTTTTATCTATGTCACACATATGTAAATGTATATAAAAAAAAGTTGGGCTTGTTTAAACTCTGTTCATTAATAAATCAAAGGGTTGTTAGCACCATTATTTTTGCATGTGATAAAGAAGGTTGAGAAAATAAAATTTGTATGTTGTAAACATAAATTTTGACTAAAAATTTATATGTTTTAGAATAATTTTCATTATTATTTTAAGTAAAATAATAAGAATTTATTTAAAGTGATAAAACCCCTTATTATTCTAAGTATTTAATTTATAAGTTTTAAATTAAAATAAATAAATAAATTCCAATATATATAAGTGGATTATATAATATAAAATAATATGTGGTCTAAGCTGGTTAACTGAACCGAACCCATTGAAAAAAAGAAAAAGAGTGAACCAGACCGGTTCAGTTTCATCATCTTCAACCTCCGATCCCGTCTGTAAAAATGGGTAAAATTTCAACCCCTCCAATCTCACTCGAAACTGAACCAAATCCATTCTAAAAACTTCCCCATGTGTTGTTATGTAGATTCCCATATCCAATTTTAAAATTTCGGTGAGCTCTCGCCTATTAACTAATTATCTATGTGAACTCTTAATCGAGAAGATTTTACGATGATGTGTGCATCTTAGAGGAATTTTATGAGTCTTGACCGATCATATGTTTTTGCCATTTTTCTTTGATTTTCTTTAATTCTCCTTTGTATCTTCTTTTTCCTTTAATTCCTTATCTTCTTATTTTTTTTATTAATTTGAAAGTAGGGTTTGTAAGAATCAAGCGGTTGAGGAAATCGATGTTGGGTCGAGATTGACATTGACGGAGAAGGTATGGACGGGGGTGAAGAGGGATTGTTGTTCAATGGAGAGGGCGGAGGGAAGGTTGCAGAGGAAGGGTTAGGGACGGACAACTGCAACTTGCTGCTGCATCAGGGCCTTAGGGGAGTCAGGGCTAAGGGGGATGGGTTTGAGAGGGTGGGGGATTATTTTAGAAATAAAATTAAGAGCTGAAAGTAAGATCTATTATTTTTGGTATATATGCCAATAGTTGAGCTATGAAATAGTAATTTTAAAAGTTTGAATTATTTTTGGTTGATGGAGGATAGTTGAGATCTATTATTTTTCAGTTAATTTTTTTGTATAATATGATACTTATTAGTAATACGTATCAAATTATATATTTGACTTACATGGTATAACTTTTATAAGAGAGAACATTATAATTATTTAAAATGACTAATTAATAATTATCTAATGTAATTTTTAATTTTTTATTAAATAAGGAAATTATTTATTTAAATTATATTTTTAAAAAATATTTAAGTTGATGTGTACCCATAATTATATTTTAAAAAGATATTTTCGGATTTTATATCATATATATTTTTAGAATAAGTAAGAGGAGTAATAATATACAATCCTAATCGTCCATTTCAATTCTTATCCGACGGCTGATACACTTGATCCATGTGCTATTTTATCACCCAATAAATATATCTCGTGAATCGTGATACACTTGATTACTAAGCTATTAAATTTAATACATGAATTAAATACTTTAAAAAAAGACAATAACATAATCTGGCCTAGTGGATTGGTATTGGGAGGAAAGGGGTGGAGACCTGGGTTCGACCCCCCATGGGGGGATACTTTATGTTTTTTTATTTTTCATTTCCCCCTTGTTCCACCTACCATTTCTCTTCTTTTATGAATATAATAAATATACGAGTATATATAAATTAAAATATAGATATTAGTTTGTCAAAGTGAGGTTCTTTTAATCTTATAAATTTTTAGAATTATATATATATAAGACCTTATATTATCTAATAAATTCTTATAATAATACTACAAATGTATGTTTTGAAGAAAAATCTTATAGATAACTTATATTTGTTGGATAAAATCTTATATTAAATAATATATTATTATAAGAATATTATAAGTGTGTGTTTTGAAGAAAATCCATATAAGTAAATAATAATTATATATTGAATACTATAAGAACAAGTTTTGACTAAAAATCATATAGAAACTAATAAGTGTTGAATAAAACTGGGTGCTGATCACAACCACCGCTTCTTCTTCTTTTTCTCCCAGTCGATCTTCAAATGTGAACCAAATCTAAAATCGAGTATACCAAATTGTTCCTTTTCGGATGCTGATCAATATGATATATTCAATTGCAATAAACGGTTGAAAAAACCATCCCAACAGACGCCAAATTCGATTTGGGGAAAAACGAATTTGGACGAAAACGGGGTTGAATTCGTTGATCATATCACCCCTTAAACACGTTTTTGACATGGGGAAAAACGAATTTGGACGAAAACGCGGTTCACCTGAACCGGTTCACCTTTTTTTCTCTTTATTTTATTTTTGATTTGGCTCGGTTCATCCGACTTAACAAACCAAAAGCTTGTTTCGATTTATATGTTTACATATCTATTAAATATTTCAAAAGATGTTTTATTAATTAATTTTTTTGGGAATATTTTGAAAAAAAAAATTATAACTTTGCCTCAAAATAATATAACTTAAGAAAACTAATTAATTTATTATAAGTGCACATAAGAATAACGACGAAATATCTCAAAAATATTTATAAGACTTTGTATATGTTTAATTTCAAAAAAAACTCTAAGTTCAAAATAAAAGAAATTTATTAAAAAACATATTTACTTAAAATGATATACCAAAAAATAATTTGGGGTATTTCAATTTCATGGTAACACAACCCTGGTTAACGAGAGCTATAACGAATTTTATTTCTCCGAATTCTTGATCATATGTTAACCCGACTCTGTTTAACGAGAGCTCGAAATAATTTTATTTGCTCGAATTTGTGATTTTTGTTACCCTGACACCTAGCCCGACAGTATGGATACATCTTCAATTAAACATAATAATAAAATCAAGCTGCTTCGACCAAATTAAAATTTTATTTCATTAAACATAAAAACAAATTTTTTTTTGTGAGGAAAAATATGTTCTCCATACCAATTATATAAAAAAAATGGGTGAAAATCACATTCCATCTTATGCAAGCTAATTTAGTGAAGCAAGTGTTTTTTGATTTTATATTATCGATTCCTATATCCTGTTTGATTTTGATGGCATATTCCATATTGCATCCATGCTTGCATGTATCCGATCCGGGTTAATGAGAGCTCGAACTAATTACATTCCAAAGTATAAAAAATAGGAGTTCGAACTAATTAAATTGTATAGTATAAACAAAGTATAAAAATATTTAATTACAGAGTATAAATTGTAAAATGTAAACAAAGTATAAAAAAATTTGAGATCCAACTAATTTATCTACAAAGTACTTATATACTTCAAAGTATAAATTATACGGAGTAAAGTAACACATAAATAATTTAATTACCACCATTTTCGTATTTAGTAGGAGAAATAATGGTAGCTGTAGACTTGTAGTAATTAGGGGTAGTAATTATGACATAGGGGTGCATGGAACCTCACAAAAAAGCAAATCTATTTATTCCCTATTAAAACAATTTTTTATTCCACTTTTTTCTTGGACATGGAAATACCCTTGGGTAAGCTTACCAGAGTTAAGACAAACAATTTCCCTAGTGAACCGATCAGGGCATAATGCTTTTTACTTTGGAAAGATAATTCACAGGGTCATGAGCACATTAATGGAAACGTTGGAAAAGACCACTTTTTGTGGTATAAATAAGGGGGATAGAGTTTTCAATGAAATAAACTAGAAGATACAAGCTAAAGATGGCATCCTCCGGATCGAGACCGCGAGCTTTCTGCAGGATCATTGATGTGGAGGAGCAACTCCAAAAGCTCGTATGATCAGGTTCCATGAGTTCCGTTTTTTGTTTTGAAACTTTTCGTACGCCTAATTATCTCTACCATCTTTTTTAAGCAGCAACTCCCTTTAAGGTTCGGAAGCAAATACGGTCCAACTATTCTCGATCGTGTCTATTTAACATCTCTCTCGGGGCGGAGTTCAATGTTAAGGTAATCAGGGATGACAACAATGTGTATTGGCTATACCAAGGTTGGCATGACTTCACAGTTATAGATTACAAAGGTCTCCTCATGTATAGTGGGCTAAAAGCCTGTTAAGGCCCAATACCTTTGTAACTTATATATATGTTTATCAATGAATGGAAACCCTCAAGAAGGACATTACAATTAATCTCGTGATCTCGCATAGTATCACAGCCTATAAATCCCTAAACCCTTATCCTTTTCTTTTCTCCTAACTCCTAGCCGCCACCTTTCCCCACCACCACCACCACCTTGCCGCCGCCGCCCCTACTCCCCCTCGGCCTCCCTTGCGCCGCCACCCCTTCCCCCTCTTGGCCTCCCTCTCGGCCTGCCTTGCGCCGCCAAGGACAAAACGGCATTGGTATCGTCAAGCGACATCGACGAAACCTTTGCCCCGCAGCCCATCCGCAACAACAACTAGCAGTAGGGATCGAGAGGCGGCGGCCGCAGCAGTTCGATACCCCCCACCCCTCCTGGTACCCCAACCCCGGCTATCCGCCTTGGATGCCCTTTGGCTAACCCGGTTCGTCGTATCGCGGACCAGCACCGTATCCCAACCGTCAGCAGGGCTTGTTGGGTCCTACTCCTCGCCCCGTCGGTCATCAGGCTTACCCGTCTTCGTCTGATCAGGCATACCCTCCTCCGACTGATGTGCATCACGCCTTCTCTTCAATGCAGCTGGCACCTCCTGACGCCGCTTGGTACATGGACACTGGCGCTACCTCTCATATGACGAACTCCTCATGTACTCTCTCTTTTCTTTCTTTTAAGGGTCCTGCTCATTCTATTAACGGTGGTCGCCTTGCTACTTCGGGCATTGGCCACACCACATTACCAACCCCTACCAACCCATTACACCTCAACAACGTCCTTGTTGCCCCCAAACTTGTCAAAAATCTTATCTCTGTCCGTCGGTTCACCACTGACAATAATGTTTCTCTTGTGTTTGATCCGTTTGGTTTCTCTGTGAAGGATCTTACTACGGGGGTTACTCGCCTGAGAGGTAATAGCACCTGGGAGCTCTATCTTGTGTCGTCGCCCTCACCATCCCGCCCGTCAAGTCCTGTCGCCCTCTCGGCATCATCATCCAGTCTTTGGCATGCGCACCTTGGTCATCCCAGTCTTGCAGTTTTAGATTTACTTCGTTCTCAGAGTCTTGTCCAATGTAATAACAAGCCTCGCTCTAGTCTATGTTCTTCTTGTCAGTTAGGCAAGCATGTCAGACTTCCATTTCAGCGGTCTTTAAACACTACTTTTGCACCTTTTGATATTATTCATAGTGATATTTGGACATCTCCTGTTCCCAGCAAGGAGGGTCATAAATATTACCTTTTATTTCTGGATGATTATACACATTTCTTATGGGTTTTCCCTTTGCACTTTAAATCTCTAGTGTTTCCTATCATTGCCAAATTCCATGCTTACATCATAACACAATTTCACACCTCTATCAAGTGTTTCCAATGTGACAATGGTCGCGAATTTGACAACAAAGAATTTCACACTTTCTTCAACACCAATGGGATCTCCTATCGCTTGTCTTGCCCTTATACCTCCCAACAAAATGGCAAGGCCGAACGAATCATCCGAACCATTACCAATATGATGCGCTCTCTCCTCGTCCACACATCCATTCCCCTTCTATATTGGCCTTACGCCTTAGCCACCACGTGCTACCTCCTAAACATTCTCCCTTCCACCACCCTCCACCATCGCTCACCATTTCAGGCACTGTATTGCACTTTACCCAGGTATGATCACCTTCGTACTTTTGGGTGCTTGTTCTTCCCCAATCAGTCCTCCACCGCTCCTCACAAGCTTCACCCATGCTCCACCCCTTGTGTCTTTCTTGGCTACCCGTCTGATCATCGCGGTTACCTCTGCCTCGATATCAAAACCCACAAGCTCATTCTCTCACAAAGTAAGTACGCTGCTGAGATTGTTGCTCGGGCTAAGATGGTCAATTGTAATCTAGTCGCCACCCCTGTCGATACATCCAACAAGCTCAGTGCTCATTCTATTCCTTTGGTTGATGATCCGACACTTTACAGGAGCCTCGCTGGTGCTCTTCAGTATCTCACTTTCACAAGGCCTGATATCAGTTACGCCGTTCAGCAGGTCTGCTTGTTCATGCATGCACCCAAGGAACCTCACTTTCAGGCTCTAAAGCGGATCATTCGGTACATCAGCGGCACCCTCGAGCTCGGCAGCACGATCACTCATTCCTCTAAGTTTAATCTTGTTGCTTACACTGATGCGGATTGGGGTGGTTGCCCTGACACATGTCGCTCCACGTCTGGTTACTGTGTTTTCCTCAATCATACCCTTGTGTCGTGGTCAGCCAAGCGTCAGTTAGTCGTGTCTCGATCCAGCGCTGAGGCAGAATACATGGGTGTTGCCAACGTTGTCTCCGAGTGCTCTTGGCTCCGCAATCTCCTTCTTGAGCTCCAATGCCCTCTTCAGAAGGCCACTCTAGTCTACACTGACAACGTCTCCGCCGTCTATCTGGCTAGCAACCCAGTCCAACATCAACGCACGAAGCACATTGAGCTTGATCTCCACTTCGTCAGGGACAAGGTTGCCATTGGACATGTCCGCGTTCTACATGTCCCGTCCTCTTATCAGTACGTGTTGTAGGAGGAAATCAAGTTTAAAATATAATGAAATAGATCAAACCAGATTCGTGCCCCAGCAATTAATTACAAGACTCCCTCCCTATGCAGTAGTGGGAAGTCAGGATCGATCCACGAGGAAGCGTGTCAGTGGATCCTAGGTAGCTGTAAATCTCACAGAAAAGCAAACAGAAAGACAGAAACAAAGAAACAAAGACAAAAATAACAAATGAAAGCAGAAATAAAAGCAAACACAGAAGCTGCTCGATCTCGACAAACACCTACTCGAGATCAACTAAAGACAGTGACGATAGAAACTTCAGAATCGACAACAGAAACTCGATCCAGACAACACGTACTCGATCTCGACTAAGCAGTACTCTAGATCGACTAACCTAACTCGAGATCGACTAAACAAACAAAAACTTTAAATTGCAACCTCGATGTCGACCAAAATTTGGTCGATATCGACAAAACCCAACTCGATGTCGAAGAGAATCCAAGCCCAGACTCGTCTGCATAGCACGGCTACTCGAAGTCGACAACAGTGGTCGATGTCGACAAAAACCTGGTCGATGTCGAGCAAAAACTTGTCGATATCGAGGACTCTACAACACCTCCGACATCTGTTCTGGCTCCGAAGCAGAGAAAGACACTGTCTTTCCCTTTCAAGGCGCTAAAAGATCCCACTGCAGGTAGGTTTAAACGTTTTGTTAATATGCTTCAAGAACTGAATGTCTCTATTCCTTTTACAGAAGCTCTTCAAGAGATGCCTGCATATGTCAAGTTCCTCAAGGAGATCCTGAGCAACAAGTGATCTATCTAAAAAATCACCAGCGAATGCAAAGTGCTCCACTTCCCTGAGAAGAGACCTGACAATGGTAAGTTTTCTGTTACTGTGGGATTTGGACAATATAAATATAAGTCCTTGTGTGATTTAGGAGCAAGTGTGAGCATCATGCCCTTATCAATCTGGCGAAAGGTGAAGATAGGGTCCATAGAGCCTCTGGATGCCAAGCTATACATGGAAAACAACACAGTGGTCATCCCTACAGGTATGGTTGAGAATGTCCCTGTCCAGGTTGGTAAGTTCTTTATTCCCACTGATTTCCTGATTATAGATTGTGCTGAAGATCGTACAAGCCCTATTATTCTTGGTAGACCATTCTTAGCTACTGCAGATGCCAAGATTAGTGTCAAACAACGATTTCCCACCTTCACAATAGGCGATGAGGTTTTAGATTTCTCTTTTGGCCCTGCAAAAGACGAAATTTCATGGCTGGAGGTGAAAAGCATCAGCAACCACGGGATCAAGCAAACAACGGAGGAAGGCACCAAAATTCTGCTCGACATCGACAAAAGTTCCTCGACATCGACCAATCTGCTCGATGTCGACCAAAATATCTCGACGTCAACTTCCTCTGCTGCGCACCAGACTTGCTAAGAGCTTAAGTATGGGGTCCCTGTACTCGATGTCGACCAGTATTGCTCGACATCGACCAACCCTAAGCCCAAAGATTTCTGTTTTGGGCCCAAAAAGGTAAGTTTAGGTATGAGTTCTACTCCTCCTCAGTCCATTAAGAAATTTATAAATAATTTAAGGGGAGGTAAGGCCCCGTGGCGAGAGAATCTGAGGAGAATGAGAGCTGGAAAGAAAAGGAAGGGAGAAAAGGGAGACTATGCAACCAACCACCTATGAGCCGAGCTTGCATACTACAATCAGGACCTAGATGATCCAGGAGAAGGGCCAAGCACAAGTGGGCCCCACATTGACGGTACTTGAGCACAAACGGAGAAGTCGGCCTAGCGACTCTAAAATCTAGAGCATGTATATAAAACTTTTGAATTTTGGGAGTTTGGAACTTTTGATTTTGGTTTTGGTTTTTGTTCTTTAGTTTAGAATACTTCATGTGGAAAGTCTTGTCTTCGTGTGAAATCTAACACTTTTAGGTCGGCAAGCATAAAAGGATCGCGAAAGGTGGAATAAGAAGTCCCTGAAAGATAGTCGAAAACGACTAGGCCAGTCGAGAACGACCAAGAGGAGCAACCCGGTTTTACTCAATATCGAGTAGGCCAACTTGACATCGACCAAGTCAGAAAGCTCCTCAACTTCAGCATTCCACTCGACGCTGACAGTTTACTCGACATCGACTAAATTCCTCGATGTCGACCAACCCAGTTCCTCGACAGCTCCTGTTTTGCCTTCCTCAGCGCATTATTCGGTGAGTCCCTTCCTTTACCTCTGTTTTTTTATTGTTTTATACAGTGGGGACACTGTATATTTTAAGTATGGGGTGGGGGAAGAGCTCATTATCATTATTATATGTTTTATACTTGTTTTTTGTTTTACATGGTGAATTTTTGAGTAAAATTTTAAATTTTTGTGCATAATTGCTAAACTCAAAGTTCTATAAGACATCTCCCACAGCTTGTAAATTGTTCAAAGAATTAGTGTCATGGAAGCTTATATTAAACTCGACGATGCAAAATTGGATTCATTAGAGATATAGCATGAAATTGCCTAGTCAAGGGAAGTCACAATGAAGTGCATATTTTCTTGAAAACCAGGAAAGGGGGCAAAATTTGATGTTGCTTCTGACATGTTGCATGATAAGAGGATGGAGGACTTTATATTTCCATATAATGCTCATATGTTTATATTCCTAGCCATACCTATGCTTATGCATCACAAAAGCCATATTATGCCTTATTTCAAATATTGCTCCACATATTCTAAATATTGCCCATTCTTTACCTTATTTCCTATATGAGGATTATGTTGAGAATAATGTTACATTATGGAGATATTATATGGTGTTTGTGTTGTTATCATTATTATTGGATTTTGGTAGGAAATGGTTTGAAATATATGGAAAATTTAATGAGTGAGAAAAAATCCGATCACCTCAGGAGATAAAGGTAGATCGAACCTGCTTACTGAGATAATAGTTCAGTGAAATGGGACACACATGTGAGGAGTCCAAAGCACTAAGTATCCGGGGCCATTCATGACACCCATGTTTGCGACTCGCGAGAAGACAGTGCTAAGGTTAGAGAGTTAAAAGCATAATATTGAAAAAAGCAATGAGCAATAAGAGAAAGGTGATGATTCTTATGAAGAAGGAATGTGGTAAAGAAAGTCTGGAAATACTCCATTTCCCCGGATCATTAGCACCACATTGCCAAAAAAATTGCCCACCTTTAGCCTTTTACCAATGTACTCCTTATTTGAGCTTAAATTAAAGTCCTCTTGATTATTAATGCTTTGTCACATAAATTGTTTGCATAACCCTTCTTTTGTGAGTATATGTTGCTTTTTATTTGCACATGCATGGATTTGTGACACGAGTACCTTTTTCAATGATGGTAATTGATTGCAGGGTTATATAAGAATGAATCTATGATGTTGAGAGTTTTTGAATTCTTCCCCTGAATGACCATCCAAGTTATTACTTGGGGACAAGCAAGCTTAAGTATGGGGTGATTTTATGTCCACTAAAATAGCCATGTTGAAATGCACATTTTAGCTCCATGTTCTATATACTTTGCATATTTCGGGCTGAGAATATGTTGAATTTATGTAATATATGCTTATTTGCAAGAAATAGAGGTCTACATAAGTTTTGGTTTAATATTACAGAATTTGGAGCCATTCCGGGACAAAACAAAGAAGCAAAGACTGAAGCTGAGCTTTACTCGATATCGAGTACCTTTCATCGATATCGACCAAAGAAGTCCGAGCAAAGCCTGGTCGAGGAGAAGACTGATCGAGGAACTGAAGACGAAGCAAACTCGAGTTTAGGGCATTACTCGATATCGAGTACATTACTCGATGTCGAGTAAACCAGCAGCACATGTCCAAGCCAGTTCCGAGAAGAAGTTACTCGAGAAAGCCGACAAACCCAAAGTCGATGACATTGCTCCTTGCTATCGAGGAAATTCCTCGATGTCGAGAAAAAATTCTCCTTGGCCGCGTGACGCTGTTGGGCTGTCCGAGTCGAGCTGGATTGTTTGGGCTTCCTTGGGTGCGGAGATGTCCGAATCTATCCGAGTCTATCAAGTCTATCAAGGATTTATCCATGAAGAGAAGATTATCCACTTACCACATGAAGAGATATTTTAGATATATTTCCTTTTAAGATAAATGTTCCTTTTATTAAAGTTTTATCTTTAGAAATTAGATATACTTTCTTTCCTTGATTAGCAAGGATTGGAAGCCTATAAATAAATCAATGGGGCTGATTTTCCATTCATTAAATTCAGAAACTAGAGAAGTAGTTCGATAGAGAAGTTTAGGAGTTCAAAGGTTTTAGGGTTTTGGCGTTCAACGAAAGTTGGAGTGCCGGGATTGTAAAGACTTTGGATTTAGTTAACGCAAGTTATTTCTTTTCAATAAATGTCTGCGATTGCGATGAGGCGCGAGTAGTCCACCTACTTCTAGGATTGGGGCGAGCCCGACGATAGCCCTGCGTGTTTGAGGTAAAGATCCGACTTTTATCATGTTTTAATTATCTACTACCTTTTATGTGATTATTACCCATTCAATGGAGATCCATGCTAACAACTTGGATTTTAAACATAAAATCGGTAGATACAATTAGGGTTTCTTGAAAGAGTTTCTTAATTGTTGGAAAAGGCGAAAGCTTGATCCTTCGATGCAATTTCATGATTATTATTGTTATTTATCTTGCCTTATGCATGCTTGGTTATTGTTGTTGCAAACCCTAAACTTGGAAGTTTTATTTCATACATAGTTTATTTCGAGTTTCACAAAGCCTTGTTCTTTATTTTCTTTCGTTTTCGTTTATGCTTTTCCTCGATATCGACCAAAACTGGTCGACATCGACTACTGACTTTCGATCGCCTAGATCGCCGTAGCTTCTGAACTGCAGGAACTCGACCAAGGCTTCCTCGACGTCGACATATTTACTCGATATCGAGTAAATCTCCTCAATATCGACAACATCCAGTAACTTTTGCTGCTTGCTTCGACTTGTCCGATCTTCTGTCGACTAAACCCCAGTCGAGATCGGGTAATCTGTAAGTCGACTTCTGCTGTGAGATTCCTCCGCTGCCTAGGATCCGCTGACCAGCTTCCTCGAGGATCGAACCTGACTTTCTCTTGCTACATCGGGAGGGAGTCTTGAATATTATTTGCTGGGATCCAATCGGTTTGCTCTATTTTTATTCGTACTTAATTTGCATTCTCGACTTCCTCTCTCAACAGCTCCCATAAAATGATAACTAAATAAAATACAAATAGCGGAAGACTTAAAATATAATAAATCGTTTTATTAAATTCAGGATTACCATATTCGATACATCAAAACATTACAACAGAAGACTTTGTAAAAATTAACATTGACCAGTTATATAATATTTTCTTCAAATCTTGAAAACTTAAAATGTCGTCTTGAACTTCTTCAACTTCTCTTCAATGAATCGATCTAAACATGCGAATTGAAGGCTGAGGTATTGTCCGAAGACAAGGAACCCCTAGCCGTCCGAACAAAGGACGGTTAGTTCGCGAGAACTAGCAAATGACGGCTCGAAAACTGGGACTACTTTGGACTCAAACTCAGTGACCATAATAAGGTATGAATTGAACCCAAATGAGATTGTTACTGATGAGAATATTTTATGTTGGCTTTATATTTGATGACTCAACTTCTGTGACACGGATAACCCCGAAGGGTCGAATAAGAAAGTGATGTAGGTGACAAGCACCTTAGGAACCATACCCCGATTACGGATGTGATATGATATAGCTTTAGAAATGTGTTTGTGATCACCATGAAAACATTTTTCTTGTTAGATTTTGGACTCGATATCGGATTATGAAGTACTCCGTGTGGCCCAAATCCATCCCGCTTGTAGTTACCCAGACGCTAGGGAGAGCCTACTATTAGGAGTGGGAAGAGGGTTGACTTCGTGTCCCCCGATATCCAGTCGATGTAAACAAAACTTTGGCCAAATGAATATTATACACTCACTATCTCACATTGCATAGCTTGAACACAACTTTACATGACGTTACTCATTTTAACACTTTGATATAGTTTACACGCTTCACAACACACACTTTGATAGGTTACACATTTCATTCGACACACACCTCTTAATTAATTAACAATCATAGGATACTGGTCCCGCTCTCAATAGCGGATAACGACCTAAAACCTTTTTATTTGGTAGTGTAATATTTTGATAGATAATATATGCGCGTTCGGAATGTGCTAGTTTCATAAAACTTTAAGACCGGGGAATAACGGCCCCGACCTGACTATACCACATCACTTTCACTTAACTTTACACATTACACAGTTCATTTTGCTTTGCATTGATTGATACGTTTTACTTGAATTGATCTTGATTCAGTTGAGTTCTGATCGTAACACACAATCGTCACATTCTCACTATTGATTAATGACTTATCTTAAGTGGTCACACATTACAAAAGTAATCCATATTATTTAAAGGTAACATGGATACCAAATAGAATAAAATAAAATAAAGGATGGAAACATCAACGAAATAACATGTTCCATACCTAACCATTTTAGCATGAAAGAACAATAATAAATCATGCTTTAAAGAAATGGTGGGTAAACTATGTTATTATTTTATTTTAAGGTCAAATAATAACTTTACCCAATTTTACTTGCCCAATCCAAACTGATTGTTAAATAAATTACACAAAACAGGTGAATTGTAATTTATTTTATTTAACTTGGCAAGCAATCAAATGAAAAAAACAACTAAACACAAAAGCACCAAAGTGAGCATAAAGGCTCAGAAAGTCAGTTGTCTTTTTCACCCTGTTGGATTTCGATACCAACTATGGACTTCAAAGGCTTGATGTTGGACTTGAATAAATTAACAGCGGATCAACACACATGAATTACGAGGACGAGAAAGAATTTAGTAATTGGTATTTAATACGCATAATTGACTTATTAATTCGAAATAAAAATCGAATTAATTATCAAGTTGGGGATTATACCAATTTGATCTTCTTTGATGTAACGACCCAAGTTAAGGAACCCGGGTTACGTTTCGAAGGATTAAATATGTTCGTTCGGATCTTGCAATTCGAGTACGGGTTGAGTTTTAAAACAAAATATTTGTACTAAAAGAAGGGATTTCGAACCCTTAAAGATCGCGGATCCATTGGGGACCAAATACTTGCCTTAACCTAATTGTGGAATCGAGCGAAAACAGAAATAAAGTTGAGTTAAAATACAATCCGAAAAGGGGTATAAAAGAGAGGAAGTGTTGTGGTCTCTCAACCTCTCGATCTAACGCCAAAAGTCTGAACTCGCCAAGCATCCACATAAGCAACAATAGCGGCTAACGGTTACCTGTATCTAAAAAAAATAAGGGGGATCTGGGTCAATCATCAGGTCACTCATGCGTGTATATAACATACTCTGAGAGGCATATAATAACCATCTTATTCCTAAGATGAAATGCGTAATGCGATGCGAAAATTAAATCATATATATATATACTGATAGTTTCATATAATGCAGAAAGCGATAAATGGATCTACATAGAATGCCAAGTGGCATGTCCCTCTACTCCCGCACCCATGCTCGTTAGTGCAGGAACCGACCGTGCTTTCTACTCCCGCACCCATGCTCGTTAGTGCGGGAACCGGTTGCGTTCAATACCATAACATCTCCAATCCGATATAAATCAATATGCACCAATAGTCATGCTCATCTCATAATATAAGGTATGACTCAAGGAGAACTAAGCCCGATGGGACTGGGCCGTCCTATGACCCTAGCAAATGACTCTAGGACTTACAGATAACGGTCGTTGTCTTGCAAGGAGATATAGCAATCATATAATTTTCATTTTAGATCCTAAGCGGGATTCTAAGTCGTATGGTGCATGGACACTAGCCTACTATATAACACCCAGTGCATAGAGCGCCCATCATGAGTAAGTTCAAAGAGCTTACATGGAGTAGCACATCAGCAAGATGAAAAGCAGCAAGATATAAGCAAGCAGGTTACAGATGACCTTGCAATTATTAATAAATATGCATAAGTAAACTGCACACAACGGGATCCATTTACCACTACATAACATGCTCATCAATCCATTAATCATAGCATCATCAACATCCTTTATCTCAACTTATCTCAACAACTTATATCATCTTATCCACCCCTTATCCTTATTATTTTAGAAGCAGGCTCTTTGTAAAAGAACGAGCCACGTGTCCTTCACTTAACAAAGTTAAGAAGCAGTTTTCATTCTCTCACCCACGTTCTCTCTTCCACCGTTTACCCCTCTCTCTCCTCTCTGAGCGCCGACACGACGATACTCCATCGGCAATTGAACCGTTCATCTGAGCCCCGTTATATCCCTCCTCCTACCTTATTCCTCCTCATCCATCAGATGCCCTATAATCACACCCTCTTTCACCGCAGGACATCAACGCCGAAGAGAGCAGCACCGCGATCTCCATCTCCGACCAATTCCCCTTCTTTTGCGGCGGCGCACGACTATTGAATATTTGAGGTACCGATTCCTCGACTTATTTCAGAGACACCAAGGCAATTTTTAAGGTACCGATTCCTCTTTTTAGCAATTGTTCTTCACGTTCTCAACTTTTTGGAATGACCAGCAATTATGCACTTTGCCCTCCCTATTGACCCTATTTGCACTATTCTCCTTAATCTCAATCTTTTGCCTCCTAAATAAAAAATTAGGGGTTTGCTTGATTCCTTTCCTTTTCGTATGTAAATTTCATCAATTATGGTCTTTCATCGGTTCGATCGACCGTTGTTTCATTATATGTGCAATTAGGGTAATTTATTTGTGCGGTGGCTAATTTAAAGGAGCAATAAAGGGCTGGTGGAGTTAGCCGGGGTCGTCGGGAAGACGGAGAGGATGGTTGAGCCTGGCCGCTGCTGACCGAGGCCAGAGCACGAATGGAGTTTACAGAGGCCAATGCATCCCTCACTTCGTTCAACTCCAGAGGAGGGGTGTTCGTCGGAGGTGTGCTCCAACGACGTTGGACCGACGACGACTTAACTTCGGAGGTATGTTGGGTTGTGTTTAATGTTTCTGAGCAAAAAGGGGAAAGGTGGGGATAAAAATATCGGTTTCTCAAGCACAAATTAGGGAAATTTTAGTTTGGAGGATGATTGTGTCCCTCTCAATTCGAGATGGGGTGAAGTAGGCGAGGGTTCCTTTCTCTGCTTGCTTATTGATTTTTTCTCTCTTTTTTTTTATTCAGATTCTCTTCCCTAGAACAATATCCATCTTTTTTGAAATGTTTGTTGGATTGATTTGGGTATTAATGGGCAATGATTGAGAACATCACTATCAGTCTACCTGCGGATAGTTAACAACTCTTCTGGGAACAGAGAGACTTCAGATACCATCCATGGCGCTGATTTCCAACGAGTTCCATACCTAGGGTTAGGTAAGGTTAATTGATTTTTCTTTTACATTCAGGAATTTCTAATTTGTATAGCGATCGGATGAGGTTGGGCATGTTTGTTATTGCAAAAGATGTAGAGAATTCACTGAGAATACGATCAAGAGAGAGGAAAATGGTGAGCCGATACTAAAAGAGTGATAAGAATGGATGGTCTATAAAATTACGCATGTTCTCTTATGTGATGGAAGAAAAAGAAAGGTGGAGACGATGATAAGCCCTACTCTACTCATCAACTTCGCGATGGAGATGGTGTAGTCAATATTTGGGTCGGAATTGAAACCTTTATGTAAGAAGTTAGAGTGGGTGAATGTGGACTATCATATGTTGTAGTCTTCATCATGGGCTTTCAAAGTAGTGGTATATACTCTGGCTTTCAACAATACGTTCACTCTATACACTTTCATGTTCCTTGATAGATGAAGGGGTGGTTTGAAAATGAGTCACCTCTCATTCATTTGTGATTTTACACTTAATTTCTAGCATCCATGTATGCATGTTCTAATTTTATCTTGGAAATTGTTAAATATGTCCTGTTCTACTGTCATTTTGACAGGAAAAAATACACTATTGCATCAATTGTTTAGAACAAACTTCAGGAAAATGGATGCATTTAGAAGAAGGTATGATTATCCTATTTTATTCTTACCGGATTTTGTTTGTTCTTGAATTTCTTAACAGAATACATCAATTTAAGGTTCTAGGTCTCATACAACAAAAGGTATATGGATGGCAAGATGTGTTGGTATTGAGCCATATACTATTTTATGGATTTTGAAGGAATCGGTAGACAAAATGTGAGGTGAGAATTATGTTTCCCTTAATACTTCTATTTGATAATTAATCACTTGATCTTGTATAAGATTGTACTGAGTCCATCACTTATTAGCTAGCTAATAACACTTTACTATGAACATTTTCTACTTTCTCTGAGAACTTGAAATGTTGTCTTTAAGGCAATTAGAATTTTCTGCATGTCTACATCTGGTACTAGCACTTTATGAAGATTATTTTGTCACCCTTTTACCCCTATAATTATGTTACACAAGTTTGTCCAGAAATTTATAACATGTTAGTCACCTCATCCTTCAAGGATTGCATGTTTTTTAAACATGTCCTGCTGGGTTTCATTTCTTGCAGGATGAAATCGAAGGTAGAGAAGCATATAAGGTCAGTGAACATAGCTTCCTCGATCAAATGGACAGTGGTGTACACGTGGCTCTCTTGAATGTGTAAGGTATGTAAGGTCTTTGGGCATGCGACTGATAAATGTCCAAATGCAAATATAAAGGAGAGAAGCTGGAGAATATGGATGTAAAACAGGTCTGGCAATAAAAACCGAGTGCTGCAGCTGTGAATGGTGTTGCTGTCAATTCCAATCTGAGTGATTCCGCCTCACTTGGGGTGGATGATGATGAAATGGAAACTTCTGTAACGAAGGAGAGGGCATGAGGAAAGGGAAAGTCGAATGTGCTCTTGCTGCGTCTGATTTGAATGGCAAAGGGATTGGTATGACAAAAAAAAATGTATGTAATGCCACTGCTGAGGGGGATGCTATGAAGAGTGGAAGAAGAGATGAGATGAGCAAATGGGAATGTAAATTGTAAGGCTGCAAGAGATGCAATTGGTGCCTCATTTGTTGAGAATTACATGAGTAATTCTATGGTGACCACTACGGATCCTAAGGGTGGAATAAGGACTACTGCATTGACCTTTTTATATATTCATGATTTATTTGTACATTTTGTTAATCCATGTAGCATTTCGTATCTAAATCATGACAAATATTTATTCAAGATAAGTTTTTTTTTTGTTACAATTACAAATATTCTTTAGTTTCCACACTACAACAAAAGGTGTTATTAGCGACCAAAGTTTTAGTGACAAATTATTCTTCCTCGATAAATGTGCTCTTTAGCGACGAACATAACCACTCCTCCTAAAATTGCACGAGAACATTAGTGAAAAACATATATTCCTCGCTAGAGATGACAATCAACGACAATTTTTTTGATTCATTTCTAATTGTTACCATATTGTAGTCGTCTAAAGTGTAAGAGTAATGGCGAAAAATTTGATGTTTTTAATGAGGAATATTATCATCGCTAAAAATACATTTAGCGAGAAAATTTTAAATTTGTCGTTAAATATTTGGTGGAAATTATGCAAAACCGCCAAATTTATTAGCGATAAATATTTGAATTTCTCGCTAAAAGTACGTGTTTCTCGAAAAAAAAATTGTCACTAAAAATATCAATTAGTGAGGACATTCCACTTTCGTCGCTATTTGTTTGTGTTAAAATTGAGAACATGTCAAAGAGCAGCATTTACAATAAACTACAGACAACACAAAGAGACAAAAATTACCAAACATCACAAACAAAACAACCAACAAAATAACAAGCAGCACATCCACGAAGACATGAAAGCTTGGGAAGTAAAGAAGGTCTTCAAAAATAAATTAAACATGTAGCATGTGGCTCTCTCTACTGTTGCTCTCCTAAAGCTTATCTACGAGCACTAACGTCCTCTTCAAAGCATGCTTCAGATGAGTATGGATTTGCTCACATGAAGGGTGTTCAGTCCAATTCTCAAGAGCGAAAACAACTCCATATTGCCTAACGCTTTTAAAGAGGGTTGAAATTACCTTAAGCTAAAATAATGGGGGATAATTGGGGCACTTTTTCACATTTAGATTTATGCTTAAATTTGGGAGGACAAAAGAAACCATACATTTGAAGAAATACCAAACAGCAAGTGGAGCTATATGTTGCATATCAATATTTTAAGAAAACTTCCATAAGGACTATGAACTATATGATGCATATGAATGTTTGATTAATGGCTGATCACTTTAGCAGGTATTGGTGCTAACAAGCATTTAACGGTGCCTAAAACCACAATTCGTAACTAAACCAACTCTTAGTTAGTGCAAGAAGCTAAACAAGCAAGTCTGTCAAATTCCTCAAATTTTATGCAACCAATCACTTGCAACGTAGATCAACGTGATCAAATCAATCGACGCATAAACGACATAACAAAAACAATAACAAGCAATTTCAAAGGTGTATAGTGCAAACAACACAAATGACAGAAATGTGCGAAATTTTAATCACCCAGTCACTTCTGCTTAGTTCCTATATGAATCGTAACATCATTTCTATATGAATCGTAACATCAAAGATGGCCAGCCAAAATTAGGTTGTGAAGATAGCAACAAATATGGCTAATTGGAGTATAATCCAACAGAAATCACAAAATTAAATCCAAATCCGACGACGAATAGTGAATCAACAAAAATCCAAAATCAAACACAGTCACATTCTAATCCAATTGACTGAATAAACATATGGAAAAGAAGAACTAGGAGAGAAGGAGCGAGAAACACGAAACCTGGAGGCCCAGGGCGCTCAAGAACGATCTCTTCGGTGGAGACCATGGTAGTTCGAGCTTTGCTTTGCATAATTAGGCTAGAAAAATGCAGATTCCGATTGAATGTAATCAACGAGAGGATGGAAGATCAGCTTCAGGTGATACCGACTTGCTTTGAATGTAATCAGCGAGAGGAGGAAGATCGTTTCCTGTTCCGGAGTCGATTGATACCGGCTTCAGGTGACAAAGATCGGCTTCAGCGAGAGGAGGACGATGCTCCTCCTGAGTCGATTGATATCGTCGTGGCTTTGCGCAGACTGAGGGACGGCGGCAGGAATCCTCCTGAGTCGGATCTTCCTTCTCTTCTTCTTCGATTCGACGGAGAACAGGAGGAGAGTGCGGCGGCGGTGAACAGGATCGAGGAGAGGAGGAATATGGACGGAGATGGAGGAGAATCGAATCCATGCCGGAGATGGAGGAAGATCCCCGATTCCAAGTTCTCCGTTGAGCGATCGGAGGCGGTCGGAAGTGGAGAAAGAGATTGGAGAGAATCGTCGATTGGGGGAAACGATCAGAAAAAAAAATAAAAAAATTGAGAATTAGTATATATAGCGGCTATTTTGCTAAATTGTCCAAATACGCGACCATTTTGCAAATACGTCCAAATAAAGTGCCTATTTTGTAAATTTTTTCTTATTATAATAGTATAATACATCTAATAAATAATGTAAATAAGTTATGGTAATATCTTCTATAAAATATAATATACTTTACAAATCCCGTGCGTTACACACGGGCACTACGCTAGTACATATACTAAAACCGATGCATTGTCGCCTGCGTGGCGGCGTGTGAGTGCATCTGCCTACGTGGTGGCGCGTGAGTGCATCTCGCAAAGCTTTCTCCCGTCAAAAAGAAAATTTAATAAAAATAATTTGTATAATTGTGTAATTAGATAGTCCTAATCTATATAATAGGATAGATGGAATATCTTATAAAAGAGTAAATATTATATAAGGAAAAAACTATACTACATCAATATAATTAAACGTAGTAGTAGTAAATATTTATATCTATATTTTTTGGTGGAAAGAATTATTTATATTTAGATTTTTTTTAATTTATTGGAATCTATCTAAATTACTTATAATATTGTATTAATATATTATCCGTGTACGGAACGGGGCCTACACTAGTATTTTTATATTTAAAGCACATCCAAGTAACAAGAAGAAAACCAAAGGTTCAAAATAAACTAATTTTGAGTGTAAATTGGATGAGTAAAGTAGTAAACTAACCCTAGAATTCAATTTATTGGTTTATATTTTCAAAAATTACATTTGGACGGTGTGTCACTACGTCATTCAAATAGCAAACCTTCGGTTGCTACGTCAAAAGTGATGCATCATCTTTAAAGATTTCCCTTATGCATAAAAAGAAAATGGAACTAAGGGAACTATCATTTTGGTTCTGATACAAAATTTCATCCATAAGGTTAAGTAAGAGGAGCCTACCTATATGCTCTCAAATGTTGAAAACCATGCAACCATTGCAAATCAGCCATATATATCTACAGTAGACAGAAATGGATAAAGCAAAGTGTTCTTCAAAGAACTTACATGCGTACTGCAACTAGTATATCCTGACCCCAGACCCACCTTAATCGCAGGATATACCTGAAAAGACCAACTGCCCATGCTTGACTGATTGCGAATTGATTCGTTCTCTCTGGATGGATGCAACACTTGCTTCTGAAGTAATTACAGGCTCCGACTGAAATTCAGATACTGACCCTATGCAGGTGAAACATTTGATGAGCAATTCCACCTTATGGACGAAGCCTTGACAGAAAAACACCGAGCTTGAACACTGAGCATCATATCTCTGAGAGGAGCATGAAGAAAAACACTGAGCTTCGTCTAATCAGATTCACCACAATCAAAAAAAGTACCTGAGGTTGTACTGAAAATGGCCCTATATCTCATCAGATCACCATAGTGTACAGCCTTGACAGAAAAATGATATTGACATATTACCAACATGCTTTCCTTCATTGGGCAGCAAGACTGCAGCCAGGTTCCTTGTTGAGCCCAGCTCCCTCCATTAAGTTTCTTATGTGCAGGACCTCGTCCCATTTCTCAACATCTGCATTGATATTCGACAATGATACATAAGCTCCTACTTCGGAGGGCTTCAGATCCAAAACTTTCTTGGCTGCTCGACTTAAAAGTTCAATATTTCCATGAACTTGGCAAGCAGCTACCAGTGTTCCCCATATCAGAGCATCAGGCGAAATAGGCATGCTGTTGATAAATCTCTCTGCTTCTTCCAGCCTTCCTGAGCGACCAAGAAGATCAACCATGCAGGCATAGTGCCTGAGACCAGGTTCTAGGCCATAGTCTTTAGACATCGAATTTAGGTAAAAGTATCCTTCTTCTACCAGACCACTGTGGCTGCAGGCAAGTAGAACTCCAACAAAAGTCACCGAATCAGGTCTAATTCCCTCCATTTTCATGATTTCATACAATTTCAAAGCTTCTGCACCTTTCCCGTTTTGTGCATAGCTCATTATAATGGTTGTCCATCCAATCAAGTCGGGTTTTATAATCTGATCAAAAGCTTTACGGCAACTGTCTATGTTTCCAGATTTTGAGTACATCATAATCAGTGCGCTGCCAACAGAAACTTCAGAAAAGAATCCGAATTTCATCGTCAATGCATGCAGTTGGTTTCCTATGTCAGTTTCCTCCTGAAGAGCAGACACCCCAAGAGCAGATGAAACTGTATAGGGGTCAATTTCAAGGTTTGCTCTCATTATCTCGAGGAAAAGGAGCAGTGCCTCCCTTTTATGCCCCTTTTGTGCATATCCTGAAATCAATGCAGAGCATGATATCTGATCTTTATGTATCATCATACCAAATGCCCTCCTTGCTAATTCCAACTCACCACATTTCGAATACATATTTACAAGTGCGCCACCGATTGGGGTCTCTCTTCCTATCCCAATGCGGAAGGTAAAAGCATGAACTTCCTTGCCTCTCAACAAGGTACCAAGAGAAGAGGCAGCAGCCAAAATTGCAATTAAAGTCCCTTGATCAGGCTTAATGTCCTCAGAAAGCATGTCTCGAAACAATTGGGTAGATTTATCAGCACAACCATGTTCAGCAAAACCAGAGATCATTGAACCCCATGAAATAATATCCTTGTTGGGGATTTCCTCAAAGACTTTGAAAGATTCCTCTAAGCTCCAACATTTTGAATACATAGTAGACAAAGCACTTCCAGCAGAAACATCATAACTCAGTCCGGTTTTAAGCATGTATGAATGGATTTGTCTTCCTAAACCTAAGCAATCGGTGATGCTCAATAAACTTGAAGTAGAAAATCTATCAGGTTTCAAACCCTCCCTCAACATTCGTCGAAATATATCTATTGCTTTCTCTGAACTTTGATTCTGAGAGAAAGCAGCCATCATCGAAGCACATAGATGTGAGTCTTCATCATTTTCACCTTCCAAAAACAGCTTTTCAGACTGACAAATATCTCCAAGTTTTGAGTACATATTGATTAAAGATGCTTTGACCACTGAAACCATTAAGAACCCAGCCTTTAAAATACAAGAGTGGATTTGAGTAGCTACTTCAGTATCCGATAACTTGGCACAAGCAGCGACTATACTTGTAAGAGTATACTCATTTCCTTCCACTCCAGATCTCTTCATTTCCCTAAAGAAATGGACAGCGGAAAATGAATCATCTGCCTGAACGAACCCAGAAACTAATGCAGTCCAAGAAACTACATTGTGAAAAGACATCCTCGAAAATGCCTTAACAGCGTCATCCATACACCCACATTTTGCATACAAATCAACCAAAGCAGTCTCTGTGAAGATATCTTTGTTTGCAGCATGCTTAATCATCAGCCCATGAATCTCTTTGCCAAAACAATTATACTCCACTGCAGCACAAGCAGTCAAAGCAGCAGAAAATGTATAACTATTCAGAACAAGGGACTCACGACACACTTGAGAAAACATTTCCAGAGCAGTCCGACTATCCCCACACTTAACAGCACCTGAGATTGCGCTATTCCAACAGACCACATTCTCATCATCCGGACAATCATTGAACACATTTAAAGCATCATTAAGTCCAGAATATTTTGAAAATAGGTCAATCAAACCAGCGCGGATATAACCATTGGAAAAGAACCCATTTTTAATCGACATGGAATAAACCATCTTGGCATAGGAAGTACACCCCAGAGCATTACAAGCAGATAGAACGCTCCCATAAGTATACTGGTTAGGATCAAACCCAGCTGAATACATACGGCAGAAATACCTCCATGAATCATTATGCATAAAATGTTGATTATGACCTGTAATCAGAATGTTCCATGAAATGATATTTGGGTTGGTAATTTCGTCGAACAGGTGGACTGCATCACTGATAGCAGAGACTTTGAAGTACCAATCTATCAGGGAATTGGCAACGAACACTTCAGATTGTAAAACTGACGTCTTTGTGTAATGGGCGTGGAATGATCTGATCTCCTTGCCGGTGAAAGTTTTCGACTTTGGCCATTTAGTGAAACCCCAAGAGGATCCAATTGAAAGCAGAACTTCTCTCCCTTGTCAAGAGCATTGAGAGAGTTTTCGATTAAGCCCGCAGATGTCACGAGTTTGCGAGTTAAAGCAGTGGCTTTCCGGGGAAGCTTTTGATGAAGGTGAAAACTCATTGCAATTTTGTGCGAACAAAAAGCATAGAAATGGGCAAGAACAAACTTTAGGTAGGGGCGGGAAGGACATGATCTGTGTACACTGTATAGTCAAATCAGGGCGGATTCAGAAATTTTGATAAGGGGCTGAAAACCATAAAGGACGAGTTAAATTTTACAGGGAATAGCACTAAATACCACAATTTGAAAAAAGTTTGCAAAAATGCCACTTTTTGGGAAAATTTGCAAGAATACCATTTTTTTCAAAAATTTGCAAAAATGCCAAGGTAAACCCTCCCCCAAAACCCCTATTCTAGGTTATTATGCCCAAAAAAAAATATTTAAATTACAGGCATTGTCAACCCTCGTTTGGGTGCCTTGGTTCGTAGTGGTGGTTCGTGGGTGTCGCCGGGGCTGTCCGGCCCGGCCCCAGGGCGAGGCCGGCGGCGGTGGAAGGCCGGCGGTGGCGGCCCGGCGGTGGAAGAGGTGGGCTCTGGCGCTCTGGGTTGTTGCTATTCTCTCTCCTCTCCCTCGCTCTTGCCTTTTTCTCAGATCTGGGCGTTGGTAAGGGTTTCTCCGCCGCCGCTTGTCCGAGGTTGGTTGTCAGGCTGATAGGGGGTGGTCTTGGGTGTGAGCCAGGCGAGATGGGGCTAGTAATGTCGGCCTTCCTGGTTCGACGGATCGCTGCAGCGAGATGGCTGTTCCTCGGCGGTGGTGTGGTGGGTGGAAGGCCGGCCCCAGGGTGAGGCCGGCGGCGGTGGAAGGCGTGGGCGCCGCTTGCTCTCTCGCTCTCTACTTCATCTTCTTCGTCCCTGTTCTCTATCACCTGCCGCTTGCTCTCTCTCTAAATCTTTCTTCGTCCCTGTTCGTCTTCTTCGTCCCTGGTTTCCATTTTGTAGAGAAGGGTTCTGAAATGGGGTGACAGGGGTTTGACATTGGGTGACACAGGTTTCCATTTTGTAGAGAAGGGTTCCGAAATGGGGTGACAGGTGTTTGACATTGGGTGACACGGGTTTCCATTTTGTAGAGAAGGGTTCCGAAATGGGGTGACAGAGATTTGACATTGGGTGACACGGGTTTCCATTTTGTAGAGAAGGGTTCCGAAATGGGGTGACAGGGGTTTGACATTGGGTGACACGGGTTTCCATTTTGTAGAGAAGGATTCCGAAATGGGGTGACATGGGTTTGACATTGGGTGACACGGGTTTCCATTTTGTAGAGAAGGGTTCCGAAATGGGGTGACAGGTGTTTGACATTGGGTGACACGGGTTTCCATTTTGTAGAGAAGGGTTCGGAAATGGGGTGACAGGGGTTTGACATTGGGTGACACGGGTTTCCACCAGATCCGGAAAAGCACCCACCACATCCTCCCAAATCGGCCAGGGAACCGGCCGGAATTCAAGCCATGACTCCACTGGTTCCACCATGGCCGCCACCACAAGCGCAGAGCCCAATAGCGAGCAAAGGGAAGCGGGTCCGAGCCACCACTGCCCAGATCTGACTAGATCTGATCGGCGATGAGGTTGGAGGGGTCGGCCTCGCGGGCGCGCATTGCGAACGTCTTGCTCCCGACGAGGTCGCGGCCGGTCAGGAGCTTGGCAGAGATCCCTAGCCAGCACTCGGCCTCCGCTCTCGCCGTGTGGGGCTCCATTGTTGAAGCTGCTGAAGCTCTCTGTGTGAAACGGCGATGGGGGGCCGAACCGAAAAAGCACCCACCACGGCCGCCACCACAAGCGCAGAGCCCAATAGCGAGCAAAGGGAAGCGGGTCCGAGCCACCACTGCCTAGATCTGACCAGATCTGATCGGCGATGGGGAGCTCTCTGTGTGAAACGACGATGGGGGGCCGAACCGAAAAAGCACCCACCACGGCCGCCACCACAAGCGCAGAGCCCAATAGGGAGCAAAGGGAAGCGGGTCCGAGCCACCACTGCCCAGATCTGACCAGATCTGATCGGCGATGGGGTTGGAGGGAGTCACCCGACAGTGCCGCCGACAATCTGGTGGTGGTTCTCTCTCTCTCCCTCCCTCTCTCTCTCCCCCTTGTGGGAACCTGCAACCGGCTTAGCTCTTCCCAGTTTTATTTGCAAAAATACCACCAATGGTAGTTGTGCAAATTTTCCAAAAAAGTGGTATTTTTGCAAACCCACACCAAAAAAGTGGTATTTGTGCAAATTGCCCTAAATTTTATCTTGCGAGTACAATGATACAAAATACAAATATGTTTAATACTAAAAACAAGTTTAATACTAGACATAAATCCAATACTAAAAATAGGTTAAATACTATAAACAACTTCACTTAACGGTAGAGAATTTACCCCAAATTTATTCTAAGTTGCAATTTATAAATCAGAAATCATTTTGTCAGAGAAAATGTAGAAATGTAATCACAGATCAAACAATAGCATAACCTACCTAAATTCTCATTACCACTAAGTGAATAGTATGCATCACCAAACCAAACAAAACAAACTCCAAAAAAAATCATAATCTCAATTGCTCAAACAGTCTCAATTGCTCAATTGCTCACAGGAACCCCAAAACACTAAATAAACCCTAAAGCTCAATTGCTCAAACAGTCACAAATTCACAACCAAAATAAGCAGAGGACTTACAAACCTAATTGAAATCACAAATCACTAATTGAAATCACAAATCACAAAGGCACAAATTTATTTCTTACAAATTACAAACCCTAATTGAAATTTTTCCCAAATTGATTCTCAAATTCACAAAGGCACAATTCTCGTCTCAATCAATTGAACTTAAAAACAATCAAATTAAAAGGAAGAGGAAGAAATCTTAGAGCATCCGCATTCGTGAAACCCATCCGGGTTCCTTAACTCCACTTTTTATATTTCTCTCTCCTTAAAAAACCCAATACAATTTTTCAACCACATCCCTAAAACCCTTTAAAACCTTATTTTATTTTTTCATCGGGACCCACCTCTTTTTTTACTCTCACTCTCTCTCCTCATGTTGGCCCACCTCCTCTCCTTTTTCTTTCTCTTCTTGGTGTTTAAAGGTTTCTTACTAGAAAACCTATCAAATCATTCATAAACCCCTTCCCCCTGTTCTTCAATTTTTCATTAATTGGTTCCTTATTTTTTGGTTAAGACACCCCTCTTGTGGATGCTCTTACTAACCTGGTCTAGATCGAAGAAGTGAAGAAGAAGAACAGTGGAGATTGAAGAGATGAAGAGGTCGGCTCTGTGGGTGCGGGAGACAAAGCACCGGGGATTCGCAGACAGTAGACTACCAAGGGGCCGGGACGCGGTGGTGCACCGGTGCCAGGGTTGGCCGGAGGTGGAGATGGTAGCGGTGGCGGCCTCCTTGGTCGGGTTTTCACTTTCGCCCTGTGATGTGAAAGTCTGTTGTTCGGCCTCGGGTCTGTACTTTCGCTCTGTGATGTGAAAGTCTGCTGTTCGGCTTCAACCTCGGGTGTGTGTAAAAGAAAAGGAGGGGTTTTGATGTCTTTTTTTAAAAAAAAAAACAGATACAAAATTGAAGTAATGGGGATTCGAACCTGCGTTTAATAAAAAAAAAAGGAAATTTCGCAAAATACCCCTGAGGTATTGCAATTTTCGCGAGTTATACAACTCTTTTGTATATTTCACGTAGTACCTCTGAGGTTTTGATTTTTTTCGCACAGTGCCCTTTCCGGTTAACTTTAACATATTCCGTTAGTTTTCAATTAAAAAAAAAAGAACGGAGTGAGAGAAGAAAGAAAGAATTGGGGCCGATTGAAGCACGTGCTTCCTCCTCCTCCGCTCCTTCTCCTCCGCCTCCATCCCTTCCTCTTCTCTGGCGGCGGGCCGATTGAAGGAACTGCACGACTTCCTCCTCCTCCGCCTCCATCCCTTCCTCTTCGCGGAAACTGGATTGGCTTAGATCTGCTCAACTATGGAACCAATCTCCAGATCCGCCCAACACCACCGCCGACGAGGTTCAATTGGTCCCTCAAATCCCTAAATCATCTTCTTTGCAAAATCTTTTTTTTTATTGAAAAAATGTTTCGAAATTTGGGTTCAGAAGCTTCGGAAATCAAGGCGATCGAGGAAGGTCTCGGTTGTGGAGGTGAAATCAATGGAGATCTCCACAACCACCGCGGCTCCAACTCCGACCCAGCGCCTGCGACCTCCACATCCATCCCTTCCTCCGCTCCTCCTCCTCCGCTAGGGCTTCCGCCTCCGCCTCCATCCCTTCCTCTTCGCTGGCGCCGCTCCGCCGTCCTCCCCAATCGAAGCTCAGCAGCTCCGGCACCTTCTTCTCCATAGCTCGCCCTCCAACTCCGACCCAGCGCCGGCGTCTACCTCCGCCCACCATCTTCCTCCCGTCACTTGCACAGTGGCCATTACAAGTCCTCACCTATGGCTATGGTGGCTCGACGGTGGTGGCTCGACACGGAACGACGGCGGTGGCTTGACATGGCTCGGGGGTGGTTCCGGAGAGGGTGGCGAGGCGAGGCCGGCGTTGGTTGCTGGTGGCGAGCGGCGGCGGAGGTTGTAGGTGTTGAGACGAAATTCCAATTTAGAGGGTTTCGAAATCGGGATGATTTCCTAAAAAGAATTTGAAAGGGATTGTGATAAATGTGTTTAGAACACGATGAACTAGATTGAAAGCTCAGATATGGACTGAAAATGGTGGACGAAGCTAACGAAGGTTGAAAGGGGTTTTTATAGGCCGAGCTTGCAATGTGAACAAAATCACGAATTGAAGACATCATTGAATTCTTATTGACGACGGTATTCAATTGCAATAATTAATTTGGTCTTTCAAGCTTATCTACCACGTCAATTGGATGAGTTTTCATAATGAGGGTTTGCGAATTTGGACGGATTTGGGGCCGTGTTCATCGATTAATTCAAGATATGTCCACGTCTTTGATAAGGTCAAATTGATTAACACTTACTGCAAACGTTACGAAGATTAAATGTCCAAAAATTTAAAAACCACCATTGGAGCTCTCATCTCCTGTGTTTAACATGAAAGAGGAGGAAGAAGCGGTTCAACTGACCCGAATGCCTTTTTTCGGTTCTGTCGAACCAGTTCGTTAAAATGGTTAGTTTTTTTTTGTATGTAATATAAGACTATCTATTTAATTTGAATAATAGATAAATGCAATAAAATCTCATACACACATACATCCTTTGAAAAAAAAACCAGATAAATAAATAATCAAATAAATAACTTATGATAAGTGATTTTATTTTAATAATTATTCAAATGAAATTTCATAACATAATTATTTTACTAGAAATAACTTTCAAAATTTATAATCAATATTATTAAATCATAAATCCATTCTAACCTTTTAGTTAAAAAAATATGTTAAATATAATAAGTCGTATCATAAATCATATCTATTTATTTAAAATGATATCACATTGGGTATTGAAATAATTTAAGTAAAACACCTTTTAAAAATAATGAACTCACATCACTATTTATAAAAGTAATTATACTACTAATAACAATGACAATAATACTGTTTATTTCAGTTAAAATAATAATGTCAACCAAATTTTATGTTCTAATTACTAAGAACCAAATAATAAGATATATATTTCATAAAGAATTTTACAAATTCTTTTATTTAAAAAATTTTCACATTTATTATTATTTTTATTTATAGAAATACCCAAAAATATTTTGGGGTATTTCATTATATACATGATCATTGCTTGATATGTTCAAATGATAGAGGCACCTTTTAGCCACATTTTATCCATGTCTACCCTATGTTATATCTTCCTTTGAAGCCAATTTGAGCCTTTAGCCTATTTTATTTGTTAGCTCCGCAAAATTGCATTATGTTTAACCTAAGATAAGCCTTACCCTTTTCCGGGGAAATTAAGATTTTGTGTGAGTTATGGAGATTTATTTTGGAGTTGATGAAGGAAAGAAGCTAATGTGTGAGTTTTTATGGTTTATGGTTTTTAGAAGATGTAATGTTATGTGCTTATAGTTCCCTCATTTTATGCATATATTTATTTATTATTTTTGTCTCAATATAAAAAAAATAAACAGTTTGAAAAAAAAAAGAAAAAAAAAGAAAGAATAAAAGAGCCATGTTATTCATTTTTGCATACGAAGAAGATTAGATTTATGTTGGTTGAGAGATAAATTGGTTGGGTGTTGTATATGCATATGTGTGAATAAGTATGAGATGATGAGAAGATGAGTTTATTATGAGAGTTGCGATTATTGTGGATTTTGGGCTTATTGTTATATTTATGAGATGTTGTGTTATTGAGAGCCTGATGTATTATTGAGTTGGTTTGTGTTATGTTGGAGTTTTGGAATCTTATTTTCCCAGAATTAATAGCACCACATGACGAAATACAATTCCTTGCCCTTATGTTTCTTTCCAAGCCCCATAAAACCCCCCACCGAATGGAATCTTCTATGAAGGTTTCCATTGAGCGAAAATCCTCTTGATTTTCTTATTTTTGCTTTGATGTATCTGGTGGAGATTTTGTGATATAAATGTCAATATTTGATTTGATGCTTGTATATGGAATTGAGGAGAGTGGATACATAAAGCCTAAACACAAGAGACCAAAAGATACACATTATCCTTGTTCAGGTTGGATTTTGTAGCATGCAAGCTGCTTGATCCCATATATACATGTTATGACATTTATATACCTTATTTATATTTGCACTATGACTGATTTTGCTTTTGATGAGAAAAAGGAATCTCCCGTGGGATGCATAGATGATGTCTTTGTTTTATGGTTGCTTGAGGACAAGCAAGAGCTTATGTGTGGGGGGATTATTTGATAATGCATATTTCATGTAGACATTCACTAGTATAAAATTGAGAATTTAGCCCGAGCGTCTTTTCTGATATAACCGGGATTTATTCAAAACCTCATCCGGGCATCAGCTTAATGTGATATTAGGTATTTAGCCCGGACATAAAACCACACGCCCGGGCTCTAAAAGTTTGTTGGATTTTTTGTTTTGGTAAAATGGACTCAATAGCCCGGATATAAAACCACACGCCCGGGCGCTAAAGTGATATAATAGCTCAGACCTGCTTAGATCCGGGTCATTTGGTCCCATTTATTTAAAAAAAAAACAAAGAGCTTTTAGCCCGGCATTTTCATGATCTGGGATAAAAGCCCTCTTTGGTGGAAAAAAAAAAGAATATTTGGCCGCATATTTTTAATATATTCAAAATTCTTTATGATTATGATTCATCCATAAACATATTTCTATGTCAACAAAGGAGGTAATGAATAAGAGACTGTTAAAATAATAAAAATACCATAAATTATGGACAATACTGTACATCTCAATTCAAAAATAAAAATTTCAGTCAACTAACATTCTATACTTATTCACAAGTGCTAATAATTTCAGACTTTCAGTACACCTTTTCCACCCTTGCAATTTCAACAAAATATCATAATTCTAATTCCCAACTCACCTGGGTTTCCAATTCCAATCAATTTCTCACTATCCATGGTGGTTGCACTCCCTGGAACCTCACAGCCCCAGTACCAAAAACCTATACAGAATTGCAACTCATCATTGGCACTTTTGAAATTTTAGCAGCAGGCACCCTTATCTCGTGGTGATACTAGTTTTTTTTTATTGGTTGTGGTGATACTAGTTGTTTCAACCAAACATGAAGGAATCCTCCTCCCCTAACTAAAAGATAAAGCTCCCTCAAACATTGCAGCAATAGCCAATACCTACAAAGATTAATAAAAAAAATAGCTCATGTTAAATTCAACCTAGAGTACTAGACTGTACTTGAGCACTAGAAGGATAATAAGAAACAAAACACATTCAAACAAATGAAGAAATCATAGATCTACATCCCTGATAACAAAGGCAGTAGAGTGATGAAAAATCACTCCTCTTGCCAAACTATATTGAGCAACTTTATGAGCTTTGACAAGCCTCAACTCCTTCGACAAAGTAAAACAACTTGGTCTGATCTAGGTAAGAGTAAAGTAGGCATGATGTGTCCTTAATCCCTGATAACAAAGGCAGTAGAGTGATGAAAAATCACTCCTCTTGCCAAACTATATTGAGCAACTTTATGAGCTTTGACAAGCCTCAACTCCTTCGACAAAGTAAAACAACTTGGTCTGATCTAGGTAAGAGTAAAGTAGGCATGATGTGTCCACATTAAGGATATCTATGTCTTTAAAAAATGGATGTTATTGAATAAGATTGATAAGAGCAAAATAAAAACCAAGTGGAATGTTGTAGGAGTTGTTATACTCCACACACACACACACACACACTTTAATAGAAATTTAATGAAAACCTCCATGACTTCTAGTTTAATGTAAAAAAATAAATCAAAATGGTAATACTGGATGCCTACAATCAACTTTAAGACTTATTTAAAACACTATATGTCCTCTCAGCTAAAGATAGAAGCCAATCTTTACACACATATATATACACATATTTAAAAAAAAATTGTCCTCCCAGGTAGATCTGTATGTCATATTAAAACACTATATGTCAACAAATGTGCATTTCATATTCATTCACCTGTTGAAGAAACAAACCAACTCCCAACTTAAATATGAATCGAACCAAATAACACAAATGTTTGTAGCAGAACAAAATGGTGAAAACATGAGCAGAATGAAGCTTCTTCTAGTCAGAATGAAATAAATGGAAAGCACTTGTCTCAAAATTCAAGTATTTAGATAAAACAAAATACACCCAGTGCTACATTAATTCAGAAAACAAAAAAACTAATTTGAACCTCCTTTAGAGAATTAGCTAAGAAACAGGTGCATAAACGAACTTGCCTGGAAACTGTCCTGTTTTCCAGTGGCTCTGAGATCATTTACGAGTGAGATTAGTTTCCAGTGCCTAGGAACCTCAGCCACATTAACCGGCCTGTAGAACGAAAATTTTGTTTGTAAGAATGAACTTGAACCTCCCATATAATCACATCATTCACCCGTTATTCTTAATTTCTTATCAATGTTCACAGAACTAGAAGATAATTAGTGCATTAGCAAGTAAGTTGCCACTTCCTACTTTAATATAAAAGACAATTAAATGATACTGGTTATTCATACAATGTCAATATAAAGAGCAAATAGAACATGGTTTTTTATTTTTGCATAAAGATATACAACATACTTTCAAAACAATGGGAGCTTTGCTATACATTACATTCCTATACATTACGGAATTTCAATTTGGCTCTCTCTGAAAATCCATGGATTCCTTTCACATTATAATGTAACTATATAACGGTCCAACAGAAGAAAGTAGTTTGATTCAGAATTTCATATGACTAAGAGAACATTGTCAAAGCTTCAATGCAGAGTTCTAATTAGTGTCAACTTCGTGAGAAACAAATCACAGAAAAAATGTAAAGAAAAGGCAAAATTCATAACAGCACAGGCCACAACATTACTAGTAGAAGAAGAAGAGAAGCAAAAACCAAATAGAGCATGTGCAGAGAAATAGAGCTACCTTTAGAATTCGAGCGTTTTTCATCCTTCACATCCTCAGACAGAGACCATGACCACTTTTCACTGCTCGTGTCAAGACCATCAGAAAATCAATTAGCATAGCGATAAGATGTAATCCCTCTATCCACTACTCAAATTAGAAAAATTGGACCCGTCACCACCAAACAAACAACAAATAGCTAGGAAGGGAGAAGGCATGATCGGAAGACCGAGTTAGAGCAAACTTACCTCAGTGAGACAGTCGCAGACGAAGATGGCGACGTCGTTCCATATGGTGAACGGTGAAGACGGCGAGTGGTGACGGAGAGACAACGGGAGGTGGCGAGAGGCGTAATCTCGATCCCTTCTTTGAGCAAGCGAACTTTGGCGGCAGGCTTGGATGGAGCTGGTCGGCGAAGATGATGAAGACCCTGAACCTTTGGATGGAAAACTCGATCTACCTTCGGATTTCGTTTCAATTTGGGCATGGAATCTCTAGAGATTGGATTTTCTTTCAATTTGGAAGAAGATGGTGAAGCGGAGTGGAACGAAGAAGTTAGGGTTTCGATTAATTAGATTTTGTGTTTTTTTTCTATCCCTACCCTCTTTTATGTCCCGGACGCTGTTACAACATTTTTTTAAAGGTTGGTGGAGTGGATACAAATTAGGCCGGACATAGGGGCTTGTTGACACGCCCGGGTCATTAGAGCAGGATAATAACTCGGATATTTTAGCTCCGGGTTATTTGATTTAGGTTGTGTTGAAATTCCCTTGACGTTTTAGCCCGGGCGTGCCATATATCCAGGTTATATACACTACTATTTTTTTTTAAAAAAAAAAGACAAAAGCTATAAAGCATATAAGACCCCGGATTTCTCACATCCGGCCTATTTTATAGGAGGCTATATTCACATTTTTCTACTAGTGATTTTTGATGTTTCTTATTGCATTTAGATATAAGTTTTACATATGTTTTGGTGTAGTTTCATATCTTTCTAATGAAGTATTTGAGTTCAGAATCTACATGTTTTTATTGTTTATTCTGCAGTTTTACATTCCGACATTGGATGGGATCTTGTAGGAGCTTAAAGGACATGTTTTGGATCTTATGAAGGCTGAGGAAACAGCTACAAGGGAGAAAGGAAGCATATCATCGAAGCTTAAGGAGGAAGTAGTCATTGTTGGGACCGGTGCCCGCCGGTATTCTAACGGTGCCCGCCGGTACCCCGTGTTCAACAAAGTCGATTTAAGTCAGAAGATACTATTATTATATTATATTATTATTGTATTTCATAGGGTTTCCACACTACTAGAAAAATACAATTAGACATCTGTTGTGAACAGATGTCTTTCAAAAAAAATTCCGATCTCTTTGTGTGTGTAGTAAAAGATCAACTCTTCCACATCGGTTTTAAGCTGATGTCTTTTCTTAGTTAAAACATCCGTTTTATTTTGAATATAGTTATAAATCAGCCCCTCAATTTTATTTTTGACACGTTTACTTGTTGTTTAAGTCTCATTATTTTTCATTTATAAGCTTTTGAAGATGTCCACATCAAAAATAAATTTTACATTTAAATCACTATTTTCAAAATAATCAATGTATTAAAACAAAATATACATCTTTTTTTATTATATTGATTGTGTTTGTTAATTGCATATTTATAATTTGTGATTTTTTTATTGTTTTAAAATAATCTGTCACATGAAATATGTACATAACTGATGTATTAATATGATATGAACATCATTTTAGATTTTTATAAAGATTTTTTGTTAGCAATATATATCAATTTATAGTAACATTGTGATGTAAAAATATATGTTACAAATTGATTTACATTATTTAGACGATGTCTATAATAATACTAGCATCTATCTTTATGTAATGATTCGATTTCATAGCTATTAAGGCACAACATTTTTCATTTGTAATCCGATGTCTTTTCACAACACCCTTTACTCGATGTAAAATAAGATTTTGCAAATGATGGATAATTTAATGAACACATACATTAGGATAAATGCAAAATCAACATTTACAAGTGTTTTACAAAGGACAGGTACATGAAAGATACACTTTTACAAATGATTAGTATTTTTAAATCATACATCACTACTACAAAATAATCTATCACGGATCCTACTACAAAATGGTGCATCAGATTCCGTGCAGCACACCAAGCTAGCATTTGATGAGCTTGGTACTTGAGCCAGATTTCATCGCAGCAGAACTAAAAGCCTTTTTCACAAACTTTTCGGTTCCTCTAAACATGGTTAACTACTTTTGAAGGCAGGGGAAGAGGGAATAACATAATCATAAAAGAAGAGATTAATAGAAGCCTACCTCAATCGAGTAGTACTGTGTCCCTCATTCCGTGTAGCTTGCTTATATGGACAAATTTTGTAAACATACCTGATACCGAAATTAAAAGAGGGAATATGTATTAAAAATATAGCGTTTCAAAAAGTACACAAATACAACAAAGCCAAATACAAGCAATGTTTTAAATACAAAGAATTGACAACAAGGTGTTGGTTCATACTTGCTTTCCTTGCTTTCAAAACAAGGATCATAGAATGAATGGAACTCCTTTTCAGGACCTGTAAAAAAACATCTTGTCACTTCTTGAACACATGCTAGTTTATCATATAAATCAGCCCCATGAATGAGACTATAATTAGCAAAATACACAGGTGCTATAAGTTACACTCACCAAAGTCTTGTTTTAATTTTTGAGACAAAAATTGAAATTTTTTACTGCATCTTGGACAACTTGGAACTATATTAATCAAACTCCTTGTGCACACGAGAAGCATCTAGGATGGAAGACAATCATTGCATCCATATCAGACATAAAAATACTCAATGGTAAATAGTGCTTATGTGCCAAGACAGAAACATATGAGAGAAAACAAATTGTTTGCACACACATACAGAACAAAATTAACAATTCAGAGAAAACAAATTGTTGGCACATGAGAAAAAAAAAACTGCTGGCACACTTTCATTACCTTTGACGTTTGATTATATAGGGAGCATGTTGGGATGTGTTACTTAACAACACTTAACATGTATGTTCTTTAGGCCTCCCTACTTAACGGTACAAATCTTATATAGAACATGTATGTTTCTAATCTTATATAGAAGTGTTCGATCAAAAAAAAAAAAAGAACAACGAAGTGAGGTGACGTGAACTTACCATGACTAAAACAGTGCTGATTCAGAACTGAGGCGTCCCGAGATGGTTGCGGCAACAGAGGGAGACGAGAGGCGAACAGAGGGTGGCAAACAGAAGCAACCTTGTCTGTGTTCCCCAAGTTGTTTCAAGAGCCCTTCAATGTCTTTTGTTTCTCAAGATCTGCTCCTCCGCTACCTCATACAGAAGCAACGCTCAGTTTATAGGAATAAATGACCATCGAGCATCTTTCCATTACAGAAAACCATAAAAATATGTCCATTTATCTGGAGGACTAGACTTTAGCTGAGCATTGATCTTCTTTTATTTCTCAAGATCAGCTTTTAGATTTGCCTACATATCAGTCAAAGCCACAATCAAGTATATTGACATCTACTATCCTTTTTAAATAATTGTACTTCAAATCAAGGATATCTATATGTACTTCAAATCAATGTTCTCTAGTTAGCACGCTATAAGGAATTACCTATAAAGAGAATTAATATCATTAGCAATGCATCTTGTTTTGATATAAGTTCATAAAATTTGTTGGAATCTGAGCTAACAAGTATAGTAACAAAGCAAATTAGTATAATACAATTAAGAGAAATACAGAAGAAAAATGAAAAAAAAATTACTTGCATCTCCTGATAATCGCTCTTCATTTGAATATACTCCTCAACATCAATGTTCTTGGTCATTTCAACCCGCTTCATAATACAATCACTGTAACTCCCAAATGCAATAAATAGAGTTTCGACAATAAGTGAGCCACTAGATTTAGAAAAACCATACCTCCTCTTTTATGACAATTTTCCTTCTCTTCCTTTTCTGCATTGATTTCCTTCCTCAACGCTTCAGTGATAATTTCTCTCTATAAGTTGGTTCTTAATATTATCAGCTTCGCCCTTTTTCGTTTGGGCAAATTCGCACAGTTTCTGCAGCAGAATAATCGATCCTTGATGTTATATATAACAGTTAGAATATGTAGAAGACTTATTCTAGCAGCCTTGTCCTCTAATAAAAAGCAAATCAGAATGTGCTTGAAGGAAACTAGGGGCTTAACTCTTCCTTTGAGAATAAGTTTTCAGAGTTGAATATTGCTTTTGAAAGAAGTTCATTTCTCTGACCTGTAATATTATTTTGATATAATTTAATGAGTAAGACCATATGGAAAGAATCTGGGCTTGAAGACCATAACCTAAAGCTGGAGGGAGTTAAACTCTTCCTTTGAGAAACCAAGGTCTTTGCATTGGACCAGTCCTTAGAAAGCAACGCTTGTTTTGCCTCTGCCTCTTTCAAACTCTTTCTAACTACATATGATTTACATGTAGCGATAAGAAGTTCAAAACAGAGCAATAAGAAGATGAAAGGTAGCATGTGGCAGCTTTTACTCGAAAGGAAAAAATAGACTTATTGAGAAAGAAAAGCATGTTGCCACAACTAGTGTCAACAAGTTAAACCACGCTATCCAAGTATATAGGCATTACACAGTTTATTTGCAGATTTTTTTTGTGACCCTCAATTGCTTAAATGCAAAGTAATATTGATCATTTGAACTATCTAATGAGTATTTGTTGAACCACAAGCTTCAAACAAAAAAAAATGTTCAAGTATGGGTGAGACAGAAAGTTGGGACTGGGGAGAGAGGAGAGGTTTGAACGGGAGAGAGAGAGGAGAGGTTTGAACTTTGGACTCTTGTGTATGAGGAGATAGGTTTTAAGTTTTAACCATGGGAGGCGGGTGTTCAAAAAAAAAATGTTCAAGTATGGGCGGGCATTCAAACACTTTATAAAAATTCATCGGGTGCGCGTTTCAATTTTTTTAAAATTAACAATGTAACATCGGTCAAAAAATTCGACTATTGTCTTAAGTTTTTTTAACATCACAAATTTATTATTTGATGTAATAGATTAATTTAACATCGGTTGCTTTGTTGACAGACTTAAATCATATGATGTCTAATTGCAGTATTCTAGTAGTGCCATGATCGGTCTAAAACCAACACCCCGCAAGCGTACGGTGTCAATTGTGGTAATCGAGTGTCGAATCTCAGGGACCGTGTGAATACCAATTGCAAAACCTCAACTAGTTTACTAAGCCAAATAACGGAAGTGATTTTTGAAGAAATAAGAGAATAAGAAGAAGAAAAATGAAATAATTGCAAGTGTTCGAGAATATATGATGCGAAACATTCCAGAGTCAAGGTTCACCACAACAATGCATCTTCGATAGACTATAATTTTCATGATTAAACAAATTAAAAAGAGATATTTGAAGGTAAACTATCTAAATTCATTATCGCTCAGCCTACGCATGTTGCAATAACTATGTCCATTTCAATTAATTACCACTCAGCTTGCGCATGTTGCAGATTAATCAATCAAATTGGACTCATTAAGCACTTAGACCCTAACGAGCAAATCGATCAAACAATCGCAGGCGCGATCCATATAATCAATTCAAACCTAGGTTGTCTACGATAGTTTATTATCCTCAAGAGAATTAAATAGATTGCTCATAAACAATTCTCAAGTTCAATCCATGTTTTCCAACAACTTTGTCTATGTATCCAATCTCAATTCGCAGCTGGCGCGTGTTGAATATCAAAAGGATTCCAATCAATCATAGAATTAATCGGATTAAACACTCATGGATCAAATCAAACAAACAATAGAATTCATTCAGGCAATCTTCACGCACATGTTTATCTCAGCATCGTTGGGATCACCCCAACCCCAGAACAAGAAAACTAGCCAGACATGGATTCATACACAATCAAAGAATTCATGATGAAAGAATATAAGACTAGATTAACAAAATGTATTCTTGAATCCAGCAGAACAAACCTTCAAGAAGAAATCTCTGAAAAGGTCTAAAACTCTAATGTCTGCAACTAGCGTTTCTGACGTGAAAAGTTGGACGTCCTTTCTCTAACCCTAATTCTCTATCTATATTCTTCCAAGAAAAATCTAAAAATAATCCTAAAATAATAATAAATATAATAAAAAAGTGGTTCAATAAAATATAAAACCGAATAAATAATCCCAATGAACTGGCGCTAAGGAAAAGTATCGACTCGATACTTCAGAGTATCGAGTCGATATGTGGCTACTGTAAAGCCATATTTCACTCGAAATGTTCAGGTACCGAGTCAATAGTTTAAAGTATCGACTCGATACTTTGTGGTATCCTTCTCTGCTCGGTATACCGACTCGATATGTATGGGTTCCGAGTCCGATTCTGCCTTGTTTCTTTGATTTTGACCTTGAAAGCTCTCTTGCCTCGACTCATGCATCTAGAATGCTCTCTATGGAGATACTCCGACCCCAAGGATCATCCTCGAACATGACTCATTCCTTGCTCCTTTTCCATGGCTCGTTAAATATTCCAAAATATGCATCGAAACACCTGAAATTTCACACACACCATGTGTAGACCTCTATACTCGAAATGACACATAAATCACATAAAAACACATATAAAGTGACACTTAATAAACATAAAACCTGCCCACCAAAAAAAAAAAAAACATAAAACCTACTCACAAGACACCTAAAATCACATAAAATAAGATGATATCAAAATACCCCATACTTAGACCTTGCTTGTCCCCAAGCAAGACTAATTAGAACAAACCACAAGTGCAAGATAAAATATTTGCCTCAACTTATTCCAACCCTCTTGAAGATAATAATGCAATCAAAATCTCAAGACAAATGCCATCATAGCATGTTTCCTCATTACCTAAAACAAAGAAATCAAAAGCCCCAAACCTCACTTGGATGTTTGGTGTGAATAACTCTCACTCAAATGTGTATAAGGGATGAAATTTACGCTCGGTCTCAACAATTGTGCTTATCTATACCATAAGCTTGCCTAGCGTTCTACATCTCCACCGCTTGAGATCATGCACACAACAAAATCATGAGGACTTTTGTCAAGGTTGTAATGAGGCTAAGGTAAAGGAAAATAAGGTATGGAAGTATTTAGGCTATGTGGTGAAAAAATCCGGGAAAAAGGCACCAACTTTATCACAAATAATGCATTCTCAATTAAGCACTTCAGACTTCAATCAACCATTTTCTTTCCTTTTTTCACTCTTTTCTTTTCTCTCTAGCTTCAACAGTGTTTTGCGTGAATACAAACATTTGTGATGAATGCACCCGGTTACTAAGTGTCTCAGCCACCTCACCTATATATTTTCCTCCTTGTGTGAATTTTACCCTCCACAAGCAGGATCGGTTACTAACCGTATTTTTTTTTCCTTGACTTTTTACCCAGGAGTGAATTTTATCCTCCTCATGCCCCAAGGAATTTCTACAACATTGCATATATCATTCAAAGCAAAATATATCAAATATGTGACACCAATGATATCCACCCCATACTTGGCTTTTACCCACTTCATCATCACAACCATTCAATAAAATCAGACCAATTTCCCGAACAGGTAAAAAGGCTTAAATAATATGGCTTGGATAATTTTGTGGAGTTCCAAAGAATAGGCTATAGGCTCAAAGGGGTTTCAAGCAAAGGGATCATGTAAAAGGTAGGTAAAGAGAGGGGAAAAAATGGCTAATGAAATCAATGCCTCAATCATTTTAATCTCATGTACACAAATCATATAATGCAACCTCAAATAAGAGTCTAACGCAAGTTCTGAAGATAGCAACAAAAGTGAGTGTCACACATGAAAAGGAATGAGAGGACCCACATAAACGTTAGTCCTTCAGGCTCAAATCTCACAAGGTTTTTGTTCATGGGATAAATTATGCTTGTCTTAACAAATAACTCCATGCTAGGCAAATTATCAAAAGATAATGACATATAAATATAAGGTGAATGTTAGAATCGTAGGCAACTACTCCATCATTGTGGTATTTAACATATTTAGGGTACATCAATTATCCATAGAAACACTTGAAACAACCATAACGACTTAACATAGAACTTCTAACACAAATTCTTATAACATCGACTCCAAATAAAAAAAAAGACTCAAGAACATAAGGAATTCAAGTAGTCTTCAGATAGGCTTCAACATTAGGACTGTCAAGCCCCTGAAACATAAAAGACAAATATATAAACATATACTCACATAAATATCCCACCCCATACTTAAAACCTACATTGTCCCAATGTAGAATAGGAGAGACTCACATAGAACTACTGGTGTGGTGGTGGCTGATAGGGACGGCCCGTCAGGTGCTCCCATATCTGCTGCTGCAACGGAAAGGATTGGGTGTTCTGCTGCTCAATCGCAGTCAACCGGTTCAGAATACCGGATTGCTGCTGCTGTATCTGCTCGTGAGAAAGCGCCAAAGAGTCCACTCTGGTGGATAAATCAGATATGTCCTCCCTCAATGTCTGAAACTCGTCGGCCCGCTGAAAGGGTGTATATGTAGGCTGGTGCCAATCATCTGTATCCATCGCAGTCTGGCCGTCTGAGTGATGTCTATCAGCTGCGTCTGCTTCAGCACCCACCTCATCATCGCTAGATTCCTCAGACTCCATACCCTCAATCAACGGGACCGGCTGACCAGTCCAGCTTTCAAACAGGTTCCGACGCTCTAAGATACACATGTGCCGGGGGTTGAACTCACAATAGCGACGATCCCCAGTCTTCAGGGCGAGGTGGGGCACATAATTGATGATCTTAATCATCCTTTGGGCAGTCAAATGGGCAATGTCTACCCAACCAGGAGCAATATGTGTGTATCGATTTAGGTCAACCCGAAAACGAACAGCAAGGGCTGCAATCATACCTTCTACAACGAGATGATTAGACGGGTTCCTGGCGTAGTAGAAGAGGTGACTTGCCAACTCGAAGCCAATGTTGATGGGTCGCCTACTCACAAGGCTCTCAAGAATCCTAAGCTTGCTAGTCTTCACTTTTTTCTGCTCATGACGAGCGAAGATAGTCCAACCCAGGAGTTGATGGATGATACGGAAGCAAGGGTTAATGATGTCAGCGCTTGAGGACTTGCTTCCTAGGAACTGGCCCTTTCCAGTCATCCTATACCAGAATCTATGTAGTTCAGCTGATGATACAAGCGACGGACCCACATTTGAATCGAATCCTAGGATCTCATTGAGGTTGGCAATGGTCAATGATCTCGCAACATTGCCCAATCTGAATTTCATATTGCCCTCTAATGTGCTGGAATCAGCCTCCAGCGAGAAGCTGCACAGGAACTCCTTAGTGAGAGCTGGGTATGCCGGAAGGTCCATGATGATGAGAGGGGAAATTCCCCCATGAGCACATAATCTCTCGATCTCTGCATGGCAGTTGATGGTCTTCATATCGCTCTGATAATAGTACTTAGGTCCATAATGGTGGGCATCCTTGAACAAATCGAACCTCTCTCGATGCTCGCTAGAGTCGAACACCACCCTATCAAGCCGAGATTGGGACGAAGAGGATGCTCCTGCATTTTTGCTTCTCCTACTCATTATGACCTGTGCTTTATCATTACCAAACAAACATACAACAACCCAAGACACCAATGGAAGTTCTCAATTAGCAAGGGGCAAGCAATCATTCAAATAAACGCACAAAACATATATTACTTTATGCTCCATAGAACTACTAACATGTAAAACAACCCCATACTTGAACGTTTAGCCATCCGACAAAATAAAGCCATAAGGTGGAATATATATGGCCCTACAAGTCACCATCTTTATCAAATTCAACATATTAAATTCAGCTGGTATTACGGAGTGGGAAACTATATCATAGCTCAAAAAAAAATTTGACATACTAATACCCTCCTCCACTGTCAATCAAGTTCTCAAAACACCAAGTCAAGAAATTTCTTCAACTGATCATTCCAAGCACACAAGAACAACCTCATAGGTATTCGGGAACAATCAATTTCCAGAAATTTACTCAATAAGCTTCTCAACAAATCAAAATTTTCAATTTTCCCTTAAACCTTCAACTCACCTTCAATCACTCAAACCCTAAATATCTCAAACATTCTCAACAAAATTTCAACCAAAAGACAACAATTAGATGAAGAGGAGAAAGAATGAGAGGGAACATACCACAAATCTTTAGATCCGATTGCAATTAGGGGTTTATATGAGATTTGGGATGAAGGGGTAATGGTGGCTGCGGTGCACAGTGGGGCGGCGGCGTGGAGATGGCGGCTGGTGAGCGGCGCGGCGGCTGCTAGTAAGCGCGACGGCGGTGGTTGCTGGTGAGCGCGGCGGCGGCGCACAGCGAGGCAGAGGGGGTTGGTGAAGGGAGGAAGGAGAAGGCTTGAACTGTTCGAAGTATCGGGTCAGTAGTTTGAGGAGAGAGAGCCGTCTCCTCTTGTCAATTTCAACTTTTTCCTTTTTTTTTTGTGAAAAGTAAAGAGAGAAAAGAAGAAAATAAAATAACAATAAAAATACAGCAATTCTAAAATAAACTAAAAAAACTAAACTAGAGAATTCTAAATACGAAGGGCTGAACTTAAATTTGTGTTTTTTTAGAAGAAATATTAACTAGGAGATTAATAAAAAAAATCTATTCTAGAGTAACAAAAATGAAAGAAAGAAAGAAAATATACCTGGGTTGCCTCCCAATAAGCGCTTGGTTTTTAGTCGTCAGCCTGACTTTCAGAAACTATTTAGACTTTTGGTAAAATAAGGTGGATCAGTCCCACCTTTCCAACTGGATTCCCATCATAATACTTCTTTAAGCGTTGCCCATTCACCTTAAACTCACCCCATTTTTCATTCCATACCGTTACAGCACCATGGGGATGAATCTTTCGGACCACAAATGGGCCACTCCAACGAGATTTCAGCTTGCCTGGAAAAAGCTTCAAGCGAGAATTATAGAGTAATACTAAGTCACCTTCCTCAAGCTCTTTTGGAACAATGCGCTTATCATGCCACCTCTTGGTCCTTTCTTTCTAAATCCGGGCATTCTCGTAAGCGTCTTGTCTCAATTCCTCTAGCTCTTGGAGTTGAAGCATTCTTTTCTCGCCTGCTGACTTTGCATCAAAGTTCAGTGCCTTGATAGCCCAATATGCCTTGTGCTCCAATTCAACCGGAAGATGACAAGATTTGCCATAAACTATGCGATAAGGATACATGTCTAACGGAGTCTTGTAGGCAGTCCTATATGCCCACAATGCATCGTCAAGCTTGCTTGCCCAATCCTTCCGACTTCGAGAGACTGTCTTCTCTAAAATACTTTTGATCTTCCTGTTAGATACTTCAACCTGACCACTAGTCTGAGGATGATAGGGAGTAGCTACTCGATGATTGACCCCATACTTCTTCAAAAGTGCTTCAAAACTTCTCTCAATAAAGTGTGAACCACCATCACTAATGAGCACTCGCGGAACTATAAATCTAGGGAAGATGGTGGACTTCATGAACTTTGCCACAACCTTAGAATCATTGGTGGGCGTGGCTATGGCTTCTACCCACTTAGAAACATAATCCACAGCAACCAAGATATACTTGTAGAGGCCAGAGTTGGGAAAGGGGCCCATGAAATCTATTCCCCAAACATCAAAAAGCTCGACCTCTAAAATGGCATTGAGTGGCATTTCATTCCGGCTAGAGATATTTCCTGAGCGCTGACACTCATCACAAGACACCACAAACCTTTGCACATCCTTGAAGATGGTGGGCCAAAAGAGTCCTGATTGCAGAATCTTTGCAGTAGTCTTGAAAGCTTTTGCATGTCCTCCTGTGGGGAGGGTGTGACAATGTCGCATAACACTCTCAACTTCTTCCTTTGGAATACATCTCCTAAAGATTCCATCGCTACCCTGCTTGAAGAGAAGAGGCTCATCCCAATAATAGTGCTTAGCATCATGGAGGAATTTCTTCTTCTGATGGAATGATAGTCCAGGCGGAATTTCCTTGCAAACAAGATAGTTCATAATATCAGAATACCATGGAAGCCCTTTTGTTGAGACGTTCAGAAGTTCCTCATTGACATCGAATATAGCGGAAACAATGCCTTGAAATAAGTGATCATCTGGGAAGGAATCATCAATCGGCCTCAAATCATCAACTTCCTCTATTTGCTCCAAAGGAAGTCTAGACAGATGGTCTGCTACAAAATTCTCCGCTCCTTTCTTATCCTTGATCTCCAAATCAAATTCTTGCAACAAGAGGATCCATCGAATAAGATGTGGTTTGGCATCCTTCTTCTGCAACAAGTAGCGGACTGCAGCATGGTCGGTGTAAACAATCACCTTAGAGCCGACGAGGTATGATCGAAACTTCTCAAAGGCATAGACTACTGCTAGCAGCTCCTTTTCTGTGGTGGTGTAGTTCATCTGAGCAACATCTAGAGTCTTGCTAGCGTAATATATGGCATGAAGCTTTTTATCCTTCCTTTGTCCAAGGACAGCACCAACTGCATAATCGCTCGCGTCACACATGATTTCAAATGGAAGATCCCAATCTGGGGATTGCATGATAGGAGCGGATAGCAAAGCTTCTTTCAACCTGCGATAAGACTCAAGACACTCTAGGGAAAAGTGGAAGGGTACATCCTTCACTAAAAGGTTAGTCAATGGCTTAGCAATTTTAGAAAAATCACGAATGAATCTCCTATAAAAGCCAGCATGACCTAAGAAACTCCTAATTCCCTTTATAGAGGTTGGAGGTGGCAATTTCTCAATCACTTCAATTTTTGCTTTATCCACTTCAATTCCTCTACTAGAACCTAGGTGACCAAGAACAATACCTTCATTCACCATAAAATGACATTTTTCCCAATTCAAAACCAAATTAGTCTCTTCACACCTTTTTAAAACTCTAGCCAGGTTAGACAGACATGCATCAAAGGAAGAACCGTACACAGAAAAATCATCCATAAACACTTCCATAATGTCCTCAATCATGTCATAGAATATAGCCATCATGCATCTTTGAAAAGTAGCGGGTGCATTGCACAAACCAAAAGGCATCCTTCTATATGCAAAGGTTCCATAAGGGCAAGTAAAGGTTGTCTTTTCTTGGTCATCTGGGTGAATAGGAATTTGCCAGAACCCACTATATCCATCAAGATAGCAAAAGTGTGAATGCTTAGCTAACCTTTCTAAGACTTGATCAATAAAAGGAAGTGGAAAATGGTCTTTTCTAGTAGCTGTATTCGGTTTTCTATGATCAATGCACATTCTCCAGCCAGTTACAGTCCTAGTAGGAATTAACTCATCATTTTGTTTTTTAACAACAGTCATACCACCCTTTTTAGGAACCACATGAACAGGACTAACCCACTTACTATCAAAAATAGGGAAAATTATCCCCGCATCTAACAATTTCAGAACCTTCTTTAGCACTACTTCTTTCATGTTGGGATTAAGTCGTCTTTGATGCTCTATAGTGGTTTATGATTATCCTCCATGAAAATTCTATGCATGCACAAAGAAGGTGGAATCCCTTTCAAATCATCAATTGAATACCCTATAGCTTTTCTATGTAATCGAATGACAGATAAAAGTTTTTCAACCTCTATATCACTCAAATTAGCATTGATAATGACAGGGTATGTAGGGTTAGGGCCTAGGAATTCATACCTTAAAGAAGCGGGAAGTGATTTAAGATCGAGCGCAGGAGGAACAGCAGACGCTGACTCGGATTTTTCTTCAGATTGCCCAAGTATCGAGTCGATAGTGTCAGGTATCGACTCGATAGTTCCATTGTATCGAGTCGATTGTTGGTGATTCTGAATTCTCCGTTCTTCCGAGTCGATACTTGTCAGGTTCCGACTCGGTACTTTTGGAGCTTCGAGTCCTAAGCTTTATGGGAGGGTCCCTTCGAGCTCGGGCGCCTCAGGCGATGCTTCCAGGTCCTCCACAACTTCAGCTAGATATGGTTCATGGTCTCGAGTCATGACGCTAGCGGTTAGGCAAGCTTCTAGTGGATCTTGTATGATGATCGCCATCATATGCTCTCTCACATCCTTTTCTACCTCTTGTAATATTCATCCTCAAAAGCAGGGGTTTTCACAGTCCTATTAAAATTATACTCAATTATCTCATCCCAACATTAAAGGCAAGGATTCCTTGCCGGACAATAATTTCTGTTCCTGCAGTAGCTAAGAATGGTCTACCAAGTATAATAGGCACAGGATAATTAGCATCAATATCAAGCACAACAAAATCAATAGGCACATAGAATTTATCTAATCGAATGGGAATATCCTCCAGGGTGCCTTCCGGGTGAGCAACTGTCCTATCCGCCATCCCGAGTTGCATTTTAGTTGGCTTAAGTTCGCCAAAATCAAGCCTTTTGAAAATCGATAGCGGAAGTACACTAACGCTAGCACCTAAATCACATAAAGCATTATAACGGAAGTCACCAACAGTAATGGGGACACAAAAACTACTTGGATCCTTGAGCTTGGGTGGCATCTTGTTCTGGATCAATGCCGTGCTTTCCTTACTAAGAGTTGCAACTTCACCTTCGTTGAGCTTCCTTTTGTTGGAGAGGATCTCCTTGAGGAATTTCACATAGGACGGCATCTCTTTCAAAGCTTCAGTGAATGGAATGTTCAGATGTAGTTTCTTGAGAACCTCCATAAAATTCTCATATTTCTTTTCCAGTAGGGCTTGATTCCTCTTTTGCGGAAACGGAAGGGGCGGTTTGAATGGCGGTGGTGGCACATATGACGCCTCCTTCTCTGGCTGTTCTGGTGCCTTAACTTCCCCTTGTTGGTGTGATGTTTGCACTTCCTTAGCCTTAGATGTCTCAGGCTTCTGCACTTCCTCCAGTTGCTTTCCACTTCTTAGGGTCACTGCAGCTATATGACCCTTTGGGTTTTCATCACTCTTTCCTGGCAAGTGACCGGATGGTCTAGGAGTGTTGAGGGCCAGTTGAGCCAATTGGGTTTCAAGCATCTTGAATCGCGCCTCAGTGTTGCTTTAACATCTCCTCTACACTGGGTGATGATGTCCCTCGAGCTGGTGCTTGGTTTCCCTGTTGCCTCTGTTGGAATCCAGGAGGTGGATTTTTGGCTCCCTGATTGTTAGCATAGGAGAATCCTGGATGATCTCTAGCACGGGGGTTATAGTTGTAGTTGTTGTTGTAGCCTTGACCCCTATTGAAATTTCCAGCATAGTTAGCTTCTTCCTCTATCAGGTCACCATTCTGGGAAGCAAACAACTCGCAGGTCGAGATGGTGTGGGTGGTAGCGCCACAACATTGACAAGGTACTGCTGATTTTGAAACTGAAGACGCTGTTGGCCTTGTAGGGATTACATTTTCAAGCATCTTCTTTATGCTCTTGACTTCAGAGGAGAGAACATCAAACTTGGCATCCCTATATGTCTCCGTGTTTACCTCAAACAGCCCAGCTTGCCTTTTCGAATTCAAAGACCCTCTAGATGATGAGTATCTTCCATAGTGCTTAGCGGTCTTTTCAAGAAAATTCCAAGCTTCGTCTGCAGTCTTATCCACAAAGGTTCCTCCAGATGAGGAATCAATGAGTACCCTGGTAGCGTCATTAAGAGCCTTGTAAAAGATCTCCAAGAGGTTGATTTTCGGCTCTCCATATTGAGGACAATCAAGCAAAAGGTCCTTGAACCTTTCCCATGTTTCATAAAGATTCTCTCCAGCTTGCATCTCAAAAGAGTGAATTTTGTTCCTCAGCTCAGCAATCTTGCTCGGCCGAAAGAATTTGTCCAGGAACTCAGAAGTAAGCATCTCCCATGTTGTGATAGTGTTGGGGGAGATTGAATTGTATCAATTCTTTGCTCGTCCCCGCAAAGAGAATGAGAACCCTCGCAGCATAAGCTCTTCTGCCGTAACATTGTGCATCTTCACCGTGTTCATCAGTTCCTTAAAAGTGGTCAAATGCTGGTGAGGATTCTCATCAAGACCACCTCCAAATTGATTCTGAGCAATCATGTTGATGAGGGCGGGCTTCAGCTCAAAGTGGTTTATGTTAATTGCTGGAAACACAACCCCAGGAGTATGAACAAATTGTGTGGGGTTCATCCGTTGCCCTAGAGTCTGCGGCGCAGCAGCATTGTTAACCAGCTGCTGGTTGTTCAAGTTGTCTCCCATCTTGCGATCCCTGGCTCTATGTGCAGCAAGCCTCGTGCGAAAAGTCCGTTTAATCTCAGGATCAAACGGTAAGATATTTCCTAAGCTTCTAGATCTTCACATAAAAGTCACAGCACAAACCTGAAACCACAGACAAAAGAAAACAAATCAAAAATAACAAAAAGACTTAGAAAAACCAATTGTTGTTACACAACTGATATTATCGACAATCCCCGGCAACGGCGCCAAAAACTTGATCGGGCTAAAACCAACACCCCGCAAGCGTACGGTGTCAATTGTAGTAATCGAGTGTCGAATCTCAGGGACCGTGTGAATACCAATTGCAAAACCTCAACTAGTTTACTAAGCCAAATAACGAAAGTGATTTTTGCAGAAATAAGAGAATAAGAAGAAGAAAAATGACAAATTGCAAGTGTTTGAGAATATATGATGCGAAACATTCCAGAGTCAAGGTTCACCACAACAATGCATCTTCAATAGACTATATAATTTTCATGCTTGAACAAAGTAAAAAGAGATATTTGAAGGTAAACTATCTAAATTCATTATCGCTCAGCCTACGCATGTTGCATTAACTATGTCCATTTCAATCAATTACTACTCAGCTTGCGCATGTTGCAGATTAATCAATCAAATTGGACTCATTAAGCACTTAGACCCTAGCGAGCAAATCGATCAAACAATCACAGGCGGGATCCGTATAATCAATTCAAACCTAGGTTGTCTACGATAGTTTATTATCCTCAAGAGAATTAAATAGATTGCTCATAAACAATTCTCAAGTTCAATCCATGTTTTCCAACAACTTTGTCTATGTATCCAATCTCAATTCGCAACTGGCGCGTGTTGAATATCAAAAGGATTCCAATCAATCATAGAATTAATCAGATTAAACACTCATGGATCAAATCAAATAAACAATAGAATTCATTCAGGCAATCTTCACGGACATGTCTATCTCAGCATCGTTGGGATCACCCCAACCCCAGAACAAGAAAACTAGCCAGACATGGATTCAGACACAATCAAAGAATTCATGAGGAAAGAATATAAGACTAGATTAACAAAACGTATTCTTGAATCCAGCAGAACAAACCTTCAAGAAGAAATCTCTGAAAAGGTCTAAAACTCTAATGTCTACAACTAGCGTTTCTGACGTGAAAAGTTGGACGTCCTTTGTCTAACCCTAATTCTCTATCTATATTCTTCCAAGAAAAATCTGAAAATAATCCTAAAATAATAATAAATATAATAAAAAAGTGGTTCAACAAAATATAAAACCGAACAAATAATCCCAACGAACTGGCGCTGATGAAAAGTATCGACTCGATACTTCAGAGTATCGAGTCGATATGTGGCTACTGTAAAGCCATATTTCACTCGAAATGTTTAGGTACCGAGTCGATAGTTTAAAGTATCGACTCGATACTTCGTGGTATCCTTCTCTGCTCGGTATACCGACTCGATATGTATGGGTTTCGAGTCCGATTCCGCCTTGTTTCTTTGATTTTGACCTTTAAAGCTCTCTTGCCTCGACTCATGCCTCTAGAATGCTCTCTATGGACATACTCCGACCCCAAGGATCATCCTCGAACATGACTCATTCCTTGTTCCTTTTCCTTGGCTCGTTAAATATTCCAAAATATGCATCGAAACACCTGAAATTTCACACACACCATGTGTAGACCTCTATACTCGAAATGACACATAAATCACATAAAAACACATATAAAGTGACACTTAATAAACATAAAACCTACTCACAAGACACCTAAAATAACATAAAATAAGATGATATCATGCCACGACTCTATTTAGGTTTTATTTCTTTCATATCAGTTTTGTGTGATATGACGTAGTAGGGTTAGACAAACACAATTAGAGAGAAGATAGTTATTTGGCTTATGAGTTGCTAAACTCATATTTTCACCCGTGATTCGAAGACATGGTTGGAAAAATTGTGATGATTTGATTTCAATTAGTTATTTATGAGTATATTTATCATCTTGTTCTTATTGATTATATTTGTGTTCCTTTCTATGATTGATCACATGTTAGGAATTGCATCCATGCTATGAATTCGTTGTTGTTCTCTAGATAGCAAACGAAGCCATTGAATTAGTGATATTTCTATGTCTTTGTAGTGATATGATTTCGATTGATCTATATCGAGTAGATGTGTTAGGGTCGAATAGGGTTGTGCCTTTCATGTTCTAATTGCGTTGAATCGATATGTCAATTGGTCTTAGAGCTTGAGTGTTTAATACTATTCTTTAGTGATATTGAATAATAAGATTGTATCTTTGCGGATCTATCAACTTAAGTCAAGTCGAGAATTACATGTGAAATATCTATTGAATCAATACTAGGATCTTGAACCTCAACCATTATCGAGAATTACATGTCAAATATCTTTTCTATCTTATTATCAATACATTATAATCATCGTTCTCTTTACTTCACTTTGTTATCAATTTTCAATAAGGCATTGCTTAGGTCATAAGAATCATTGTTAGAAACATTGCATAGCAATCGTTCTCTCTTTGGATTCGACTCCGGACTTCATCGCTATACTAGTTTGTTGGTTTATGAATCTATTGATTTACTAATCTATTGATTTGAGATTTCAGTTAGGATATTATTACTATTTGGCAAAGGACGAAAAAGCCAACGACGTTTGCCCCGCACCAGCTCCTCATGCTCCTCTCTGCTCATCGAGTAGACTAAGATGTCATCGATGAAGACGACAACGAATTTGTCCAAGAAATCGATGAACACATGGTTCATGAGCTCCATGAATGCAGCCATTGGTCAGCCCAAACGGTATGACCATGAACTCGTAGGGTCCATAGCGAGTCTGGAAAGCGGTCTTCTGAACATCCTCTGGTTTGACTCTGATGCCCATGTTTTACACCATGTTTTTATGCTCAATTCTGCTCTGTATTCTATTATTTTATATATTCTGGGTTGGGAATATAGTGAATTTGTGTAGTTTATGTTTATTTGCCAGAAATAGAGGTCTACACAAGTTTCTGTTTAATATTGCAGCATTTGGAGCAAATTCGGAACAAAACCAAGGAGCGCAGATTTCTGTTGAAGTCACTCGACGTCTACTGAAGGACTAGACATCGAGTGAAGAAGTCCTGACATCGAGTGAACCTTGCACGCAACACTGAGAAGTTGAACCAAGGACTCGACATCGACTCCATGTGTCGATGTCGAGTGAAGATGAACTCGACACCTACATGAAGATGCTACATCGAGTAAACAACCACTCAAGACCACCAGAATGACTCGACGTCGAGTGGACCTACTCGACGTCGAGTGAGACGAAATTTGGGCTGAGAAGAATTGGGTCGATTCGCATGCGAGTGAAGAAGACTTAGGCACGAAGCATCTATCATCTATCTAAGTTCAATCCACATTGGAGAAGATTTATTTGCCTTAGGAGAATTTCTATTTTATCAATTTAGATTTATATCTTTCTTAGTAGAATTTTATCTTTTATCTTTAGATAGAATGTCTTTTCTTTGATTAGCAAGGATTAAGGCTTATAAATAAAGCCCTAGGGGCTAGTTTTTATTCATTCAATTTCAGAACAGACACTTCTTACAGAGTTTATGTATTCAAGGCTTTTAGGGTTTTGGCGTTCTTAAGAAAGTTGGAGTGCCGGGATTGTAAAGGTTTTGAATTTAGTTAATGCCGGTTTCTTTCTTTATATCGATGATGTCTTTTGCTACGATGAGCGAGTAGTCGCCTCTCTTCTAGGGTCGGGGCGAGCCCGACGAAAGAGAAGAGATTCACGTTAACAACTTGGATTATAAACATAAAATTGGTAGGTACAATTAGGGTTACTTGAAAGGGTTATCTAATGGTTGGAAAAGGCGAAAGCTTGCTCCCTTGATGTGATTACATAATTATTCATAAAGTCTTATCTTATGCATGTTTGGTTATTGTTGCGTTAAGCCCTGGCCTTGGATGTTTTATTTCATATTTCTTTACAACCGATTTACTGTCATTTGTTGGGTCTTCATCAAACTCAACACCTTGGTTATTTTTGTTCATTAATCCTTTCCATCCTTTTATTGTTAGGCCACCTTTGCTGACATTTTTAGGTTACCTCATTGCATTCGACATCGACTCCCTTGACTCGACATCGAGTCTTCTGGATCTACTAGAAGTCTTATGAACCAGTCGATGTCGACCTCTAAACTCTCGACATCGAGTCACCTACTCGACATCGACTCTCTATTTTTGTCTTTGCAGGCCATACACTCAAGATCGATTGCAAGGACTCGACATCGACTGTTCACTTGACGTCAAGTGAACTCCTGAGTCGACTTCAGAACGGGACTGACGAGCTATCTGGGATCCACCGACTCGCTTCTTCATGGATCGAAGCTGATTCCCTTCCACTATAATGGGAGAAAGTTTTGAATTTATTTGTGTGGGCTCGAATTCGATTTGAGTTTTATATTTTATATTATTTGAGTTGATTTCCTCCTACATTAAATTTTGGCACCGTTGCTGGGGAGGCGATCATTCACGCCCTAGGTAGTTATGTTCACGTTCTTCTTGAGTATTATTTTTCATGTGTATGAGACGCGCTGGTCAACCACCTGAATTCAAAGGATAAGAAGACCCCGAATGTTATCTTCATATACACTCAAAGCTAAAAGCATCATGACGGCTGCCGAAACTCAGGTTTAGCTGATTAAAAGACTTAGGAAGGAGCTACAAAATAATGCCGATACTCTCTCTACGTAGAGGGCTTGCGCTGACCGTGAGGAGCAAGCCAGTTGACAAGCCCAGGTTGAGCTCGCCTGATACCCCACTACGGCTAAGGATTACATGCATTCGACACTCACCGTGCCTGAAGGAGAGATGATATGGATGTTGCGACAGAGGATATGGATGTGGTTATAATGTTTGACGCCGGAGGCCGAGTATGTACCGGATTTGGTACAATTGTTTCTGGCTGCTTGTGTAGACATACTCCGAAGGAGAGATGATATGAGTGCCCATATTGTTACTTTTGGTGGAATGATTACCCTGATAGCACGCTATTTGGGTATGAATTTGAGCTCCTTGCAACCCTTGTCAGCGTCCTACTATTTTGACATATCAGTCCTACTGAGCGCTCGGTTGATTGAAAGAGTTAGCCGCTTTGACAGTAGTGAGTGTTTCCGTTGGCGATCTAGCGAGAAGGGTGAGCACCACCTGTATCTTCTTGTGCATATACCTGTTGGCCCTACTTTGGCTTCTTTTTGTATTCGTCATGTTCCAGCACCTGCTGGGATGGCTGTGGACTCGTTCTCTTCAAGCATGATTCTTCTGGGAGATGAGGCTGATGATGATCTTGATATCCCTAATGGGAGCATTTCTTTGTTTGAGCTTATGGTGATTCTTGACATTCGCTTGACTAGAATGAAAGATCGCCACCTAAGAAGTTTTCATACACTCCATGAGCATCAGCTGAGTCTAGAGAAGAAAAAAGACAAGAAACAAGCATGTCTTCGTTAGCCCTGGGCGCAGATTTACCAGGAAATGAATCAACGGTCTGAGAGTGTTCCTCTTTACTTTGAAAGATGTTGTAAGCGATTGACTTTACTACCTACTCCCAGAAAGCATTACTACTTGGGTGCAATTGAAGAAAGCTTTCCTGCAAAAGTACTTTCTTGCGACTTGCCTCATCAAACATAAGAAGGAGATGTCCAGTATTGAGCAATCACCTACAGAGAGTCTTTATGATTATGTTGAGCGGTTCAAGAAGCTTAAGGGTAGTTGTCCACAACACGGTATACCCGAAGATTATCTAGTGTTGTATCTTTATGAAGGATTGCTTGACACCGACATGAGTTTCATCAATGCTACTAGCGGAGGAGATATTTCGGATAAAACACCTTACGAAGCAATTCAGATTTTTGAAGGGTGGACTAATGCATCGCAACAATATGGGAGACGCCAAGGAGTTAGAGGAGTTCATAAGTTGGGTAGTTCGAGAGATGGACACAAGGATGATATCGATAGGCTTATGGATATTATGAACAAGATGGATGTGCAAATGAATCAACCCCATCAGCCTAGACCTTATGGAGTTTGTGGAGATCCAACTCATCCGAATGATAAGTATCCCTTGATTCAAGAGGGCACCGCTGAAGTGAATGCTATGGATTATGGACCTCGCCGCAACTTTGGTAACAATTCCAATAAGAGCTACAATTCAAATTATCAAAGTGGATTCAACGGAAGAGGCCAGCAGCAACAAGTTCCTCTTTAGAGAGGACAATTCGACAATCGTCCTAGAAACACTCAACAAGAAGATAGAGATGAGACATTGAGGTTGGTGTTGGACAAGATGAGTGTTCAAGAGAAGTTACTGAGTCAGATGGCTAAGGAGATTAGTGAATTGAAAGCGAAAGATTTGGGTAAGTTGCAATCGTAGGTGGTAGTGAATCCGAAGGAGAATATTAGCGCCATGAACCTTAGAGGAGTTAAACAAGTGAATATACCCACAAGGATGTGGAAGAGAGGCCTAGAAAAGAAGTTGAATTGGGAAATAAGGAGGAAGAGACGGAATTGGAGACACACTGCATAGACGGCGCTCGCCGCCCCTCACCACGGCGGCCACCGCCACCTCCATTAACAGATCCGACTTCTGACGTTGTTCAATCCCCGAAGAAAGCTTCTAAAGAGTGGTCTTCTGAGGTTTCAAGACCTACAACACCCTTTCCTCATGCCTTGAAATCCGATCATAAGTGGGAAGATGAACAAATTCTTTATGACACATTTGCTCATTATGAGGTAAATATTCCACTTTTCAATTTGATTAAAATTGTGCCTCGCTATGACAAATTCTTGAAAGAGCTATGCACGATGAAGCGCAAGCAAAGGATGAGAAAGAAAGAAATGGTAAGTTTAAGTGAGAATGTTTCTGCTTTGCTTCAGAAGCGATTGCCTGAAAAGTGCGGAGATCCAAGTATGTTTACTATACCATGTGCAATAGGTAATGCTAGCTTCACCAAAGCTATGTTAGACCTAGATGCTTCAATCAATGTTATGTCTTATAACTTGTACATGTTTTTGGGTCTCAATTCATTGTGTGAAACTGGTGTTACTATACAACTCTCTAATCGTTCTAGTATTAAGCCTAGAGGAGTTGTTAAAGATATTTTGGTTAAGGTACGTGAATGATTTGATTTTTCCAGTTGATTTCTTCATTCTAGACATGGAACAAGGTACGCCTGAAACCCCGATTATCTTGGGAAGGCCATTCTTACGAACGACCAAGACTAAGATTGATTTTTTTGAAGGTTAACTAGCTATGGAGTTTGATGGTAGAAAGATTGAGTTTTCTATATTTAAGCCTATTGTTTCTTCTGCCAATGATTCCGTCGATATTCTTGACTCTAATGAAACTAATCACAGCAATGAATCAAATGGTTTGTTAGATGCTTCTGTTGAAACTGAATCTATGAATCTTGAGTTTTCTAACAAAGATGAAATTATATTAGGAAAAGATGACATTGAAAGGAAAATTGAGAATTTGTTTAAGTCGCATGAAAATGTGTCTCATTGAAATGATTCTATTGCGATTCCCTGTGAGAAATTGATTCCTAACTCATTTAAAAAATGAATCAATGGATGCAATTGATGGATATGTCGAAGAAGTTCCTAAAGTTCCACACCATGTTTTGAAAAGGACAAGTGTGGGGGATCTTGGTGGAATAACTTGATCAAGAATGCATCACGTCGAGCCAAAGACATGAAACAAAGGCGCTTCTTGGGAGGCAACCCAAGGTACTTAGGTAATATTTCTCTTTTCGCAATTAGTTTTCAATTCAATAAAGTAGGATCAGTCGTGTCACTGTATTTTGAAAGTTATGGTAAGTGAAACCTATGGTGGACACAGTGCCCGCCGCCCCAGCCACGACGCCCGCCGCCTGTCTGTCGGCCTAATGAGTCCAAATTTTGGTAAACTTGGATGAGAAGTTTCTATCTTTTTATTTTTGGCTATTTCTGGTTTATGTTAGTTTATTTTTATATATTTTTAGGATTAGATTATCTTTCTTTTTATTTTGTTCTAGGATTAGACTATTTTCTATCTATTTTAGGTTAGACTGTTTTCTATCTATCTTGGGTTAGTATTTTATCTTCTACTTATTTTCTATTTTATTTTAGGACAAGTTTTTTTTATTTTAGGATTAGTTTCTTTATTTCATAGGATTAGAGTTCTATCTTTATTATATCTAGATCTAACATTTTTCTTTTATCTTTTTGATAGATATTCCTACCAACTCACCATATATTGTTCTCCCTATTTTCGGATCAATCAAGCTTGCTCAAGAGGAATCTCAAGAAATACCAAAAGTCTAATGGAATCCATTCCAACTGCCTAAAGCCTTGCATTTCAATCAATTCAATCCACCAAAACACTTTTCGCCATTACCCTACCTCCACAAATTCAATCTTTTCCCATTCCGTTCCCTTACCTATCACAAAAAAACCCTTTGAAACCAAGTTGTTCGAGAAAGTTTGAAGTTTGGAGGAGTGGACGTAGGTTTTCCAACGTTTTGACTCGGATTCATGGTTCTGCGTACATGGCGCCCGCCACTTCATCCACGACGCCCGCCGCCGCTACCGCAAGCCCGTCTTTTGGTCGTTTTTGTGGTTTTCTTCCTCAATTTTGTGAATTATGTCTCGTTCTCCTAAGATGAATGATCCAGCCTATTTGTCTAGCATTGAGAAGGAGCAGTGGTTTCAGTTGAGGAATGTGAGTTATTAGTGACGCGATTCGGTATCGCTGATGCTGGAAATGGGAGGTCTAGCTAATTTCATATCGATGAGCGCGTCAACTTATCCTGTTTTAGTGCGTGAGTTCATGTCAACTCCGGATGTGCGTTCTAATAAGGACATCCGCTTCATATTAGTGGGTACTGAATGCTTAATTCAGAAACAATTGTTATCCCATGCTTTGGGAATGCACATACCTTGGTCTAGTCCTTTGCGTTGGAGCTTATCCACTACTACGCCTACTAAGACTTGGGCTATTATGTCAGACCATGCTGATTTGGCGGATAGCTTTCACAACTATTAGATTACGCATCCTGGCCTTAGACTTCGCCAAGGGTGTTAACTCCTGCCTTCCATGGTTCTGCTGATCCGACGGTTATTCCCAAGAGGATATGGATGTGGTTACAATGTTTGACGTCGAAATCCGAGTATGTACCGGATTGGGTACAGTTGTTTCTGGCTGCTTGTGCAGACACACTCCGAAGGAGAGATGATTTGAGTGCCCATATTGTTACTTTTGGTGGAATGATTATACTGATAGCACGCTATTTGGGTATGGATCTGAGCTCCCTGCCACCCTTGTCAGCGTCCTACTATAATGACATATCAGTCCTATTGAGCTCTCGTTTGATTGAAAGAGTTAACCGCTTTGACAGTAGCGAGTGTTTCCGTTGGCGATCCGGCGAGAAGGGTGAGCACCACCTGTATCTTTCTACGCATATACGTGTTGGCCCTACTTTGTCTGCTTTCTGTATTCGTCATGTTCCAGCACTTGCTGGGATAGTTGTGGACCCGTTCTCTTCAAGCAGAATTCTTCTGGGAGATGAGGCTGATGATGATCTTGATATCCCCACTAAGAGCAGTTCTTTGTTTGAGCTTATGGCGATTCTTGACAGTCGCTTGACTAGAATGGAAGATCATCATCTAAGAATTTTTCATACACTCCATGAGCATCAGTTGAGTCTAGAGAAGAAGATAGACAAGATACAAGCATATCTTCGTCAGCCCTGGGTGCAGATTTCCCAGGAAATCAATCAACGGTTTGGACCCTAGACCCCGCCTTCACAATAATTGGTCAGTCATTTGCTTCTTTCAAATCTTTTATTTTTATATTTTCATTGTTCATTTTTGTGTTTCTATGCATTGAGGACAATGCAACATGTAAGTGTGTAGGGGGGGCGGGGGAGGGGAGGAGATTGAAATGAATTAGTCCATGTTTGAATTTCGGTTGTTTTTAATTTTTGATTTTAAGTTTTTGTTATTTCTTTTATGTTATTTCTTTTATATTATTTCTTTTATGTCATAGAAAATGTCAAAATTGAAAAAAATTGAAAAAATGTCAAAAAAATGAAAAAATAAGTGAGTCTTGTTTTGTTTTGTTTGTTTTGCATATTGCGTTATCAAAACAAACATAACAAAATGATCTGCATCCCATCCTTGGACGCTCGGTTGATGATGTGCAACCCATTCTGTCGCAGGTGGCAGAGTAGGAGCGTTAGGATGCAACCAGATCTATGAGAATGGAAAATTAGAGTTAGAGTATTGACATATAGATGAAAAGTAAGAATAGGTAATATAAGACGTTTGAAGTCGTACCGCGGCAAAATGATCTTGGTTTCCGATGAAGGATAAACCAAGGGTTGCCGATTGAGGGTTGTTACCAGATGTCGGCGAGGACATGGGGAGATTTGTGAACATATGATCCCAACCTAGGACGACTAGAGGAATCTAATATACCATTTCAAATGCTAAACCCATGATGGGTAGCTCTATCCAACGTCTCCTATCACCATGCACAGGTCCCGCCCATCTCTGGTTATCGACGAACTGCTGGAATGAGTACCCTCCCATATAACAACGGGCGTAGAGATCGGCGTGATCCTCCAAGTGATTGTGTAATAACGTTTTAAGTTCCGGGAAAGCAGACTCGCCGATCGATGATGTCAATGACGCCAAAGCACGGTAGCCACAATGACCATCTCCAATAGTGTCCCTCACACCCTTAATATGTCCGAGCATGAAGGGATCAATGTTGTTTCGACCTCAGTTGAACCCTCCGAACACATCATCACGTCCACGTCGAGTTGTGGTCGCTTGTGGACGATGTCGAGCAGCACGTGCTTCTTCCCTCTCAAAATTTGCCATGAACGTCTCGTATGGCAAAGGATTGGTTCTACAGGCATTCCTCGACCTCAGAGGCCTCCCTTTCGATCGGACACTTGCAGATGAGGGTGGGTGGAGGTCATCATCGCATACATTGGTGGAAGCCGTGTATGAAGATGACAGCTCATACGGGAGTGGAGTATCGTCGATGTCAGTCCATGACAAATCCATCCAGAACGGGTGGATGTCCTCTACGGGTATCGGAGTCCTGGAACTGAAGTACACCTGTATCTCATGGACACAAGGAATCTTATAACAAACCCTCCAATGTCGGTCTGTGCATTCCGGAGGAATGTTTTGGTTGACGACATCCTCCCACAACTTGTACAGATAGTTGAAGCACTTTTTGGAGATTAAAATCTTTACCTGATCAAAAAGGTTGACTTTATGCGCTCTCGTTGGCCATTTGAAAAGGTAGATCTCCAAATAAGTTTGCAATCATTGACTCTATGGATTGCATCTATCACGATGCAGAATCACCAGTCGATGAGTGCAGTGCCTCTTTGAGAACTTTGTGTTGACCCTCAACTCTGTACACAGTTTCACATAAACATTAAAGTTCATTTTGATGACATATCATATTGTAATGGGAGATAGGAAGTACGGTGTACCTAGTTGTTGTACGAGTGCCGAAATGTTGAACATTATCTGTGTAGCATCGTACGATGTTCCTTCTGTACGTAAGCCATACCGCCTCTAAATACGCCATCACACTTGGGAATGGGTGCCATCCCTCGTGTAGCGCCCGATGACGTCGGTTGAATGATTCCTCCGTCTTCGATTGGAACAACCCCCAACAGTTGCCCTTGAAGATGCCATCGTGACTTAAATTCTTTGTTATCATCAGTGCAACTTCCTCGTATCTTCTTGTTACTTATAACCAGCAAAGGAGATGTTGGACGTTAGGGAAGATAACATTTAGCTCCTTCAAGAGACCTGGCTCCCGATCAGTCATAATAGCTTGAGGCTGAACAGTCCCAAGCAAGGTCTGAATCTGACGCAACACCCAAGCGTACGTATCTTCGTTCTCGTGCGACATGAAAGCATAGGTGATGCAGTAATTCTGGCCTGAGGGCGTCAACCCGACCACCCCGCACAATGGAATCCCATATCTGCAAGTGTAAATATTTTACATGTGCAGTACTTTATAATATGTGTGATAATGTAATCGTAATTGAATAACTTACGCATTTGTTTTGTACGTGCTGTCTGATGTCCACTAAAATAGCCATGTTTTTATGCACATTTTAGTTCCTTATTCTATATTCTTTGCATATTTCGGGATGGGAATATGTTGAATTTATGTAATATATGCTTATTTGCAAGAAATAGAGGTCTACATAAGTATTGGTTTAATATTGCAGAATTTGGAGCCATTCCGGGACAAAACCAAGAAGAGAAAACAGAAGCTGAGTTTTACTCGATTTCGAGGAAAGTTCCTCGATATCGACAAAAAATGTGAAGCAGAGCCTGCTCGAGGAATGCCAGATCGAGAAGCTGAGAAGAAGAGGACAACTCGAGCAACTTTTCATCGATGTCGACTAAACCCAGCAGCTACCCGAGTTCGAGGATCCGAGGAGGAGCTACTCGAGAAAGCCAAGCAAGCCGAGATCGACAAAATTCCTCGAGATCGACCAAGTTGGTCGATGTTGACAAAAATAATCTCTGGGCCGCGAAGTCGATTGGGCTAATCCAAGTCGAGTTGGCTTGCTTGGGCTTAAAGGAAGTCCGAATCTATCAAGTCTATCAAGATATATCCAAGGAGAGAAGATTATTCATTAATACCAAGAGATATTTAGATATTTCCCTTTAGATTTAATGCTTTATCTTTATTTAATTTTATCTTTAGAAAGTAGATATAGATTGCTTTCCTTGATTAGCAAGGATTAAGCCCTATAAATAAAGCCCATGGGGCTGATTTTCTATTCATTCAATTTCAGAGAAGTAGTTCCACATAGAGTTTAGGAGTTCAAAGATTTTAGGGTTTTGGCATTCTACGAAAGTTTGAGTGCCGGGATTGTAAAGACTTTGAATAAAGTTTATGCAAGTTATTTCTTTTCAATCAATGTCTGCGATTGCGATGAGGCGCGAGTAGTCCACCTACTTCTATGGTTGGGGTGAGCCCAAAGAGAGCCATGTTGGTTGATTAGCGATTGCAAAAGGAGGTATTTTATCGTTATCTTATTCTATTCCATGTGCTTCATCTTTGATTGAGAAATTGAAGAACTCATGTTGTGAAACTTGGGTAGTAATTAGGATTTCTATTCGGAAGATTATAAATTCTAATTATGAAAAGGAATAGATGCAATTAGGGTTATTTATCGCGAGATCTATATTCCTACTTGTCGGATTAGGTGAAAGCCTTCTCCTTTATCGATAAAGTCACCGCCTTTTATTATTTATATTCCGCTTTCATGGTAATCATTGTTGCAAACCCTAATCTTGGAAGTTCTCTTTCATCCATCAGTTTAAATTCGAAATTGTTTTTACTTTCTGTTCTTCTCGATTTCAACCAAACTGGTCGACATCGACTTCTCACATTCGATCAACAAGATCGCCGTAGCTTTTGTTTCTGCAGTTCCTCGATCACGAACAGATTTTCTCGACTTCGAAGAATTTCCTTGATATTGAGTAAACTTCTCGATATCGACCAAAAACAGAGACAACCGCTTCCTCAGTTCGACTTGTCCGACCTTCTGTCGACTAATCCTAGTCGAGGTCGAGCAATCTGTAGTCGACTGCTGCCCATGAGATACCTCCGCTGCCTAGGATCCGCTGACCAGCTTCCTCGAGGATCAAACCTGACTTCCTACAACTACACTGGGAGGGAGTCTTGAACATTATTGGCTGGGATCCAATCGGTTTGCTTTACTTTATTCGTATTTTAATTGCGATCTCGATTTCCTCCTACAACACTGTCTAATATGATGACATAAAGGAACCTTTGGAGTAGCCGTACCCCATCAGGGTGCGCTAGGAAGAAGTTGCACAAGATGTCATTGTCATCTGGATGTTGTCTGAACTCGTAGTAGTACCCTCCTTCCCGCAAACGATGCATAGTATCTTAGGTCATCGTCCGACTACCCGTTTCTTCGGCGGCCATCCTGTTGAGTGTGTTGGTAAGTGAACGCGATGACGTGACGCTGGTTTCATCCAACTGCCTCAATTCGTACCCAATGACTTTTGGAGGAGTACCAATTTCCTTCATCCACCTAGCCATCTTCTTTTCCCCCTCTGTCATCCGTTCGGCGATGGCGAGACCCTTCAAGCTCATGGGAAGCTGGTGGTTATGAACACCATTGGTTACTGTCATAATCTAGTGACCCGATGAGCCTTCATGCCCGTGCAGAGAGAATGGACATCCGTTTACCTTCGATTGCGTGCTTCAAAGCTTCCTCAAGCGTGGTCGGTACTCCCCATACGTCTCGCAAGATAAGAGAACCCCGCCTAGACGGTTTGATGCCCCCGGCCAAGACCGCTTGATTACTACAATTATGCAGTGTTTCAGACCCAAGTCCTTGAAATGCGTAGCCATTTCGTTACGATCATTCTAAACCTTTAGGTCCGAGAACTCGGGTGTGATGTCTCGAAACTATAATAACATGAGTGGAAATATGAACATAATGCAAGACATATGGTATATATTGAACTATATAGAACGTATCCGTAATTGGAAAACTTGGAGACGATGATTGTCTTGCGACTCGGCCATAGCGATACTAACTGTGACGGAATATATCAAACTACGTTGGACTTTGTTTTGGAGGATGTGGATTCAGGCTATCCCGCTCCGCTTCAAATAGGCAGATAGTTCTGCGTCAAAGGTACGCATACAGTGCACGTTCAATTGAACGTGCAATACAAACGTGGTCAACGACGTGTCTGCACGTCGTTAACGACGTGCAAACCCTAACCCAAAGCCCTATCCAAACCCCCGAACCCTAGCCAAACCCTAAACTCTAACCATAAACCCTACCCACCCCTAACCCTCCCTAGCCAAACACTTCCTCCCGAGGTCCAATTAAAACCCGAAGCCCTAACCCTAACCCCAAAATATAATATCAAAAGGTGAAAATCATATAAAATATAATGTAAAAGCTACTACAAATGTTGTAACAGACTATATGTACATCATGAAGATCTAGTGGACCGTACAACATCATCCAATACATCAATCACCTCGTCCATCAACTACTCGATCCGAGGGTGGGTGGCCAGGGCCCGTAGATAGCCTTGTATGTCGTGCATCCGGGCCGCTATCACCGGAGGGATAACTGCAGGTTGAGGCAGGTCCACCCATGGATCCATGATCATCGGGTGGACGGGCACTGGAGGGTCCGGATGGGGTGGCGTTGTGGCCAACACGTACGACCGGGTCTGAGATGCGTACCAAACCATGTAATCAGTAGTGACACCAGCCTGACAATCCTCCCTAGTCTGTCTGTGATCAACCAACCGGTAAAAACGATCATCGTCCTCGCTCTACCACCTGTTACACGTGGAGACGTACTTCGGCTGCAAGGGGGTGGCGCGGGTGACCTGCCTTGGCGGAATAACAGCCTGCAGGGCCCCCTGGACTTGTCCAAACTGCCGAAGATACCTATTTGGCATATAAGGCTCCTCCTCCCCGCAGAATGTGATCGTGCCCCGGTAGGTGGACTAACGGTACTCTCCGTCGAAGTCAAGATCACGCCCAAAGGGCATCCAATCCACCAGTAAATAAAACAAGCAATCGTAAGCCACATATACAAAATATATGTCATATATTTAGAGCCACGAATACATACATCAGCGACGGTAAGGTGGTCGACCTCATCTCGCATCTTCTTCACCTGCTGCAACTTGTCCGCAACGTTCTTGCGGACAGGCGCCTTCAGAGGGATGAACTTCGCATATCACCGTTGATCCTCCTTCCTAGCCGGATCGCTTGACAGATTGCTATGGAAGCGAGGGAAGTACGCCCATATTCAAGCCTTGACACAAAACACAAATTGGTTAGACTGAGAATAAAATATTACTAAACTATAAAACAAATTTTCCGGTATCGTACCTGCAGTAGCGGCGTGCATCCGTCTAAACCCTTCGCCCCTGCTCGTGTAGCCTCTCCTAGGCCCCTGTACAGACATGCAAGGGCACTTACACCCCATGCAATGTTGGCCGTCCGGGGGATGTCCCAGGCAAGGCCGAACATCTTCCATGGACCCCGGCTCTGAGACTTATATACAAACAGAGTCGCGACGAGAGCGGTGGATAGGTACCTAAGGTGCAGAAATCGACGCTGGGCAGGGTCATCTTCTAGCTACCCCCATTCCGTATGCGTGCGGAGACACTGCTGATCAGGATCATCTGCGACCTTGGGGTCATCAATGGGCGCGGGGTCGATGAGCGGCCCGTGTCTCTTGATCCACTTGTCCGTCAGCATCCCAACAGGGAGCCCGCTAGCTCGTCTATATGTGCTCAGGTCATGTGGGATCACCGAGTAGTACTCGGCGACCGTGAGGGTCTGCTTCACCTCGGGTAGGTGTGACAAACACGGCAGACCCTTAATCCGAACCCCCAGCAGGCAGGCTATGTCGTGCAGCGTGATCGTCATCTCACTCCACGGAAAATGGAAGGAGTTGGTCTACGGATGCTAACGGAGGGAAAACCTGTCGTTGATCCGCCAAAGAAAACTGAAACCTATAGCAAGTATAGCAATAAGCAAGAGGTCGATCCATAGGGAAAGTTATAACTCAAGTGTAATTCAGGTGTCAATCAAAGTAACCAATTTGGGGGGTTTTTGTATGTGAAAGTTCCGCCTTTTATCAAAGCAAAGTAAAGAAAGCAAAATAAACGAATTTGGTTTTTAGACAATTTAGGAGAAGCAATTCTACCTACAATTTTCCACTTTATTGGATTGAAGTGATCCATGTAACTTCTTCTCGTCCTATTAAGTTTCCTATGAATGCCCTTGTCCCGACCTAATATAGTTACTAATCCAATCAGTCCTAGAAACCCTTATCAATCGAACAGTCCCTAAAGAAGGATTTAACCCAATTGATAGCTTTAAGTTCAGAGATTAGCCAAGGTATTTGCAGTCCCTAAAGAGGGATTTAACAACACATTCAACTTCCTACTTGTTCAATTAGTTCAAACAGCCCTAAAGGAACAAGTTTGCCACTTAGGTTAAGGTTCACAATCAGGAATCTACAAAACCTTAGCAATTGAATTGATTCTAACTAGTTGCGCGGGCTAGATAGAATAAAACAATAGACAATCAAGCACAAAGAAGTTGAAGCATGATAAACATTAGAAGGTAAAACATTAATAGATGCTCCTAGATCTAACATGGCTTTGTCAAATTTAGTATCACCTATCACACATGGAATAGAAAACATACCAGGGTCACTACACTTCTCAGGCATACGCTTTTGAAATACAGCAGTGACATGTTCACTTACCTTCACCTTTTGCTTACCTTTTAGCTTCTGGTTCCGCTTGATAGTGCAAAGTTCCTTAAAAAATTTAGCATATCTAGGAATGCTTTTGATCAAATTAAGCAAAGGAATGTTTACCTCACACTTACTGAATGTTTCGAAGATTTCCTTGTCGTTCTCTTACCTTCGTGTATCCTTCAAAGCTTCCGAGAAGGGCGGAATTGGCTTTTGAGTCTCAATGGACAAAGAGGAAGAAGGAGGAGAAGGAGAAGAAAGAGGAAGAGGGGAGGAAGAGGAAAGAGTGTTGCGGCCGTCAAGGGTGTTACGGCCGTCAAACCGTAACCTGTCCGTCTTCTCCTTCTATCACCTTTATCTCCTCGTCCATTATTTCCTTGTCGTCCTTTTGAGGTGTGACAACCAGTTCCTTGCCACTCCTAAGCGTTACAACATTGACATTCTCCTTCGTTGGGTTCTCGATGGTCTGTGATGGAAGCTTTCTTGAATTGTTTGCGTCCTTAGCACTTAATATTTGAATGAGCTGACTCAATTGATTCTCAAGATTTGACATCCGCTCTAACTGTTGTTTATCATTCTTCAAGAGCAATCGTAACAGTTTCCGTAGTGGATCCTCATTATCCTCATTTGATTGCTGCTGACCTCCCTGTCGAGGTTCATATTGTTGTTGAGGCCTTGCCTGTTGCCCCCCTTGTTGATTGGAAGAGGCTTGGTAGTTCCCATAGCCTTGCTGATAGCCTCTGTTGTAATTGTTGTTGTTGAAATACCCAGGATTTCCATAATTGCCTTGCCTATGCCTTTGTTGAGCGAAATTTTCAATGGCATTCAAATCAAAATTAGGATCTTGTAGAAGCGGGCACATGTCCATAGGATGAGTGTATTGATTGCAAAGACCACATGCCTTCAGTTGTTGAGGAGTTCTATCAATGATCAATTGTTTCATCATCTCCTTTACCTCTGCCATATCAGTCTGGAGTGCAGCCACATGAGCATCAACAGAGAGTACACCCCTAGCACGAGGGCTCTTGTTGAACTGTCTAGAGCCCTCAGATAGCTCCTTCAACACATCCCAAGCTGCGGCAGGCGCCTTGTTCAGCAGGTTTCCTCCACAAGCAGAATTCACTGTTTTGCGCTCTATATCAGTCAGCCCATTGAAGAGAAAGGGAACCAGATCCTTTTGAGAGTATCCATGGCATGAGCAGCTTGCGCAAAGCTTCTTAAAGCGCTCAAAGTACTCATGTATCGACTCTGCCGCGTACTGCTCAATGCTGCTGATTGACCTTTTCAAAGCATCGAGCTTTGTTGCAGGGAAGTACATCTCTAGGAAGACTCTTTTCATCTCAGCCCAAGTAGAAATAGAACCAGGTGGTAGATAGAAGAACCATTCATTCGCCTCATCCTTCAAAGAGAATGGAAAAGCTCTCAACTTGATTTGATCTTTAGTTACATTCTCTGGTTTCATCCCAACAACCACCGTATGGAATTCAGACAGATGCTTGTGGGGGTCCTCCCCACTCAACACATGGAATTTGGGTAGAAGATGAACTACCTCAGACTTCAGCTCAAAGTTGAATCTTTCTGCTAGCATAGGGAATTGGATTGCCAGGGGTTGTTGTGCCAGATCAGGAGCAGAAAGCTCCTTAAGAGTGCGGTTCGCATCGACAACCATCTCTATTATAGGTTCTTCTTGATCAAAAGGAAGTTCGCAAAAAAGGGTCTTCCTTAAGAGTGTGTGCCTTTCAGTTTCATTAAAAGAGTACTCAATTACCTCATCGCTGATGTTGAAAGTGAGCACTCCCTTCCTTACGCTTTTGTTGGCATCCACCGTCGCAAAAAAGGACCTTCCTAGAATGATTGGGCAAGCAGGGTCCTCTTCCATATCAATAACTAAGAAATAAGCAGGGACGAAGAACTTACCTACTTGTACGGGCACATTGTCTACCATGCCTATTGGGATGACCACCATGTTGTTTGCCATATAAAGCTTAGCAGCATCCACAGGCTCTAGGGCACCTATCTTAATCTTGGGTCATATTGATAGATGCATGATAATGACACTGGCTCCAAGATCACATAAAGCATTAAATTTATATTGACCGAATCCAATGGTTATAGCAAACTTACCTGGATCTGGCCTTTTCTCAAGTACGTCCATCTGGGTGCACTCCTCTGCGATCTCAGCCATTGACCGCTTCTTGCTTAGAATCTCCTTGAGGAACTTGACGTAGGATGGCATTTCATTGAGAGCTTCTGTGAAGGGTATGGTGACATTGAGCCTCTGAAGAATCTTAATGAAGCATTGGAATTTCTTCTCTACTGGATCCTTTGGAGATTTAGTCGGTAAAGGCAGCTTCTTCTTTGCCGGAGGTGCAAAGGAGTGGTCGACAGGGGCAGAAAGCTAGTCGACATCGACTACTGTAGTCGACTTTGGGTTGGGCACAGAATTCTGGTCGATGTCGAGTTGGTGCTGGTCGATGTCGAGCAGATTGTGGTTGGCGTCGAGTGGCTTGGTGATAGAGCATATTTAGTAGTGCATAATAGATTGCATTTAGCATTATTTAGGTGTGAATATTGCATTTATTTAGTTGAATTGGCATTTTCACTTGTTGAGTTAGAAGAGGCGGAATCTACATGATTTTATGGTTTATTTCAGGTAAAGTAGATTGGAGGTGAAATGGATTAGAAAAGAGCGAAAACAAGTTAAAGAAATACATAGGAGCTGCTGGAAACAAAGAAGAAGCAGCTCCGAAGAATCGCAGGCCGCCCCGCAGCATCGCTGGCCGCCCCGCGGCTCGAAGAGAGAAACGGAGCATTTCGCTGATCGCCGGCCGCCTTGCGGCCTGGCCTGGCCGCCCCACGGCCCGTGCAGAGACTGATCTTCAACTCCGGATTTTACTTAGGGTTTTTATTAAGTTATTTTGGGCCGACTTTCATAAGACTATTTAAGGCTTTTCTAGTTATTCTTTCATTCACCTTATGCACTTTATTCCATTGTTGAGAGCGCCGTTGAGCATGAGCAACTAAACTCTCAAGGTTTCGCCTACAGTTTGGATCTTTGATTGTTGAATTGTGTGTTTCTTAATCTAGTTCTTATTCCTATTGCAATGTTTTGACTTCCTTGTGCTTAATTTCTTGATGTGTTTTATTCTCTCTGGCCTGATCAACTAGTTAGAGTAGATTCATTCAATTGCTAGGGTTTTGTAGATTCCTCGTAGCGAACCTTAACCCAAGTGGCAATCATATCCCTTTAGGACTCGTAGGACTAATTGGATGTGTAGAAAGTTGAATATATGTTAAATATCGACTCGTAGCTTGATATTGCATGTAGCTTGGTTAATTCATATTCTTAATGCTATCTCTAGGTTAAATCTTAATCGTGTTAGGGTTATTTAGAGATAAGGGTTGCTAGGACTCATAGGACTAGTAACTTACATAAGATCTGGACAAGGACATTGATAGGAAAAGGCAAGAACTAGAGGCTGAAACAAGGATCGAATTCATCAATCGAAGTGATAAATTGTAGGTGAACCTATTCCTCTCCACTGAATTCTACAACCTATTTACTTTGTTTGCTTGCTTCCGCTTTGCTAAAAGGCGGATCTTTTCACACTAAAAACTCCCCCTTTTCGTTCTTAGCAATTAGAATTAGACTTGAATTTAATAGATTTCCCTGTGGATCGATCTCTTGCTTGCACGCTATACTAGTTGTAAGTTTGAGTATTCTTTGGCAAGAACAGCGACAGGTTTTCCTCTTGTCAAATTTGGCGCCGTTGCCGGGGACCCATTTCTGCAATAAGACTGTGAGTGCGCTCTTAAAGAAGTATCATGTGACTCAAAGGGTGTCTACTGCATACCACTCCCAGACTAATGGGCAAGCTGAGGTGTCTAATCGCGAGATAAAGACTATCTTGGAGAAGACTGTTGCCCCAAACAGGAAGGACTGGAGTGTCAGACTTGATGATGCTCTATGGGCTTATCGGACGGCTTACAAGACTCCCATTGGGATGTCTCCGTTTAGATTGGTCTATGGAAAGGCTTGCCATCTTCCTGTCGAGCTCGAACATAAAGCATATTGGGCGGTGAAGCAGTGCAACATGCAGATTGATGAAGTTGGAGACTTCAGGAAACTACAGCTGCAGGAGTTGGAAGAGTTGAGATTGGATGCCTATGATAACTCTGTCACCTACAAGGAGAAGACAAAGGCATGGCACGATAAACATATCTTGCGAAAGGACCTCAAAGTTGGGGAAAAGGTCCTTCTATTTGAATCGCGCCTACAACTCTTCCCAGGTAAGCTTCGTTCTAGATGAACAGGACCATATGTGATTACTAATGTCTTTTCTCATGGTGTAGTTGAGCTACTAAATAAGAGGAATGGAGACATTTTCAAGGTAAATGTTCATAGAGTTAAACCCTATTATGAGAGTTTTGTCAAACAGGACGGTGATGAGTTAGTTCTTACTGAACCAAGTGCTGAGGATAATTAGGGGGTCATAACGTCGAGCCAACGACGGTAACCAAAGGCGCTGCTTGGGAGGCAACCCAAGGTAAGTAGTTTAGATTCTATTTTATTTGAGCATTTTACTACTTTTTAGTTTAGTTTTGGTTTTTGTTTGGGAGACTAACGATGCAGGAACGAAAAGAAGAAGGAAAAGGGCGGAAAAAGACGGGCCGCCCCGTCGCCAGCATGGGCCGAACCGCGGCTAGGGCGACTAGCGAAATCCTTCGCGAAATCGCCGGCCGCCCCGTCGCCCACCTTGGCCGCCCCGCGGCCTTTGCAGAGGCTGTTTTCCATGAGTTCTTCTTTGATTTCAATTCTTTTGGGTAATATTTCTTAGCTCAGATTCACTATGTCGAGACCACATGGAATGAATAGAAATCAGAAGGAGAGATGGACTGCTTTGAACACTAGAAACTTCTTTGTAACGAAATTCTTTCATGAGCTTACCTTGAGATTATTACAGATGGATGCCTGCACTAGGCAACTATTAGAGCATGTGGGCCTAGGAGGGTTTTTAGAGAAGAATGCTCCTACTTAACGGAGTTTATGTAAGGAGTTTCTAGCCACTTTAAGTGTGGGACGTACATATATTGAGTTTCGATTATTGGGGAGGGGTCATGAGCTGTCAAAGGAGAGATTGGCAGAGATTCTGGGTGTTACTGCTGTGCCGACCGCTGGTTTGCTTGATGTCTGCAAGGGAGAGGGCCCTGTGGCTTTTTGGTTGGCATCTACTAGGGTGCCTTTTGAGGCCAAGAAGGGCCAGTACAATTCTAGCATCCGCCATCCTGCGCTATGATTGATTCACAAGGTTCTGGCGAACACCTTCTTTGCTCAGGCGGAGGTCAACAAGATCTCACTGAAGGATATGTCATTTCTGTGGTGTTTGGCGCCAGAGAGCCCAGTGGTTCCAGGTTGGGTGGATCTGTTTCTGATGAACTGTAAGGATATCTTCGACAAGCGCGACAAGGCGACCATCAGCTTTGGGGGTCTTATCACCCTCATAGCTCGCACATGCATCGATATGAGCACTGTCCATGACATTCAGCATGGCTCATTTCTGTATGATGAGGCCCAGCTGAGGAAGACTGGCCACCTGGAGGGCAGAGCACCGATGTGGATCTGGAGGGCAGGCCATTAGGGGAGGATTCGGTTGAGACTGCCCCGCCATCTCCCTTTTGGCCCTACAGCAGCTGATTTTTATATGGGAGATGAGGTGGATGAGGATGATGATGAGGAGGAGGAGCAGGTTCCAGAAGCTGAGCAGGAAGTTGCTGAGGATGTTCCCAGAGTTCAGACGGATGTTGGAGGTAGTGGAGCTGGACCTTCTGGCAGAGCTGGTGCTGGTTCATACTTCACGCTACAGCAGCAGATGGCCGATTTATATCTCCAGCAGAACACTATGTGGGAGCATCAGTAGATGATGTTGCGTCGTCAGGACGCAATGTGGAAGAACCAGCAGCGGATGTCCCAGAGGCAGGATGTGATGTGGGACCACCACCAGCAGCTGTACGTGGAGGTCAGCGGCATTCGTCGAGATGTACGTAGCTTGACTTCCCACCTGGAGGAGGTCTCTGAGAGCCAGGCGGCGATCCGACGGATGTAGGAGCAGATATGGCAGAGGCAAGAGGACTTCTATCGATTCGCCTATCCACAGTTCCCACCCTACCCGCCGCCGCCTCCGCCTTATCAGTGAGCATGTCAGTTGTTTCTTTTCTTTTCCCTTTTATGTTTATTTTGATTTTTTTTGTTCTCTTTTCTGCATTGAGGACAATGTCAGTACTAAGTGTGGGGGAGAAGACTTGCAAACTCTCTATATTTTAGTTCTTGCATTATTAGGAATAGGTCTTATTTACCCATGTGGATGCCGTTTGTCTTCTATATTTTCTATTGAGATTTATGCCCCATGATGTGCTTGGATTGTTGAAGCCTTCGATATATATTTTCTGTACAATTTGGTGAACATGATTGGTTAATGATTGAGCACATAAGATCTTGGAATTATGGGTGATCTTGAAGTTCTATACATGTCCTGGTGAGCTTATTTTGGCCAATTCAGGACTACACTTTATTTAGTCATCTTGCTTGTTGTGTGCACTCTCTTCGATTACTTCCTCTTTGACTTGCATTGAGATATCTTGTTCAAGGCTGCATATTATGATTTCTGCACATGACTTAAGCATGATTGAGGCACCTTTATTAGCCCTATTTGACTCTATTCCCACCTTACATATTGTCCTCTGCTTGAAGCCAGTTTGAGCCTAATTGCCTATTCTTTTATAGCTCCACAAGATGATTCCATAGCCAATTATAGCCTGACCCCATCCGGGAATTTAGGAATAGTTGGTGAATATCTATAGTGTGGATGATGGTTTGTAGTGGTGGATTGTATGTTGGAGGTGTATTTATGAGATGTTTGATTCTTGCTAGCATATTTATTACTTGGGACCTAAGGAGGATAAAATTCACTTAGGGGTAAAAGTCAAGGAAAATCATTTGATATAGCATGAATGAAAAAGAAAAAAAAAAGAAAGAAAAAAAAAAGAAAACAAAAAAAAAAAGAATAAAAGAATGAGTTGAGTATGGTTTGTAAAGTTTTGTGCTTGAGATTGGTGTTGTTTGCCATTATAGAGATATGGTATGAGATGTTTATGAGTGGTTGTATGATTTGGTTGCTTCCTTAGTTCCCGGATTATGAGCACCACATGACCAAAGTTGTTCCATACCTTATATGTTCTACCTTGGCCCCATTACAACCCAATTGAAAGACCTCATGATTTTTGTTGTGTGTTGAGTCACCAGCGGTGGAGATTTAGAACACTGGTGCAAGGCTCTTGTAGCTAAGTTTTTGAAGATTGAGTTTTGAGAGTAAACATTTAAACCTAAACACTTGAGCGAGAGTGAAACACATCTCCTTTGTGGGGTCTAGAATGGATATGGTTGCCTGATTTCATTGATTATTCCAATTATGTGCTATGATGTTATTAACCTTTTTTGTTTGCTAGTTTTCATGCACTTAAAGAATATTGAGGTGTGGATACATGAATTTCTATTCTGTGGGGCTGCAGAGTTGAGTTTTCTATTGCTTGAGGACAAGCAAAGGTTCAAGTGTGGGGGAATTTGATAGAGCATATTTAGTAGTGCATAATAGATTGCATTTAGCATTATTTAGGTGTGAATATTGCATTTATTTAGTTGAACTTGCATTTTCACTTGTTGAGTTAGAAGAGGCGGAATCTACATGATTTTATGGTTTATTTCAGGTAAAGTAGATTGGAGGTGAAATGGATTGGAAAAGAGCGAAAACAAGTTAAAGAAATACATAGGAGCTGCTGGAAACAAAGAAGAAGCAGCTCGGAAGAATCGCAGGCCGCCCCGCAGCATCGCTGGCCGCCCCGCGGCTCGAAGAGAGAAACGGAGCACTTCGCTGATCGCCGGTCGCCCCGCGGCCTGGCCTGGCTGCCCCGCGGCCCGTGCAGAGACTGATCTTCAACTCCGGATTTTACTTAGGGTTTTCATTAAGTTATTTTGGGCCGACTTTCATAAGACTATTTAAGGCTTTTGTAGTTATTCTTTCATTCACCTTATGCACTTTATTCCATTGTTGAGAGCGCCGTTGAGCATGAGCAACTAAACTCTCAAGGTTTCGCCTACAGTTTGGATCTTTGTTTGTTGAATTGTGAGTTTCTTAATCTAGTTCTTATTCCTATTGCAATGTTTTGACTTCCTTGTGCTTAATTGCTTGAATGTGTTTTATTCTCTCTGGCCTGATCAACTAGTTAGAGTAGATTCATTCAATTGCTAGGGTTTTGCAGATTCCTCGTAGCGAACCTTAACCCAAGTGGCAATCATATCCCTTTAGGACTCGTAGAACTAATTGGATGTGTAGGAAGTTGAATATATGTTAAATATCGACTCGTAGCTTGATATTGCATGTACCTTGGTTAATTCATATTCTTAATGCTATCTCTAGGTTAAATCTTAACCGTGTTAGGGTTATTTAGAGATAAGGGTTGCTAGGACTCGTAGGACTAGTAACTTACATAAGATTTGGACAAGGACATTGATAGGAAAAGGCAAGAACTAGAGGCTGAAACAAGGATCGAATTCATCAATCGAAGTGATAAATTGTAGGTGAACCTATTCCTCTCCACTGAATTCTACAACCTATTTACTTTGTTTGCTTGCTTCCGCTTTGCTAAAAGGCGGATCTTTTCACACTAAAAACTCCCCCTTTTCGTTCTTAGCAATTAGAATTAGACTTGAATTTAATAGATTTCCCTGTGGATCGATCTCTTGCTTGCACGCTATACTAGTTGTGAGTTTGAGTATTCTTTGGCAAGAACAGCGACAGGTTTTCCTCTTGTCAAATTTGGCGCCGTTGCCGGGGACCCATTTCTGCAACAAGACTGTGAGTGCGCTCTTAAAGAAGTATCATGTGACTCAAAGGGTGTCTACTGCATACCACCCCCAGACTAATGGGCAAGCTGAGGTGTCTAATCGCGAGATAAAGACTATCTTGGAGAAGACTGTTGCCCCAAACAGGAAGGACTGGAGTGTCAGACATGATGATGCTCTATGGGCTTATCGGACGGCTTACAAGACTCCCATTGGGATGTCTCCGTTTAGATTGGTCTATGGAAAGGCTTGCCATCTTCCTGTCGAGCTCGAACATAAAGCATATTGGGCGGTGAAGCAGTGCAACATGCAGATTGATGAAGTTGGAGACTTCAGGAAACTACAGCTGCAGGAGTTGGAAGAGTTGAGATTGGATGCCTATGATAACTCTGTCACCTACAAGGAGAAGACAAAGGTATGGCACGATAAACATATCTTGCGAAAGGACCTCATTAATTCTTCCCCTAAATTGACTCCTTCTAATTTCAGTAATAAAGGACATTCATTAATTCTTCCCCTAAATTGACTCCTTCTAATTTCAGTAATAAAAGAAGGACGAATTTCATAGTTAATAGCGGGAAGAATGATCGCTGATTCTGGAACATCCAGAGTAGGATGCAGATATTCTTTTGCGTTGGCTGGTATATGCCCCATCCGCTCCTCAAGTTCCCTTCTCGCGTTGACCTCGCGATCTACCCTTCCTTCCCACCGCTGCTTGTTCTTTGCATATTCCGCCTCTCGTCGGGCGTGTTCTGTTGTGAGCTGAATCTGCCATGTTTTACATTTACTTTTACATCGATTTCTGCATACATTGCATTCATTTGGGCTTAGATAGTACAGAACCTGTGTACTTTATGTTTATTTGCCAAATTTTGGAATCTACACCAGTTTTTGTTTAAATCGCAGAATTCGAGACATTTTACAGCAATTCTACAGAAGGTCAGAAAAGCTCGGAAAACAGCTACAGAAGTCCAAGGTCGAAGCAGCAACGGAACTAGTCAAATCGAGTCAAGAACCAAGGTTACTCGACCTCGAGTAAACCCTACTCGATCTAGACAAGTATAGCCGAGCACAGCCTTGTCGACAAAGCCTGATCGAGAGCCAGACCAGCCCAGCTCCGGAAGTCTACTCAATCTCGACAAGCCCTGGTCGAGATCGACGACGCCTCAGCACCACACCCGGAGTCGACAAGGAGAAGAGCTGACCGAGAAGCCGAGGACGAGAAGCCGAGCACATCCCAACTCGATCTCGACTAGACCTGGTCGAGATCGACAAGCCACCCCGAGCCAGTCCGAGGAGGAGTCCTCGACACTACCATAGAGAGCCATCCTCGACCAATCCTAGTCGATCTCGAGGACTCTTAGTCGAGATCGACGAAGGCCGGAGACCAGATCCAGGCCTATCGAGGAGAGCCACCCGAGAAGACCCAGTCGACATAGCCAGTCTACTCGACCTCGACAAAGGTTGGTTGAGATCGACTAGACCCGTGAGCCAGAGTCGGAGCCTGTCGAGCAGAGAAGCCAGCCAACCAAGTCGAGAACTCATCCCTACTCGAGATCGACAAGAGTCTTGTCGAGATCGACCACGCTTCCAGAGGTTGTGCGACGCGGTTTGATCAACTCTACTCGGTGCAGAATCCTTGGAGCCGAAGTTTGCCAAGGTCTATCCGATTTATCTACATCTATCATGAAGAGAAGGAGTTTTATCCATTGAAGACCTTTAGATATATTTTCCTATTTTGGATTTAATTATGTTATAGCTTTTATTTATCTTTTTAAGTTTTAGATAAAGTTTTAGATATAGATAGATATCTTCTTTCCTAGAATAGCTAGGGAATGAAGCCTATAAATAAAGCCCATGGGGCTCAGTTTTATAAATTCAAAAATTTCAGAGAAAGACAAGTAGTTCCACAGAGACAGTTTAGGAGTTCGAAGGTTTTAGGGTTTTGGCGTTCAACGAGAGTTAGATCGCCGGGATTGTAAAGTCTTTGAATTTAGTTTGATGCAAGTTGTTTTCTTTGAATCAATGATGTCTGAGTTTGCGATGAAGCGAACTCAGACGTCAACCCACTTCTAGGGTTGGGGCGAGCCCGACGATAGCCATGCATATTTGAGGTAAAGATCCGACCTTAATCATGTTTTGAGCATTTTCCTACTTGTTTATGTGTTTATTGCCCATCTAATGGAGATCCATGTTAACCACTTGGATTATAAACATAAAATCGGTAGAGACAATTAGGGTTTCTTGAGAGAGTTGTCTAATTGTTGGAAAAGGCGAAAGCTTAATCCTTTAATGTGATTCACATGATTATCTGTTTGGTTCTACCTTATGCATGCTTGGTTATTGTTGTTGCAAACCCCAATCTTGGAAGTCCTTTTACATTAAGTTCAGTTGAAACCCCAAAGCATTTGTTCTTTGTTTTATTTCGTTTTTACTTTCTGCCCTCGTCGAGATCGACTAGCACTACTCGATCTCGACCAACTGATCTTCGACCCAAAGTCGCTGTAGCTTCTCCTGTGCAGGTACTCGACGAGATGAAGCGAAGTCGACCAAGACTCTACTCGATATCGAGTAGGCCTTGTCGATATCGACGAGCCCCTGTGTTGCTACTGCGCGTTGTTCGACTGTCCGATCTTCTCTCGACTAACCCTTAGTCGAGATCGAGGACCCTGTTGTCGACTTCTGTCCGTGAGATTTCTCCGCTACCTAGGATCCGCTGACACGCTTCCTCGTGGATCGATCCTGACTTCCCGCTGCTACATCAGGAGGAGGTCTTGTAATTATTTGCGTGGGCAGAATCTGGTTTGATTTATTTTGTTATATTTCATACTCGATTTCCTCCTACAACATGTTCCGCTTCTCTGGTGGTGAATGCCTCAATTTATCGGCGGAGTTGCTCAAGCTCCTGTGCAGGTGTGAGATGCCCCACGTTCTCATCGGATGTTGACATGAGTCTCCTCCTAAGCCTTTGCTGAAGATGGAAAAACCGCTCAGGCTCGAGAATTGGGTCTATAGGCGTGCGATCGGTTCTTCGCATGCACCTGAAAAGCAAAAAGAAAAAGCAAGTAAAAAGGAACTAGAAATAAAAACAAATATAAAGAAAAGAAATAGAACTAAAAAGGGCGCGATTGATGGCTTCCCCGGTAATGGCGCCAATTTGTTGTAGGCGGAAATCGAGTTCAATAAATAATAATATAAATCAAACCAGATTCGTGCCCACACAATTAATTACAAGACTTCCTCCCTATGTAGCAGTGGGAAGTCAGGATCGATCCTCGAGGAAGCGTGTCAGCGGATCTTAGGCAGCGGAGAATCTCACAAGTGGTGATCGACCACAGTGTACTCGACCTCGACTAAGAGGTACTCGACAGGGGTCAGTACAGTCGATTTCGAGCAACAGAAGATGCTGGTGGTGGTCGACGTCGACTAGGCTTACTCGACGTCGAGTACGGGTTCCTGCAGAGACAGAAGCAACAACGATCTTGCTCGATAGAGAAATCAGTGGTCAACGTCCACCAAGGGGTGGTCGAAGTTGAGTAGGAACAGTAACTAAAATAAAAGACAAATCTTTTCGGAATTCGGAATAGAAATATGTAAAAGAACTTGCAAGATCGGGGTTTGCAACAACGATAACCAAACATGCATAAGGCAAGATAAATAAAGATAATCATGCAAATCGCATCGAAGGATCAAGCTTTCGCCTTTTCCAACAATTAGACAACTCTTTCAAGAAACCCTAATTGTATCTACCGATTTTATGTTTATTAATCCAAGTTGTTTAACATGGATTTCTATTAAATAGAGAATAAACACATAACATGTAGTAGTTTCTCAAAAAATGATAAAGGTCGGATCTTTACCTAAAACACGCATGGCTACCGTTGGCCTCGCCCCAACCCCAAAAGTGGGTGGACTACTCGCTCTTCATCGCAATCGCAGACATCATGGATGGAAAAGAAACAATTTGCATTAAATTAAACCAAACAAAGCTTACAACCAAAGGAAGTCAATTCCGCTCTCACTTCACAAACTTCTCTTGGCCTCCACTCCCTCTCTCTCTCTCTACCTCTTCTCCTTCTCTAGAATTGAATTGGAATAAGATACCTAAAACTCAGCCCCTAAGGCTTTATTTATAGGCTTCCAGTCCTTGCTAATCAAGGTAGGAAACTATATCTATATCGAAACTTTCTATCTAATAACATAAAGATAAAACATTATGATAAAGGAAATAATATCTAAAAGAAAATAAAACTAATGTGGACAAATCCCTTCCATCATGATATATCTTCTCTTGATTAGATAAAATATCTTGTTCCTTTCCTTGCAAGTAATCTATCTTCTCCATACTCCACTCGATCTCGGACTCGGATTCGGCCACTGGATCGTACTCGACTTCGACTAGAGTTAGTCGACGTCGACCAGCACTTTTCCACCTGGGTTGCACTCGAGCTCGGACACCTTCTGGACTCGACATGTGTACTCGACTTCGAGTAGGTGTACTCGACTTCGAGTAGGTGTACTCGACGTCGAGTAGCTCTGGGCTCTTGAGTGGCTCTGCTCGACTTCGGGTGAACTTCTGGCTCCTGGTGTACTCGACTTCGACTAGATGTGGTCGACGTCGAGTAGAGCAGTCAGCTTTCAGCATTCTGTTCTGTTCTTGAAACGCACTTTCCTGTGTCCTTGTTCATCAGATTGACGCATATGACCATGCGTTGGAAAGCTCTTTTGGAGGGCTACAACTCTCATGAAGACATCAAAGCTTGATTCAGAATGATGGATGGTGAAAAATGGCGTTTTCTCCAGCTGCACCATTCTTACACTAGTACAGAATTGCCCATTAATATCGGTTATTTTGTGAACCGGATACCGGTTATTGGTCCGGTATTAACGACTGCGGTATTAACTTGGTTAATACCACTTTTTGTGTAACCGGTATTAATTTTCTCGGATACCGGTTATTTCAGAAAAACCGGTATTAATATGTGGTCAAAGAAATTAACACCGGTTATTTTTAAAAAACCGGTAATAATATGAGGTTTTTTCTTTAAAAATATGTGGTGTTCCTTGATAAAGAAATTAACTCTCCATAGAATTAACTCTCCATAGAATTCACATTATCCATAGAATGAGGTATTAATATGTGGTCAAAGAAATTAACTCTCCATAGAATTCACATTATCCAACAACTTCAATTCACCCATAATAATCACAAAAATCCACCCATAATAAAGATTAAATTATCATTATATATACAATTAAACCACAAAATACCTTCCAAAATCATCCAAAAAGATATTCTTCAACCTAGGTAGGTTCTTCTGCAATATATAACAACTTATCTCTTGCATTCTCTACAAAAGACTTTAACATGATTGTCAGCCGCCAAGTAATCCATATTCACCTTAACATTGACACAAAATGAGCAAAAGAAGACTGCAAAATAAGAAGAAGAAAAACATTAGAGCAAGCTCAAAGCACCATTTTTCTAGGATATTATTTTCTTCTTATCTACATATACCCATATATGTTAGACCAGTGAGCTCAATGCAATGTTTGAAATTCATAAAGGATGTTTCGGTACAATATTTACCTACATCACCAGACCAACCATCAAGGACTTAACTCTTAGAACCAGAGCTTGGCACATATTTACACAAATGGTATGTGTATTGTTACTTAGTTGGAACCCTTTGGGATGTTATTAGCTTTATTCAAAGAAATGATGTGAATCATAGGTAGTGAATGAATAAAGACTAGTTAATTATGTTAAAGTTATAGATTCCACGACTAGATCGAGAACCATATAGGATTTTAATTCATTTTTCTGTAAAGTACATATAAGAATTATTTGAGGGGGAGGGGGGCGCTTATAAAAGGCATGTAAAGTACATACCTTGAACTTAATAAGGTGAAATAGGGTCTTTGTATCAATTTGCAAAGCGGAGATGCTGTACAAATTGCCAATCAATCTAATTTATGCTAGTTTGATCCTAAAGCAAAAGGAATGCAAAAAAAAAAACTACAACTATAAGAAGAAAGATTCCAGATTAGATGAAGATCATTTGACCTGTTTCATTGGAAACACCGACGATGTATATTTTGTCGATGGAAAGTTTTTGTTTAGAAAAGGCAAAGCTGGAACGGCCTGCATGGAACCTAACCCCCAAGGCTGAATATATGGGGGATCTGATTTCAATCTCATCAGGACCTGCATATGAAAAAACCATATTTCACACCCGCAGCAAAACATAGAAAGAGAATTTTATGAGTATGCAAAGCTGGATTAAGGTCAGAATAGAAACCGTCAAATTATATGTTAACTCTCAGGGGTTGCAGGGTTGCTTTCTCCTTTACTTGACCAATAAGAAGTTCTCCTTGAATGAGTAATTGTGTGTATTGACTCCAACGTAATCCTGCAACATACTCATTCACCTGAATGCAAACAACAGAAATTTCGTAAAGTGTCCCACAAAAATAGTAAAGAAGGACCCAACATAGTCCTTTAATATACTCTTTCAACTAAGTGCAGAAAAAATAGGAAAAAAGAAATAAATTCAACACTGGTACAATTAAAATAAAACTATCCTACATTTTCATCTTCAACACTACAATTGACTGAATGCAGAGAAGCTGGAAGAAGTGCATATATCTTTAGTACCTCTCTCAATATCAAGAAGTGCAGTTCATGCGCGACCAATTCAAATAAATTCACTAATTTGTAAACAAAAGAGGTGATTCTTGCATGTGATCACCTTTATTTAATTCCTACTTTGCAACTGTTCAAAGGTGGAGCCATGGTAAATCCCTGTCAAAAATCAACACAGACATTACTGTATAGATAACTAATTTAAGTTAAGCTTGAGACCTTAACTATTTGATTAGAATAAAATTATTAGAATCATTCGTTCTACAGCTCAACATCCTACGGCTGGTTCTCTGACCGATAGTTGTTCCTAACCACAAAAGATATGCATTTACAAGATATAAGAAATACTTAGTCCAAACCATTATACATAAAGAATTGTTCAATCCAAGGTTTATTTATATAAACTATAATGAGTTCAATTAACTTGTGTAATTTTTCGACCATTAATTGTTGGCACTAGGGAGAAGTCATTCACTCTAGGATTGAACAACTCTTAGTCTTAGTCTGCGTATGGTGTAGCATTTTTAGACCATTAATTGTTGGCAAGGTAGGTTTCGGATTTCACATACACAAGTCATCAAGCTAACAACATTAGCTTATCCTCATCAAGCTAATGTTGTTACATTCATGTATAATAGGAACTCGAATAACACATAAGTAAATAGTAGATAACTAGATACAAGTCACTACATTAGCTTATCCTCATCAAGCTAACAACATTTACCATTTCAGTAATTTCTTTCAGTGCTTTCAACAATGTTTAGCCACAAATTTAAATTAGATACAGGGATTGGCAATACCATCAAGCTCAGCTTTGATAGTTACAGTAAAGTGACAACAAAATATATGACGCATAGATAAAGGGCCATTCATCTATAACCTGCACAAGTGAAGATGAGGATCACTTACAAATATGAATAAGAACGGCTGAGATTCTGAAATTGAAATTATAATTGACCAACTTAGATCTACAATTCACCGCATAGATAAAGGGCCACATAAATGGTGAAACTTCATGAAAGTTACTGGATTCAACTGTGAAACCCTAGAAGCAGCTGAGATTTCGAAAACCGCATCTCAATCCATACAAATGAACAAAAAAAATCAACAAATTTGATCGAATTCACCAGCAAGGCGACCAAATTCCAGGAAAATCAGCAACTCATAAGAGACACCTTACCTTATGCTCGAACGCCGGAGCCGGAGACAAGGCTAGCCGGAGACGAGGCGAGGAGGAGGTGGAGAGGAGGAGCGATGTGGTGACGGAGACAAGGCGAGGAGGAGATGGAGAGGAGGTACGAGTCGTCGGAGACGAGGGAGCAGACAACGAGCGCGCACAAAACAATATGGGGAGGTTGCCGATGCAGTGAAGCAGACGAGGCAAGAAGAAGGTTAAGAGGAGGAGCAAGTCGCCGGCGAGGAGGAGGGGGAGAGGTGGAGCGAGTCGCCGGTGGCTTCAAGGGTTCGAGCGGCTCAGGGTTCGAGCGACTTAGGGTTCAAGCGGCTATGTTTCGATCGATCTGAGGATGACGGCAGGGTTTGGTTCTGAGAGCGATATGTCTTTTACTGTATATCCCTAAAATTATTACCGGTTTATTTCTTCAAACCGGTTACCTATTTTAAAAAAAAATTATTAATACCGGTTCCTTTAAATAACCGGTTTTTAAATTTATGCGGATATTATTTAACACCACCATTATTTTTAAAAACCGGTTTTAACATTTTGGAAATTGATTTAATACCGGTTATATAAAATAACCTGTAACCGAGAATACATTATTACCGGTTTTAAATAACCGGTGTTAAATTATCGGTATTAACCAACACTTTTGTAGTAGTGTTAGCTTCTTCATGACTTTCCTTTAAGCTCCAAAATGCGTCCGATTTTTGCGTAATATAACAAAAAATTATGTAGACCTCCATATATTGCAAATTAACATTAACTACACAGATTCTGTATTATTCTAACCCAAATATATGAAATGCATGCAAAAATCGATATAAAACTAAGTGTAAAACATGGCAAATTAGGCTCACAACAAGCTTCAAATTGCAGGCAGAATAGATGAATTTAGTTCCTCATGGAAGACATCGCTCAAAATCTCTAAAGTGTCTGATGAAAGAATTGAATAGAAGTGCTGGAAAAATAACTAAATTTGGCCATAAATATCATCCAAAGTCGGCCATGAACTAAACAAATAGATCTAGGGTTTTAATTGTTCAATACGCCGCGCACAACTCTGACCCAATGCTGCGGCCGCGGCATATGCTGCGGCCGCAGCACATGCTGCAACCTTATGCCCGCTGCAGCGGCCTCTGCTGCGGCCGCGGCATGCTGTTTGCCGGTTCTTCTTGTCTTCCTTTGCGGGTATCTCCTCTTGTCTTGCATCTTTCCTTCCTTGCTTCCTTCTAATGTTTCTTGTGTTCCTCTTCGAGATACTGCATCTCCCAAATGTGTTCCGATTCAATCTGCAAGATAAACACAAATTTGCGCAGAATCCGAACTCTTCTAAAATAATCACAAGATGCAATTTAGCAACAAAGTATGAAAGAAATGCAACTTACCTAAACTAAAAATGCCTATAATGCCTATCTATGATATGCATTATCAGATGCCAATGCTCCAAGAACCCTTTGACCAGGAACCTGTCCATACCCTCCCAATATAGGGCTCGCAGCTGCGAGATGCCTTAGGGAATCAGCTCCTGCCACCAGGTCCCCGGGCCCACGAAGACATACGGGTCAAACGCCGCCAGGTGACTCGCCCGATGGTGGATCTTCAGCAGCGGCAGATGCACAATCGCATCCCTCCAATGGATTTTAATGGCTTTTAATGAGTTTCAATGACTTTTAATGACTTTTAATGGCTTTTGATAGCTTTTAATGGATTTTCATTGTCTTTTAATGTCTTTCAATATATTTTAATGTTTTTTAATATATTTTAATGTTTTTTAATGACTTTTAATGCCTTTTAATGTCTTTTACATATTGTTCAAACTATGAAAACTATATACAATAAACATATAATAAAAACCATATTATAAAACTATGAAGCTATAAACTTACAAAAAATATTTTAATTTATTTAAACTATATTATACAAACTATATTATAAACTATAAAATTATAAACATATAACAAATCATAAAAACTATAAACTACAAAATTATAAACTATATTATAAAAATATATAACATAACAACTATAATATAAACTATAAAAACTATAACACTATTAATATAAAATTAAGTCATTAAATAAAACATACAGATGGGGTCGGGACAGGAGACACCACCATATTACGCCGTTTCCGCGACGGTAATAGGGGCTGCATTGCTACCTCGGCACCATAACCTCCCCCGATCTCCGGCCGCCACATACATCGCCACTGCCTCCTCCACCACCTCCGACTGCTCCTCCTCCGCCACCTCCGCCACAACCCTGTCACTGCCACCACCCTCCACCGTCTCCATCTCCGCCACCGCCCCACCACCCTCCACTGCCTCCGCACCACCACCCTCCACTGCCGGCGCCGCCTCCACTGTCTCCATCTCCGTGTCCGCCTCCACTGTCTCCATCTATGAGACCATCTCCGGCTCCATCTCTCTCTGCCTCGATCTCTCTCTTTCTCGGAATCTCTCTCTCTCTCTCTCTCTCTCTCTCTCTCTCTCTCTCTCTCTCTCTCTCTCTCTCTCTCTCGATCTGGATGTGGGATGTGGAGACGAAGGGCCACGTCTTCATCATTTTCGGAAAACGTGTTTGCACGTCGAAATCGACGTGCAACATTGCACGTCGTTTTTTACGTGTACGAACTGCACGTCACTTTTGACGTGCATCTTTGCATGTAACTTTTGACGTGCATCTTTGCACGTCTCTTTTGACGTGCAAACACGTTTTTAAAAAATAAAATAAAAACGTGCATGCACGTCTGGGCACGCTGGGTTGTAATCCCACCTGCACGTTAATTGGGATGTGCATGCACTTTAATAACGACGTGCATGCATGTCGTAATTAAATTCAGGATTTGCGGTGAGAATGAAGCTAAAGTGTGAGTTTATGGTCTATGGTTTTGAGAAGATGTAATGTTATGTGCTTATTTAGTCCCTCATTCTTATGCATTTGATTTGTATGTATCTTGGCTCAAGAAAAAGAAATAAGAAGCTTGGACCTAGGGAGGATAAAATTCACCTAGGGATAAAAGTAAGTTAAAAAAAATCCAGAAAAAAATGAAGAAAAAGAAAAAAAGAGCCATTTATCTTATGTTTGCATAATGAGGAAGAATTGGGATTTATGTTGGTTATGAGATACATTGGTTGGGTGTTGAGATTGCATGATATGAAAGATGGTGAGATGAGATGTTTTTTGGTGATTTGAGATATTTGGAGTTATTTTGATGATATTGAGAGATGTTGTGCATTTGTGAGCTTGATTTATTGAGTTGGTTTGTGTTATATTAGGAGTTTTGGAATCTTGTTTTCCCGGAATTTAATGCACCACAAGACCAAATACAATTCCTTGCCCTTATGTTTCTACCAAGCCCCATTACAACCCCGCCGAATGGAATCTTCTACGAAGGTTTCCATTGAACAAAAGTCCTCTAGAAGTTCTTATTTTTGCATTGACGTATCCGGAGGAGATTTTGTGATATAAATGTCAATACTTGAGTTGATGCTTGTATATGGAATTGAGGTGAGTGTATGCTTAATGCCTAAACAGATGAGAGTGAGAGATACACATTTTATCCTTGGTAAGGTTGATTTTTAAGCATACAAGCAACTTGATCCCATATATACATGTTATGACGTTTATATGTTTGGTTATGTTTTCACTATCGATGATGTTGCTTTTAATGAGTAAAATTATGAAGGATTTCCTATGTGATGCGTAGATTATGTTTTCCCTTACAGTTGCTTAAGGACAAGCAAGAGTTAAGTGTGGGGGGATTTGATAATGCATATTTCATATAGGCATTATAGGTGTTTCTTCCTGCTATTAGGTATTGGTTTTGTAACCTTTTGAGTCTACTTCCTTATATTACTTGTGGAGCATTCAAGATCAGAATCTATGCGTTTTTAGTGTTTATTCTACAGAATTACATTCCGACCTTGATTGGACCTTGGGAAGAGCTTAAGAAGCATGTTTTGGAGCATATGGAGGGTAATGAGGAGCAAAAGAAGAGCAAGGAGGCACGAAATTGGAATCAGTTGAAGGAAATTAAAGAACGTCAGACACTGCAGAGACAGCACCCGCCACCCCTTGCACGGCGCGTGCCGTGACCCCAGATTCCGGATACGCGGTTTTGGATCCGAAGACCATTATTTTATATTATTTCCTACTAGGGTTTGGCCGACCTTTGGGAGGCTTTATTAGTTGTTTTTCAATTCTTTTGAGAGACATTGGCTATTTTGTGAGACTATGAATACCATTAGAGAGAGAGAGAGAGAGAGAGAGAGAGAGAGAGAGAGAGAGAGAGAGAGAGAGAATTGGCCTATGAGTTGCTAAACTCATAGTTTCGCCTGTGATTCGAAGACATGGTTGTTTGGATTCTGAGGATTTAATTCTATTTGATCATTCATGTTCTTAGTTATCATCTTGTGCTTAATTTATATTTGTTTTCCTTCCTATGCCTGATCAACATTTTAGGGATTGCCTCTCTAGCTATGAATTTGTTGTTGTTTTCTCGCTTGCAAACAAAGGTATTGATGATAATGATGTCTCTTTGTCTTTGTAGTGGATGATTTCAATTGATCTATGTTGAGGATATTCGATTAGGGTTGAGTTCGATATTGAATAAGATGAGTGAATCTCTGTGGATCTCTCAACTTTAGTCAAGTAGACCAAAGAATATGAATAATTGATAAATCAATCCGAGAACCATGAATTTCAACCATTGTAAGAGAATGACAGTCGAAATGTTCTTTCTACTTTGATATTTATTTGCTTTGTGATTTGCAATCTGGTTACTTTTACATATTCGCTATTTGTCAAGAGTCATTGCTTTGCTGTAAGAGTTTTTGTTTAGAATTACTGAACAAGAAATCGCTTCTCCTTGTCGGTTCGAAACCAGACTTCATCGCTATACTAGTAGTCATTTGTTTTATCAAGTGATTAGTTGCCTAATCTATTGGTTGTGTGTTTAAGTTTGGATATTATTACTATTTGGTAAAGGGAAAAAGTGTCAACGACGTTCGTCCTACATCCGAGCCTCACTACAAGATTTGGAGAGATGGATGTTTGTAAGCGGAACATAGAGACCCAAGTGGGTCAACTTGTGTCACAGATCCCACGACCATCCGGAAAGCTCCCTGGGCATACAAACCCAAATCCAAAGGGGTACACTGGACACATCGCTGCTATTCAACTATGGAACGAACGCCAATTGCACGAACCAGAGATCGGAGAAGAGGACGACAATTATGGACATCCATTCGATGTCGAGTGTCCAGGCGACGTCGAGTCGATGACAGTCGACGTCGAGTCACCTATCGATAACGAGTGTACAACTGCACAACATGACTCAATGTCGACTCCTTCTATTAATGTCGAGTCACCTCCAATCGACCTCGAGTCCTCTGCATCGCCTCCGAAGGCTTTTTTAGTTCCAAACCCAAAGAAGACGCTCCCGTTTCCCTCCAAGGCGCCGAAGGACCCTACAAAATGTAAGTTTAGGCGTTTTGTGAAATTACTTCAAGGCCTTAATGTTACTATTCCTTTTACAAAAGCTCTTCATGAGATGCTCGCTTACGTCCAATTCCTCAAGGAGATCCCAAACAACAAGCCATCTATAACTGAGATCGCCAGCGAATGCAAAAGAATTGATTTTTCTGAGAAGAGACCTGACCATGGAAGTTCGCAATCACCGTGGGATTTGGCCAACATCGCCACGAAGCACTATGTGATTTAGGGGCAAGCGTAAGCATCATGCCCTTATCAATATTGTCAAAGGTGAAGATTGGATCGTTATAGCATGTGGATGCTTGGCTATACATGGCAAACAACACCGTGGTGATTCCGACAGGTATAGTCGATGATGTCCCTGACCAAGTTGGTACATTTTTTATCTCTGCAGATTTCCTTGTAATGGACATGAATAAAGATCCAGATTGCCCTATCATCCTTGGTTGGCCATTCCTTGATACAGCCGACGCCAACATCAAAGTCAGGAAAAGGCTCCTCACTTTCACAATAAGGAATGAGATTTTGGAATTCCTTTGGACCCAAATTGGAGGAGATTCATCGAGTAGAGGTAAAGAGCATAGGCAAACGCGAGGACGAGTATACAATAATGGAGGGAGGCACTGAAGCGACACTCGATGTCGACTATAACCAGTCGACGTTGATTGCCACACTCCACGTCGAGTCGCCACACTCGACGTCGAGTCACTAGACTCGATGTCGACTCCCCTTGCTGATATCTAGAGCTGCCAAATGCCTAAGTATGGGCTCCCTCAACTCGACGTCGAATTATCTGACTCGACATCGACTGACCCTCAACCCAAAAATTTCTGTTTTGGGCCCGAAAAAGGTAAGCTCATGTACAATTTCTACGTCTCCTCCTTCAATTAATAATAATAATTATAATTTTAGAAGGGTCCAGGCCTCGTGGAGAGCTAACCTATGAAGGATTAGGGCTTGTAAAAAGAAGAAGAATGAGGTCAAGGAATCATATAAGGACAACAACCTATCAGCGCAGCTTAGGTACTATGAATAGGACCTATATGATCTAGGAGAAGGGCTAGGCACAAAGGTGCCCAACATTAAGGGTTCTTAAGCATAAAAGAAGAAGTCGGCCTAGCGACTCTAAAATCGACACCATGCACATACAGATTTTAATATTTGTTTTACGATTTTATACTTTTGGTTTTATTTTGAACACTTTATGTTGGAAATCTTGTCTTTGTGTGAAAGATAACAAATTTCAGGTCAAGAAGCGTATAGGATGGCAAAGAGGAGGAAACGAAGTCCCTGAAAGACCAGTCGATGTCGACTCGATCCCTCGACGTCGACTGCAAAAAAGAGGGTCAAACACAACAGATGACTCAACGTCGAGTCGACCACTCGACGTCGACTCCCCAGAAGCATCCTCGACTTCAGTTTTCTACTCGACGCCATAGATTGCACTCGACGTCGAGTTTGTGAATTGATGTCGACTCTTTGCAATCAACTCGACAACACCTGAACCTTCCCCTTCGATGCTTTATTCGGTGAGTTCCTTCCTTTACCCTTGTTTTATTTGATTTATACAGTGGGGACACTTTATATTCTAAGTATGCGGTGGGGGAAAAGCTCATTTTTATATTATATATACAATTATTCTTGATTTTGCTTATACATGGTAAACTTTGGTAAATTTTTTTATTTTTGTACTTAACTGCTTAATCCAAAGTTTGTTTTATGAGACATCTTCCAAAGCTTGCAGATTGTTCAAAGAAATAATGTCATGGAAATCAAAGCAAGACTCGGCAATGCAAGAGTGGATTCATTAGGGATATTGCACAATATTTCCTAGTAAAGGGAAGTCTCAATGAAGTTATATTTTTTTCTTGAGAAAACCACAAAAGTGAGGTAAATTTGATGTTGCTTTTGACATGTTGCACAATAAGAGGATGGAGGGCTTTATATTTTCCATATTATTCTCGTTTTACAATTCTAGCCATACCTATACCTATTTGCATCACAAAAGTCATATATGAGTCGTACATATCTTTACTTCATTTTTGCTCCACATATACTGCATATTGCTAATTCTTTACCTTATTTCCTATCGGGTAAGTACGTTGAGAATGGCAGTTATTTTTGGAGATGTTACATGGTGGTTCTGTTGTTATTATCATTATTGGAGTTTGACAGGAGATAAAGGTAGATCGAACCTGCTTGTATCGAGATGTTAATTCTGCAGGATGGGACACACAGGTGAGGAGTCCAAAGCACTAAGTATCCAGGGCCAATCATGACACCCATGTTTGTGACTCACGAGAAGGTAGTGCTGAGGTTAGAGAGGTAAAAGCATTATAGTGAAAAAAGCATTGAGAGATGAGAGAAAGATGAGAAATCTTATGAAGAAGGAATGTGGTATGAATGTTTGAAAAGCATTGGCGTTCTTACGAAAATTGGAGTGCTGGGATTGTAAAGGTTTTGAATTTAGTTAATGCAAGTTTCTTTCTTTACATCGATGATGTCTTTTGCTACGATGAATGACTAGTCGCCATTCTTCTAGAGTCGGGGTGAGCCTGACGATAGCCAGGCGCGCCTGAGGTAAGTGTTCATATTCTTTATGTTTTGATCATCCACTACCCTTTATATGTTTATTCCCTTGTCGAAAGTGAAGAGATTCATGTTAACAACTTGGATTATAAACAAAAAATTGGTAGATACAATTAGGGTTACTTGAAAGGATTATCTAATTGTTAGAAAAGGCGAAAGCTTGCTCCTTTGACGTGATTACATAATTATTCATAAAGCCTTATCTTATGCGTGTTTGGTTATTATTGCGGTAAGCCCGGGCCTTGGAAGTTTTATTTGATACTCCCTCCCATTTTTAATATAAGGCATTGGGATTTTGTGCACGTAGTTTAAAGAGCTTAAAAATATATGTAATATTAATGTTTTTTATTAATTTTTTTTTACATTATAATACTTATTAGTAATAAGTATTATACTGTAAAAAAAAACTAATAAAAACATTAATATTTCATATAGTTTTAAGCTCTTTAAACTACGTGCACAATATCCCAATGCCTTATATTTCCAATCGGAGGGAGTATTTCTTTGCAACCGTTTTACTATCATTCGTTAGGCCTTCGTCAAACTGAACACCTTTGTTATTTTTGTTCATCATTCCTTCCATCCTTTTATTCTTCAACCACCTTTGCCGACGTTTTTAGGTTACTACATTGTATTCGACATCGACTCCCTTGAGTCGAGATTGAGTCTTCTGGATCGACTGGCAGTCTTCTGAGGCACTTGACGTCGGCCTCTAACCTCTCGACATCAAGTCACCTACTCGACGTCGACTCTCTGTTTTTGTCTCTGCAGGACTTCCACTTGAGATCGATTGCAAGGACTCGACATTGACTGTTCACTCGACCTCGAGTGAACTCCTGAGTCAACTTCAGAATGGGACTGACGAGCTTTCAGGGATTCGCTGACCCGCTTTTGTGTGGATCCAACCCGATTCCTTTCCACTTCAGCGGGAGGAAGTCTTGAACTTATTTGCGTGGGCTCGAATTCAGTGTTGTTTTCTAGATAGCAAACGAAGCCATTTAATTAGTGATATTTCTATGTCTTTGCAGTGGATGATTTCGATTGATCTATATCGAGTAGATGTGTTAGGGTCGAATAGGTTGCGCCGTTCATGTTCTGATTGCGTTGAATCGATATGCCAATTGGTCTTAAAACTGGAGTGTTTAATGCTATTCTTTAGTGATATTGAATAAGAAGATTGTATCTTTGCGGATCAATCAACTTTAGTCAAGTCGACATATGCTTAGAAATATATATTGAATCAATCCTAGGATCTTGAACCTCAACAATTGTCGAGAATTACAAGTGAAATATCGTCTCTATCTTATTATCAATACTTTGGAATCAACTGTCTCTTTACTTCACTTTGTTATCAATTTGCTATAAGTCATTGCTTAGGTAATAAAAATCATTGTTGGAAACATTGCATAGCAACCGTTATCTCTGTGGGTTCGTCTCTAGACTTCATCGCTATACTAGTTTGTTGGTTTATCCATCTATTAATTTACTAATCTATTTTTTGGAGATTTGAGTTAGGATTGACTATAGGGTTTCTCGACCAAATAAATTTGTAGTCAGGACCCCGCTATAGGAAAACGGAGTTAGGTTCGTCCTTAGGATAGAAGTTAGCGGTTCTAGGGTTAGTTTGTTTCGGGGTTCGGGAATAGCGAGAAGAGTTGTAAAGTTGCTGTCGACGTCGACTAAGACTTGGTCGATGACGAGGGAAGGAGAGGGAATAGTGGTTGGTGTCGAGTAGAATCTGTGTATAATAAAAATAATGAAATAAAAAAAAATAAAGATGCAAACTTCCAAGGTTAGGGTTCACCATGTTGACGGAGGAAATCGAGATTGCAAATAGAATGTAAATAAAATAAGCAAACCGATTCAGTTCCCAGCAAATAATGTTCAAGACTTCCTCCCAATGTAGCAAACCGATCCTCGAGGAAGCTGGTCAGCAGATCTCAGGCAGCGGAGAAATCTCACGTCGATTTCGACTCGGGAGACCTACTCGATATCGACTGGTGGTAGTCGATAATGACCAAGTCTAGTCGATTTCTGGCAGCTTGCAGAAGGTCAGTCGATTTCGGCCAAAGTCACCCGATATCGACCTAGGTGGCTCGATATCGACCAGTCTTGTCGATTTCGACCTATTTTCTGCAGAAACACAAACAAGCAGCGATCTTTCTGGATCGAATAGTGGACAGTAGGTAAATGAAAGAACAAAGCTTTAGATTTCGGAATAAACTTTATGTAAAAAAAAACTTCCAAGATCGGGGTTTGCGACAACGATAACCAAACATGCATAAGGCAAGATAAAGAAGAATAATCATGGAATCTCATAAAATGATCAAGATTTCACCTTTTCAAATAATTAGACAACTCTTTCAAGAAACCCTAATTGTATCTACCAATTTTATGTTTATAATCCAAGTTCTTAACATGGATCTCTATTGAATAGGTAATAAACATATAACAGGTAGTGGATGACTATAGCATAACAAAGGTCGTATCCTTACCTCAAACAGGCATTAATAATAAAAGGAAATAACTTTGCATTAATAAATTAAATAAAAGCTTACAACCGAACGAAGCCAATTCCGCTCTCGCTTCACAACTTCACTCGGCCTCCACTCTCTCTCTCTACTTGCTACCTCTTCTCCTTCCTAGAATTGAATGAATAAAAACTAGCCCCATGGGCTTTATTTATAGGACTTAATCCTTGCTAATCAAGGTAAGAAATATCTATCTTCTATCTAAAGATAAAACTCTACTTGGAAATAAATAAATCTAAATGGGTAAAACAAGATAAATCCTTAGGGTAATTAAATGTCCCACCCTTAGAATAGATAAAAAGATAAAAAAAAGATAAAATCTCTCAACTCTTCATGTGCTAGGAATCTTCTCTCGAAAATATCTCTATCGGATTTAGGATAGAACTTTAAGTGGAGCCTGAAATCGAGTTGATGACGTCACTGGATGTAGGTCGATATCCACCTAGGTAGGTCGATATCGAGTTGACTTTTCTCGGCTTCAACTCTATTGCTCGATTTTGGCTTCCTGTGGAAATATTGACTTGATTTTGTTGGTCGATATCAATTACTATAGGTCGATATCAAGTTGCACCCTTGTCTGCTGGTCGATTCTGGAATTTTCCCGAGTCCTCGTTCATCGAATTGACGCATATGAGCATGTGTTGGAAAGCTCTTTTCGAGGGCTACAAACTCTCATGAAGACATCAGAACTTGACTCGGAATGATGAATGCCGAAAAATGGCCTTTTCTCCAGCTGCACCATCCTTAGCTTCTTCATGGGTTTTCCTTTAAGCTCCAAAGTGCGTCCGATTTCTGCGAAATTAAATAAAAACTAGTGTAGACTTTATAATTTGGCAAATAAGCATAAACTACATAGATTCTATATTAATGTAACCCAAATGCATGAAATGCATGCAGAAATCGATATAAAACTAGATATAAAACATGGCACAAAACATGGACATCAAATCACCCCATATTTAAGCTTGCTTGTCCCCAAGCAATAACTTGGATGGTCATTCAGGGGAAGAATTCAAAACTCTCAACATCATAGATTCATTTTTATATATCCCTGCAATCAATTACCATCCTCGAAAAGGTACTAATGTCAAAAATCCATACATGTGCAATCAAAAGCTACATCTACTCACAAAAGGAGGTTTATGCAAAAACAATTCATGTGACAAAGAATTAATAATCAAGAGGACTTTATTTAAGCTCAATAAGGAGTAGATTGGTAAAAGGCTAAAGGTGGGTAATATTTGGCAATGTGGTGCTAATAATCCGGGGAAATGGTGTACTTTCCAAATTGAATTTCCCCGGATAACCTTAGCACTGAGGAGTCCGGGGAAATGGTAAACAGAGGAGTCCGAAGCACTAAGTATCCGGGGAAATGGTGTAACTCTCTAACCTTAGCACTGCCTTCTCACGAGTCGCAAACATGGGTGTCATGAATGGCCCCGGATACTTAGTGCTTCGGACTCCTCGCCTGTGTGTCCCATCTCGCCGAACTATTATCTCAGCGAGCAGGGTCGATCTACCTTTATCTCCTAAGGTGATCGGATTTTTTCTCACTCATTAAAATTTCCATATATTTCAAACAATTTCCTACCAAACTCCAATAACAAAAACAATAATAATCTCCATAATGTAACATCATTTTCAACATAATCCCCGGATAAGGAACAAGGTAGAAAATGGCAATATTTGGAACATGCGGAGCAATATATGAAATAAGGCATAATATGGCTTTTGTGATGCATAAACATAGGTATAGATGAGGAATATAAACATATGAGCATTATATTGAAAATATAAAGTCTTCCATCCTCTTATCATGCAACATGTCAAAAGCCACTTCAAATTTTACCTCCTTTCATGGGTTTCAATAAAAAAAATATGTATTTCATTGTGACTTCCCTTTACTATGCAATTTCATGCTATATCTCTAATGAATCCAATTTTGCGTCGTTGAGTTCAATTAAGCTTCCATGACACTATTTCTTTGAACAATTTATAAGCTTTTGGGAGATGTCTCATAAAACTTTGAGTTTAGTAAATAAGCACAAAATTTTAAAAATTCACTCAAAATTCACCATCTAATAGCACAATAATATAAAATGTGATAATGAGCTTTTCCCCCACACCATACTTAGAATATACAGTGTCCCAACTGTATAAAATAATATAAAACAAAGGTAAAGGAAGGAACTCACTGAATAACGCGCTGTAGGGTCGAAATTAGGCTACAGTAGATTGCCAGAAGTCGATATCGACTAGGTGTAGGTCGATATCGACCGCAATTCTCGTCAGATTCCAAGTGTTCAGCTGGTTGAAATCGGGGATGGGTCGATATCGACCAATTCACTGGATATCGAGTGCATATAGTCGATATCGACCATGCTCATCTCCTCTGTTGCTGGTCGAAATCTACCTCAGAGGTCGATATCGACTAGGTATGGTCGATATCGACCAGATTGTTCCGACAGTTCTTGCTCAGTCCCAGATTTTCGACCTGTAAAATGTTAGTTTTCACACGCAGACAAGAATCCCACATGAAGTATTCAAGACAAAAATAAAAACCAAAATCAAAACCAAAACCATAAGTTTCAAAGTCCTCAAATTTAAAAGTTTTATGTACATGATCTAGATTTTAGAGTCGCTAGGCCGACTTCTCCGCTTGCGCTTAAGAACCCTTAAGGTAGGGCCCTCTTGTGCTTGGCCCTCATCCTAGATCATCTAGGTCCTGATTGTAGTATGCAAGCTCCGGTGATAGGTGGTTGCTTGCATAGAGTCCTCTTCCTTCCTACTTCTAACTTCAAGTCCTTCTCCTGCGCAGGTTAGCTTACCACGGGGTCTTGTCTCCTCTAATATTCTTATTGAATTTATTTATAGACGGACGAGAAGTAGGAATCATACCTGAACTTAACTTTTGGTGCCAAAAACAGAAATCTTTGGGCTGGGAGTCAGTCGATGTCGAGTACAAGTGGTCGACGTCGAGTATAGGGACCCCATACTTAGGCTCTTGGCAAGTTTGTAGCTCACCCCGTGGTCGCTTATGCTTTTCACCTCCATCCATGTAATTTCCTCCTTTGTAGGACCAAAGGAGAAATCTAAAACCTCATCGCCTATCGTGAAGGTGAGCAATCGCTTCCTGACACTGAACTTGGCATCTATAGTAGCTAGAAAAGGTCTACCAAGAATAATAGGACAAGTAGGATCTTCCGCACAATCTATAACAAGGAAATCAGCGGGAATAAAGAACTTACCAACCTGGACAGGGACATTATCAACCATACATGTAGGGATGACCACTGTATTGTATGCCATGTATAGTTTGGCATCCACATGCTCTATTGATCCTATCTTTACATTTTGCCAGATTAATAGGGGCATGATGCTCCCGCTTGCTCCTAGATCACACAATGCCTCATATTTAAAATGTCCAAATCCCACAGTAATAGAAAACTTACCAGGGTCAGGTCTCTTCTAAGGGAAGTCCATCCTTTTGCAGTCGCCGACGATTTCTGAGATTGATCGCTTGTTGCTAAGAATTTCCTTGAGGAACTTGACATATGCAGGCATCTCTTGAAGAGCTTTTGTAAAGGGAATTGAAACATTTAGTTCCTGAAGCATCTCAACAAAGCGTTTAAACCTACCTACAGTGGGATCTTTCAGCGCCTTGGAAGGGAAAGGAAGCGTCTTCTTCTGCTTCGGAGCGGAATCAGCTGTCGAAGGTGATGCCGACTGGCAAATATCGACTGGAGGGGACTCAATATCGATCACATGTCTGTCGATATCGACCTGGTTTTGGTCGATTTCGACTTCCTGGGTCAGGATCGAGTTTGTTGGTGCTGTAGGGTCAATATCGACCAGTAGGTGGTCAATATCGAGTAGGGGATATTAGGTAAATAAAATAACAAAGCTTTAGATTTCGGAATAAACTTTATGTAAAAGAAAACTTCCAAGATCGGGGTTTGCGACAACGATAACCAAACATGCATAAGGCAAGATAAAAAAGAATAATCATGCAATCTCATCAAAGGATCAAGCTTTCGCCTTTTCCAATAATTAGACAACTCTTTCAAGAAACCCTAATTGTATCTACCGATTTTATGTTTATAATCCAAGTTGTTAACATGGATCTCTATTGAATAGGTAATAAACATATAACAGGTAGTGGATGATCAAAGCATAACAAAGGTCGAATCTTTACCTCAAACACGCATGGCTATCGCTGGGCTCACCCCAACCCTAGAAGTAGGTGGGCTACTCGCTCTTCATCGCAGGAAAAAACATTAATAATAAAAGAAAATAACTTTGCATTAATAAATTAAATAAAAGCTTACAACCGAATGAAGCCAATTCCGCTCTCGCTTCACAACTTCAATCGGCCTCCACTCTCTCTCTCTACTTGCTACATCTTCTCCTTCCGATAATTGAATGAATAAAAACTAGCTCCATGGGCTTTATTTATAGGCTTTAATCCTTGTTAATCAAGGTAAGGAATATCTATCTTCTATCTAATGATAAAACTCTACTTGGAAATAAATAAATCTAAATAGGTAAAACAAGATAAATCATTAGGGTAATTAAATGTTCCACCCTAGAATAAATAAAAAGATAAAAAAGATAAAATCTCTCAACTCTTCATGTGCTAGGAATCTTCTCTCGAAAATATCTCCATCGGATTTAGGATAGAACTTTAAGTGGAGCCCAAAATCGAGTTGATGACGTCACTGGATGTAGGTCGATATCGACCTAGGTAGGTCGATATCGAGTTGACTTTTCTCGGCTTCAACTCTGTTGCTCGATTTCGGCTTCCTGGGAAATATTGAGTCGATTTTGTTGGTCGATATCGACTACTATAGGTCGATATCGAGTTTCACCCTTGTCTGCTGGTCGATTCTGGTCGATTCCGGAATTTTCGACCAAGATTTGGTCGATATCGAGTAGCCTTGGTCGATATCCATCAGTCTTCTCAACATCCTGCTCTGTTCTTTAAACGCGGTTTCCCGAGTCCTCGTTCGTCGGATTGACGCATATGAGCATGCGTTGGAAAGCTGTTTTCGAAGGCTACAACTCTCATGAAGATATCAGAACTTGACTCAGAATGATTAATGCCGAAAAATGGTCTTTTCTCCAGCTGCACCATCCTTAGCTTCTTCATGAGTTTTCCTTTAAGCTCCAAAGTGCGTCCGATTTCTGCGAAATTAAATAAAAACTAGTGTAGACTCTATAATTTGGCAAATAAGCATAAACTACATAGATTCTATAATAATATAACCCAAATGCATGTTATGCATGCATAAGTCGATATAAAAGTAGATATAAAACATGGCACAAAACATGGACATCATACCACGACAATAAACATGAGTAGATTATAAATGACATAAAGATGCATGCTTTATATCAAATAATTTTCTTTATTAATAAACATGAATATAGAGACTCTCACATAAACTCTAAGTGTTACTATCCCCATTTCATAATTAATCCAAATTCATAATAAGATCACTTTCGCTTCAATATCACAAATAAGGATCACCTACTACTTTTGTAGAAGAATCATTCATATAGGATAGAAGATGATAAAGACATACAAATTCATAAATTCATAAATTCATAAATAAAACACGCATATCTATGTTGGGATCACCCCAACCCTAGAAGAAACAAATTCGAAACAAAACATAATAAAAGAAAATAACTTTATCATAAACTAAAACTAGAATATACAACCATTCGTCTCCTTCCTCCTTCTCTGTCGCCTCTCTCCTCCCTTCCTCTCTCCTTGAGTCCGAAGACGACTTGACTTGAATGAATGAAAAACCATATATGGCTCAACCCTTGCTAGTCAAGGAGAGCAATCTATCTATCTTCTATCTATATCTATCTAAAGATATAATTCTAGATAAAAGGAAATAAATGTAAATTGGTAAAATAGATAAATCCTTTGGGTAATTAATTGTTCAACCTCTTAAGATAGAAAGTAGATAAAATTGATAAAATATCTTCTACTTCATGTGCAAGCAACTTCCATTTGGATTAGGACTCGAAATCTGTGTCAGGTCGGTTTCTGCATGTCACTTGATATCGACCAATATGGGTCGATATCGACTTGTCTCTTCATTTTGAGTTGATCTTCACTCGATGTACATTGGCTCCTTGGGGGGGGGGGGGAATTTTGAGCGGGTGTTCACTCGATATCGAGTGGGGGCACTCAATATCGACTACCTTGGTCGATTCCTGGTCATGAGTAGTCTTCATGGTCGATTTCTGGTGAGACTTCACTCAATATCGAGTCAAACTCACTACACAATTAAGATCTATTGTTTCACTTTCTTGCAGCGGTTGATCTATTGTGGCATTTTTTGCGACGATTTAGTCTATTGTGGCAGTTTATGCAGCGATTTTGATCATTGATTACTAAACTACATATTGTGGCGGTTTTAAATACCCTATTGTGGTGGTTTTTAACCTATTGAGGCGGGTTTTAGTAAAATACTTTTCCCACCCCTAATGAAGCGGGTTTTTTAATAATTGTTTTAATGCAAATCTTCAGATGTGCTCTGTAGCTCTTTCTAGTTTCTTCCGTCTTCGATATCAGCTCTAGTTTCTACTTTGAAGATCTATTCTTCCGAGTTTAAGCTTCCCAGATCTACTTTCTTTCAGTCAATGAGCTCTTGCTGCCGATATCCTCCTCTTCGAATACCTCTTCATTATATTGGTCTCCTCTTCACTGAATTCTTCCTAATTCCAAAAGCCCTAAATTACAAACTCCGAATCGCTTCATACAAACCCTAATCTCACGCTAAATCACATTAATGGATTCTCCCTAATTCTCAACTTCTGAATCGCAATCGCAGCCTCAGAAGACGGTGGATTTGGAATTCCGCTTCCACTTCGTCGGCGTCCTCTTCGTCGACATCCTCTTCCGCTTCCGCTCCCCTCACCTACTTCCACTGGACCACTGTTGTCATCTTTGCCTATTCTACACTTGGTTTCTTCTCTCTTTTCTTTTTCTGCGGTATGTAATCTACTTCTTTCCTCGTTCAAATCTCTATAATTAAAATGTGTTTGGCTGGATTTAGTTGGGATTTTTGAAGTTTTCCTGGGTTTAAAGTTTTCGTGTCAAGAAATTTCGATCTCGTACCTTTTGAGTTGGTTGTTTTATGAGATAGGACTTGTTTAGGGTTCAGACTATATATTGATAATCCTATTCGTTACCGATTGATTTTTTTTTTTTTTTTCCAATCTGACATATTTGTAAGGGGGAAGATAGCTCATTGATTGTCTTGCTTTTCTTCATCTTGTTTATGGGGATGACTTTACTTGACTAAGATTCAACATTTTGGTGGTGAGCACATCAAAAAGTTTTTGGCTAGTCCATAATGTAATCAAGTAACCAGAGTTTAGTATAAAAATATAATTTTTGGCTAATATAGAAAGAGAATAGAAGCAAGTCAAGTTTTAGTGTAAGCTTTAAAGACTTAGATGAAGATCAATTGTAGGCTAATGCTAAAGCTAGCTTTGCAAATTGGCCTATTTTTTATATATATCCCTCATCTTTTCTACAATCTGTTTCAACTTTTTCCTATGCTAATGTTTTCTCATTTTTTGAGACACCCATTTAAACTGATTTTTGTTTCTATGATAATTGCATTAGTGAAAGCCAACAACTCAAGGAATTACCTAGATAGATAAGGTAAAAATATGTTAACTTCTCAAAACCACCTGATTCTAAAAGTAGCAATTAACTCTTTTTTACCATAGACATTTTAAGCCTTTTGTTAACATTCTAATTAATAGTAAATATTAAATGGTGGCTGGCAATGAGTTGTGAACAAGAATCAAATAATATTATATAATGCACAACTTCTAAAATCAAAAGTTAAATCGAAATAGACCAATTATACTATTCTACTACCCCTTGACCAATACTCGATGGAATCTAAAGGTTGGGTAACCACTAGATGGAGTACTAGGATGACTTTTTAATATAAAATCATTTAATGGGTTTAAGGAACTATGGTATAGCTCACATTATTTTTAATATAAAATTTTATTTTCCTTCTAGAAAAAAATCATTTGGAAGGCAAACTTCTTATTCTCACGCTTCTGCTTGTTGAGTACTAGGATGATTTTTTTTATTTGAGCTTTGATTAAAATGACAGTAGTTATGTTCGTTCCTTTTATCACAATTGAGAGTGTGCACTCTATTAATTATAGTCATGGTTATTCTCTTATTACAATGGTTTGGAAGTGTTGACATATGATATCTTAAGCGTCAACTTTCTAGTCTTGGATCTCACATTATAGACTAATGCATGCAGGCCACGTTCTAGATGACCGGTCAAGATCGATAATGTAGCCTAAAAGTTGTAAGAGATGGAATTCAATCAGGTTGATGTATGTAGCACCAACTTTGATCTTGTCAAACCCAATCACTTTGTTTTATATTGACCACTTTGTAAATTTTGGTTTGTTGAATCAGATCTGAATAATAATATGGGGATAATTGCAACACTTGGGAGTCAAGACAAAAGAGTTCATGGAGGCAGGGCTGGTTGTAAACAGGATCACTTTAGCGGAAATTGCCACGTCAAGGAGTTCATGGAGGCAGGCTTGATCACTTTAGCTGAATTATTATAAAGATAACAAGTCTTATGTTATATTGATAGCTAGTGTGTGATTATATTTTTTGTTGTAGCTAGCTAAACAATTAAGGATCTTATCAAGATGCATCCTAAGTTCATTTGTTTCCCAAAATTACCTTCATGTAGAAAGTTAGTTTGTGCCCTGAGCCCATGATAACTTACTTGGTAGGAGAAATATTTATATAAAAAAAAACCTAAGCTATTATATAAGAATCCTTTACAAGACATGGTGCTTTCATGTGACTTTCTATATCCTTTTAATTTTAAGAACTATGTAAGAGTTTCAACTGACTCTTACCATCTCTTCTTCTGGATTCAGGAAAACTAAGGTATCATGATGAATCCATACTTTGACACTTATCCCGTCTTTCCAGGTTAAAGAGCTTAATTATCTCAGGTCAGTTATTGATCTTTTATATATTTTAAAAGAATTTCAAATTCACCAACTTTACGGAGTTTACGGAATTTTATCCAGCGTTCCCTTGAAATGTTCTCCCTACACGCAGAGACAAAACTCATCAATTCCTTCGCCATTGAATTTGGGGTTTTTAGACACCGAACATAGATTTGGTTTGACATGGGAGGCGAAGTAAGCTTGATGCTTGGCTGGAGTTGTGACGAATTAGGGGAAGAACGTGAACTGGGAAATGTAGCTAAATTGGTGTGAGGAATTTAAAACAACCTTTTTATTCTTTGGAAAATCCTCCTTTGTATGTTCTTTGATAAATGAAATATGAGTTTAACATGGGGATCATTTTTGTTCTGACCCCGCATGTTCTTATGGATTCAGGAAGATGTAGATATCATATAAAACCTGCCTAGATGTAGAATATATGTAGAACGGGATTAAAATCTTGCATTGCATTGCATGACTTCATGTAGACGAGATGAAAGTCTTGCATTGCATTGCATGACTTCTTGAAAGAAATGTCTAAGTATTTGTTTTTTTAAAAGATACAATATTATATTTATTAGTTAAGTTTACAACCTCTAGTGAAAAGCCATTTTACTTTTTCACATCTTGCCTTTACCTAACGTTCTCAACCTGGAATCCAAAACAAGCACTTACTGTCTATCAAGTTAAAAAAAATTATATAACATTTTCACAAGAAAATGAACATAAATTTCTCAGGTAAACAAGGCAAATATGCGACTCATGGGAAGGGCGTGACTTTTGTATAACACCTAGCTGTCAGTTCTAAGACGTAGGAACTGAATTGTATCATATATTTGTGTGTGTTTTCTGAATTGCAGAGTGCCAAAAAGGCAAAGCTTTTATGGGTATTAGCAGCTTGCTCCTTTACATCAGTAATTCTCTCAACCATCATAGTCTTCGCTGTCAAGCCAACCACCCGCATGTTCCTCAATGGTTTGTTAGGAGTTTGGTGATGAGATCTTTGTTTTGAACGTGTAATGAGCCTTCTTTCTGTGAAAAAAATTGGATTTGAAGAATTGGTTTCTTCTTCTTGAATTCTATCCAATCTAGGGCCTATTGGGGAGTATAACCAGTTTTTGTACTCGGATTTTAGATTCATAGCCTTCGAATCTCCATAAATTTCATATATTTTCTAGGGCTATATTTAATTTTGGGTGTCAACTTTGGATCAAAGGGACTATAATTGATCAGCTGCTCCCTTTTTTAGATGTTTTTGGACCACCTTTGGCTTGGGAAAACCGAAGAGATGAGGGGAAAAGATAAATAAATACACTCCTATTTGTTTTTAACTCTGAAGTTGAATGATTGTTATTGCTACTTCTTTCTTAGTCCTATTTGTTTTTTGGCCTAGGATGCTCTGATTCAGGATCTGAATCGTAATTCAGAGCTGCGTTTTTCGAGGTGTAATCCATTGGATGATCAGAACAGCTCATGGGGATCGGTTCATACGGATGATTTCTGGTTGGAGCTTTTGCTGGCTGACTAGTCAACCTTCATTCCTGGTTCTTTTCAGTTACTTCATCGATCTGTTTTCCCTAATAAGTTTTAGGTTTTGGATTGTAGTTTAGGTTAAAGCTGTTACTTTGATTAGATTTGAATCTGATTTGTAGGGACGCTGTTTTGATTAACTTGATTAGGTGGTATTTGATTAATGTGAATTATGAAGTTATACACCATGATATGTTTGAATTTGAGGGAAATTTTCATGTTTAATATGTGATTGATGATAGGTACAAACAAATATGTGGAAAAAAAAGCTCACATTTCTGACTATTAGAATGCACCACAGAATAGGGTGCATTCTATTAATTTTTTAAAAAACGTTGGACTTTTTAGCCTGGGCCTGCTGAACCCAGGCTAAAAAACATGTATTTTTTTATTTTGGTAAATCAAAAACCGCCACATTAAAAAAGGAAAATGCCACATTAGATAAGAGAACCGCCACAATAGATATGAACTAACCGCCGTACTAGATAGGTCTATTGTGGCGGTTTATTTACCTATTGTGGCGGTTTTTAGTTTCCATAATAAACTGCCACAATAGATGCAAAAACTGCCACACTAGACCTAATGCAATGTGAGCAACAGAGGCGGGTAAAAATCGCCACAATAGGTCTTTTGTGGCAGTTTTTAGGCCTAATGTGGCGATTTTGATCTGCCATATTAGGCCTTAATTGCAATAGTGATTACTCGATATCGACTCATCATGGTCGATTTCTGGTGAGGCTTCACTCGATTTCTGGTCATCTTGGTCTATTTTTGGTGCTCTAGTCGATATTGAGTGAGTTCTGTCGATATTGAGTGGTTTTCCAGCTTCTCTCTTCTTCTCCGAATTACCTTGAAAATGTCTGAATTTTTGCAAAATTAAACAAGAACTTGTGTAGACCTCTATAATTCCCAAATAAACATAAACTACACAAGTCCTATGCTTTCCCAACCCCAGAAATATAAAATATGGACAAAAATCGAAATAGAAGTAAGCGAAAAACATGGTGAAATGAGCGCACATTAACACCCCATACTTATGCTTGCTTGTCCTCTAGCAATACTTTTAATGGTCATACAAGGGAAGAAACTAAACTCTCAACATCAAAGATTCATTCTTATATAACCCTGCAATCAATTACCATCCTCGTAAAGGCACTAATGTCACCAAATCCATGCCTATGAATAAAAGCAACATCATACACAGAAGGAGGGTTATGCGAAAATAATTCATACGAAAAAGCATTAATACTCAAGAGGACTTTTATGCACATGGTAAAGAAAAGATAAAAGGTATAATGGTGGGCTATATTTGGGCAATGTGGTGCTAAATCAAGGAAGAACTTCTTCAAACTTTGCTTTCTTTGCTTTGATGCACTTTTTCCCTTCATATGATATTTTCACAACCCTGATCCTCTCATGATTCACTATTTACTTTTTTCAATATTATGCTTTTACCTCTCTAACCTAAGCACTGCCTTGGTGTCCCATCCTGCGGAACTTAGTGCTTCGGACTCCTCTCCTTGGTGTCCCATCTTGCGGAACTAAAATCTCAACGCATGCCGGGTCGATCTACCTTTATCTCATGACGTGACCGCATTTTCTTTCTCTCATTAAATTTTCCATAAAATATCATTCTCTTGCCAAACTCCAAATATATGATACAACACAATAACCATATAATAATCTCCATAATATGACATCAATTTCTCAACATACTCCCAGAATAGGTAATAAGGTAGAGAAATAGCCGTTATTTAGAACATGTGGAGCAATAATAATATAAGGCTCATAATATGGTTTTTGTGGTGCAGAAGCATAGGTAAGGATAAGAATATAAAAATGAGCATTATATGGAAATATAAAGTCCTCCATCCTCTTATCATGCATACGTCAAAAGCAACTTCAATATTTACCTCCTTTCATGGTTTTCATAAAAATATGCATTTTGTTGTGGCTTCCTTTTACTAGACAATTTCATGCTATATCTCTAATGAATCCAATTTTGTATCGTCGAGTTTAATTAAAACTTCGAGGACACTAATAAAAAAATTTCAATGGGGGTGATAAAAATAGAGTTTTGATGTTAACATGAAGCATAAATATGAATAACTAAATGCAAAGTACCATGTATAAAGCAATCGGAGAATAATCATAAATAAAATATAAGTAAGCCTCCCCCCCCCCCCACCCCATACTTAGAGAGTACAGTGTCCACACTGTATAAAAGCAAGGGTAAAGGAAGAAACTTACTATACATATGCGTGAAACTAAAAAACGGGAGCACTGCAGGCTGGTGTGTTCCAAGCTTCAGAGTGGTCCCCGGTCGACCACAAGCCTGCGTCACTCGATATGATCAGTCAACATCGAGTCTATGACTCGACATCGAGTCTATGATTCGACATCGAGTCCTTTTTCAGCGTCTTCATACCTTTGCCTGCTTGCAGTTCTCTGAGTTGCCCAAAGTCATCAAAGAAAATGAAAACCTTGTATGAAGTAAAGAAAATAAAACAAAAACAAATTTATTAAAGAAGAAAAACAATAGCGGGTTGCCTCCCGTAAGCACTAGGGTTTAAGTCGGTAGCTCGACATACTTCCCTTTAAGCATTAGCTTGACTCATCTTTGTCCGGAGGTATAGGTGGATCTAGTAGTTCCTCCGGTGGTGGGAAGCGTGGGATGTCATCCGGGGGCATCGTATGAAGAAGCTTAAACCTCCCCAAGTGAACGCTCCCTGGCTTCACCCATTCATATTCCTGAGCCCCAGTTGGTCTGCATAAAGGAAGACATAAAGAAGACCTACATACCTCATTATCATATCTCTTCCTCTTCATTGGTTGATTTGGTCGCGCACTCCCACCTCATCAAAACGGTGGAGTGGGAAGAGATATTTCCACCTCATCATGCGGAGCTTAATGCCACTTTGCGAGGACCCCATACTTGAACACGAACATCAGTTGCTCAAAATCCTCGGGGAAGGCCTTCACCTTGTAAGGTAAAAGCGACCTTGAAGCATCATGGGCAATGACATCCGGCTTTTTCCTTGGTATCTCTTATAAAGTTCCTTCAACTGGTTCATCAAAGATAGATAATAAATATGTAAACGAGGCCAAGGAAGGACATACCAGAACTTCTGTTGTACAGTCGATTTCGACTGGTGTGCACTCGATATCGACTGATATTTCGGGATCAGTTCCCCCAGAATGTGTATATGTCGAGTCTAGATAGTCGACGTCGACTGGCTCATAAAAGGGAACGTTGTCGAACCATTGAATTAGTGATATTTCTATGTCTTTGTAGTGGATGATTTCGATTGATCTATGTCCAGTAGATTTATTAGGGTCGAATAGGGTTGCACTATTCATGTTCTAATTTGTGTCGAATCGATATGCCAATTGGTCTTAAAACTTGAGTGTTTAATGCTACTCTTTAGTGATATTGAATAAGAAGATTATATCTTTGCGGATCTATCAACTTTAGTCAAGTTGACATATGCTTGGAAATATCTTCTCTATCGTATTATCAAGACGTTACAATCATCTGTCTCTTTACTTCACTTTGTTATCAATTTGCTATAAGTCATTGCTTAGGTCGTAAGAATCATTGTTAGAAACATTTTATATCAACCATTCTCTCTGTGGGTTCAACTCCGGACTTCATCGCTATACTCGTTTGTTGGTTTATCAATATATTGATTTACTAATCTATTGGTTTGAGATTTGAGTTAGGATTGACGAGAGTGTTTCTCGACCAAATATATTTGTAGTCAAGACCCCGCTATAGGATAGTGGATTCAGGTTCGTCCTCGGGGAGAAGTTAGTTGTCCTAGGTTTAGTTGGTTTTGAGGTTCGGGAATAGCGGGAAGAGGTGTAAGTTTGCTATCGCTGTTGACGTCGACTAAGACTTGGTCGATGTCAAGGGTTGGAGAGGGAATGTTGGTTGGTGTCGAGTAGAATCTGTGCGGAATAAAAATAATGAAATAAAAAAAATAAAGATGCAAACTTCTAAGGTTATGGATCACCAAACCAATAAACAAGTGTAGATTATGAATCACATAAAGATGCATGCCTTATATCAAATAACTTTCGTTATTAAAAAACAAGAATATAGAGCCTCTTACATAAACTCTACGTGTTACTATCAATATTTCATAATTATTCCAAATTCATAATAAGATCACTTTCGGTTCAATATTACAAATAAGGATCACCTACTACATTCGTAGAAGAATCATACATATAGGACAGAATATGATAAAGACATACAAATTCATAAATTCATAAATAAAACACACATATCTATGTTGGGATCACCTCAACCCTAGAAGAAGGAAAGTAGAAATAAAACATAATAACAGAAAATACCTTTATCATAAACTAAAACTAGAACTTACAACCATTCGTCTCCTTCCTCCTCCTTCTCTCTTGCCTCTCTCCTCTCTTCCTCTCTCCTTGCGTCCGAAAACGACTTGACTAGAAAGAATGAAAAAACAGCCCCTAGGGCTTTATTCATAGGGATCAATCCTTGCTAGCCAAGGAGAGCAATGTATCTATCTTCTATCTATATCAATCTAATGATATAATTCTAGATAAAAGGAAATAAATCTAAATTGGTAAAATAGATTAATCTTTTGGGTAATTAATTGTTTAACCCATTAAGATAGAAAGTAGATTAAATTGAAAAAATATCTTCTACTTCATGTGCAAGAAACTTCCATTCGAATTAGGACTCGAAATCTGCGTCGGGTCGGTTTCTGCAAGTCACTCGATATCGACCAATATGGATCGATATCGACTCGTCTCTTCATTTTGAGTTGATCTTCACTCCATGTCGGCTCCTGGGGTGAATTTCGAGTGGGTGTTCACTCGATATTGACTGCTTTGGCCGATTCTTGGTCATCAGTAGTCTTCATGGTCGATTTCTGGTGGGATTTCACTCGATATCAAATCAACTGACTCGATATCGACCCATCATGGTCAATTTCTGGTGAGACTTCACTCGATTTCTGGTCATCTTGGTCAATTTTTGGCACACAAGTCGTTATTGAGTGAGTTTAGTCGATATTGAGTGGTTTTCCAAGTTTTCTCTTCTTCTCCGAATTGCTCCGAAAATGTCTCGATTTTTGCAAAATTCAACAAGAACTTGTGTAGACCTCAATAATTCTCAAATAGACATAAACTACACAAATCCTATGCTTTTCCAACTCTGAAATAGTTGTAAGCAAAAAACATGGTGAAATGAGCGCACATCAAGGATATTATTACTATTTGGCAATGGACGAAAAAGCCAATGATGTTCGTTCCGCACCAGCTCCTCATGCTCATCTCTACTCATCGAGTAGACTAAGATGCCATCGATGAAGACGATGACGAATATGTCCAAGAAATCGATTAACACATGGTTCATGAGCTCCATGAATGCAGCTGGTGCATTGGTCAGCCCAAACGGCATTACCACAAACTTGTAGGGTCCATAGCGAGTATGGAAAGCGATCTTCTGAGCATCCTCGTGTTTCACTCGAATCTGATGATAACCCGACCTCAGATCAATCTTTGAGAAGATAATGACCCCCTGTAGTTGGTCCATCAGGTCATTAAATCCGGGGAAGAGGATAACGGTTCTTCACCGTCACCCAGTTCAGCTCCTGATAATCAATGCACAACATCAACGATCCATCATTCTTCTTGACGAACAACACTAGCGCTCCCCAAGGTGATGCACTAGGCCAGATCTAGCGTTTCTCAACTAGCTCCTCTAGTTGAGCCTTTAGCTCAGCCATCTCCGTTGGCGTCAGCTCAACCTCTGTTGGTGGGGGAAGTCCTTACAGCTTCTCTGGAAATTTATCGGTGAAGTCTCTAACGATGGGAAAATCTGACAAGTTATGGTGTACGCGATCCACCTCTAAAGCATAACACCAATATCCGACGCAACCCTGGTCGAGAAGTTTGGCTGCTTTGACTGCGCTGATGAGCCTGCCGTTCCTCTTAGGGTGGCTCTGCCAAATATGATGCTCGGCCCCGTCGGCTGCCAAAATCGACACTATCCTCCTCCTCAACTGTATAATCGCCCCATATTGCTCCATGAAGTCCATACCCTGAATTATATCGCCCATCCTCAATGGCATGATAATAAGGTCGATTGGCCACTCTCGGTCACCTATCCGGATGGGACACCCTAAAATCTCTTGTGTTGTCCCAACCTTGGTCCCATATGCTAGACCAATAGTAAGGGGTGAACTACTCGTGCAGCTCAGGCTCAGTCTGGCCACGCATGCCTCTGCTATGAAGTAGTGAGTCACACCAGTGTCAAATAAGAAAGCTAGACATGCACTCATCATGGAAAAATATCGTACCTGCGGAAGTCGGGGCTGAGCGGTCATCGGCGTGCATCTGAAATATGCGGGGCGGTGGGGGGTAATTCTAGTACTCGGCCTCCAGAGCACTAGCCACGATCATATTTGGACCCTGACGGTCCTGTAGGAGCTGACCCTCTACCCTAACCTAACCCTGACGGCCCTCTGCCTCCACGACCATGGCCTCGACCTCCTTTGCCTCCGCCTTGGCCTCTGCCGGAAGAATCGCCTTGCCCCTGGCACAGACCTTGGCCTTAGGGATAAGTCAATAGTAGTGGCTGAAGAATAGTAGGAAGTTTCGGCGGCTGTGCAGTAGTTAAAGCTCCATGACTCTATGGGCATCTAGCAGCTCGGTGCCCCATCGTACCACAGTTGAAACAAACGGTCGAACGGTCTGGGCAAGAAGCAACATAGTGGCCCCTTTTGAAACATCCATGGCAGGTCACACTCCTCGCTCTGGCATCTCTTCCATAAGCAGTCTGAACCGGGGGTACTCTCTGAGTAGCTCTATGATATCCTCCTCTAAAGCCTCCTTTGTTAGATCTGTCATCTCCACGGGTGTCAGCTGAATGTGCCCTCTTCGCCTCAGGGAGATCGGTAGAGTAGGAAGTCTCAGACACAATCCTCTACTGGTCGTACATGACGATAACCTCCAAGAATTGATCAAAGCTGATCATGAATCCAAGCACCTAGTATATCATGCACGTAAAGTAGGGTGGTCTATCTAATCTGAGTAAGCTCCGAAGAGACTTACCTGGCTAGTAGAACAACCAAAGTAGAATCCTAGAAAATCAACACTAACAATCATATAATATCACCTAGATCCACATCAGAACACATACATAAGTCTATATTTAACCATTCAGTCAGACAAGCACACATCATTCAATAGAATCAACCATATCCTTCTCATAATTTCATTCAGCCACATTCATGTAGTCGTAATAATATATCTGTATGATCATATATCTCAAAACTTTGTCATATTCATCATAATTCATAAGGCATAAATCAATTGATACATAACTCTAACATCTCATAATGTCGTTAGTGAACCAATCATGCCATTAGTCTACACAAACAATGCTATTAGTCAATCAATTATATCAGCATGATAGTTAATCATTGATCACATAACTTTTTGAGTTAGTCCCGAAAACCATTTCAAAAACCAAGTTACCGATTAGAATATCCGACCTTAAACTCTTACGAAATTCGTTTCCCAAAACTCCAAATCAGATCTTTAAGTCAGTCATTAAAACCTCGAAAGTGTTGAAAATAAGTCGCAAAAACGATCGTTGAAAACCTTGAGAAATAGCCTTTAAAACCATCGAACAAGGGGCATTTCGCCGTGTAGAAAGTGGCTCTTGCCACCGCGAGATGTCCTAAGGAGCACCCACGGAAAAAGGCATGTCGCGGCCGTGAGAGCGCTCTCGTGCTTGCGAGTTAGGGGTGCTAACAAGGATCTCACGGCCGCGAGCGTCTCGTACTCGTGAAAGGCTCGAGTCGCGGCCGCAAGTCTTGGGGTAAGGCCACCCCAGAAGCCTTCTCGCCACCGCGAGATCATCCTCGGCGCTGGGAGCGAGAACCCTAGGCCGGGTGTTCTTCCTAGTAGCCACGAGTTCATGCTCGCGGCGGCGACAAGGTGCTGAATCCTTGATTAAAGCTCCGTTTCTGGACTTGTTTAATGTTGTTGGTTGCTCCCTTCTCTCCCAATTTTTCCTAGGACTTCCAGGCATATGTTAGTACAAAAATAACATGAAAAACTCAGCAATTCGAAGACATTTCTCACCCACCTCTTCCTTGCTTCACTTTTCTTCTCCCCGGTGACTTGTGATACAATTTTGGAGCTGATTCTTCTGGATCCGCTAGTTGGGTGAGCTAGAGAGTTAGTTTCAGGTTAAAGGGTGAAACATTAAGAGTTTAGAAGTGAGAGGAGGAGAAAAGAACTATCTCTGTATTGTTGGTAGCCTTCAAGTGGTTCCTTGGTCTTCAAATGGAGGTGGAGAGAATACTGAGTTCCTTGGTTCTTGTGGAGGGAGAAGGAGGAGGTGATGGAGAAGTGTTTAGGGTTTGGCCGATAGAAAGAGAGAGGAGGAGGAGAAAGGGGGTTGTTTTGGTGGTTGGTTGTGGTGTTTAGGCTTGTGAGATGGCGGCTGAGTGGTGGTGGGAGGGTGTTGGTAGTGACAACACCATGGAGAAGGGAAAGATATATTTTAGGGTTTTTAGGTTTTTGGGTTTGTGAGGAGTGAAAAACCCTACCCTCTCCTCTCACTTTAAGATAAGTTCTAACTTGCATTTTTGGCTTCAAGTGGAGTTTGAATCGTCATGATGTCATGGACTTATCTTCAAGGGTGGAATTTGTGGTGGGATTTGAAGATGAGAGTAGGTTTTGTCTCTTTCCATAAAACAAGGGAGCAAGGGATGTTGAAGCGAAAAGGAGAATCGGCGTGTTCCACCCAAAATGGGAGAGGATCTTTGACTTGGCATGCTCAAGGCTTCACATAGGTTAGGGCATCTCGGCCAAGCATGGGGCGAGGGCGGGAAATCTTGTTCCGACGTTGAAAGCTTGAATACCAAGGGGCTTCCCGAAGTTAGTTCCTGATGTTAGCTTCCCAATTCCCACTCTCTCTTTCGTGAAGGTAGAATTTTGAAATTTGAGTATCGAGATTGCCATGTTAGTTCCATAAATTTTGGTTAGGTTGGAAATCCGCTTTAGGAGTTAAAAATCCAAGTTAAAGAATTTTTCTGTTAAATTCCGCTTTCAAATTCATTTTGATTATCTTTTTCCAAAAAAATAGGATTTCAAAATTCGCACCTTTACATCATCTACCTCTAAAAACAAGTCTCGTGCCGGAGACTAAAACCAAAACAAGGTAGGGGATGAAGTCGAAGTAAGTGAGTCTAGAAACCACTTCGTTGAACACGTAAGTGCCTCACAAGTTCCCCCATAAGTAACTCACAGTGTCCTAGTCATGATCATATTACTTCCAAGGATCGTAGAAGGATGTAGTATGGGCCCTACCGCATCCTACTTCGGCTCCTAGGTCATATCATACTAAAAACATCGTAACGTCACCACTAGGTCTTAGCAATCAGCTATTGGTGCCCCCGTAGATGCCTGTATCCACTTCGCGGTTATGCCATCAAGATTGGCACTCTGTGGGCCAAGACGGTTCGAGGACCCGATCATCCCGAAAAAGAAGAAGGCATCACCATGAATTCAAGCTTGTTGAAGGGTCAACGCCGAGGGTCTTGGAATCGGCGCCGAGGGTCCTGGGATCGCCTAGTCAATTGAGCTAATACTAGTTGATATATAGCAATGGCTAGGCGGGTCAATTGCTAAAAGAAAAGCCAAATCTTGCATATGCTCCTTGATTACCGTCAATTGCTGTTGACCTTCATGTGTAATTGATGCGAAAACAATTGACGAATTGCTAATTAGGAGTATTTCAATAGGCTTTCAAATTGCCTCACAGTAGCACTTCCACTCGGATTGATTTTTCGATTCCAATAACGAAAGAGTAAATAGCATTGAATATACCAAAAAGTTAAACTCTTTGCAAAAGTAACTCCATCCTCCAAATTTTGCAAAAGTAGTAGTTGTGTTCGAAATATTGCAAAAATAGAAGGTGGATATGACTTCCTTTTACAAGTTAATTGTAATGATTATTATTTTAAATTGGAGATCTGCAAGTGGTGGCAGAGGAGAGAGAGAGAGAGGGGAATCTTTAAATGCATAGGATAGAGAGGAAAGAGAGGGAAGATGGATCGAAAACACAGACAACCCAATGATCAGTTGTATGCCAAACAATATGAAATACGTGTCAGCAACTTAATATTATGTGTCGACCGAACGTTAAACCGTGTCAGCAACTTAAGATCCCCATTGTATGATTCGTGGACTTTATGTATTTGTTAGCAATTCGTAGGCATCGAAATATCATTGGCATGAAAATTTATTTTTATAGCACAAGTGTAGATATTGGTGGAACGTAAACCACAATAACTGGCACGTAAATTTTATCTGGCACGTAAGTTTGGACTTCGGTGCATTTCTGAGTCTCTGTCATTTATTGTTATATTCGGACTTGGGTTTATCTGTTAGAGTAAAAAAAAGTTGGCAAGGGATATACCTGTACTGTCACATAAATAGACGTTAGTGGCACGAAGAACGTATTGACTGACATAAAAGTCATGTATTTCTCTCTCTGTCTAGAAAATAATCTCACTTCGAAATATTTTTTTCCCTAAACATATATAAAGTGGGTGTCTATAGATAGATAAAATTACATTATGTTCAAAAATAAATTTATTTTTTAATTTTAACAAAATGAAAATAGTTGAAAATTAATTTAAAACAGTTAAAATTTAAGACCCGACACTTGGCGATCTCCCATTTGATCCCTTCAAATTCGGTACCACTTGCCTCTCTCTTCCCCTAACTTGTAACCTGATGAAATGGGGACCAAAATATTTGCAAAACTAGCAAATCCCCCCCCCCCTCCCCCCGCACATTTTCCACTAGCAAGGCTAGTTTTGCAAACCCTCAATCTTTTTGGTATAGTTATGCAATTTTTCCATAATAAAACATGGAGGGAATATATATTGAAACACCTGTATTTGGTCAACAATGGCGGCTGCTTACAAAGTTGCAAATCATAGTGACGTGGTATGATTTGATGAAAGTAAATTTCAAAGCATATGAAACAAATTTCACTCAGCAACTGCGGCTTGACCACAAAGTACCAATCGCAAGTAATTTTGATGGGACGAATATAAAACAGTGAGGGTTGAATAGCAACTGCGGCTTGACCATAAAGTACCAATTGAAAGTACTTTTGATCGGACGAATATGAAACAATGAGGGTTGAATAGGAAATTAGAGTAGCTCCTTCTTAATTTCAACGTGATTAATTCTAAAGCAAATTACAACTTAAATAGAAAAGATGCTAAATGAGATTGACTTCATGCAAAGGAAACCATAATTATCTCACAATTAAATAAATAAAAATCCTAAGATAAATATTAATAATTCTATCAATTTAAAAATGACTACAAATAGATAAAAATATTGTTTTCTTCATAAGAAAGGAAATAGATAATTCCCTCACTTTTATTTATCTAACTAATAAATAAAAATAGATAAATATATATAATAAATTATTCAAGAGGAACCGAGCAACCCTAAAGAACCCTTGGCACCCATCCAAGGACCCTCAACGTCTGTTGTAAGGAGGAAATCGAGTTTAAAATATAGAAATATAAATCAAGTATAGCAAATCAGATTCCGTCCCTTGCAAATGATTACAAGACCTTCTTCTGATGTAGCAGCGGGAAGTCAGGATCGATCCACGAGGAAGCACGTCAGCGGATCTTAGGTAGCTGTAAACCTCATAGACAGAAGTAATAGACAGAAAGAAAGACAGAAATAACAAATAAAAGCAGAAAAGAAAACGAAAGCACAGAACTACTCGATATCGACATCAGTAACTCGATATCGAGGAACTATATCGATCAACAGTAACAGAAATCGACAACAGAAACGAAGACCAGCAGAAGAGACCAATGTCGAGTAAATAACTCCTCGATATCGAGTAAACACGACTCGATATCGACAAGAACCTGCTCGAAGTCGATAAAAGACAGAAAACTTAAAATGCAACCTTTCAAACACAGAACGCAGATTTTGATGAATTAAATCAATAAACTAAAGACTTCCAAGGCCAGGGTATCAACGCCACAATGATAACCATGCAAAGTAACACATAAAAGCATAAAAGATCATGCTTTTCATCAAATAACTTTCGTTATTAACAAATAGGAATATAGAGGCTTTCGCATAAACCCTAATTGTTACTAACCCTTTTCACATAATTAACCCAAGTTGTATTAAGATCACTTTCGCTTCAATAACACAAACAAGGATCACCTTCAACTTTCGCAAAAAAATCATGCTCGCAGGGATAGAAGACGAATTGCATAAAAAGATCAAACCTTTACCGCATCACCTCACATGGCTATCGTCAGGCTTACCCCGACCCCAGAAGTGGGTGGACTACTCGCGCCTCATCGCAATTGTAGACATTGATTGAAAAGAAATAACTTGTAATAAACTATATTCAAAGTCTTTACAATCCCAACAATCATCTTTCGTAGAATGCCAAAACCCTAAAACCTTTGAACTCCTAAACTTCTCTGTGGAACTACTTCTTTAGCTTCTGAATTGTATGAATAGAAATCAGCCCCTAAGGCCTTATTTATAACCTTCCAATCCTTGCTAATCAAGGTAAGAAAGTCTATCTATATCTATATCTATTTATCTACTTTCTTAAAGATTAAATAATGGAATAAAAGAATTAAATCCAAAAAGGAAATATATCTAAAGTAGGTAAATCCTCCATTGAGTTGATGGATCTTGATAGGTCTTGATAGATGTGGATAGAATCGGACAACTTCGTATCCAAGCAAGCCTAACTCGACTCGGATAGCCCACAGCATAACGCGGCCCAGGAGAGTTTTACTCGATATCGAGTAGTTTACTCGATATCGAGGAACATTGTTCGTCGACTCTGGGTTGCTGGCTTGCTCGAGTAACTGCTCCCCGATCTGGTTCGGTCATGTGGTGTTGGGGTTGTCGATATCGAGCAAAGTACTCGATATCGAGTAAATATTTCTCGAGTTGTCCTTTCTTCGGCTTCTCGATCCGGTGTTTCTTTCTCGAGCACAGGTGCAACTTCTGATCTTGGTCGATATCGAGTAATTTACTCGATATCGAGTAATGTTCTGCACTCGAGTTGTCTTGTCCGCTCAGCTTCGTCAATCTCGGCTTTAGAGGTAGTAATCGTCTTGGGTTGTCCTCGATATCGACAAGCTTTAGTCGATATCGACAAGCCGTGCTCCTGTCTTCTAGCCTTGCTCGATTCTGGCAGCTTGCTGGAAATCGACTTAGATGTACTCGATATCGACTAGGTGTAGTCGATATCGACTTGATGTTGTCGAGTCGATTTTTCCTTGCTTCCAGCTTGATTTGTCTTGGTTCCGCTGCTTCTTGACCTTGGACTTCTGTAGTTGACTTCGAGCTTTTCTTCCTTTCTCAGAACTGTTGTAAATTGCCTCGATTTATGTGAATATAAACAGAAAGTAGTGTAGATTCCATAATTTGCCAAATAAGCATAAACTACATAGATTCTGTACTATTTTAGCCCAAATGCATGAAATGTATGCAGAAAACGATATAAAAGTAACTATAAAACATGGCAGATTCGGCTCACAACAAACACTCCATACTTAAGCTTGCTTGTCCTCAAGCAACACTTTTATTTGTCATTCAGGGGAAGAAATCAAAACTCTCAACATCTTATATTCATTCTCATATGTCCCTGCAATCAATTACCATCCTCGAAAAGGTACTTGTGTCACAAATCTATGCATGTGCAATTAAAAAGCAACATCTACTCACAAAAGGAGGGTTACAAAAACATTCATTCGTGACAAAGCATTAATAATCAAGAGGACTTTAATTTAAGCTCAATAAGGAGTAGATTGGTAAAAGGCTAAAGGTGGGCAATTTTTGGCAATGTGGTGCTAAAAATCAGGGGAAATGGAGTACTTTCCAAACTGAATTTCCACATTCCTTCTTTCTTTGATTTCTCACCTTTCATAATGCTTTTATCAATAATAATGCTTTTACCTCTCTAACCTCAACACTGCCTTCTCGCGAGTCGCAAACATGGGTGTCATGAATGGCCCCGGATACTTAGTGCTTTGGACTCCTCACCTGGTGTCCCATCTCGCCAAACTATTATCTCAACGAGCAGGGTCGATCTTTGATCGGATTTTCTTTCACTCATTAAATTTTCCATATATATCAAATAATTTAGCCAAACTCCAAATAATGATAACACAAACACCATATAACATCTCCATAATGTGACATCATTATCAACATAATCCCCGGATGGAAATAAGGTAAAGAATGGGCAATATTTAGATCATGTGGAGCAATATATGAAATAAGGCATATTATGGCTTTTGTGATGCATAAGCATAGGTAAGGCTAGGAATTTAAACAATGAGCATTATATGGAAATATAAAGTCTTCCATCCTCTTGTCATGCAACATGTCAAAAGCAACATCAAATTTTACCTCCTTCCTTGGTTTTCAAGAAAATAATGCACTTCATTGTGACTTCCCTTTACTAGGCAATTTCATGCTATATCTCTAATGAATCCAATTTTGCATCGTCGAGTTCAATTTTAAACATCCATGACATTTATCAAAATTTCCAATGGGGGTCATTTTTTTCAAACTTTGGAAAACATGCATGTAAGCACATAAATCAATAATGAATTCCAAAATAGCTATGTATAAGCAATTCAAGAAATAATGCACAAATAATGTCAAATATATCAAATATGCACAAAGTAAGCCCTTCCCCACCCCATACTTAAACATTACAGTGTCCCCACTGTATAAAAACAAGGGTAAAGAAAGAAACTTACTAGACAGGTGTGCAGGATGTCAGAATCGAGTGCTATGTTGCTGGGCCGAGTCTGAATTTAGCTTGCTTCTATCCCCATGGACCTGAAAAATGTAGAAGACATATACCCACAATAGAAAAACTCTAGATTTACAAGCTCTAGACTTTATAGTCGCTAGGCCGACTTTCTCCATTAAGCTCAAGGTGGCATTTGCAGGGCCCATGTAGCTTGGGCTTCAAATAAGACTCCATTCTTGTCCATCAGTTGTAGTCCGCCTGGATGGATCTTGTTCACCACGAAAGGCCCCAACTTTTTCTTGTTGAATTTGTTGGGAAACCAATGATCCTTTGATTTGGAAACATAGAGCTTGTCTCCAACTTCATACTCTTTAGGCTCATCATTGGAAATCCTACATAATCGCACATACCAAGGCAAACCTCTCCCATGTATAGATAAATCTTTAATGGAAATAGGAGAAGAATGATCCTCACCTTGGCTTACCTTCGCAGAATCAAATTCGGGGACCTCAGAGTCTACACGATATCAAGCAGTTTTACTCGACATTGAGTAACTCTCTTCTCCTGGTGGGCTACTGCTCGAGGATGGTGGAGTCGAGGAAGCAACGTATTGGTCGATATCGACCAATTTGGTCGATATCGAGTAGTCTTTCTCGGCTTCCAGTAGATTGCTTGTCGACGAAGGTGAAGTCAAGACAGCGGGATTTTGGTCGATATCGACCAATTTCCTCGATATCGAGGAGTCCGTGGCTTCAGGTTGGCTGCTCGACGACGCTGCTGCTAGTGGAGGGTTCTGAGTTTGGTCGATGTCGACCAAATTCCTCGATGTCGAGGAATTCTGGGTGACTTCGACCCCATACTTGCATCCTGTCAAGGCATCCGAGAAATAGTTAGTCGACATTGACTTACCTTGGTCGATGTCGAGCAGATCCTCTGTGTCGTCGTTCAGGATGCCCATGATCTTCTCCACCTAGGCTTCCACATCCCTCTTTTCTAGCTCTCCAAGAGTCATATTTCTTACCGTAGGCTCCCTGCAAGTGATGTAACCAGCTGATATAGCTTTTACCTCTTCCATGGGACCTGTGTGCCTTTCAGTTTTATTAAAAGAATACTCAATTACCTCATCGCTGATGTTGAAAGTGAGTACTCCTTTCCTTACGCTTATGTTGGCATCCACCGTCGCCAAAAAGGGTCTTCCTAGAATAATTGGACAAGTAGGGTCCTCCGCCATATCAATAACTAGAAAATCAGCATGGACAAAGAACTTACCTACTTGCACTGGCACATTATCCACCATGCCTGTTGGGATGACCACCGTGTTGTTTGCCATATAAAGCTTGACATCCACAGGCTCTAGGGCACCTATCTTAATCTTGGACCATATAGTTAAAGGCATTATACTCAGACTAGCTCCAAGATCACATAATGCATTAAATTTGTATTGACCAAATCCAATGGTTATAGAAAACTTACCTGGATCTGGCCTTTTCTTAAGTATGTCCATATGGCTGCACTCCTCTGTAATCTCATCCACGGACCGCTTCTTGCTTAGAATCTCCTTGAGGAACTTGAAGTAGGATGGCATTTCATTGAGAGCTTCCGTGAAAGGTATGGTGACGTTGAGCCTCTGAAGCATCTTGATGAAGCGCTGAAATTTCTTCTCTGCTGGATCCTTTGGAAATTTGTGGGGAAAGGCAGCTTCTTTTTCTAATTCGTAGCTAGAACAGATGTCGGAGTTGCTGCAGACGGGTCAATATTGACTGAGCTCTCCTCGATATCGACTGGTTTTTCCTCGATATCGACTACTGTAGTCGATTTCGAGTTGCTGTGCTGTGCAGACGAAGGGTGGTCTAGTTGTTCCTCGACATCGAGTTGACCTTCCTCGATATCGACTTGCCTCTCCTCGACATCGACCAAGGTCTGGTCAATATCGACTTGATGTTCAGCTCGTTCGTCCTGCTGCTTTCCGACCTCTGGCTCGCGTAATTGGTGCCCGCTCCTGAGTTTTACAACTGCGATGTGTCCTGTCTTCCCCTTGGCATTTGGTTATAAAGATCCTGGGAGCGTACCTGACTGTTTGGGGATGCCTGCTGCTAGCTATCCAATATGTGTTTCCATTGATTTCAGCCATATATCAATCTCCCCAAGCATAGAGTTGACTCCCTAAATCTGAGTGTAGATGGAGTTGAAGGATTCCTTGGTATCTGAATGGTTCCTCCGCATTTCCTCTAGGATGGTCTGTAGATCATCCCTCTTTTGGTCCCTTTCCAGATGTCTTGGAGCTCTGTAGGGCGGGGGGTTCCTAGGGGCACCTTGCTTCCATTGGGGTTGCTGAAACCTTTGGTCCCCTATATAGCGATTGGGACCCCCTGCGTAATTAATCTACCTCTTCATGGTGTTCTGCCAGCCTGACTTGCTCTGTGTGTGGGCACTCAATAGTGGTGTGCCACTGTGATCCGCATTCGATGCAGGGCTGGTTGACAGAAAGATACTTTACTTGCTTGAGGAGCTTCCTATTTTGATCTCTGTAGTATTGCTCCTTGACATCTGGGTTGATTTCCTTAGCGGGTTCATAGAGGGGCATGGATGGGGCTGGCCTGGCATAGACATTCTCCTCATAGTTGATTGGAGTCTCATACTTGTTGTCATAGTTGGTCAGCTTGTCGAGGGCAGCCCATGCGTCAGCTGGCGGCATCGTCAGATACTCGTAATGAGTATATGTGTTGATCCTATCCTTAGCAGCCAAATCAAGAGAATTGAAGAAGATCTCCTGAACGACGCAAGGTTGTTATCCATGTGTAGGGCAGGATCGCAGTAGATCCTTATACATTCCCATGCCTTTGCTAGCGGCTCTCCAAGCTGTTGTTTGAAAGATGTAATCTTTTGGCGAAGGAGCGCTGTCTTGGCAGGAGGAAAGAAATTATTGAGAAATTCCTGCTTTACTTGAGCCCATGTAGTGAGGGATCGTGGACGGAGACCCTCAAGCCACTTCATTGCTGGACCAGCCAGAGACCAACGAAAAGCCTTTATCAAGATATACTCCAAGGTGGTACCTTCAGCAAGAGTATGACACATATCAGTAAAGTTGGTAATATGTTGAAGAGGGCTGTTGTGAGCCTAATTTGCCATGTTTCACACTTACTTTTATATCGATTTCTGCATACATTGCATGCATTTGGGTTAGAATAATACAGAATCTGTGTAGTTTACACTTATTTGCAATATATGGAGGTCTACACAAGTTTTTGTTATATTTCGTAGAAATCGGACACACTTTGAAGCTTAAAGGAAACTCATGGAGAAGCTAAGAATGGTGCAGTTGGAGAAAAGGCCATTTTTCCCCATTCTTCGTTCTGAATCAAGCTTTGATGTCTTCATGAGAGTTGTAACCCTCGGAAAGAGCTTTCCAACGCATGGTCATATGCGTCAATCCGACGAACGAGGACTCGGGAAAGTGCGTTTTAAGAACAGAGCAGAAACCTGAGAGATTTACTCGATATCGAGTACTTCTACTCGAGATCGACCAAAAATGTCCAAGGAGTGCCTGGTCGAGGAGGAGCTGATCGAGAAGCCGAAGACGAAGACATGCCGGGTTACACTCTACTCGAGATCGAGTAAACCTACTCGAGATCGAGGAACCCGGAAGCCGGCACCCGAGCCATGTCGAAGAGAGGTTGCTCGACAACACAAGAAGGACAAGTCGATGAAGCCACACTACTCGAGATCGAGGAGATCAGAGAACCAATGTCCGTGCATGTCGAGCACCAGCTACCCGAGACGCCGAGCCGAGCCATAGTTGACGACCACGTTACTCGATCTCGAGTAGGCTTACTCGATCTCGAGGAGCTGTGTCCCGGAGCCGCATTACGCGGTTTGCTGTCCTACGCGGTTTGGGAATCCTTGGAGCCGAAGGAATCCGAGTTTGGCCGAGATCTATCAACATCTATCAAGACCTATCAACACATGGAAGATTTACCTATTTTAGATATAATTTCCTATTTGGATTTAATTCCTTTATTGCATTTATTTATCTTTAAGTCTTTAGATAATTAGATATAGATTTAGATATAGTTTTCTTTCCTAATTAGAGAGGGAATGAAGGCTATAAATAAAGCCCTAGGGGGCTGATTTTCATTTATTCAAGTCAAGTCGTCTTAGGGCGCAAGGAGAGAGGAAGAGGAGAGAGAGGAAGAGGAGAGAGAAAGAGATATGGGAGGAATGTTTGGAAGGTTTTGTAAGTTTTTGTTTATTTTATGTTAAAGTTAATTTCTTTCATCATGTTTGCTTTCTAATTTTCCTTCTTCTAGGGTTGGGGTGATCCCAACATAGATATGTTTGTTTGATTTATAAATCTATGAATTTGTATGTCTTTATTATCATCTACCTATGTGCTTAATCCTTTGTGAGAGTTGAGGAAATTCCTTATTCTTGATATTGAAGCGAAAGTGATCTTATTATGAATTGGATAGTAATTAGGGTTTATTTGCGAGAGCCGACTAATCCTAATTAAGAAAAGGTAGAAACAAATTAGGTTTTTATGCGAGAGCCTCTATCACCTAAATTGTTGGAATTTGCGAAAGTCGATTCTTTGATATAAATCATGCATCTTTATGTGATTTATGATCTGCGCATATGTTTATTGTTGTGGTGATACCGAACCTTGAAAGTTTGCATCTTTATTTGTTTTATTTTATTATTTTTATTCGGCACATATTCTACCCGACACCAACCACCATTCCCTCTCCATCCATCGACATCGACCCCTCTATTCTTTGTCGACAGCAACCTCTTCACCTTTTCCCGCTATCCCTGAACCCCAAAACACACTAAACCTAGAACCACTGACTTCTCTTCTGAGGACGAACCTGACTCCCCTATACTATAGCGGGGGTCTTGACTATAAATTTATTTGGTCGAGAAACCCTCTCGTCAAATTGGCGCCGTTGTCGGGGAGATATCAATCGCGCCTAGTTTAATTGTGTTTAATGTTCAGAAAAGCCCATCCCTTTTTCTTACCCTATCACATACCCTACCACCACCTACCTCACCGGTACCAACTGGGTGCCAAGCTTTTTCCACTAATTTGTGTTCTTGATTGTGATTTCAAAAGTTTAGGTAAAAAGATGGAAGACTTTTGGGAAGGGGACTGCGAATGGGATAGATGGGTCCGAGATTTGAGACGGAGGAATAGGATCGCAGTGGAGGAGTCACCATTAAGGGAAATAGCCCGGCTGGAGGACTTAGTCCGAAGACTTGAGGCTTCCTATCATTCTCAAGGATTAGAGCCTCCTTCTTATGAGGAAATTGAAGCTATGGAAAGTGATGACGAAGAAGAAGATTGGAACGAACAATGGGTACTCCCACGGTACATGTGAGCAACAACGCCAATCAATGTCGACTACCCCATAGTAGACGTCGACCACATTACATAAACCCAGGTATGTCCTTCCCCGATCTCGATTCCACCTTTGCAATCTATCTTTGAAAAATCATATGAAGGATCCCAAGGCGAAATAGCACTAGAAGAGAAGAAGTTGGACATTGTTGACCAGGGCATTCCAAGATCGCTTTTACCTTACAAAGTGAAGGCTATCCCCGATGATTTTGAGCAACCGATGTTCATATTCAAGTATGGGGTCCTAGCAAAGTGGCATGAAGCTCCGCATGATGAGGTGGAAATATCTCTTCCCACTCCACCGTTTTGCTGTGGTGGAGATGTGCAAACAAATCAACCGATGAAGCGGAAGAGGTATGATGATGAGGTATGTATATTTTCTTTATATCTTCCCTTATACATGCTAGCTCGAGCCATGGAAGATGAATGGGTGGAGCCATGGAGCGTCCACTCGGGGAGGTTTAAGCTTTTTCACATGATGCCCCCGGATGACATCCCACGCTTCCCACCACCGGAGGAACCACCAGAACCACCTATACCTCCGGAAAAAGATGAGCCAGGCTAATGCTTAATGGAGAAGTCGGTCTAGCGACTCTAACATCTAGAGCTTGTAAATAGACATTTATTTTTTGGACTTTTTGGACGTTGCTTTTTGTTTGTTTTTGGTTTTGAACTTTTAGTTTTTCTATTGTGGGTATTTCTCTTCTACATTTTTCAGGTCCATGGGGATAGAAACAAGCTAAAAACGGACTCGGCCCAGGCATTAGCACTCGACATTTTGAAGTCCTGCACACTTGTCTTGTGAGTTCCTTTCTTTACCCTTGTTTTTATACAGTGAGGACACTGTAATGTTTAAGTATGGGGTGGGGGAAGGGCTTACTTTGTGCATATTTGATCATATTTGACATTATTTGTGCATTATTTCATGAACTGCTTACAGATGGCTATTTTGGAATTCATTATTGATTTATGAGCATATATGCATGTTTTCCAAAAGTTTGAAAAATGACCCCCATTGAATTATTATTTTTGAATAATGTCATGGAAGCTTTAATTGAACTTGAAGATGCAAAATTGGATTCATTAGAGATATAGCATGAAATTGCCTAGTAAAGGGAAGTCACAATGAAGTGCATATTTTGATGAAAACCATAAAAGGAGGTAAAATTTGAAGTTACTTTTGACATGTTGCATGATAAGAGGATGGAGGACTTTATATTTCCATATAATGCTCAAATTGTTTATAATCCTAGCCTTACCTATGCTTATGCATCACAAAAGCCATATTATGCCTTATTTCAAATATTGCTCCACATGATCTAAATATTGTCCATTCTTTACCTTATACCTTATCCGGGGATTATGTTGAGAATGATGTTACATTATGGAGATTGTCATATGGTGTTAGTGTTGTTGTTTTTATTATTTGGAGTTTGGCGGGAAATTGTTTGAAATTATGGAAAATTTAATGAGTGAAAGAAAATCCGATCACCTCAGGAGATAAAGGTAGATCGACCCTGCTCGCTGAGATAATAGTTTGGCGAGATGGGACACATTGTGAGGAGTCCAAAGCGCCAACTATCCGGGGCCATTCATGACACCTATGTTTGCGACTCGCGAGAAGGGAGTGCTGATGTCAGAGAGGTAAAAGCATTATTATTGAGAAAAAGCATTATGGAAGGTGATGAATCAAAGGAAGAAGGGATGTGGTTAAGAAAGTTTGAAAATACTCCATTTCCCCGGATCATTAGCACCACATTGCCAAAAATTGCCCACCTTTAGCCTTTTACCAATCTACTCCCTATTGAGCTTAAATTAAAGTCCTCTTGATTATCAATGCTTTGTCACGAATGAATGTTTTGCATAAACCTCCTTTTGTGAGTAGATGTTGCTTTTGTATAATTGCACATGCATGGATCTGTGACACTAGTACCTTTTCGAGGATGGTAATTGATTACAGGGGACATATGAGAATGAATCTAAGATGTTGAGAGTTTGAATTCTTTCCCTGAATGACAATTAAAAGTATTGCTTGAGGAAAAGCAAACTTAAGTATGGGGTGTTTGTTGTGAGCCTAATTTGCCATGTTTCACACTTACTTTTATATCGATTTCTGCATACATTGCATGCATTTGGGTTAGAATAATACAGAATCTGTGTAGTTTACACTTATTTGCAATATATGGAGGTCTACACAAGTTTTTGTTATATTTCGTAGAAATCGGACGCACTTTGAAGCTTAAAGGAAACTCATGGAGAAGCTAAGAATGGTGCAGCTGGAGAAAAGGCCATTTTTCACCATTCTTCGTTCTGAATCAAGATTTCATGTCTCATTAGAGTTGTAGCCCTCGGAAAGATCTTTCCAACGCATGGTCATATGCGTCAATCCGACGAACGAGGACTCGGGAAAGTGCGTTTTAAGAACAGAGCAGAAAGCTGTGAGATTTACTCGATATCGAGTACTTCTACTCGAGATCGACCAAAAATGTCCAAGGAGTTCCTGGTCGAGGAGGAGCTGATCGAGAAGTCGAAGACGAAGACATGCCGGGTTACACTCTACTCGAGATCGAGTAAACCTACTCGAGATCGAGGAACCCGGAAGCCGGCACCCGAGCCATGTCGAAGAGAGGTTGCTCGACAACACCAGAAGGCCAAGTCGATGAAGCCACACTACTCGAGATCGAGTACGATACTCGAGATCGAGGAGATCAGAGAACCAATGTCCGAGCATGTCGAGCACCAGCTACCCGAGACGCCGAGCCGAGCCATAGTCGACGACCACGTTACTCGATCTCGAGTAGGCTTACTCGATCTCGAGGAGCTGTGTCCCGGAGCCGCGTTACGCGGTTTGCTGTCCTACGCGGTTTGGGAATCCTTGGAGCCGAAGGAATCCGAGTTTGGCCGAGATCTATCAACATCTATCAAGACCTATCAACACATGGAAGATTTACCTATTTTAGATATAATTTCCTATTTGGATTTAATTCCTTTATTGCATTTATTTATCTTTAAGCCTTTAGATAATTAGATATAGATTTAGATATAGTTTTCTTTCCTAATTAGAGAGGGAATGAAGGCTATAAATAAAGCCCTAGGGGGCTGATTTTCATTCATTCAAGTCAAGTCCTCTTAGGGCGCAAGGAGAGAAGAAGAGGAGAGAGAAAGAGGAGAGAGAAAGAGATAGAGGAGGAACGTTTGGAAGGTTTTGTAAGTTTTAGTTTATTTTATGTTAAAGTTAATTTATTTCATCATGTTTTCTTTCTAATTTTCCTTCTTCTAGGGTTGGGGTGATCCCAACATAGATATGTTTGTTTGATTTATAAATCTATGAATTTGTATGTCTTTATTATCATCTACCTATGTGCTTAATCCTTTGCGAGAGTTGAGGAAATTCCTTATTAATGATATTGAAGCGAAAGTGATCTTATTATGAACTGGATAGTAATTAGGGTTTATTTGCGAGAGCCGACTAAACCTAATTAAGAAAAGGTAGAAAGAAATTAGGTTTTTATGCGAGAGCCTCTATCACCTAAATTGTTGGAATTTGCGAAAGTCGATTCTTTGATATAAATCATGCATCTTTATGTGATTTATGATCTGCGCATATGTTTATTGTTGTGGTGATCCCGAACCTTGGAAGTTTGCATCTTTATTTGTTTTATTTTATTATTTTTATTCAGAACATATTCTACCCGACACCAACCACCATTCCCTCTCCATCCATCGACATCGACCCCTCTATTCTTTGTCGACAGCAACCTCCTCACCTTTTCCCGCTATCCCTGAACCCCAAAACACACTAAACCTAGAACCGCTGACTTCTCTCCTGAGGACGAACCTGACTCCCCTACACTATAGTGGGGGTCTTGACTATAAATTTATTTGGTCGAGAAACCCTCTCGTCAAGGGCATTCATTAAATCTACCATGAAAAGCATTATGTTTAATTTCTATTAAGAAAGGAGTGCGAATTTCATAGTTATTCTCAGGGATTAGAATAGCCGATTCAGGCACGACGAGAGTCGGATGCATGTAATCCTCTATAGTGGTAGGGTATTGGGCAAGCTCATCTTCCAATTCCCTCCTTCGCGCAGCTTCCTGTTGCCTGCCTGCTCTCTCAGTGGTGAGAGCAGTATCTTTGGCGGTTAGTTCCCTCTGGAGCCTCTCAATCAGCTGTTCTTATGTTTCTGCAGCAGCCATGACTCTTTTCAATTTAGCTTGGATGTGTATAAGGCGTTCCGGATTGTCTAAGACGTCAAACTCAGGTGTTTGGCCAGAACGACACATATACCTGCAAAGTACCTCAAGAAAAACGTGAGATTTAACTACCTAAGGCGCGAATGATTGCTTCCCCGGCAACGGTGCCAATTTGTTGTAAGGAGGAAATCGAGTTTAAAATATAGAAATATAAATCAAATATAGCAAACCAGATTCCGTCCCTTGTAAATGATTACAAGACCTCCTCCTGATGTAGCAGCCAAAAGTCAGGATCGATCCACGAGGAAGCACGTCAGCGGATCTTAGGTAGCTTTAAACCTCACAGACAGAAGTAATAGACAGAAAGAAAGACAGAAATAACAAATAAAGAAGAAAAGAAAACGAAAGCACAGAACTACTCGATATCGACAACAGTGACTCGATATCGAGGAACTATATCGATCAATAGTAACAGAAATCGACAACAGAAACAAAAACCAGCAGAAGAGACCAATGTTGAGTAAATATCTCCTCGATATCGAGTAAACACTACTCGATATCGACAAGAACCTGCTCGAAGTCGATAAAAGACAGAAACTTTAAAATGCAACCTTTCAAACACAGAACACAGATTTTGATGAATTAAATCAATAAACTAAAGACTTCCAAGGCTAGGGTATCAACGCCACAACGATAACCATGCAAAGTAACACATAAAGGCATAAAAGATCATGCTTTTCATCAAATAACTTTCGTTATTAACAAATACGAATATAGAGGCTTTCGCATAAACCCTACTTGTTACTAACCCTTTTCACATAATTAACCCAAGTTGTATTAAGATCACTTTCGCTTCAATAACAGAAATAAGGATAACCTTCAACTTTCGCAAAAGAATCATGCTCGCAGGGATATAAGACGAATTGCATAAAAAGATCAAACCTTTACCGCATCTCCTCACATGGCTATCGTCAAGCTCACCCCGACCCCAGAAGTGGGTGGACTACTCGCGCCTCATCGCAATTGCAGACATTGATTGAAAAGAAATAACTTGTAATAAACCATATTCAAAGTCTTTACAATCCCGGCAATCAACTTTCGCAGAATGCCAAAGTTGTAATAAACCATATTCAAAGACATTGATTGAAAAGAAATAACTTCTCTGTGGAACTACTTCTCTAGCTTCTGAATTGAATGAATAGAAATCAGCCCCTAAGCCTTATTTATAACCTTCCAATCCTTGCTAATCAAGGTAAGAAAGTCTATCTATATCTATATCTATTTATCTACTTTCTTAAAGATTAAATAATGGAATAAAAGAATTAAATCCGAAAAGGAAATATATCTAAAGTAGGTAAATCCTCCATGGAGTTGATGGATCTTGATAGGTCTTGATAGATGTGGATAGAATCGGACAACTTCGTATCCAAGCAAGCCTAACTCGACTCAGACAGCCAACATCGTAATGCGGCCCAAGAGAGTTTTACTCGATATCGAGGAACGTTGTTCGTTGACTCTGGGTTGCTGGCTTGCTCGAGTAACTGCTCCCCGATCTGGCTCGGTCATGTGGTGCTGGGGTTGTCGATATCGAGCAAAGTACTCGATATCGAGTAAATTTTTCTCGAGCTGTCCTTTCTTCGGCTTCTCGAGCCAATGTTTCTTTCTCGAGCACAGGTGCAGCTTCTGATCTTGGTCGATATCGAGTAATTTGCTCGATATCGAGTAAAGTTCTACACTCGAGTTGTGTGGTCCGCTCAGCTTCGTCGATCTCGGCTTCAGAGGTGGTAATCGTCTTGGGTTGTCGTCGAGTTGTATGGTCCGCTCAGCTTTGTTTTCTAGTTTCCTCTATTTGCAGCTTGAGGTTTACAACTCGGGGTTTTCTAATTTCCTCTATTTTTGGATCAAATTGTTCGTTGTTAAAGTCTATATTTTGAGAACTTATTTTTGAGAGACTTGTTCCTGCTTTGATCGACTTTGAGTTTTACTTGCTTTGAGGAATCCAAAGGGAGTTCATATGATTTGGCAACTTAGGTTTATTTTACTTGGACCATTGTGAGTTATAATGGATTGCTTATAACTATGATTGATCATTCCATTCATTCACTTGGTCAAACCCGAACACCTACACAACATTTTTCACAAGGAAAAATAATGCTATCAAAAAATCTTTGAATTACACCACATGTATATTGAACCAAATTCACCCAGCAGGTGAATAGATTTGCATCGGTGCAGTGAATGCAAACTTGGAGCAGTCCAACTCCCAGATTCCGTATCCTATATAGGAACAGTCGGCTTTCTTGAATGACGGGTTGTGTTTGCTCCTGATTTTATTGCCCATTTGTGAATTCTTGAATACTTGATAGAGGGTTTTTTTAAAGGCAAGTATCTGCTTCAAGTAGGATCATCATGCGGGAAGGAGGAGCAACTAGAGTGTTCTACTCAAGACTTAATGAAACAGATTCTAAAGGTACCATTATCTTTCTTCTTCAGGTAACAATGCTTATGTTTAAACACTCTACACTCTAGCTGCTAGTTTGAAAAAATCATGAAAATAGCATACTTGCTAGTCAAAGACAGGTAGTCATGCTCAAGCAGAAAGTGGTGACAGTTGGTTTGGAAGAAAGCTAAAGAGCTGGTGAGTATTTTTAAATATCCATATGCTGAATGTAAATCATAAGATGAATACATTTTTCAGTTATTAAGAAGTGCAGCCTTCACCAACATTTGGTTTTCTGATGCATGCATAGATTTGGTGAACTGTTGGGGAGGATTGTGTTATTCATGTTTGGCAAGTGGTGGAATCAGAAAGGAAAGGTGATCTGTTAATGGATAGACGAGATGATTCAGGCTTGAACCTGTTGCTCTTGGCAAATGGGTCGTCTGAACCTAAGTCACTTTCTCCTAGTTTGGGGAGCCCTGTGGAGAGGAAGAGGCGGGGAAGGACGTCTTTTAGACAGAAATCAATGAGCTTGGATCATATTGTGGTTCTGGATACTGTGTTTGGGCTATCAGAAAAACAAGTCTGTTCATTCCAGGGGCATCTTGATGATGTGCTTGACCTCTCATGGTCCAAGACTCAGGATAGTTGGCTTAACAACTTTAATTTGTTTTTTTTGCTAATAGTTCACAGGGGAAAAAATTCTATCTTTTATGTTAAACTACCTTAAACAGCTTAAAATAAATTATTTTTTGAGTTTTAGCATGGCTCAGATGATTGTTCTAACTTGTAACTTGTTATACTATATTCACTCTTTGCTGAAAGTTGTTGTCATCTATATGTTCTTATAGTGATGATTTTGATGAATTTGTCAATTCTGAGGTTGATGTTTTACAGTGATTGGTAGTTCTTTGCTTTTTGGTAAATAACTTCAAATTTGATTTCATATTGACATTTATGTAAGGATATTTGAGTAAATGCTTTCTTTAAGTCAGGATTGCATTATCGTGTGGGGTGATTTCTTGGTTGACATTTATGTAAGACTAATAACGTAAATTCTCTCTTTAAGTCAGGATTGCATTATCATGTAGGGGGATTTTTGTTTGCAACGTTTTTGCGCTTGAAAATGAATGATGTGCTGATATTAAGTTTTGAGTAGACATGAATGAGAATTTCATTAAAGGTGCTGTAGGGCAAAGCTGTTTACTGTAATCCCAATCAAGCTCGGTATCGTTTTCCCAGAATGAGTACTGGGATAAAGTAGCAGGATGAGAATGGTTTAGTTCAGTGTTCTTGTCATGTTTTCAAGACAAAACTTCATATATATGCTGATTTAGTGATACTATGATACACAGATTGGTTTTATACTATTACATAGGTGTTGCCAATGCCTCTACGGTTTAAATTTGGATAGTTGCAAGAATACTACTGTAGGATTTAAATAAATAAATAAATATTGATACTATCAATTTGGTTAACTGTTGGAGACCTACTTAAGTTGGGAAGGATGGCCAATGATTCTTATTACAATCGGTGATGTCTTTGATTTTGGAAGTTATGAAGAGGAACAAGAAAACCTTTTCAAGTTGGTTGAGTAGTATGTCTTCAATGTCCTTGAACTCTCTTCATTCTCATAGTATGTTGTCGAGTAGATAATGAAATAATTCATAAATGATCTTAATTTCTAAAGGTTATAGCTTGTTAGTTTCTTTTAGTATGAATATACTATTATCTAGTTCTGCATTTTGAAACAAGGGACCATTCTAAAATCTAACTTGTTTCATCTTCAACAATGTTGAGTGTTTGCTGTATATATTCCACCATCTAGCCTTTAAGGTTATTGCTTTTTTTCTTAGTTTTCCTTTATTCTTAACTACATGTGGTTGTTTCTAATTATTTTAGGACGCTGCTCTTTGCAGGCTCCAAATGCAACCAATAGTGTATGTGGATACAAGATAGGATCTTAAGTCAACCATTAAGAAGCTGACTCAGGGGATGGATGAGCACAACAATGCCATTGCCGCTGCTGTGTCAGATGAAGCGAAAGATAGGATCGTAAGTCAAAATATTAAGATTAAAAAGCTTGTGTGGGCATAAAATTGGTTTGAATATCTCCTACCTTACCTTACATGAGAATTTCCCTTGGTTTTTGCAGAAAGTTGAAAAACAAAATGCTACAGTTGGGCTGAGAAGGTCGTATTGCATTCAACCACTAGGAAACAAATGGTCAGATACATATGCTTATGCTTAGCAACTGAATCTTGCTCGGTTTTACTTTGTAAACTACTATCATGGTACTCATTACTCTAGATTTTGATTTATTTTGAAGTAGTAATATGTGATATGTTGTCGCAGAGTGTATATTACTCTCATGTATATTAATTACTTTCAAGTGTATTTTATAATAGCTAAATTATTTGGAATTTATCTATCTAGTGGTTATATGAGTTTGTCACTTTATTATGTTGATATTGTAATGTTTGTGTTCTTGTAATTAAGATGATGATATTTTTTTACTTTCATTTGATGACAGGGCAGGCGGGGTAGTGAATGTGAAAGAAAGCTGGATATTTTTTTAATATATATAAAGCATTTGTCGGCGGTTTTTTTTAGTAAAACTCCTGAGAGAGTTGTGAATAATTTCGGTTACCCAAGCACTCTATCGGGGGTTTTTTGAAAAAAACTCCTGAGAGTTACAAGTGAAACTGCATGTTGGGATCAACAGTATCTCGGGAGTTTTTATAAAAAACCCTGACCGAACGATTTTTCTCGAGAGTTTTTAAAAAACCCCTGAGAAATATCTGTCAGCTACGCGAATAAAAGGATCTCAATAACACCCGTCCGTTTCATTAAAAAAACACCCGATAGAAGGCAAATCAGTACTAGTGGTTGAATAGCAACTGCGGCTTGACCACAAAGTTCCAATTGAAAGTACTTTTGATCGGACGAATATGAAACAATGAGGGTTGAATACGAAATTAGAGTAGCTCCTTCTTAATTTCAACGTGATTGATTCTAAAGCAAATTACAACTTAAATAGAAAAGATGCTAAATGAGATTGACTTCTTGCAAAGTAAACCATAGTTATCTCATAATTAAAGTAAATAAAAATCCTAAGATAAATATTAATAATTCTATCAATTTAAAAATGACTAAAAATAGATAAAAAAAATATTGTTTTCTTCATAAGAAAGGAAATAGATAATTCCCTCACTTTTATTTATCTAACTAATAAATAAAAATAGATAAATATATATAATAAATTATTCAAGAGGAACTGAGCAACCCTAAAGAACCCTCGTCACCCATCCAAGGACCCTCGGCGTTCACCCTTCAACAAGCTTGAATCCATGGTGGTGCCTTCTTCTTTCTCGGGATGATCGGGTCCTCGAATCGCTTTTTCCCAATGAGGGTCAGTCTTGATGGCATCACGCGGAGTTTCCTAACGAAAGCTCGGGTGGGAATTAGTTGCTTCAAAATTCCGAAGTTAGCAACTTTCGAAAATACTGTTCAAATCCTTACAATTCGAGGTAAGCCAAATCATTCCCCGAATTCCCCAATCATCCTACCATCCACCTATAAGGGCTAATCCAATATTTTCTTCCTAGGTTCTAAGTCGGATTCACATTTCAACATTTCAATCTCAAGCAATTCTATCACAACTCATCATAGATATAGAAGAGCAACATGATCTCGAGATAAACAACAGTTCATAACACATCAGTGATAGTCACATACCATAATATCTAGCACATCATCATATCATCGAGGCTCATCGCATCATATCACCAAGGATCTGCACACAACTACCAAGCATAAGCACGCCATCAAAGAGACACTACTAAAAAATCCCAACAAACTAACTAGACATTCTCATCGCACTCGAGAGGTCAAGGTAATGTCTACGCTCGGCTCGACAAAGGATGCACCTAATCGACCATGACCCACCCGATTGCACGCGATCCTGGGTGACTCTCATATGCTCTCGAATACGACCCACCTGATCAACTGTCTCTCTGACAACCTCGGGCAACGACAGAACTGTATCTGTATGCTCGTCCTAACAAACTGGCAATGTGCATCGCCTATTGTAAAAGATGACCTCCGACTAAAACAAGAGGTCATGGACGGAGGTTAAGGATGCGTTCCTTAACAAGTAGTTCTTTCGTCCGGCTATAACGAAAATGTTGTGGCAAAAGATCATGGCTTTTAAGCAAAAGCCTAGTGAGACGCTAGCGCAGGCATGAAAGCGGTACAATACTCCTAAAAAAAAAGGAAATAGCTACGGATTTTTAGCCACGAATGTCAGGCGACGTTGTTTTCGTGGCCAATAGCAATGACATTGGCGACGATTATTTTTGACCGTGGCAAATTTCGTGGCGGGTGTTCACCCAAGAATGCCACATCTTCAACTTCGTTGCTAACAGCAAATAATACACTGTCCGCGGCTGGGTTCGTGGCTGAAAAACCGGATGATAGTGGTAATTAGCCACGACATTAGCTACGAACGCATATTTCGTGGTTGTATTCCACGCGGATTTGGCAACAACATCAACTTCGTGGCTAAATCCGTGGCTATTCAGGATCAGAATTCCGACGATGGAATGGACACGAGGTGAGTGGGCTTGGATCGGTTTTTATAGCCGGGTCGGACATGGGGTTAGTGGACTTGAATCGTAGCTGAATCCGTGGCCAACAAATAAGAACAAATGTTATGGGCTCGGCATGGATCAAAAGCCCATTAGATATGATCGGCCCAATTACTTTATTAGCCCATAGAATGAAATGTGGATTTAGCAACGAAACTGTCCGTGGCTAAATCCGTTGCTATTACGGATGAGATCGAATTAAATGCGCATTGTACTTTACCTGCCATTTCGTAGTTGGATGCATTAATTGGGCTGGCCTTCCAGTTGTTTGTCTTCTAGCTTGGGTAAACATGACCATTTGCAATGGATAGCAGAAATTACCTCTCCACCTAGCTCACTCTCTCTGTTTGTACGAGGTAAATTTCATGACCCTTTAATTTCTTAACTACTTACATATATATTATACTCTGTATTTTAGTTAGTGCACTTAATTTAAAGAGTATGTATTGATTATAAATATAATGAGAGTTGGGATCTCCAAAAAAAAAAGAGTTGGGATCTCAAAAAAATAAAAGAGTTATAAGGAAATGGGTTTTCACATGAGTTTTAATTGGAAGAATTTCTAATGAAATATGCTATATATACAAATTTTATTCAATGCATGTTATATATGTACGTAAATATAATTTGAAAGTGTGGGTTTGTAATATTTAAAAATTGGTTGTATATATATATGTTGACATTAATTTGTAATATGTGTTTTCTATATATACAGATTGATTGAATTTAATTGATAAAATGGATGATCGTACATGGATGTATGACATGTATTTGTCCGATCGTGGAGGATTAAAGCCTAAATATTTCGCAGAGGTGGATAAGTTTATAGATTTTGCTTGTAGTCAAGAGTTATACGTCGATGAAGGTAAGATAAAGTGTCCATGTAGGGAATGTGTGAATTGCAAGTTCAAGAAAGTAGATACTGTGAAGAACCATTTATATCATCGCGGGTTTATGGTCGGTTATTATCGTTGGACAGCACATGGTGAAACTATTTCACCTCCATATAATGAGCCGATGGTAGGGGGCAACCAGTGGGCTATGTATGATCAGTTAAGGGCAGAACAGAGTATGGTATTTGACGTTGCGGGGCCAAGCTTTATTCCTCCGTCATGGTTTAGCCCGTATATTAATGTCGACGATGTTCCGAATAATGGGGATGATGTTCAATTCCAACCAGCTGAAGTTAACGAGGTCGATGAAATGAGGGAAGACCCGGTAGCAACCGAGGATGATGTGAACAAAAGGTTTAATTCTACTTGCCTTAAACTCCGAGGCTAATGAGACTATATGCTTCCGAGGTCACAGCCAGCCATATTACTTGGCATGCAGATCACGTAATAGAGAAGGGAATGATGTCTCATCCTTCAGATGGAGCAGCATGGAAGATGTTAGACACAAAGCATCTTGATTTTGCCTGCGAGCCTCGTAATATTCGTTTGGGCTTATGCACGGATGGTTTTGCTACATTTAACAACTCTGGTCATAGTTATTCATGTTGACCCGTGATTCTCACTCATTACAATCTTCCACCGTATTTATGTATGAGAACCGAGCACATGTTTCTGTCGTTGATAGTGCCAGGTCCTCGAAACCCAAAGAACTTGATTGACATTTGCCTCCAACCTCTTATTGATGAGTTGATGCAGTTGTGGAATGTTGGTATCATAACCTATGATACCTCGAGGAGAGAGAACTTTGTTATGCATGCGGCTTTACTTTGGATCATCAGTGATTTCCCTACATATGCTATGTTGTCCGGATGGAGCACTGCCGGTTAGTTGGCTTGTCCGATTTGTATGGAAGCAGGATCTGATGCTTTTCGCCTTCAACATGGACAGAAGGCTTGTTGGTTCGATTGTCATCGGAAATTCTTAGATCTTTCTCATCCCTTCCGTAGAAACAAGAAGGACTTCTACAAAGGGCATGTGGAAACAGCATTGCCACCTCCATTGCTATCGAGGGAGCAGATTTGGGAGCGAGTCCGTGATTTGCCAACGGTCATGGAGGATCCTTCCTTCCAGTGTAATGAGTATGGGGTTTCCCATAAGTGGACAAAACAAAGCATTTTTTGGAGACTTCCATATTGGAAGGACCTTCTAATCCGACACAATCTCGATGTTATGCACATTGAGAAAAATGTGTTTGACAATGTTTTCAACACTGTCATGGATATCCCTAGGAAGACAAATGATAACTTGAATGCCCGGAAGGACCATCGCCTATATTGTCATCGACCTGAGTTGGACGTAGATGATGACTACTTGGGTGCAAAACCTAAAGAAATATATACATTGTCAAGAGAGGAGAAGAGAAAGGTGGGTAAGTGGTTGAAGACCGTTAAATTTCCCGATGGTTATGCGTCTAATATAGGAAGATGTGTTCAGAGTGACGACTGTAGCCTCGGTGGGATGAAGAGCCATGACTGTCACGTGTTTATGGAGAGACTCCTGCCGATTGCTTTCAAAGAGTTGTTGCATCCAACTGTATGGGGTCCTTTAACTGAGTTGAGTATCTTCTTTGAAATAATTTGTTCGTCGACATTATCAGTTTCTGTCATGGAGCAGCTCACATCGATGATTCCTCTGTTGCTCTGTAAGTTGGAGCGTATCTTCCCGCCATCATTTTTTGACTCAATGGAGCATCTGATCGTCCATTTGCCATATGAGGCCATGATAGGTGGCCCAGTACATTTTCGATGGATGTATCTGTTCGAGAGAAATTTATTCCAGTTGAAATGAAAGATCGTTCAAAAGAGTAATGTGGAAGGGTCGATCGTGATGGCATACTTACGGGAAGAAATAGCTTATTTCTCCGTGCACTACTTCCCTTCGCATGTTCCTTCAAGGTTTAGGAGACCAGCGAGAAATGACATCGTTGACGGCGACGATTGTGCTTTCTCTATTTTCAATTATCCTGGCAATGGTAGTGGGAAGCAGCAAATACGGTGGTTGACCGAAGATGATGAGTGGAGGGCCGCACACAGATACGTGTTGCTCAACTGTCCGGATGTGCAACCATACATTGAGTAAGTATATATATATATATATATATATATTTTTTTTTGCTTATGTATAATTATAAATATTTAGATTGCTCAACTTTATATTACGGTGTAGGATCTTTGAGACTGTCATGGGGGATGATGTTGGAGATGACCTCATTGAAAATGAATTCGCGCAATGGTTTAAGAATTATGTAAGTTTACATTACCAAAATATAATGCTTATATACATTAATTTGTTCATGTTTAAGTTTCACAAATGTGTTCTGTAGGCCTTAGATAGAGGAAATGGAATTAGTCATGGAGATCTGCTGTGGAGTTTGGCATGGGTTCCTAACGTGAAAGCAATTTCTTGGCCAGCATACTTCTCCAATGGGTATAAGTTCCACACTCCGCAACATGGTGCTGGGAAATCTACAATGAACATTGGGGTTTGTGTTCGAGGGTCCAACTATGCGAGTCCTGAATCGGATTTTTTTGGTCTCCTTGAAGAAATCATCCAGCTCGAGTACCCAAGTGCACTTGCTCATCCGCTGAAAGTTGTCCTGTTCAAGTGTCGATGGTTTGATCCGACGACACGTGGGACACAAGTTCATCCAATCTACCAGTTTGTCGAAATCAATCAAAAGAAATTGTATAGACGGTATGAGCCTTTTGTACTCGCACAACAAGCACTGCAGGTTTATTATCTTCAATATCCAGGAGCCACATGTGAGCGTATGGAATGGTGGCATGTGTGCAAGACACGGCCTCGCAACCGGATTGAACAACGGTGGAATGTCGAGGGCCAAGCTGTACCAGATGCTTATCAGTCGGCTGAAGTCATCACCCCGAAATTCTCCATCAACATAGAAGTAGACAACCCGATCACAACCTTGCGAGATCCTTCTGGTGCGATCGAAGTCTGTGAGGATACCGACGATGTGGGGCTTGTCGACCACGTCGAGGATGAATTTCATGTTGAACAAGAAGAGGATGAATTTGAGGCCACAACAAGCTACGACGATTCCTCTGACTAACAACCTTGCGACATCCTTCATATTTAAGCTAAAAATTCTTCTAGCTGCATCAGTTTCTGCTTGCTGTTTGTTGTTTTGAATTCCTGAAACTGCATCAGATTTAAGCTAAAAAAATCTTAAAACTGCATCAGCTTGCTGGCTGGTGTTTGTTGTTTTCATTCACTTGCTGTTTGCTAGCTGTTTGTTGTTTGCTATCCCAAAAAATCTTCTAGCTGTACCTTGATCTCTTATTACTTATAAGCTAAAATTGCCATGAGTAAATCAGACATGCATAGAATGCAATCAGTTATGCATTGAAAATCGCCTGCTGTCTGAAATTGAAACTGTGATAGCTGTCTGATCAGGTTTACATAATACACCTTGTATGGATAAAAGTTTTACATAATTCACAAAATCAACAAGATAACCAACATGACACTTACTACGATTTTCAGCACTACATTCTCCCTTTGGATCTTCACAAAATCAGTGCTCAACCTAATAAAATCAGAGGCTCCATGATCTTCATTTGTGATAGCAACACCATAACCCTCTCTTTGGATCTTCATGCTCTTGTTAGTGTCATGAGCATCCAACCATCTATGGTAGATGCACTTTTCATCTTCCTACAAACAAGTTAAAAAATATATCAGACCAAAACAAGGTAACAAGCTTATTTCAACTTTCATTGCTAACAGCATTTGATAGAAAAACAAAACCATATTATGCATACACCAGTGCTATATCGATCTTCTGACAGAAAACCCATTTCGGACAGCAAATCTGAGAAAACCTGTACAAACTCAAGCCGATAATGGAAAACATAGGGAATCTGACAAAAAATCACATCCACAGTATGCATACGTGCTAACTCTTCTGGCAGAAAAACCATTCAACAAGCTTAAGGTCACAACCATTATGCATTATGTTCACAAGCTTAAGTTCACAACCATTATGCATTAAGTTCACAACAATTATGCAGTAAGCCCTGAAATTGAAAGTGTGATAGCATTACCAAATTCACAAGCATTATGTATTAAGTCCAATTCATGATTGAAACTGTGACAGAAATCTGACAGAAAATCACAACCAAATTCACAATGGAAAACATAGCAAATCTGACAGAAAATCACAAGCATTATCACAACCAAATTCACAAGCATTACCAAATTCACAAGCATTATGATTAAAACTTGTACAAACTCAAGCCGATAATGGAAAACATAGCAAATCTGACAGAAAATCACAACCATAGTATGCCAGTTTGAAACTGTGTATACCAACAATTCCCTAAAATTGAAATTGTGATATCCACATTGGAATCCCTAAAGTTTGATACCGGATTCGAAATGCCAGTTTCATATCTACAGTGGAATCCTTAAAATTTAAATGAAATTCCAAAACCCTGACAGTTTTCCCAAATCGAAATCCAAAATTAAAGTTAGATAAACGAATGATTGGAATCATACCTTCCATAATGGACAAACATAAAATTGTCTTCCCGAATTTCTAGTGTATTTGCAAGTTTGCAATCTCGCAGGGAATCCATGCTTGCACCTTTCGATTGAAGATTCGCCGTCGACTCTTCTCCGAGCATTTAAGTTCATGGATGAGCGTTGTTGTCCCCAACCCTCCGTCATCCTTAGAAAGCCTCTGCCCTTTAATTTGTTGTCCCCGACCCTCCGTCGCAGACTCTTCTCTTCGATATCTGCTAGATCTCTCCGGCCAAGCGTCGTTCGTCTCGAGACATTTCTCTCCGGCCAAGCTGCGTTCTTTCATTTTCCTTTGAAAAGAATATGGAAAAGAAAGTATACATGGCAAATTGGTAATTTCTCCAACAGTAATCCTGTAAAGGCTCGGATTTTTAAATTTTAGTTTTTCGGAAAAAGGAAAAACAAAATGAATTTAAAAGCGGAATTGAACGGAAAACTCGCTAATTTGGATTTTAGAACTCTCAAAGAGGATTTTTAACCTAAATAAAATTTTGAGAACTAACATGGCAACCTCGATTCTCAGATTTTAAATTCTAATTTCGCGAAGGAAAGAGCGGGATTTGGGAAACTAACATCGGGATCTAGCATCGGAAATTCAAACTATCGCTTTCGGGACCACATCTTGTCTCATTCTCCCATGGGGATCCGAAATCTCAGCCCTACAATGGTCCCCATGGAGCCAATTTGAAATACAAAGGAAGCTTCGTCCTTACCCAAAGAAGCCAAACACCCCCATTTTGCTTTTCCATCTCCCATCTTTGACCATACCCAAAGTAGCCAAGGAGACAAGCTCCATGTCCCTCCTTTTAGCCCCATCCATTTCAGCCCTCTCCCATGCCTCCTTTTTCTCTTCAAAAATCAGATTTGGCTCAACCAACACACCACACAAAAATCAAACACAAGCCTTATCCAAAAAAGCTCCCAAGGAACCTTATCCTTTCTCCTTCTTTCTTTCACCTTTTTCCTCCTCCATTGCTGAGAATTCCAGCAGCCCTAACACACCATTTCGTGCTCAACTCCTCCCCACAACATTCCTACTTCATCATCCCCTTCAACTCCCTCCTCCATTACTTGCCAAAAGAGCTTCATTCCACCTCTTGAGCTCAAAGCAAGCCAAAGCAAGATCCTTTTCTCTTCCTCCCTCCATGAGCAGCAACAACATCTCCCTTAGCCTCCCTATGAGATCCTCAAAGTGGAAGAAGAAGCCCCAACAGCCCGGAGAAGCCGGAGAAGCCCCGAGAAGCCCTAGGAGACTCAAACTCGCTATTTTCGGATTCGAGAAGGTAACAGCTCGTTTTTCCATCCTTCCACCTCATACTAACTCAAAGTTCACACCTTTAACACCATTTATCAATCCTAGGCACCCTCGCGCAAGAACGAGTCCAATCGGAGCCCGGATGAAGCTTCACGAGCAAATCGAAGGAAAAGAAGGAACTTGGGTGAGGAATCCGTTCAAACCTCGATTTTTTTATGTTCAATCCTTGCTCTAACATATTCCTAGAAGTATTAAGAAAAATTGGGAAATGGGGGATTTGGTTGGGGTTTAAGAAAATGAGAGCTCGGTTTGGTAATTAATAGAATAAGGAGGGTCGATTTTGGATTTTATAAATAAAGGGGGTCGGTTTTGTCAATTTCAAAGGGGCTGATTTTATGAGATAAAAATGGTTGGGATTTTTAAGGGATTTGGAAATATTTTATGAGAGTGTTTAAAAGAAAATGGTATTTAAAATATTATATAATAATATTATTATTGAGACTTGGAGATTTAAAAGTATATTCTCGGGATTAAATTGAAAAAGGAATTTGATGAGCGTTTTCAAGGATCAGAATTTCTAACTAGCATGGTTGATGTGAATGGTTGACTAATATCATGATTTGTGATTGACTAATGGCATGATGAAGTGTTAGACTTGTGTATCGTTAATTTATGCTTTCGAGATATGATGAAAATGATGAACTTGATATATGTGATATGCGGATTATTATTGCGGATATACTGTGGCGAATACATGATGTGGTCTCATGGAATGTGGCAACATGATGAGTGGTTGAACTTGATGAGATGATGATTATGATGTGGTTATACTTATTGAATGACGTGTGTTTATGTGATTGAGTGGCTAGATGTAGACTTATATATGTGTTCTGATATGTATCTAGGTGATAAATTGTGATTATGATTGGTGTATGCCGAATCTTCTATTATGCTGTTCTGCATAGCCAGGTGAGTTCCTATATGAGCTCACTCAGATTCGAAAAGAGATCTCCCTGCTTGTAGCCATGTGCATACTAGGTGTTGCATTCATAATAAAGCATGCCATGTAGTATCCTGCTAGGATTGCACTCATGATTGAGCATTCGTTTACTCATTGCTTTTGTAAACAGAACGGCCGTTATCTGTGAAGTAACTAGAGTAATTGCTAGGGTTATAGGACGACCTAGTCCCATCGGGTCCCGTCCTGAGTCAATCGAGTCATGAAACTTCCTTATATTATGAGATGCCTGCGGGCTTTATTGTGGAGCGGGTTGAGCATGCGTGCCTCCCGATTATAATGGAATGCATTCACGAGCTGGCCAGTCTCCGCCCTATCGGAAGGGGGTGGAGGTAGGAGAGGGATATACCACTTGGTATTTGGTGCTAAGGCCTTATTATATTTATGCACTTGATCTTAGGAGCATGTTAGTGTGTTAATATTTCGCCTTGCATCTAGAAGCATCTTTATTAGGACTAGCGTGTGTATGTGTCTGCTGGTTTGGGATTACTTTGCGTAGGGCTTCGATCTGACACCACCCCGCATACATATTTTTTTAGGTTTGTTTTGCAACATGATTATTCCTTGCTTCCATGACGTGGGAACTCTCTTGGGCGATCTCAAAGAAATAGTTAACTCCACTAACATTGTATATTAAATTTCGGTAAATACGCTTATTGATTTGATTTTGACTTGGCTCTGCCGTGTCACCCTTTTGTATTACACCTTGATTCTATTATTTGCATGACTGTTGTTTTCCACGCTTAGACTTATGATAGGTACAGGGGACTTCCCCGGGGATTCCAACGATCCCTTCGAATTTTGGGTATGAAATCCCACTTTAAAATCTTAGGATGGAATTTCAAACCTTCAACCTGTACTCGGGGCGCAAGATCCTAACGAGGGGTTTTATCCCTCGAAACGTAACTCGGGAATCATTATCCCGGGCCGTTACAAAGATGGTATCAGAGCTGAGGTTGTGCAAACCGAGTATGATAGGTTGAAGTGGTTTTGAAAATGGACAAGGTTTTCAAATGGTTTTCCAAAATGTTTTAGAAAGGGCAAAATGAATTTAATATGGCTAACTTAAATGGACTAAATACGAACTTGACTCTATAAATCCGGTAATCAAACAAAGGGAAACGAGGGGGTAGTAAAGGCGTTAGACCATCCCTATTGGATGTAGTTGGGAACGGGTAGGCAAAAATATAGCTTTTTCTTTACAGATGGGCCTACAAGACTCCAAGGCTTTGCGTCGTAGTGGCTGGAGTGGCGAGTTAGGTAGAGACCGTGAGGTTTTGCCCCTCAGGTTAGTCGCCCCTCGAAGGGCGGCCCATAGGATAGTTTGATCGTTGATTGCTTCCATGCTGAGTGCTATTGTGCTTAGGGTAGAGGACTAATCAGTATGCCTTGACTTGAATCATGTATTGAATAACTGTGCAAACGGGATAGCGGGAGAATACCTTGTTTTTATGTCATTGGAACTCCTGTCTTGTCGGAATATCTCTTCCATAATTCAAACCCCTGATGATTCTGACTCCGTCAACCGTCCCACCAACACATTTAGGCATGTTAGCAAGGGTCGAAGAGCATCCCCTCTCCCTGTTTCGAGTCCTGTTTTGTATCCCACCACCAATGCTTCTATCAAGTCACGTACCTTAGGTTGGTGTCTTCCACGGAAAAATTTGGGTCGGTCAACTAGCTACTTCCGGGGGTGTGTTGGATATGGGAAATCCATGAGTGTTTTAGGGAGGGTGATCAGTGAAACAATTTCGAGTTAGAAGTGATTTGTCTTATGGAGTTATCCTTCTCGATTCTTATACTGATCAACTGTGTCTTCTTACCACGAGAGTCTAAACACAAATTATACCCTCTCATCTCGAAAACAGTGTGAATGTCCTTGTGTCATACCGAGCGAGTCATATTAGCGTCCCACGGGGAAACAGGGTGATGAGCCGGTGATTGTATGACATGGTGTGTTGGTATATTTCAGCATGACTTGTTTGATAACTTGCATGATCGCACTTACGAACGAATATATATGTCGAATCTATGAATTCCCATCATTGTTACTCTCCTTTGAATTAGGTCCATGATAGTGTGGTCAACCCTCTTTGTATGAGTGCCATGAGAAATGAATTTTTGAGCATGTTAAGTTAATCAAATTGAACCTCATTGACTATGTATTTTCTTAATGAGTGTTGGTAGTATCGTGTAGGATATACATCTCCTAATTATTGACCATCATGCATTTATGTGCCATACTTGTCATACTACATGTATATGGTTGTATTGGATGTGATAGTTGTTATGCCCAAATGACTTAACCATACCCCTTGATACGATTATTAGAGTGCATCTTAACATGCTTACCTGGAACCCACATTGTTTTGACCTACTTATGTGTACACTAAGTGAGTAATGAATCATACATGTGATATCCTATAATGCTCGCTATGTCATATATAACTTATGCTGCATATGTCTATTGTCGGTTTGTGCATACATGATATTAATATGTCAAGCATGATTAGTGCATGAGATGATAAGTTTTAGCCTGTCTTGTGTGCATGTAAAGTTGATTATGTGAAATGTTATATGGATGCATAGGACGCTATTCCTTTAATAGGTACATGATAGTGTGGAATGATATTGAAATATTTTGTGATTGTCATGTGTACCTGTAACCTTATTTTGTGATTGTCATGTGCACCTGTAACCTTATAGAATACCCTAAGGGGATTGTTGTAACTCTCGAGTCTGTGTCTTGTCTTGAGTCTCGTCATCTCTAGTCCTGGTTTGTGTCTGAATTCTTAAGAAAGTCGTTTTGTCCTCCCTTGCCCTCCCCTATCTCTGTGACTTCTAACCCCTCGTGATCCCCTTGATGGACGTCGACATAGAAGAGAAAACGAGCGATCGAGTGGCACCAGAGTGGCGCAACGGAAGTGTAGTGGGCCCATGGCCCATGGACCCTAGGATCGACGTCACCAAAGGAAGGACGCCTTTCGAAGATGGCGGTTGCAGACGTAATCCTCCTAGATGACTCAAGGAATGCCGTTCTTCGTCCGAATTGTGATCTCTCCTATGCGATCTGGAATCGGTGTCGTGCGATAGGCTTGGAACTAACTAAATTGAGGTGTGATGACTGATAAGCTGAACTGGTAGTGAATGATTGCCTGACTAACTTGTGTTTGTGATGATGTGCCTATATGCTTAAGTGTACTGACCTGCTAGTAAATCGGTTATGGGTTATATATGTGGTGGTGTATTCTTCTTGGGAATGAGTCGAGTGTTTTCCTTGGTGAGACGGATCGGGAAATCGCAGGTAGATTGAGGTGTTCGAGTTGGTCATTGGTTACGCGAGATGGAATGCATGAAGGATGTGTTAGCTTGGGTAGAGTCGAGTGAGTTATGGCTTGTCGGAGATAGTGTTCAGTGAGTATATTTGAGCTTCTAGGTAGGTCTTAGGTGAAGAATGGAGTTAGCATGGTGAGATTTCGAGGAAGAGGTCCTAGCTAGAAGTGTCGGTAGGCAGTGGGTGCAAGTATAGGTGGTTAGTGTAGTTCTAGAGGTGAATGAGTGAGCTAAGAATGGATCGGCGGGATTCTCAAAGGGAAGTGTTATTAGACGGATTGGTGAGCTAAGGAGAGTGTCTAGATAGTGTAGGAACGAATCGCGGGCGGCGTCAAGGATGATCGTTTAAGGATGGTCTAAGGAATCATAGAATTCGGGACTAGGATGTATGTGTTGTGATTGGGAGCGATTTTTATAAAGGATGGGGTTGAGGAAGTGTTAAGGATGAGTAGTATGATGTTGTTTGGGAAATTATCGATCTTGGGTATTAGGTTGCTCATATCAAGGTTGTGCGTGTAATGAGTATTTGGGAATTGTAGAGATAGGATTGGTAATGCTTGGAGAATTTATGAGTAACGGATTTTTAGATGCATTATCAAAGGATTTTAGCATAGGGAATGAATCGGGATTTATGAATTGAGGTTATCGTGGCGATTGAGGCATTCGAGGATGTGAGGTGAATTTTCGAGGAAGGACTGGTAGCTAGGAAAGAATGTCGTTGAGACTTTCTAGTAAGACCGTGGGCTTGGGGTTGAGATAGGGAAGTTCTGAGCATGGATTTGAGAGCTAGGCGGAGCATAAAAGTATTGAGAACACTAGGGGAAGAATGTTTTAGAGAGTTGGCTAAGTTGCGGTACTTGGGAAACTCGGATGAGGATGATCTAGGGATTATGCGGAAATGATTATCAGTAAAAGAGAGCCTTGGACGATAAGGTGTCATGGTTAAGAAGCAGAAGCTTGAGACAATTTAGGGATATGAAGAGATGAGGAACTAGAGTAGGACGACTTGAGAATTTTGAATGGTTAAGGTTTAGTAAGATTTGGAATGAGTAAATTTGGGAATATGCTGGGAAGAGGATCTAGGATAGATCGGCTTGAGGGGTCATGAGTGGTTCAGGTTTCGTGAGCTTCGGAATGGGATGAGTAGGTAGAATCCGTGGTTGGTCTTTGATGATAGGAGCTCGTGATGAGGCCTTGGTAATTCGGGATTGAGAGTAGTGCTACATTGGATTCTACGATAGAGTTGTCGAGGATTTGGATTGGAGTGTCAGGTATGAAGTGGACGATATGAGTTAGGTTCTTAGAGGTGGATGTTTAGTGAGAGTGGTTAGTGGTGTGGGGAGTATGATCAGGTTAGCAAGGTGAGTTGAGATGTCCCCTTGGGAGATGATGGTCAAGCGGAATATTGAGAGGCCTAGGAAGAGTGAGCGAGATTGTTGAGAAGTGTCTTGATAGATCGTGAGAGCGGTTTAGTAGAGGACTTGGGATTTCTCTTAGAAAGTAAAGATGGGACTAGTGGAGGACCCCTAGGACGAGGGTGTGCTTTATAGAGAGTCTTGGCAGTTGGTCGAGGTGATGAGCTTGTCGGAATGGAGGAATTGTGCGATTTGAAACTCCGAGGTACGAGTTTAGATGGCTTGAGGGCATATGAGTTGGGGTACCTAGTAATTGATCTGGGACGTAAGCCTTGAATTGAGGATAGTTTTGAGGCTATAGAGATTGTATGCTAAGCTGAGTGTAATGGTATATAGAACTAGTATCAAATTTGAGTTGGTAGACTTATGTGAGGTTGATATTGATGCGAGAAAAAAAAAAGAGGGGGGTAGTGGTCGTGTTTTGTTATGGTTGGTAGGGATAGACAGATTCTCTTGAGGATGTGACTTAGTGTTGTGCGTTACTTGGGGCCGAGTGTTGTGCGAATTCTATGCTATAGACAGCGTTGATTCCTGATGAATTGCCATAGACAATAATGAATTGTTAGTACTAACATAGTTAGCCCCTGAACTCGATAAAATGATAGTGTACGGAAGTATTTGTTTGCCTCTAATGCGATGACGATTGGTAGTTAACATGAGTATCATATGGTTATGTGATTGATATGATGTGCTCATCCGACGGATATGACATGCTTATCTGATTGATACGATGTGTAGTTTTGTGAGATGATGTGATAAATCCTACCTTGTACGATAAGATGCTAGATATGCTATGGTATGTAACTGTCCGTGACATGAGTATGACCTGGTTATGAATGAGTGATACGATTGCTATGTTAGACAATTGCTATGATATATGATGCCTTGAATTGGAATTTCTAGGATGCTAGAATTGAATTTATGAAATGTGATTCTAACTTGGAACCTAGGAAGGAAATATTGGATTGGCCCTTAGAGGTGGATGATTCCACCTCATGAGATTGAAACTTGCTTGACTAACATCGGGTTTAAGGGATCTTGAATAATGTTTAAAAAGGACTAACTTGGATTTTGAGAGACCGAGCGCGATAGGAAATTTCCACGATTTGGAGGCCAATCTTTTTCAATTGCGGAATCTGCTTGAACTTTTCAAACCCGGGCAACTCTATAATACTTCACGAAGTGGATACAGGCATTTTATGAGGGCGCTTGCTAAGAGCTAGTAATGATATGGTAAAACTTTTAGAGTTGTGGTACTTCCGAAAAGTCGAAGCAGAGATGTGATAGGGGCGCTTATTGCATACTTGTCAAGGCCGATCGGAGATGTCACGACCATGACTAGGGTGTTGTGAGAATCCCGGAAGACGCAACCGAGATGATTACAAGATCCTTGGACACGGTCCTTGGACTCATCAATTTCAAACTTCATCCCCTACTTTGTTTTGGTTTTAGTCTCGGGGACGAGACTTGTTTTTAGAGGTGGATGATGTAAAGGCTCGGATTTTTAAATTTTAGTTTTTCGGAAAAAGGAAAAACAAAATGAATTTAAAAGCGGAATTGAACGGAAAACTCGCTAATTTGGATTTTAGAACTCTCAAAGAGGATTTTTAACCTAAATAAAATTTTGAGAACTAACATGGCAACCTCGATTCTCAGATTTTAAATTCTAATTTCGCGAAGGAAAGAGCGGAATTTGGGAAACTAACATCGGGATCTAGCATCGGAAATTCAAACTATCGCTTTCGGGACCACATCTTGTCTCATTCTCCCATGGGGATCCGAAATCTCAGCCCTACAATGGTCCCCATGGAGCCAATTTGAAATACAAAGGAAGCTTCGTCCTTACCCAAAGAAGCCAAACACCCCCATTTTGCTTTTCCATCTCCCATCTTTGACCATACCCAAAGTAGCCAAGGAGACAAGCTCCATGTCCCTCCTTTTAGCCCCATCCATTTCATCCCTCTCCCATGCCTCCTTTTTCTCTTCAAAAATCAGATTTGGCTCAACCAACACACCACACAAAAATCAAACACAAGCCTTATCCAAAAAAGCTCCCAAGGAACCTTATCCTTTCTCCTTCTTTCTTTCACCTTTTTCCTCCTCCATTGCTGAGAATTCCAGCAGCCCTAACACACCATTTCGTGCTCAACTCCTCCCCACAACATTCCTACTTCATCATCCCCTTCAACTCCCTCCTCCATTACATGCCAAAAGAGCTCCATTCCACCTCTTGAGCTCAAAGCAAGCCAAAGCAAGATCCTTTTCTCTTCCTCCCTCCATGAGTAGCAACAACATCTCCCTTAGCCTCCCTATGAGGTCCTCAAAGTGGAAGAAGAAGCCCCAACAGCCCGGAGAAGCCGGAGAAGCCCCGAGAAGCCCTAGGAGACTCAAACTCGCTATTTTCGGATTCAAGAAGGTAACAGCTCGTTTTTCCCTCCTTCCACCTCATACTAACTCAAAGTTCACACCTTTAACACCATTTAACAATCCTAGGCACCCTCGTGCAAGAACGAGTCCAATCGGAGCCCGGATGAAGCTTCACGAGCAAATCGAAGGAAAAGAAGGAACTTGGGTGAGGAATCCGTTCAAACCTCGATTTTTTTATGTTCAATCCTTGCTCTAACATATTCCTAGAAGTATTAAGAAAAATTGGGAAATGGGGGATTTGGTTGGGGTTTAAGAAAATGAGAGCTCGGTTTGGTAATTAATAGAATAAGGAGGGTCGATTTTGGATTTTATAAATAAAGGGGGTCGGTTTTGTCAATTTCAAAGGGGCTGATTTTATGAGATAAAAATGGTTGGGATTTTTAAGGGATTTGGAAATATTTTATGAGAGTGTTTAAAAGAAAATGGTATTTAAAATATTATATAATAATATTATTATTGAGACTTGGAGATTTAAAAGTATATTCTCGGGATTAAATTGAAAAAGGAATTTGATGAGCGTTTTCAAGGATCAGAATTTCTAACTAGCATGGTTGATGTGAATGGTTGACTAATATCATGATTTGTGATTGACTAATGGCATGATGAAGTGTTAGACTTGTGTATCGTTAATTTATGCTTTCGAGATATGATGAAAATGATGAACTTGATATATGTGATATGCGGATTATTATTGCGGATATACTGTGGCGAATACATGATGTGGTCTCATGGAATGTGGCAACATGATGAGTGGTTGAACTTGATGAGATGATGATTATGATGTGGTTATACTTATTGAATGACGTGTGTTTATGTGATTGAGTGGCTAGATGTAGACTTATATATGTGTTCTGATATGTATCTAGGTGATAAATTGTGATTATGATTGGTGTATGCCGAATCTTCTATTATGCTGTTCTGCATAGCCAGGTGAGTTCCTATATGAGCTCACTCAGATTCGAAAAGAGATCTCCCTGCTTGTAGCCATGTGCATACTAGGTGCTGCATTCATAATAAAGCATGCCATGTAGTATCCTGCTAGGATTGCACTCATGATTGAGCATTCGTTTACTCATTGCTTTTGTAAACAGAACGGCCGTTATCTGTGAAGTAACTAGAGTAATTGCGAGGGTTATAGGACGACCTAGTCCCATCGGGTCCCGTCCTGAGTCAATCGAGTCATGAAACTTCCTTATATTATGAGATGCCTGCGGGCTTTATTGTGGAGCGGGTTGAGCATGCGTGCCTCCCGATTATAATGGAATGCATTCACGAGCTGGCCAGTCTCCGCCCTATCGGAAGGGGGTGGAGGTAGGAGAGGGATATACCACTTGGTATTCGGTGCTAAGGCCTTATTATATTTATGCACTTGATCTTAGGAGCATGTTAGTGTGTTAATATTTCGCCTTGCATCTAGAAGCATCTTTATTAGGACTAGCGTGTGTATGTGTCTGCTGGTTTGGGATTACTTTGCGTAGGGCTTCGATCTGACACCGCCCCGCATACATATTTTTTTAGGTTTGTTTTGCAACATGATTATTCCTTGCTTCCATGACGTGGGAACTCTCTTGGGCGATCTCAAAGAAATAGTTAACTCCACTAACATTGTATATTAAATTTCGGTAAATACGCTTATTGATTTGATTTTGACTCGGCTCTGCCGTGTCACCCTTTTGTATTACACCTTGATTCTATTATTTGCATGACTGTTGTTTTCCACGCTTAGACTTATGACAGGTACAGGGGACTTCCCCGGGGATTCCAACGATCCCTTCGAATTTTGGGTATGAAATCCCACTATAAAATCTTAGGATGGAATTTCAAACCTTCAACCTGTACTCGGGGCGCAAGATCCTAACGAGGGGTTTTATCCCTCTAAATGTAACTCGGGAATCATTATCCCGGGCCGTTACAAATCCTCCGATTTAGGGTTGAGGGTTTAGGTTTAGGGTTTATGGTTAGGGTTTAGGGTTTAGGGTTTAGGGTATAGGGTTTAGGGTCGATATCACTCAATAGATTAAGTGGTGAATATAGTTTTCCGACGTCCATGTGGCGTGTTTTCCAATGTAGGGTTTAGGGTCTAGGGTTTAGGGTTTCGGGTTAGATGACGATAGCTAAAACGTACACTCAATATATATATATATAGATCGAGTGGTATAGTTGGTTCTTACATTTCGTTTTTTGTACGTTATCATAATTCTTACATTTCATATACACATTCGTCATACGTGATATCGTGATCGATCAAGATAGTTTGTCTCGTTTTTCATAAAATTTGTGCCTCTTATAGGGTTGAAAAAAAAACCATTTTTTATACACATTTCTTATATTTGGTGTTGTGACTTGCATGTGATCGAGATATATAGTTTTTTCCGTTCTTACAAAATGTGAGTTAAATTGTTTAGGGTTTACTGTTGTGAGCCTAATTTTCCATGTTTTACACTTACTTTTATATCGATTTCTGCATACATTGCATGCATTTGGGTTAGAATAATACAGAATCTGTGTAGTTTACACTTATTTGCAATATATGAAGGTCTACACAAGAATGGTGCAGCTCAAGAAAATGCCATTTTTCACCATTCTTCGTTCTGAATCAAGCTTCGATGTCTTCATGAGAGTTGTAGCCCTCGGAAAGAGCTTTCCAACGCATGGTCATATGTGTCAATCCGACGAACGATGACTCAGGAAAGTGAGAGATTTACTCGATATCGAGTACTTCTACTCGAGATCGACCAAAAATGTCCAAGGAGTGCCTGGTCGAGGAGGAGCTGATCGAGAAACCGAAGACGAAGACATGCCAGGTTACACTCTACTCGAGATCGAGTAAACCTACTCGAGATCGAGGAACCCGGAAGCCGGCACCCGAGCCATGTCGAAGAGAGGTTGCTCGACAACACCAGAAGACCTAGTCGACGAGCCACCTTTACTCGAGATCGAGTACAGTCCTCGAGATCGACCAAGCCAGGAGCACCGGTCCGAGCCATGTCGAGCAGAGTTACCCGACCAAGCCAGCCAGCCATACTCGACGACCACCTTACTCGATCTCGAGGAGCCTTAGTCGAGATCGAGGAGAGCCGTGTCCGAAACCGCGTTACGCGGTGAGCTGTCCGTGTCGAGTTGGGAGTCCTTTGAGCCGAAGGAATCCAAGATTGCCGAGATACATCAAGTTCTATCTTTGGAAGATAAGATCTATCAACAAGAAGATATTTTACCTATTTAGATTTAATTTCCCTTTTAGATTTAATTCTTTAATTGCTTTTATTTATCTTTTAAGCTTTTTAGATATAGATAGATATATTCTATCCTTGATTAGCAAGGAATAGAAGGCTATAAATAAAGCCTTAGGGGCTGGTTTTTCATGATTCAATTCAATTCAGAGCAAGAGACACAATTACACATAGAGGGTTTAGGAGTTCGAAGGTTTTAGGGTTTTGGCATTCAGCGAAAGTTGGATTGTCGGGATTGTAAAGGCTTTGAATTTAGTTTAATGCAAGTTTCTTTCTATACATCAATGTCTGCTATTGCGATGAGGAGCGAGTAGTCCACCCACTTCTGGGGCTGGGGTGAGCCCGACGGTGGCCATATGAGGTGATGCGGTAAAGGTCAGATCTTGTTATGCAATTCGTCTTCTATCCCTATGAGCATGATTCCTTTACGAGAGTTGAAGGTGATCCTTGTTTGTATTATTGAAGCGAAAGTGATCTTAATGCAACTTGGGTTAATTATGTGAAAAGGGTTAGTAACAATTAGGGTTTATGCGAAAGCCTCTATATGCCTATTTGTTAGTAACGAAAGTTATTTTGATGGAAAGCATGATCTTTTATGCCTTTATGTGTTACTTTGCATGGTTATCGTTGTGGCGTTGATACCTTGGCTTTGGAAGTTCTTTATATATTGAGTTTATTTTCGTCAAAATCTGAGAATCTGTGTTCGAATCTGCAAGTTTACAGTTTTCTGAGTTTTTAGTCGAGATAGAGCAGTGTCTTGTCGATCTCGAGTAAGCAGTTGTCGAGATCGGGTAGGCTTTGGTCAAGATCGAGTTGAGTTTCTGCTTCTATCGTCGATTTTTAGTTTCTGTCGTCGTTGTTTTTACTCTATCTCGAGTACTGTGCTAGTCGAGATCGAGTAGCTTCTGTCTTTGCTTTTATTTCTTGCTTTTCATTTGTCTCTCTTTCTTTCTTTCTTTGTTTCTTTGTTTTTGTCTTTTCTGCTTCCTTTTCTGTGAGATTTACAGCTACCTAGGATCCGCTGACACGCTTCCTCGTGGATTCGATCCTGACTTTCTTTTACTACATTGGAGGGAGTCTTGTAATTATTTGCTGGGGCACGAATCTGGTTTGATCTATTTTATTATATTTCATACTCGATTTCCTCCTCACAACAAATTGGCGTCGTTGTCGGGGAAGCTATCATTCGCGCCTTAGGTAGTCAGTTCTCACTTTTTCTTTGAGTTACTTTACAGGTGTATGCGCCGTTCTGGTCAACCACCTGAGTTTGACGGCTTCGATGAACCAGAGCGCATTCTACACATCAGAGCTATACTACAAAGAGCCATGGCAGCTGCAGAGACACAGGAACAGCTGATCGAGAGGCTCACGAGGGATCTAGCCGCCAGGGATGCTGCTCTCGCCACTGAGAGAGCAGGCAGGCAACAGGAAGCTGAGCGTGCGAGGCAAGCAGAAGCTGAGCTTGCCCTATACCTAACAACTGCAGAGGATTATATGCACCCGACTCTCGTCGTGCCTGAATCGGCCATTCTAATCCCTGAAAACAACTATGAAATTCGCACTCAATTCCTTATTGAAATTAAAAATCATGCTTTTCATGGTAGATTTAATGAATGCCCTCTGCGCCATATTACCAACTTTACTGACATGTTTCGTACTCTTTCTGAAGGTACCACCTTGGAGGACATCCTAATGAAAGCTTTCCGTTGGTCTTTGGCTGGTCCTGCATTGAAATGGTTGGAAGGGCTGAAACCACGATCTCTCACAACATGGGCTCAAGTGAAGCAGGAATTCCTGAACAAGTTCTTCCTCCTGCCAAGACAGCACTCCTGCGCCAAAAGATCAAATCTTTCAAACAGCAGCCTATGGAGACGCTAGCAAAGGCATGGGAAAGCTATAAAGATCTACTGCGATCCTGCCCTACACATGGACAGCAACCCTGCATTGTTCAAGAGATCTTCTTCAACTCTCTGGACTTGGCTGCAAAGGACAGAATCAACACATATACTCACTATGAGTATCTGACAATGCCGCCTCCTGACGCATGGGCTGCTCTAGACAAGATGACCAACTATGATAACAAGTATAGGACTCCAGTCAACTATGAGGAGAACCCCTACACCAGGCCAGCACCATCCATGCCCCTCTATGAGCCCCCTAAGGAGATTGATCCAGATGTAAGGGAGCAGTACTACAGAGACCAGAATAAAAAGCTCCTCAAACAAGTAAAGTATCTTTCTATCAACTAGCCTTGTATTGAATGCGGATCACAGAGGCACACCACTACTGAGTGCCCACACACTGAGCAAGTCAGGCTGGCAGAATACCATGAAGAGGCAGCTTACGCAGGGGGTCCTAATCGCTACATTGGGGACCAAAGGTTTCAGCAACCACAATGGAACCAAGGTGCCCCTAGGAACCCCCCACCCTACAGAGCTCCAGGACATCCAGAAAGGGACCAGAAAAAGGATGATCTACAGACTGTCTTAGACGAAATAAGGAGAAATCATACAGAAACCAGGCAATCCTTCAACTCAGTCTATACTCAGACTCGCGAGAAGGCTGTGCTGAGGTTAGAGAGGTAAAAGCATTATATTGAGAAAAAGCATTATGAAAGGTGATGGATCTTATGAGAAAGAATGCAGTATGAAAATTCAGTTTGGAAATACTCCATTTCCCCGGATCATTAGCACCACATTGCCAAAAATTGTCCACCTTTAGCCTTTTACCCATCTACTCCTTATTTGAGCTTAAATTTAAAGTCCTCTTGATTATTAATGCTTTGTCACGAATGAATGTTTTGCATAACCCTCCTTTTGTGAGTAGATGTTGCTTTTATATATTTGCACGTGCATGGATCTATGACACTAGTACCTTTTCGAGGATGGTAATTGATTGCAGGGTTGTATAAGAATGAATATAATATGTTGAGAGTTTTGATTTCTTCCCCTGAATGACAATTAAAATTATTGCTTGAGGACAAGCAAGCTTAAGTATAGGGTGTTTGTTGTGAGCCTAATTTGCCATGTTTTACACTTAATTTTATATCGATTTCTGCATACATTTCATGCATTTTGGGTTAGAATAATACAGAATCTGTGTAGTTTACACTTATTTGCAATATATGGAGGTCTACACAAGTTTTGGTTATAATTCGCAGAAATCGGACGCACTTTGGAGCTTAAAGGAAACTCATGGAGAAGCTAAGAATGGTGCAGCTGGAGAAAAGGCTATTTTTCACCATTCTTCGTTTTGAATCAAGCTTTGATGTCTTCATGAGAGTTGTAGCCCTCGGAAATATCTTTCCAACGCATGGTAATATGCGTCAATCCGATGAACGAGGACTCGGGAAAATGCGTTTCAAGAACAGAGCAGAAAGCTGAGAGAACTCTACTCGGTCTCGAGTACATCTACTCGATCTCGACAAAGGCTGTCCGAGCACACCTGGTCGAGCAGAGCTGATCGAGGACACTGAGTCAGAGACAACCTGACTCCGGAAGCCAACTCGATCTCGAGTAACTCTTGTCGAGATCGACCACACTTCGACGCCATGTCCGGAGTCGACGAGCTGTGCCAAGTCGAGAAGCCGAGGACGGAGAAGCCGAGCCAACTCTACTCGATCTCGAGTACAGCTAGTCGAGATCGAGGAGCCAAGGAGCACCAGTCCGAGCCTTGTCGAGCAGAGCTACCCGAGCCAGTCAGCCCAAGTCGACGCCAGTCCTACTCGAGATCGACTAGCCCTGGTCGAGATCGACGAGCGCCGTGTCCGAAGCCGCGTTACGCTGTTTGCTGTCCGACGCGGTTTGGCTTTCCTTGGGGCTGAAGGAGTCCGAGATATCCGAGATCTATCAACATCTATCCACACCTATCAACACATGGAAGATTTTGCTCTTTAGATAGAATTTCCCTTTTTTGATTTAATTCCTAAATTACTTTTATTTATCTTTTAAGCCTTTAGATATAGTTTTAGATATAGATAGATATTTCTATCCCTGAATAGCAAGCATTAGAAGACTATAAATAAAGCCCATGGGGCTGGTTTTTTCATTCATTCAATCACACAAGCAATTAGTAGGAGAAGTAGTAGAGAGAGAGAGAGAGAGTGACCAAGAGGAGTTGGTGAAGCGAGAGCGGAATTGGCTACCTTTGGTTGTAAGCTCTATTTTATTTTATTAATGCAAGTTTATTTCCTTTTATTATTGATGTATTTAATTACGATGAAGCGCGAGTAGTCAACCCACTTCTATGGTTGGGGCGAGCCCGACGATAGCCATGCATAATTGAGGTAAAGATCCGACTTTTATCATGTTTTGAGCATCTACTACTTGTTATGTGTTTATTACCCATCTAATGGAGGTCCATGCTAACAACTTGGATTGTAAACATAAAATCAGTAGAGACAATTAGGGTTTCTTGAAAGAGTTGTCTAATTGTTGGGAAAGGCAAAAGCTTAGTCCTTTGATGCGATTCACATGATTATCTGTTTAGTTCTGCCTTATGCATGCTTGGTTATCGTTGTTGCAAACCCCAATCTTGGAAGTCTTTTACATATAGTTTAGTTCGAAATCCCAAAGCAATTGTTTTTATTTTCTTTCGTTTTATTCTTTGTCTTTCTCGAGATCGAATAGCACTCGTCGTTCTCGACTACTGATCTTCGACCCAAGTCGTTGTAGCTTCTGTGTGCAGGTACTCGACCAAGACAAGCCGACGTCGACTAAAACCCAACTCGATCTCGAGTAAGGGCTTGTCGAGATCGACCACCAACCCCTGTGCTTACTGCTGCGCTGTGTTCGACTCTCCGATCTTCTGTCGAGTTGCTGTACTCGAGATCTAGGACCACTGTTGTCGACTTCTGTTCGTGAGATTTCTCCGCTACATAGGATCCGCTGACACGCTTCCTCGTGGATCGATCCTGACTTCCCGCTGCTACATCAGGAGGAGGTCTTGTAATTATTTGCAAGGGACGGAATCTGGTTTGCCTTAGTTTATTTATATTTTATTGAAATTCTCGATTTCCTCCTACAAAAAATTGGCGCCGTTTCCGGGGAAGCTATCATTCGCGCCTTAGGTAGTTAGATCTCACGTTTTCTTTGAGTTTTCTTCTACAGGTATATGCAGGACACCCTCGAGTATTTCAAAAGGGAAAGAGCGAGATAGTATGCAAAAGAATTGGAATATTTGAGATGGCTATACATCGTTGATGAGGAGGCATGGCTTGAGGGTGTACGCGCATTTAGGAAGCTCCGGGATTCGTCAAAATCATCGCCAGAAGCCCCAATCCTGGTAGAAGGAGAATCTGAACCTGAGGTCGACCTCGACCAACGCCTAATCGATATCGACCTATCTACAGTCGATACCCAGGTATGTCCTTCCGCTATCTCAAATCCAACTTTGCTTTCTGTCTTTGAAAACCCATTTGAAGAACCTCAAGAAGAAGAAGAGCCAGAAAAGAAGAAGTTGGACGTTGTTGCCCAGGATGTTTCAAGGTCGCTTTTGCCTTATAAGGTGAAGGCTATCCCCGACGATTTTGAGCAACCGATGTTCATATTCAAGTATGGGGTCCTCGCAAAGTGGCATGAAGCTCCACATGATGAGGTGGAAATCTCTCTTTCCACTCCACCGTTTTGCTGTGGTGGAGACGCGCAAACAAATCAACCAATGAAGCGGAAGAGGTATGATGATGAGGTATGCAAATTTCCTTTATATATTCCTTTATGCATGCCAACTGGAGCCCAGGAAGATGAATGGGTGAAGCCATGGAGCGTCCACTCGGGGAGGTTTAAGCTTCTTCACATGATGCCCCCGAATGACATCCCACGCTTCCCACCACCAAAGGAACCACCAGATCCACCTATACCTCCGGACAAAGATGAGCCAGGCTAATGCTTAATGAAGAAGTCGGCCTAGCGACTATAAAATCTAGAGCGTGTACATAGACATTTAATTTTGGAATTTTTAGACTTTTTTGCTTTTGTTTGTTTTTGGTTTTGAACACTTTTAGTTTTTCTATTATGGGTATATGTCTTCTGCACTTTTCAGGACCATGGATGAGCCATATTCATACTTGGCCCAGGAGATTCCTTCATTCGAAATTATGAAGCCATGCACACATGTCTAGTGAGTTTCTTTCCTTACCCTTGTTTTTATACAGTGAGGACACTGTAATGTTTAAGTATGGGGTGGGGGAAGGGCTTACTTCATGCATAATTGCCATATTTGACATTATTTGTGCTTATTTAGAATTTATTTCTTTGAACTGCTACATGGCTATTTTGGAATTCATTATTAATTTATGTGCTTACATGCATGTTTTCCAAAGTTTGAAAAAAATGACCCCCATTGAAAATTTTGACAAATGTCATGGAAGCTTATAATCGAACTCGACGATGCAAAATTAGATTCATTAGAGATATAACATGAAATTGCCTAGTAAAGGGAAGTGACAATGAAGTGCATATATATTTTAGATGAAAACCATAGAAGGAGGTAAAATTTGAAGTTGCTTTTGACAGGTTGCATGATAAGATGATGGAGGACTTTATATTTCCATATAATGCCCATATGTTGATATCCTAGCCTTACCTATGCTTATGCATCACAAAAGCCATATTATTCCTTATTTCAATTATTGCTCCACATGTTCTAAAAATTGCCATTCTTTACCCTATCCGGGGATTATGTTGAGAATGATGTTACATTATGGAGATGTCATATGGTGATTGTGTTGTTGTTATCATTATTGGAGTTTGGCGGAATTGTTTGAAATATATGGAAAATTTAATTTGTGAAAGAAAATCCGATCAAAGATCGACCCTGCTCGATGAGATAATAGTTTGGCGAGATGGGACACCAGGTGAGGAGTCCGACGCACTAAGTATCCGGGGCCATTCATGACCCCCATGTTTGTGACTCGCGAGAAGGCAGTGCTGAGGTTAGAGAGGTAAAAGCATTATATTGAGAAAAAGCATTATGAAAGGTGATGGATCTTATGAGAAAGAATGCAGTATGAAAATTCAGTTTGGAAATACTCCATTTCCCCGGATCATTAGCACCACATTGCCAAAAATTGTCCACCTTTAGCCTTTTACCAATCTACTCCTTATTTGAGCTTAAATTTAAAGTCCTCTTGATTATTAATGCTTTGTCACGAATGAATGTTTTGCATAACCCTCCTTTTGTGAGTAGATGTTGCTTTTATATATTTGCACGTGCATGGATCTCTGACACTAGTACCTTTTCGAGGATGGTAATTGATTGCAGGGTTGTATAAGAATGAATCTAATATGTTGAGAGTTTTGATTTCTTCCCCTGAATGACAATTAAAATTATTGCTTGAGGACAAGCAAGCTTAAGTATAGGGTGTTTGTTGTGAGCCTAATTTGCCATGTTTTACACTTAATTTTATATCGATTTCTGCATACATTTCACGCATTTTGGGTTAGAATAATACAGAATCTGTGTAGTTTACACTTATTTGCAATATATGGAGGTCTACACAAGTTTTGGTTATAATTCGCAGAAATCGGACGCATTTTGGAGCTTAAAGGAAACTCATGGAGAAGCTAAGAATGGTGCAGCTGGAGAAAAGACCATTTTTCACCATTCTTCGTTTTGAATCAAGCTTTGATGTCTTCATGAGAGTTGTAGCCCTCGGAAAGATCTTTCCAACGCATGGTCATATGCGTCAATCCGACGAACGAGGACTCGGGAAAGTGCGTTTCAAGAACAGAGCAGAAAGCTGAGAGAACTCTACTCGATCTCGAGTACATCTACTCGATCTCGACAAACGCTGTCCGAGAACACCTGGTCGAGCAGAGCTAATCGAGGACACTGAGTCAGAGACAACCCGACTCCGGAAGCCAACTCGATCTCGAGTAACTCTTGTCGAGATCGACCACACTTCGACGCCATGTCCGGAGTCGACGAGCTGTGCCAAGTCGAGAAGCCGAGGACGGAGAAGCCGAGCCAACTCTACTCGATCTCGAGTACATCTAGTCGAGATCGAGGAGCCAAGGAGCACCAGTCCGAGCCTTGTCGAGCAGAGCTACCCGAGCCAGTCAGCCCAAGTCGACGCAAGTCCTAATCGAGATCGACTAGCCCTGGTCGAGATCGACGAGCGCCGTGTCCGAAGCCGCGTTACGCTGTTTGCTGTCCGACGCGGTTTGGATTTCCTTGGGGCCGAAGGAGTCCGAGATATCCGAGATCTATCAACATCTATCCACACCTATCAACACATGGAAGATTTTGCTCTTTAGATAGAATTTCCCTTTTTTGATTTAATTCCTAAATTACTTTTATTTATCTTTTAAGCCTTTAGATATAGTTTTAGATATAGATAGATATTTCTATCCTTGAATAGCAAGGATTAGAAGGCTATAAATAAAGCCCATGGGGCTGGTTTTTTCATTCATTCAATCACACAAGCAATTAGTAGGAGAAGTAGTAGAGAGAGAGAGAGAGTGAGTGACCAAGCGGAGTTGGTGAAGCGAGAGCGGAATTGGCTACCTTTGGTTGTAAGCTCTATTTTATTTTATTAATGCAAGTGTATTTCCTTTTATTATTGATGTCTTTAATTACGATGAAGCGCGTGTAGTCAACCCACTTCTAGGGTTGGGGCGAGCCCGACGATAGCCATGCATAATTGAGGTAAAGATCCGACTTTTATCATGTTTTGAGCATCTACTACTTGTTATGTGTTTATTACCCATCTAATGGAGGTCCATGCTAACAACCTGGATTGTAAACATAAAATCAGTAGAGACAATTAGGGTTTCTTAAAAGAGTTGTCTAATTGTTGGAAAAGGCGAAAGCTTAGTCCTTTGATGCGATTCACATGATTATCTGTTTAGTTCTGCCTTTTGCATGCTTGGTTATCGTTGTTGCAAATCCCAATCTTGGAAGTCTTTTACATACAGTTTAGTTCGAAATCCCAAAGCAATTGTTTTTATTTTCTTTCGTTTTATTCTTTGTCTTTCTCGAGATCGAATAGCACTCGTCGATCTCGACTACTGATCTTCGACCCAAGTCGTTGTAGCTTCTGTGTGCAGGTACTCGACCAAGACAAGCCGACGTCGACTAAAACCCAACTCGATCTCGAGTAAGGGCTTGTCGAGATCGACCACCAACCCCTGTGCTTACTGCTGCGCTGTGTTCGACTGTCCGATCTTCTATCGAGTTGCTGTACTCGAGATCTAGGACCACTGTTGTCGACTTCTGTTCGTGAGATTTCTCCGCTACCTAGGATCCGCTGACACGCTTCCTCGTGGATCGATCCTGACTTCCCGCTGCTTCATCAGGAGGAGGTCTTGTAATTATTTGCAAGGGACGGAATTTGGTTTGCCTTAGTTTATTTATATTTTATTGAAATTCTCGATTTCCTCCTACAACATTAACTCTAGGCTTTGGGAGATTGATATATGGCGGAAAACAGTTGATACACAGATTGGTCAGCTAGCTGCAGGAGTCCCAAAACAGACAGGGTCACTCCCAAGATCTTCAGAACCTAATCCTAAGGGAATGACTGGACATATCGCTGCTGTAAAACTCAGAAGCGGCCATCAACTGCAAGAGCCAGAGGTCGGAAAGCAGCAGAACAAAGGAGAACAGCAAGTCGACCAGCAGCAAGTCGACATCGACAACCACCTAGTCGATCTCGAGGAGGGGCAACTCGATCTCGAGGAAACATTAGGCCAACCTTCGTCTGCACAGCACAGCAACTCGACACCACAGAAACTGGTCGAGATCGAGAAGGAGCTGGTCGATATCGAGGAGTCCCAAGTCGACGTCGAGAAAGCTGCGAATCAGAAATTGCCCACCTTTAGCCTTTTACCAATCTACTCCTTATTTGAGCTTAAATTAAAGTCCTCTTGATTATCAATGCTTTGTCACGAATGAATGTTTTGCATAACCCTCCTTTTGTGAGTAGATGTTGCTTTTGTATAATTGCACATGCATGGATCTGTGACACTAGTACCTTTTCGAGGATGGTAATTGATTGCAGGGGACATATGAGAATGAATCTAAGATGTTGAGGGTTTGAATTCTTCCCCTGAATGAAAATTAAAAGTATTGCTTGAGGACAAGCAAGCTTAAGTATGGGGTGTTTGTTGTGAGCCTAATTTGCCATGTTTTACACTTACTTTTATATCGATTTCTGCATACATTGCATGCATTTGGGTTAGAATAATACAGAATATGTGTAGTTTACACTTATTTGCAATATATGGAGGTCTACACAAGTTTTGGTTATATTTCGCAGAAATCGGACGCACTTTGGAGCTTAAAGGAAACTCATGGAGAAGCTAAGAATGGTGCAGCTGGAGAAAAGGCCATTTTTCACCATTCTTCGTTCTGAATCAAGCTTTGATGTCTTCATGAGAGTTGTAGCCCTCGGAAAGAGCTTTGATGTCTTTATGAGAGTTGTAGCCCTCGGAAAGAGCTCCAAGATCGAGGAGAGCCGTGTCCGAAACCGCGTTACGCGGTGAGCTGTCCGTGTTGAGTTGGGAGTCCTTGGAGCCGAAGGAATCCAAGATTGCCGAGATACATCAAGTTCTATCTTTGGTAGATGAGATCTATCAACAAGAAGATATTTTACCTATTTAGATTTAATTTCCCTTTTAGATTTAATTCTTTAATTGCTTTTATTTATCTTTTAAGCTTTTTAGATATAGATAGATATATTCTATCCTTGATTAGCAAGGAATAGAAGGCTATAAATAAAGCCTTAGGGGCTGGTTTTTCATGATTCAATTCAATTCAGAGCAAGAGACACAATTACACATAGAGGGTTTAGGAGTTCGAAGGTTTTAGGGTTTTGGCATTCATCGAAAGTTGGATTGCCGGGATTGTAAAGGCTTTGAATTTAGTTTAATGCAAGTTTTCTTTTACACATCAATGTCTGCTATTGTGATGAGGAGCGACTAGTCCACCCACTTCTGGGGCTGGGGTGAGCCCGACGGTGGCCATATGAGGTGATGCGGTAAAGGTCAGATCTTGTTATGCAATTCGTCTTCTATCCCTATGAGCATGATTCTTTTACGGGAGTTGAAGGTGATCCTTGTTTGTATTATTGAAGCGAAAGTGATCTTAATGCAACTTGGGTTAATTATGTGAAAAGGGTTAGTAACAATTAGGATTTATGCGAAAGTCTCTATATGCCTATTTGTTAGTAACGAAAGTTATTTTGATGGAAAGCATGATCTTGTATGCCTTTATGTGCTACTTTGCATGGTTATCGTTGTGGCGTTGATACCTTGGCTTTGGAAGTTCTTTATTTATTGAGTTTATTTCCGTCGAAATCTGAGAATCTGTGTTCGAATCTGCAAGTTTACAGTTTTCTGAGTTTTTAGTCGAGATAGAGCAGTGTCTTGTCGATCTCGAGTAAGCAGTTGTCGAGATCGAGTTGGGTTTGGTCTAGATCGAGTTGAGTTTCTACTTTTGTCGTCGATTTTTAGTTTCTGTCGTCGCTGTTTTTACTCTATCTCGAGTACTGTGCTAGTCGAGATCGAGTAGCTTCTGTCTTTGCTTTTATTTCTTGCTTTTCGTTTGTCTTTCTTTCTTTCTTTCTTTGTTTCTTTGTTTCTATCTTTTCTGCTTGCTTTTCTTTGAGATTTACAGCTACCTAGGATCCGCTGACACGCTTCCTCGTGGATTCGATCCTAACTTTCTCTTACTACATTGGAGGGAGTCTTGTAATTATTTGCTGGGGCACGAATCTGGTTTGATCTATTTTATTATATTTCATACTCGATTTCCTCCTCACAACATTTACCTATTTCCGATTCACCGAGATAGTGCATTTGGTCGAGGTAGTTTCGATCAAGATATATGGTGGAGTGTCAAGTATTAAATTAATGTAGTGATAAAGGTATTATACTTAATCTACAACCTAAAGTAACTTTTCAAAACTTTAGCAATGTAATTGTTGTATACATATACATATTTAGATAGTAAACCCATGTTTTCAAAAAACTTTACCAATGTAATTAATGTTGTGTATATATATATATATATACATATTTAGATAGTGATAATCAATAGTATAATACATATTTTACTTATACATAATCATGACAATAAAATAAGATTTATTTCTTATCAAATGAAAATAAAATAAAAATTTTAATCTCTGTCTATATATTATATATATAGGTAGTGCACAATTTTTACTTTCTTATTATATATATATATATATATATATATATATATGTATATATAAATATACATATTTAGATAGCGTAATTGTTGTATATATATATATATGTGTTGTATTATGTACAAATTCCATAAAGTGAAAAATTAGGAGGGAAATCGAAAAGTTAGGAGGGAAATCTAAATTTCGAAATGAAAAGTTTGGGATTTTAGAAAACAAATGATCCTCTCTCTCCTCACATTTCAATCGCTCAAACCCGATCCTCTCTCTCCTCACTCCCAATCGCTCAAGCCCTAACTCTCTCAATCGCTCCTCTCTCTCAATCGCTCAAACCACCACTCCCTGAATCGCTCCAATCATGAGAGGAGGCGTCACACGGAAATCTACTCGTCATACGAGCTCCACCTCCAGACCACCACTGGCTCCGACCAGAACACCGACGAAGGCAGTTTGGCCGAGGACTCCAAAGCTCGCATCTCCTACAAGGTTTTCACCCCGGAAACATCCACCCACCGCCCTCTCTCCAATGGTAACCGACCCTAACCCTAAACCCTCCACTGGTCCACCCTCCACTCCACCCTCTCCACCGGTCCACCCTCCTATTGGAGCGTCTCCCCGGAAAAATCAATCCACCGCCCCCTCTCCAACGGTAACCGACCCTAACCTTAAACCCTCCACTTGTCCACCCTCCACTGCACCCTCTCCACCGGTCCTACCTCCTACTAGAGCGTCTCCCCGGAAACATCAATCCACTGCCCCCTCTCCACCAGTCAAACCTCATACCAGAGCATCACCACGGAGAGTTCAACCCATTCACCCCTCCCCACCGGCGACATCTACTCCCGCTTCGCCCTCTGAAGCCCCACCTCACCCGACCAAACACGGACAAGATCTCAAACCCCTGCCCCCTCCCAATCGGTGCCGTCCCCCGCCCTAGTGGTGAGCGCTGAACCCTCTGCGCCCGCCTAACCCAACTCCTCTCGACCTGGGCCCTCGACTTCCGCGGTGGCGACTCAGGATTCCTCCGAATCTCAACCTCAGCTTGAAGTGTCAAACAACAATGACATTCAGTCATCGTCTAGGACAGAGAAGAGCATCTCTGAGAACCACAATGACTCAGCTGCCCACAATGACTCAGCTGCCCAAGGAAGTGAGGAATCTTCTAGGTGGAACAAAAAAGTTGCAATTGAACTCGTTAATGGAACGTAAGTGAAATGTCTTTCGATTTCGGTTTCATAATTTCTAAGTAATTGAACTCGGCTGCTCAATGATTGATGTTGTTTGTATGTATTCTGCACTAAGTATGTATGAGTAGGACTGTGTGATCAGTCAATTATTTGCTTTCTGTATAAAACTGAATTTGTTGGTATATGTTGTTGGTATGTATTGAACTTGGCTGCTCAACTGACTGTTGGTATATGTATTGTGCACTAAGTATGTATTAGGACTGTGTGATGCCCATTTCATCATCTCAATTGTTTGCATTCTGTATAAAACTGAGTTAAAAAGCTCTTTATGATTGATCAGTCAGTAATGTAAGTAATGAATTTGGAGTCCTCTTATTGACATTACACTGAATTAAAAAGCTCTTTATGATTGGTGCATTTCAATTGGATGTATTCTGTATAAATCTGAAATCAAAAGCTCCTTATGATTGGTGCATTTCAATTATATGTATTCTGTATAAATCTCAATTGTATGTATTGTTATATATTCTAATTAATTTATTAGTAATTGATCAATGCTAATACATCTCCTACTTTCTATGTATGACCTGATGAATTACCTGATGAAGATTCGATGCAACCAATCCAGCATTTGGAGTCCTGACACAGATCATTCACTCGCATTTCGATGGCCCATACATACGCTGGAGTGATGTCCCTGGCCAAACGAAGGAGCTATGGTGGGAAATGTTCAAGGTACAATACAATTATCTCTTTACTGGTTACTTTTATTTCTTTTGGATGCATCAATACACACACACACACACACATATATATATAGTCTTTAATCCACTTTTTTTTTCTCTATGTGTAGCATCGATGTGCTTGGGATGAAAATGAATTCCCAGAATCAGTAGTTCGCAAGGCTTTCAACACCAGGGGAGGGGACCACTAGAGAAATGTTTTTAGGAAGGCACGCACTGGACTAACAAAGAAAAATCCTACGTGGGTCAAGCAAGTGATATGGAAGAAAATTTGGGAGAAATGGGGAAAGGACGACAAATTCCTACATCAATCTGAAGTGAACAAGCAAAACAGAGCCATAGCAACATAGAAGGGCAGTCCAATTTTCAGCGGTGGTTCAGTTTCAATAACTGTTATAAAGAATCGATTTGTAGGCAGTTTAAATTACCTACTTAACTTATTTTCCCATTTATTTTCAATGCATTTCATTTTCCTACATAACTTAACGAATACCTTTGTTTATATAGAGGACGGAGCTTGGAAAGGAGCCCACACCAAAGCAAACCTTTCAAAGGTGTCATGAAAATGAGATGGTTCTTGGACGGGCACTCAATGACAAGAAACTGTGGTAACATGAATTTAAACCCTTAATATTTTAAATGCTTACTATTTGTGTTATGTCCAGGATTGATCCTATTGGTGACCCTTACTTTTATTTTCATGCTCCTGTTGTTTTGTATACTGTTGTTGTTCTGTATACTGCTGATTGATGCTACGCTGTTGTTGTTCTGTATACTGCCGATTGATGCTACACTGTTGTTGTTCTCCTTCAGAAAGGAATGTGTCGATGATTTCCCTTTGTTATTCCTGCATTGTCTTAAGATTGATGCTACTTTGTCGATCTTGTTGTTATGTTTCATAAAGAAACGTGTCCATGATTTGGCCTTGTTAATCCTGCATTGTCTTAAGATATGGCCTTGTTATTTCTGCATTATCTTAAGATTTCACCTTGTTGTCTTCTACTAGGAATGTGTCATTCTTGTTGTTATATATACTGTTGTTGTCTTCTGCTAGGAATGTGTCATTCTTGTTGCTATCTATACTGCTGTTGTCTTCTGCTAAGTTGGAAGTTAGTTATTTACCAACTGATTTCCACGATTCATCCTTGTTATAGCTACTGATGTTGCAAGCTGATTCTTCTACATATTGATATGTTATTATCTGTATATGATTGGTTTGGATATATATTCATTTTGTTTCCTTTTAATTTATAGGACAAGTATGACCTGCTACTTGACGAAGAAACATTGGATGATGATGCAGTCTCTGACAATGGATCCCATTCGGTTGACACGAATGAGCTTTGGCTCAAGGCAACAAGTGGTGTCAAGAAAGGCCGGGTTCACGGCATGGGATCAGAGTCTCAACACATCATGCGTTCAGGACGTTATGCACGCACTGTTGGACAGAATTCTGCAGCTCGTAGTAGTGGCAATCTGAAAGGCTGCATGATGACTGAACTCTCAACAATCAAGGAAGACTTGAGGAAAGAAATGGTGGAGTTGGGAGATCAAGTGCAGACGCAGGTGGCCACAAATCTCAGGGAAGAGATGTCATCCTTTGGAGATCAAATGCAGGAGACGCTTCTTAGCACCATGAGGGATTTCTACAAGGGCAAACACACATCAAAATCAAAGTAAGCTGCAGGCTTAAGTGCAGTTTGGTGGTTTGGACTTCTGTTCTTTTGCTTGGTTCGTATATATAACTGCTTGGATTTGGATGCCTCTTTTGGAATTTCAAACAACTATGTCCGGCTGAATGTGTTTCATTTGCTGCCGAACAACTACATTTGGTTTAGACTTATGTTGTTTTTGTTGGATGACTGTTTCGTTTTCACTAGTAACATGTTATGACTTTATATGTATGTCTTTCGTATCGTATTTATATATATATTGCATTCACAATATCACCCCAAAATGAAACAAACCAATGACACAAAACCATCAACAACATGAGCCACGACACGAAATTAGCCTAAAAATAGGAACGACAGTATAACTGGCGCTACCCACAACCTTAGCAACAAAATTAGCAACGACCCCACCAACAACACTAGTAATGACCTTAGCAACGGCCTTAGTAATGGATCAGCTATGAACTCAGCACGGTTCATCACCAGCTTGTAGCCACAAACACAACAACGAACTCAACCACGACTACAATTTCGAGGCTGTTTTCAAATCGGGTTCGTAGCCACAGCCACGGCATATATCACCTACTATTAGCCACGGACGTAGCAACGGACATAGAAAGTTCGTTGCTAACATTCGTGGCTAACGGCCCGTCGCTATTAGTTACGAGGCAAATAGCAAGGGATGGCGCGCCCGTGGCTGATTCCGTGGCTAAACCGGTTAGCAACGGACATTCGTGGCTAAATCCATTGCTATTTCCCGTAGCTATTTCCTGCGTTTTTAGTAGTGCAAGAACCTTCGGCGATCCTGCCCTACGCATGGGCAACCACCCTATGTCATCCAGAGGTTTTCTAAAATTCCCTCGATTGGTAGAACAAGGAAAGAATCAAGTCTTACACTACCTATCGGTTCGTTGAGCTCACACCTACAGAGGCGTGGTCAACAATTGAAAGGCTCGTAAACATCGACAACACATATGGGACTCCTGTGGCCTACGACTCAAGGCCTGCCCCATCCATGCCACTATATGAGCCTCCCAAAGAGATTGATCCTGATGTGAGGGCACAATTCAACAATGACCAGGTACACCACCTTACAAAACAAGTTATGTTTCTTACTAATAACCAACCTTGTTTGGAGTGTGGGTCTGTTAGATAGAACACCACAGTCTGCCCACACGCCGATCAAGTTATGATTGCAGAAACACGTGAGGAGGCGCGCTACACGGGGAGTCCTAACTACTCAGGACAACATCAGCAATAGAACTGGAGTTATTATTGCCAATCCCAGTACCAAAGAGACCCCAAACCTACAGAGCTCCTGAACATCCAGAATGGGAGCAGAACAGAGATGACATGCAACTTGTTCTCGACGAGTTGAGGAGGAATCACACCAAAAGTAAGCAATCCATCAATTTCATCCATACTGAGCTGCACGAAATCAACACCAGACTTGGGGAGATCAACATCTGGTGGAAGACTATGGAGACCCAAATGGGTCAATTAGCTGCATCAGTTCCCAAACTGTCATGATCACTCCCAGGATCATCCGAGCCTAAGCCTAAAGGTAAGTCTGTTGGTCACGTGGCTGCTATGAAATTAAGGAGTGAGCGTCAACTGCAAACGCCCGCGAAAACGACGGAGGAGGAAGCTGCTCGAGACTAGTCGATATCGAATCACCTAGTTGACGTCGACTCGGACCCACTCGATGTCGAGTCACCTGTCGATGTCGAGTCAACATCTCAACAACCCCAACAGCCTGGCTCTCCACTCGATTTCTACTCTACACCAGTCGACTTCGAGTCAACTCATTTGACATCAACACCAAAGAAGAAGAAGACGTTGTCATTCCCAACGAAATCTTTGAAGGGCCCAGCGAAGCAAAAGTTCCAGCGTTTTGTAAAGATGCTTAATGTCACTATACCCTTCACCGAAGCTCTTCATGAGATGCCATCCGATGTCAAGTTCCTTAAAGACATCTGGAGCAAGAAGCGGTCGATGGCTGAGATTGTAGAATAATGCAGCAAGATGAAGCTTCCAGAAAAGATGCCAGATCCAGGTAAGTTTGCTATAACTATTGGTTTTGGTCAACATCGTTTCAATGCACTTTGTGACTTAGGAAAAAGCGTGAGCATCATGCCTTTATCCATTTGGTCCAAAGTAAAGATAAGAGCTCTAGAGAGTGTGGATAGCAGGGTGTACATGGCAAACATCACAATGGTTATCCCTACAGGCCTGGTCGATGATGTACCCGTTCAAGTAGGTATGTTCTTTGTCCCTGTTGATTTTCTTGTTATTGATATGGCAGAGGACCCTAATTTCCCATTATTCTAGGTTGACCATTCTTAGCAACAATCGACACCAACATAAGCGTAAGGAAAGGAGTGCTAACATTCACCATCAGCGATGAGGTCAAGTCTATAAAGGGAGGCTACATCACTTGCAGGGAGCCAAAGGTAAGAACTATGATCCCCGATGAGTTAGAGAAGAGGGCTATGGATGCCCAAATGGAAGAAATCGTGACAATCTAGAACGAGCACACTACTAATCCAGTCGACGTCGACCCAGGTAACTCAATATCGACTAAACTTTTTCCAGATTCTGTTCAAGAAACTAAGTATGGGATTGATGTCGGGTCATCACACTGGACATCGAGTGAGCCACTCGACATCGACCCAAAATCAGAAGCCCTCCATCGACTACACTAGGAGTAGATACACACTCGACGTTGAGTCTGTTGACTCGATGTCGACTCACCCAGGTCGACTCCTCTTCCCCACCATTGACAGAACCCAAAGCTGATAGCAAACACTCGACATCGAGTCATCAGACTCGACATCGAGTCACACCCGTCGATCCACCTCCCCTTTACTCGACGCCACCACTAGAAGCACAATCTGACTCGACGTCGAATAAACCCCCTCGATGTCGAGTGACATCATAGTAGCCGAATGAAGAAGATGCAAAGGTAAGCTCTTTATGTAGAAAACATGGTGTATGTCTCCAAATCCAAAAATAAATGGTTTCCAAATAAATTCAAAGAGAATAAGATGGGCTCATTCATAGTACACAAGATCCACTCGGGAGGGCTGCAGCTTATGGACAAGAACCGAGTCTTATTTGAGGCCCAAACCATGTGGGCCCTGTAGATGCCATCTTGAGGATAAATGGAAGAAGTCGGCCTAGCGACTATAAAATCTAGAGCTTGTACCAAGTATACTTAATTTTTAGGATTCATAATACTTTTGGTTTTGAACTTGTTTTGTTTTTTTTTTTGTTTTCTTTTTGTTTTTAGTCTAACACAGATGCAACAAAACTGCAACGGGACTCAACATCGAGTCACAGACTCGACGTAGAGTGAGCTATATCGATTGAAGGATGCTTATGGTCGACCGGGGAGCACTCTCAAGCTTGGAATACACCAGCCTGTAGTGCACCAATTTTAAGTTTCACGACTATGTCTTGTAAGTTTCATCATTTACCTTTTTTTTTTATACAGTGAGGACATTGTAATCTTTAAGTATGGGGTGAGATAAAGACTTACTTTTTGCATACTTATGTCATATTTCTCGAATTGCTCTATACATGGTACCTTTGGATATCTTTATCTGTCTATATGCTTCATGTTTGAATCCAAAGTTTATTTTTATCACCCCCATTTAATTTTTTTTATTAGAATCATGGAATCTTTTATATTGAACTTAACGATGCAAAATTTGATTCATTAGAGATGTAGCATGAAATTGCCTAGTAAAGGGAAGTCACAATGAAGTGCATTATTTCTTGAAAACCATGAGAGGAGGTAGATTTCATGTTGCTTTTGAAATATTGTACAATAAGAGGATGGAGACTTTATATTTTCCATATAATGCTCATTTTTATATTCCTAGCCATACCTATACTTATTTACATCACAAAAACCATATTATTAGCCTTACATTATTATGCACCATATACTAAATATATATTGCCCATTTTTTACCTGATTTCCTTATCCGGGGATTATGTTGAGAATGGAAGTTACTTTTGGAGATATAGAGAATGGTGTTGTTATTTTCATTATTGGAGTTTGGCAGGATGAATGACAGTTTATGAAAAATCTGGTCAACTCAATAGATAAAGGTAGATCGACCTTGCCTGTATTGAGATGTTAGTTCCGCAAGATGGGACATATAGGTGAGGAGTCCGAAGCACTACGTATCCATGGCCATTCATGACACCCATATTCGTGACTGGCGAGAAGGCATTGCCAAGGTTAGAGAGGTAAAAGCATTATAGTGAAAAAACATTCTGCGATGAGATAAAGGTGAAAAATCAAATGAAGAAGTAATGTGGTATGAAAAGTTTGGAAATTACTCTATTTTCCCGGATCATTTGCACCACATGGCCAAATATATCCCACTTTAGCCTTTTACCATTCTACTCCTTTTTGAGCTTAAATAAAGTCCTCTTGATTATTGTTGCTTTGTCGCAGGAAATTATTTTTTTGCATAACCCTCCATTTATATGTAGATGCTACTTTTATTCACATACATGGAATTGGTGACATTAGTACCTTTTCGATGATGGTAATTTATTGCAAGGTTATATAAGAATGAATCTATGTGTTGAGAGTTTAGTTGCTTCCCCTGTATGACCATAAAAAGTATTGCTTGAGGACAAGCAAGCTTAAGTATGGGGTGTTGATGTGCGCTCAATTTGCCATGTTTTTCACTTACATCTATTTCAATTTATGTCCGCATTTTATATTTCTGGGTTAGAATAGTACAAAATATGTGTAGTTTATGGTTATCTGTCAATTATGGAGATCTACACATGTTCTTCTTTTATTTTGCAGAAATCTAGACATTTTTGGAGCGATTCGGAGTAGAGGAAATCAAGTTGTCAAACCACTCTACGTCTACTGAAGAGTCACTCGACATCGACCTAGTGACTCGACGTTGAGTAAGGATAGAGCCACACATCGAGCATAAGCAAATGAGGATAAACTCGACTCGACATAAGGGAGTTGATATCAAGACCCACTGACCCGATATCGAGTGCTCAATCGACACACATACTTGGAGACCCAAGATCAAGTGCAAGACAACTTGAGACCTGAAGACATGATTCTATGTCGAGTCACCTGATGTCGAGTGCCCTCCAGAATGTCCGACGCGCCTAGATCGAGTCTGAGTCCGAGGGTGATTTCTTCCATACTAAGCAAGGAATCTTTTATCAACTTTGAAGACATATATCCTCTTTGGTAATTCCCATAATTACCATGTGGATTTTCTATTATTTTATTTATTTCAATTAAGGAACTTTTGTCTTTTAGATAGATTTAGATATAGATAGATAATTTGCTCTTCTTGGGTAGCAAGGATTGAGCCCAATAAATAAAGCCCTAGGAGCTGGTTTTTCATTCAAATTCTTCAATACACAAACAATATAGAGAGTAGACAGAGAGAGATTGGAGCCGGAGCTGGTTGAAGTTATAAGAGTGAGAGCGGTTTGTGGCTTTATTCGGTTGTAATCTTTCGAAGATAGTTTCAATTCATGTTATTTCTTTTATGTAAAAGATGATGTCTTCCGTTATGAGGCACAAGTAGTTCCCCTACTTCTAGGGTGGGGGTGAGCCCGACGATAGCCATGTATGTTTGTCAAAGGTATGATCTTTTCAAGCGATTTCATCTTCTATCCCTATTTGCATAATTATTCTACAAAAGTAGTAGGTAAATCCTTATTTGTATTATTGAAGCAAAAGTGATCTTAATATGAATTTGGATTAATTATCAAAAAAGGTAGTAACACTTAGGGTTTATGCGAGAGCCTCTATCCATCTATTCGTTAATAACGAAAGTTATTTGATGAAAAACTTATTCCTTTTGTAAAATTTGACATAATACTTGCATGGTTATCGTTGTGGCATAATGCCCCGGCTTTGGAAAACCTGCGAATTTTCTATTCATCTTTTCTATATTCATCCTTATATTCTTCGGATACTTTTCCGACATCGATTGGTTACGTTCTTAGTTTCTGCAGAGACTCAACATCGACTCCCCAGTCGATTATAAGTGAAGACTAACCCTACATCGAGTCGTACTCCTCGTCGAGTCCCTTTGTGTTTGTTTTGCAAGAACTGAACTCGACATTGACTGCTATCTGACTCGATGTCAACTAACCTGGTTGATATTGAGTGAACCCTGAGTCGATCTCGAACATGATTTGTTCGCTGCCTAGGATCCGCTGACACGCTTCCTTGTGGATTCGATCCTGATTCCTTTCCACTACAACGGGAGAAAGTCTTGTAATTTGATTTATGTGGTTCAGGGATTGGTTTGCATTTATTTTATAATTGTTTAATCAATTCTTCTTCCTAACAGTTTGCAACTCGCGTCAAAAGATGTTCAAGTGGACTTTATTCAAGTAAGTTGAGGTGTTGATAGATCGGAGCCATTCATGACACCCATGTTTGTGACTCACGCAAGGAATACAACAAGGCAAAAAGAAAGCAAAGCAAGAAAAGAAAAGAAAGAAAAAAAAAAGAAGAAAAAAAACGATAAAACAAAATAAAGAGAAAAAATGAAACAAAAAGGGAAGTGAATTCTAGAACAAATTGCTTATTTTCTTTATTGTTTCCCGCAAGTAATCGTAATTCGGTGGAGATGTGGTGATATTGTTGTCAATGTCTATGAGCTTAGTGCATTTTGGATTTAGTTGAGAGTTAAACTGAAAAGCCTAAACACAGGAGAGCATGAGTGCAACACATACTCCTGGTAAGGTTGGATGATTTCTACTTCTAAGCTTGGTTCACTTAAATACATGCTAGGATGTTCGTTTGCTAGATTTATGTTTGCACTTGCTATGATGTTGCTTTTTGATGTGGTTGAGACTTAAAGGGTTTTTCTATGGGGTGCATTGATTCATGTTTATTCTATCATTGCTTAAGGAAAAGCAAAGGTTAAGTGTGGGGGAATTTGATAATGCATATATTAGATAGGCATTATAGCCATTTTTAGCTTAGTTAGGTTGCATTTGGTGCAAGATTCAGACTTAAATTGCATCTTATGATTATTTTGGAAGATTTCGGATTCTGCGCGAATTTGTGTTTATTTTGCAGAGTTGGATTCGAAAGTCACAAAACGATGCAAGGACTTTGGATTGGACACAAGGAGCGAGTGGAAAGGCAAGAGAACGTGAGGAGCTGATCAGATGCGGCGAGAAGGAGTCGCGACGTTGTGATGCAGCGGTCGCGGCACGCAGGCAGCGGCCGCCGCAAGGCTTCCACGCATCACGGTTGGATAATACACTGGCAGCGGCCGCGAAACCTGTGCCGCGGCCACCACATTGGTCGTCAGCACTGAGACGCAGTGTTTCATTTAATCAAAACCTAGTTTGATGAGACTTTTGTTGATTTGTGTTTTTAGAGATCGATTTTTACCCTAGTTTTGCTATCTTCTATTCTTTTTTCTACATTCATCAGACAGTTAGAGAGATGGATCAATGTCTTCTATGAGAAACTAAACTCCTTTTTTTATCTGCAATTTGATGCTTTATTTGGATTGATTGTGAGTTTCTGAATCTCGTTCCTTAATTCCGATATTGAATGTTTCAACTTCATTGAACTTAATGATTGATTGTTTTATTCTATCTTGTCTGGCCAACTTGTTAGATCAAATCATTTACTAGAGTTTTGTAGATTCCTGACTGCGAACCTTAACTCAAGTAGCAAACTTGTCCCTCTAGGGCTGAGTAGTGGTGGGAGGGTGTTAGTGGTGACAGCACCATTGAGAAGGGAAAGAGATATTTTAGGGTTTTTAGGTTTTTGGGTTTGTGAGGAGTGAAAAACCCTACTCTCTCCTCTCACTTTAGGATAAGTTCTAACTTGCATTTTTGGCTTGAAGTGGAGTTTGAATCCTCATGATGTCATGGACTTATCTTCAAGGGTGGAATTTGAAGATGAGAGTAGGTTTTGTCTCTTTCCATAAAACAGGGGAGCAAGGGATGTTGAAGCGAAAAGGAGAATCGGTGTGTTCCACCCAAAAGGGGAGAGGAAATCTTATTCCGACGTTGCAAGTTTGAATCCCTATGGGTTTCCCGAAGTTAGTTCCTAACGTTAGCTTCCCAATTCCCACTCTCTCTTTCTTGAAGGTTGTGTTTTGAAATTTGAGTATCGAGATTGTCATGTTAGTTCCATAAATTTTGGTTAGGTTGGAAATCCGCTTTAGGAGTTCAAAATCCAAGTTAAAGAATTTTTCTGTTAAATTCCGCTTTCAAATTCATTTTGATTTTCTTTTTCCAAAAAAATAGGAATTAAAAATTGGTGCCTTTACATCATCCACCTCTAAAAACAAATCTCGTCCTGGAGAGTGCCATCTCTAGTGCTCCAAAAGGATGAAAGTGGGTGATTAGAGAGAGAAACTTTCAAAGGGGGATACCCCTCCTTGCCTTCCCACTTGTTCCGACGAGCCCTCTCCCCCCCTGGTTCTCGCTTTCCGGCGGCCTTAAGCCTCGTGAAAGCTCATCGGCAACACCCAGCGAGATTGTGTGTGAGCAGTGGTTTGCTTCTTGCTTAGGAATCATAGATGAAGACTAAGTGAAGTACACCCAACCACATTTATTTCTCCACCAACCTCCATTAAAGGCCCTGATCGAATTTTCTACTATTACTCCTCCTTCCACAAGTCTCCCACCCCAAATCTTCCTTCCTTTGAAGACGAAACGCAGCTAGTATGCCTCCCCCACCAGGGGTGGTGGCGCCGGTCGTCGTCCTGACCACAAACATCACTGAAAGCTTCGTTTCCTACCTGGCTGTACTACCCAGACTAGCTTTTAGAACACATAACAGTCATATTCTGTTTCAATATTTCAAAAAATTTCGACCGTTGCCCCGTTGACCAAAGGTTGATTGAGTCTGAAAGGGTACCTCTGTTGCCGACGCATATCTCCGGTGACTGGAACACCTTCCATTCCTTCTCTCTTCCTTTTCCTCCCCTCTTCCTTTCCCTCACACTTCTTCTTCCCGTTCGGTTTATCGGACTTGTTTCTCCGATGCTCCTTCTTCTGAAAGAGAACAGTGCTCCCACCTATAACCGATCTGGGGTTTGTTTCCTGGCTCCTCCCACCAAATTACTACCCTTTTCTTCTTCCTTCCACCCCCCCCCCCCCCCCCGCCTCCCCTGCCTTACAAATTGACTATTTGGTGGGTTGTGGTGAAAAGCCCTCTTTTTTAGGGTTCCTCCTCTACGATAATCCTTCGAAGGCTGACTTCGCGACCATCTTCTCTCAAATTGCCCACACCACTCTCTTGATTTTACCTCCCCGAGCATCTACCCTTATAAATTTTCCCTGTGGTTCACTCTGGTAGAAAACCCCAAATCTTCCCCATCTGCTAGGAACCCTAGAAGAGAACGAGTTAGAACTTCGAGCAAGAGGTTGATGATACCTGAGAGCTTCTGGAATTGACCACACAAAGATACTCCCACAACATCAACCGGCCTACAACCTTGCAAATTTAGGAATAGGGGGAGGCCTCTGAAAACCCCCAATTTCTAGGTTTTAAGAATGACAGACGATGCCTGCTCTCCGAATCAGGGGAAGAGGGCGAACCTGTTAACTCCAAGTCCGATTGCTGAAGCGCCAAAGTATGGGTTCAAGTCAAAGATGACGGTTCTAGGAAGCATCCCACGATCGTTTCCTCCAAGCACGCTCCGACAACAACAAGAGAAGGACACAACAACATTAAGCTTGAACAATCTCGACAATGTTGTAGATTCCAAGGAAGCTCAGGTATGTCTCTCTTCCTCCCTTCCCTCGGATCTAGCCGGGTCCTCTAAGATAGCTTGTGATGCCCAGAAGATCCCTAGGGAGGGACAATTACATGCTCAGAAGATCCCTATGGAGGGACAATTTCATTCAGATAATACATGCTTTCAAAAGATCCCAAAGGAGGGACAATTACTTGTGTCTCAACTGCATAACACACAAATTGATCAAAACACTAAACTACGAGAAGATGAATATAACCCTCCTGCCCACCCTCCTTTGGCTACTGCTAATGATTCTGAGATAAATCCTACCTCTGGTCAGTCCTCAGACAAAAATGTTGAGAATAATGGATTATGCAGTGATAGTTCAGTTGGTAATGGAAGCTCTGACATGGTTCTTGAGGTTCTTAGGCCGACTACAGATGATCTTGCTACAACTGACACAGCTATGGGTCTGACCTCCCCAACCACTAACCCTCCCATCCTCCAAATCCCTGAACCCTCCAGTTTCTCTAATCCCCTTACTACTGATCCCCATCCTATACAACCTGCACCTGAACCAACACATGCAGAGGCCTATAAAAAGGACACTAATGATGTAGCAACTCCACCACCCCCCTCCTTTACCACGCCTGGCTCAAGCTCTCTCCAAGGAGCCTGGGCCATTAACCACAACCTCACAGGACAACATAGAAAAAGCAGAGGTTTTAAGTTAGAATATGAAGCTTCAGGCTTTGGTGACACTGTTAAGGCTACAAGGAATGACTGCCTATCTCTACAGGAAGCTTGGGGTTACTCTCTTATTGGATATGTGGTGGGTAGATTCCCAGGACTGCAGGCTATAGGGAAAATCAAGGATAATTGGCCAAAACACCCATTCAACAACCAGGGTGGATGGCTTATGTTTAAATTCTCTATTGAAGAGGATAGAGACTTGGTGCTTATGAAAGGGCCAGTAACTGGGTCGGGATACACATTACTCCTCATGTGTGTTCCAGAGAGATTCACCTTTGACAAGGCCTTGTTCTCTAAGCTCCCAATATGGATTAGGATCCATAAATTGCCTACTGAATTCTGGACCCAAACCATGCTCCAAAGGATTGCAACCAAGATTGGTGATCCATTAATGACTGACGTCTATACAGAGTACAGAAAAAAGCAGCTTTACGCTCGAGTACTTGTAGAGATGGATTGCTCCAAGGAACTGAAAAGAGCCATACATATTGAGTTTGATGATGCACCTGATCATACTTGCTTCATTGAGTATGAAAATCTACCTTCCAGATGCAATAATTGCACAACTTACGGGCATGAGACTAACAAATGTCCTACTTCTACAAATACATCTCAGCCAAGAGGGACACAAGGGAGCCAAGATAAAAGCCAACCAAACTTCACTCAACCCCCTACTCCCTCATCTTGCACCAATCCCTCATCAGCAAATAATCTTAATCCTCCCCCCCCCCCCCTCCTCATGCTTCTAACCCCTCCGCTATCACCAATATACAGACAGATGGCCCATCCTCATCTGCTATTGTTACCCCCTCCTCCTCCCCTGCTTTTGCTTCCACACATATGGATCCACCTGTGTCTGACCCCCCGTTAAATCCCTTGTCTCAACCTCCTCTTCTGCCTACTCCTCCTCAAGGCCTTCCCCCTATTATTACACTTCCTTACCCCCCAACTTCTAACCCTCCTTAATCTCCCTCCCCTCCCTCTCAGAAATCCCCTCCTCTTGTCTCTCATACTACAAAAGCCACTGTTAAATCCTCTCTTTTCCCCTCTATTGACAGAGTCAATAAAGCCTAACAAAAGAAAAAGGCCCCTTCTCCCCCCCTCCCCCTTTTAAGGTTGTGAATCTTCAATATGCCCAGGAAGTGTCTAGGTATGCTTCCTCAAGGCTGGAAAAAGAAGTGCAATGGATTGAAAAACAGAAAACTTCTGAGAGAAATGGAAATGGAGCAAGCCAAAAAAGAGTCACCTTTGCTGATCAAAACTCCTTCCATTTACTAGAAAGCCTGGAAAACCCTCAACCTCCTCCTGATGAACTGAATGCCCCTGAAGAACAAAGCTACAACACTGGAAAAGATTTCAGTTCAAGCTCTGCAGGGAATTGCAATACACTACAACATGGCACACATGGACAACTTAAGCTGACCTGGCATCTTGCCGATAAGGTAAGACGGAGTTGTAGATTGAACAAAGTGGGGATACATGAACCACAACTAGATAGGACAGAACAGGACTCTGAAGAGAGTAATTTGGACATACATGATACTGTAGAAGGTTCAGAGAAAAAAAAATGTTGCTGGGACTCAAGTACTGGCCTGTTCAGGAATTGAGAAAAGATAGTGGCAATGAAAAAGGGCCTAGCACCCTTCAAAGACCTTCTAAATGATAATAGCTTCATGGAATGTAAGGGGTTGGAACAACACCCCTAAACAAAGAGCTGTGAGGGAGTTTCTAAGAGAAAAGAATATTGTCTTCTTGGGAATGCTAGAAACAAAACATGATACCAATAAACTGAATGTCATTATGAACAAGGGCTTCGGGCAATAGAGTTTTCGGCATAATTTCGACCAAAGTAATGCTGGAAGAATTGTAGTTCTTTGGGATAACTTGAGGGTTGACTTCAGAGTACACATGATTACTGATCAGCTGATTAGTGGTGAGATTATTTGTAAAGTAACAAGTAAAAGCTTCCTCTGGGCTCAGGTTTATGGTCTCCACACCGTTGTTAAAAGAATAGGGCTATGGAATGATTTGAGGAAGTGATAAATGACAAACCTGGGCCATGGATTGTACAGGGTGACTTCAATGCCATCATGAGGTCTTGTGAAAGGAAAAATGGATTTCCTGTAACTGCTTATGAGATCTCAGATCTATAAGATGCATGTTTTGAGCTAGATCTCCATGATGCTATGAGCCAAGGGTTGGAACATACTTGGTTTCAAGGTCAAAAATCTTCTAAGATTGATAGGGTTATGATAAATGGTACTTGGGATTCTCAGAACCTGCACTGCAATGCTAACTTCTTACTACCTAAAGCTTCCTTTGATCATGTCGAAGTGGTTGTGGAGGTTTTGAATCAACAGCAGTATATGAAAGGGCCCTTTAAGTATTTCAACATGTGGGGAAAAGCTGAGAACTTCCTCCAATTAGTGCATAAAAACTGGACTTACCAAGGTCAAGGCTCTGAGCAGTTAATATTGTGTAAACTTCTCCAGGGCTTAAAGAAACCACTGAAATTCCTCAACAAATCTCAGTTTTCTAACATCAAAGAAAGAGCTACAACTGCGGAGAAGGACTATAAAGCTACTTTCATGGCTGTAAGAAATGATCCATCCTCTGATGAACTTTTCCTAGCCTTAGATCAGTCAAAGAAAAAGGCTATTAGACTTAAAGAGGCGGAGTTTAAATTCAATTCCCAACTAGCTAAAGTTCGACATAGCTTTGAAGGAGACAGATGTACTACCTATTTCCATGGAGTAATGAAAAATAACATGAAAAGAAATCATGTGAGCTCCCTAATCAAGGAAGATGGAACTGAGACAATGTCTTTGGATGAAGTAGCTTCACAGTTTGATATCTTCTATAAAAGCCTACTAGGGGAAGAATGTATGACTGAGGATGTTGTAAGGAGATATATTGTTAATGGAGGAGTACTGCTCAGTAATGAAAAGCATGCTGATTTGTTGAGACCTGTCACTGCAGAGCAAATTAAAGCCACACTTTGGAGTATTGGGGATGAAAAGTCGCCAGGACCTGATGGCTTCACCTCCAAATTCTTCAAGACACCTGGGACAACACTGGACAATAGCTCACACAGGCAGTCCTGGAGTTCTTCTCTTCTGGTAGTTTATAGCAAACTAATCATACTTCAATTGCTCTTATTGCCAAAACTAGTAATGAAAAATGTGTCAATGATTTTAGACCTATTTCATGTTGTAATGTCTCCTATAAAATCATCACTAAACTGCTTTCCAGTTGACTTGGGCCTGTCCTTATGGACATCATATCACCCTCACAGATTGGCTTCCTTGAAGGCGGAGCAATGTCTGAAAATATTATGCTCCTGCAGGAACTTATTAGGAAATATACAAGAAAGAAAATTAGCCCTAGATGCATCCTTAACCTTGATCTAAAGAAAGTTTATGGCACCATCTCATGGAAGTTCATTACCCAAATGCTAATGCACCTAAATTTTCCTACTAAATTTATTCATTGGGTAATGGAATGTGTGTGCTCTCCTACCTTCTTCATTAATATCAATGGTAGTTTACATGGTTTATTTCAAGGAAAAAGAGGTTTAAGGCAGGGTGATCCCATCTCCCCCTTGCTTTTTGTACTATCTGTTGATTATCTTTCAAGATTACTGAGGTGTAAAACTAGATTGCCAGAACTCAAATTTCACCCAAAATGTGATCTTTTAAAGATTACTCACCTTGCCTATGCTGATGATCTGATTTTGTTATCTAGAGGAGATAAAGCTTCTATGGGTATCCTGCTAGATTCTTTAGAACACTTCTCTGCAGTTTCTGGGCTACAAATCAGCCCCATAAAATCCTCCTACTTTCTTGCAGGTTTAAAAGCTGATGACAGATTATATTTGGCTAATAGAACAGGTTTCTCCCAAGGTGTTTTCCCATTTCGATATCTTGGAATTCTATTTCCTAAGGAATTTGACTGTCTCACAATTCTCTACTCTCCTTGACAAGATGCTAACTAATATTAGCTACTGGAACACGAAAACATTGTCTTATGCAGGGAGAGTAGAATTAGTCAGAACTGTTCTACGAGGGATTCAGGCTTTTTAGTTCTCCATTGTCCCTTCCCCGTCTACTCTTATTGATCACATCATTAGAATATGTGCAAAGTTCTTATGGAAATCTCATAGAATTAAATGGAAGGATGTATGCTTACCTAAGGATGAAGGTGGACTGGGTTAAAAGATCTAAAAATCTGGAATGAGGCTTTTCTATCTCGACTTTTATGGGATATTATTAGGAAGAAAGATAGCCTCTGGATTAGATGGATATACAACCAATATATACAACAAGGAAGTATTTGGAATTGGCAAGTTTATAATAAGAATGACTCCCCATGATTAAGAAAATTTTGGCTATTAGAGATGCTCTTCTAACTTCTGCAGGTTCCATAGAGGCAGCAACACTTACACTGCAGAACTGGAGCCAAGGGGGAAAGTTTCAGATTGAAGCTTCATACAATTACTTCAAAAGGAAGGCCCCTAAGCCTCCTTGGCACTCAGTGGTGTGGAACAAATCAATCATCCCCAAACACTCCTTCATATTATGGCTAGCAGCTAGAGGCAGGCTTGCAACAAATGACAAGATCAAAACAAGGGAAGTCCATCTAAATTGTCATTTTTGTAATCTTGCTTTGGAATCACATGAACACATCTTCTTTGCTTGTGAGCTATCTTCTGCAGTTCGGACACAGGTAAAGGATTGGTTTGGTATAAGGCGTGGGATGAGCACCCTCAATAGTGGATTCAAGTGGTTAAAGAAAGAAGCCAAAGGAAAAGGATGGGAATCCAAATCGAGAAGGGTGGCTTTTGCAGCTACCATATACCCAATCTGGAATGCAAGGAATGTAAATGCTTTTGAAAACAAGAGCAAGAGTGCTGAGGAGATTGTGCATACAATCAAACTCCATGTTTATAAGGTTCTGCAGCATGATTTCTCCCTACATTTCTCGTCTTCAAGGATCCTAGATCAGATTCATGTTCATCATAGTGAAGATCTCCTTACACGACGAGAAAGGGTAACTGTGAAGACCCATTGAAGTGAAGAACACCCTCCGAGACCACAATATTACTGATTTCCAAAGGCTTATTCCTTTTTGCTTTGCCTTTGATGTATTTGGGTAACTTTTATTAATGTAGCCTCGGCTATTCTTGTAATAGCTACATTAGAATCTTAATTTTAGGTCTTTGGTGTGCTAAAGTTTTGTGAGTGTAATTCTCTTGATGACCAAGCCGAAGGGAGAATTATACTTACACAACTTTAGGGTGTGGGTCCGACCTCCGATAGCCTTGGCTTGAAGAAACTGGAGTTGCACCGAACCTTGTGTTCAACACACCGCATAGATTGGAACAACTATATGTTGAAACCACTTCGTCGAACACGTAAGTGCCTCACAAGTGCTCCCACGAGAAACTCACTGTGTCCTAGTCATGATCATAATACTTCCAAGGATTGTAGAAGGATGTAGTATGGGCCCTACCGCATCCTACTACGACTCCTGGGTCATATCATACTCAAAACATCGTAACGTCACCACTAGGTCTTAGCAATCAGCTACAGGTGCCCCCGTAGATGCCTGTATCCACTTCGCGGTTATGCCATCAAGATTGGCACTCTGTGGGCCAAGGCGGTTCGAGGACCCGATCATCCCGAGAAAGAAGAAGGCACCACCACGAATTCAAGCTTGTTGAAGGGTCAACGCCGAGGGTCTTGGAATCGGCGCCGAGGGTCCTGGGATCGCCTAGTCAATTGAGCTAATACTAGTTGATATATAGCAATTGGCTAGGCGGGTAAATTGCTAAATGAAAAGCCCAATCTTTCATATGCTCTTTGATTACCGTCAATTACCGTTGACCTTCATGTGAAACTGATGCGAAAGCAATTGACGAATTGCTAATTTGGACTATTTAAATAGGCTTTCAAATTTCCGCACAGTAGCACTTTCACTCGGATTGATTTTTTGATTCCAATAACGAAAGAGTAAATAGCATTAAATATACCAAAAGGTTAAACTCTTTACAAAAGTAACTCCATCCTCCAAATTTTTCAAAAGTAGCAATTGTGTTCGAAATATTGCAAAAATAGCAGGTGGATATGACTTCTTTTCACAAGTTAATTGTAATGATGGATTATTTTAAATTGGAGATCTGCAAGTGGTGGCAGAGGAGAGATAGAGAGAGAGAGAGAGAGAGAGAGAGAGAGAGAGAGAGAGGGGAATCATTAAATGCATATGATAGAGAGGAAAGAGAGGGAAGATCATCTTTTCGCATAAGAGAGAGAAAAAGTGGAAGTGGTGTCATTGAAGGTGGATCGAAAATACAGACAACCCAATGATCAGAGTTATGCCAACCAATATAAAATACATGCCAGCAACCTAATATTATGTGTAGACTGAACGTTAAACCGTGTCAGCAACTTAAGATCCCCATTGTATGATTCGTGGACTTTATGGATTTGTTAGCAATTCGTAGGAATCGAAATATCATTGGCATGAAAATTTATTTTTATAGCACAAGTGTAGATATTGGTGGAACGTAAACCATAATAATTGGCACGTAAATTTTATGTAGCGCGTAAGTTTGGACTCAGGTGCATTTCTGAGTCTCTGTCATTTATTGTTATATTCGGACTTGGGTTTATCTGTTAGAGTAAAAAAAAGTTGGCACGGGATATACCTGTACTGGCACATAAATAGACGTTAGTGGCACGAAGAACGTATTGACTGACATATAAGTCATGTATTTCTCTCTCTGTCTAGAAAATAATCTCACTTCAAAATATTTTTTTTCCCTAAACATATATAAAGTGGGTGTCTATAGATAGATAAAATTACATTAAGTTCAAAAATAAATTTATTTTTTAATTTTAACAAATGAAAATTGATGAAAATTAATTTAAGACAATTAAAATTTAAGACTCGACACTTGGCGATCTCCCTTTTGATCCCCTTCAAATTTGGTATCACTTGCCTCTCTCTTCCCATTTGATCCCCTCAATCTTTTTGGTATAGTTATGCAAATTTTCCATAACGAAATATGGAGGGAATATATATTGAAACACCTGTATTTGGTCAACAATGGCGGCTGCTTACAAAGTTGCCAATCAAAGTGACGTGGTATGATTTCATGAAAGTAAATTTCAAAGCATATGAAACGAATTTCACTCAGCAACTGCGGCTTGACCACAAAGTACCAATCGCGAGTAATTTTGATCGGACGAATATGAAACAGTAAGGGTTAAATAGCAACTGCGGCTTGACCACAAAGTACCAATTGAAAGTACTTTTGATCGGACGAATATGAAAGAATGAGGGTTGAATACGAAATTAGAGTAGCTCCTTCTTAATTTCAACGTGATTAATTCTAAAGCAAATTAAAACTTAAATAGAAAAGATGATTAATGAGATTGACTTCTTGCAAAGGAAACCATAGTTATCTCACAATTAAAGTAAATAAAAATCCTAAGATAAATATTAATAATTCTATCAATTTAAAAATGACTAAAAATAGATAAAAATATTGTTTTCTTCATAAGAAAGGAAATAGATATTTCCCTCACTTTTATTTATCTAACTAATATATAAAAAATATATAAATATATATAATAAATTATTTAAGAGGAACCGAGCAATCCTAAAGAACCCTCGGCACCCATCCAAGGACCCTCAACGTCGACCCTTCAACAAGCTTGAATCCATGGTGGTGCCTTCTTCTTTCTCGGGATGATCGGGTCCTCGAATCGACTTGGCCCAGTGAGGGTCAGTCTTTATGGCATCACGCGGAGTGTCCTAACGAAAGCTCGAGTGGGAATTAGTTGCTTCAAAATTCCGAAGTTAGCAATTTTCGAAAATACTGTTCAAATCCTTCAAATTCGAGGTAAGCCAAATCATTCCCCGAATTCCCCAATCATCCTACCATCCACCTATAAGGGCTAATCCAATATTTTCTTCCTAGGTTCCAAGTCAGATTCACATTTCAACATTTTAATCTCAAGCAATTCTATCACAACTCATCATAGATATAGAAGAGCAACATGATCTCGAAATAAACAGCAGTTCATAACACATCAAAGATAGTCACATACCATAATATCTAGCACATCATCATAACATCGAGGCTCATCACATCATATCACCAAGGATCTACACACAACTACCAAGCATAAGCATGCCATCATAGAGACACTACTAACAAATCCCAACAAACTAACTAGACATTCTCATCGCACTCGAAAGGTCAAGGTAATGTCTACGCTCGGCTCGACGAAGGATGCACCTGATCGACCATGACCCACCCGATTGCACGCGATCCTGGGTGACTCTCATATGCTCTCGAATACGACCCCTTTGATTGACTGTCTCTCTGACGACCTCGGGAAATGACAGAATTGTATCTGTATGCTCGTCCTAACAAACCGGCGATGTGCATCGCCTCCTGTAAAAGATGACCTCCGACTAAAACAACAGGTCATGGACGGAGGTTAAGGATGCGTTCCTTAACAAGTTCTTTCCTCCGGCTAAAACGGAAATGTTGCGGCAAAAGATCACGGCTTTTAAGCAAAAGCCTGGTGAGACGCTAGCGCAAGCAACAGAGCGGTAAAAGAACCTTCGGCGATCCTGCCCTACGCATGGATCAATGTCTTCTATGAGAAACTAAACTCCTTTTTTATCTACCATTTATGCTTTATTTAGATTGATTGTGAGATTCTGAATCTCGTTCCTTAATTCCGATATTGAATGTTTCAACTTCATTGCACTTAATGATTGATTGTTTTGTTCTATCTTGTCTAGGCAACTTGTTAGATCAAATCAATTACTAGGGTTGTGTACATTCCTGACTGTGAACCGTAACCCAAGTAGCAAACTTGTCCCTTTAGGGGTGAGTGGTGGTGGGAGGGTGTTGGTGGTGACAGAACCATGGAGAAGGGAAAGAGATATTTTAGGGTTTTTAGGTTTTTGGGTTTGTGATGAGTGAAAAACCCTACTCTCTCCTCTCACTTTAAGATAAGTTCTAACTTGCATTTTTGGCTTGAAGTGGAGTTTGAATCCTCATGATGTCATGGACTTATCTTCAAGGGTAGAATTTGTGGTGGGATTTGAAGATGAGAGTAGGTTTTGTCTCTTTCCATAAAACAGGGGAGCAAGGGATGTTGAAGCGAAAAGGAGAATCTGCGTGTTCCACCCAAAAGGGGAGAGGATCTTTAACTTGGCATGCTCAAGGCTCCACATAGGTTAGGGTATCTCGGCCAAGCATGGGGTGAGGGCGGGAAATCTTGTTCTGACGTTGCAAGCTTGAATCCCAAGGGGCTTCCCGAAGATAGTTCCTGACATTAGCTTCTCAATTCCCACTCTCTCTTTCGTGAAGGTAGAATTTTGAAATTTGAGTATCGAGATTGCCATGTTAGTTCCATAAATTTTGGTTAGGTTGGAAATCCGCTTTAGGAGTTCAAAATCCAAGTTAAAGAATTTTTCTGTTAAATTCCGCTTTCAAATTCATTTTGATTTTCTTTTTCCAAAAAAATAGGATTTAAAAATTGGCGCCTTTACATCATCCACCTCTAAAAACAAGTCTCGTCCCGGAGAGTGCCATCTCCAGTGCTCCAAAAGGGATGAAAGTGGGTGATTAGAGAGAGAAACCCCTCTTTGCCTTCCCCCTTGTTCAGACGAGCCCTCTCCCCCCTTGGTTCTCGCTTTCCGGCGGCCCTAAGCCTCGTGAAAGCTCATCGGCAACACCCATCGAGATTGTGTGTGAGCACTGGTTTGCTTCTTGCTTAGGAATCATAGATGAGGACTAAGTGAAGTACACCGAACCACATTTATTTCTCCACCAACCTCCATTAAAGGCCCTGATCGCATTTTTTACTATTACTCCTCCTTCCACAAGTCTCCCACCCCAAATCTTCCTTCCTTTGAAGACAAAACGCAGTTGGTACGCCTCCCCCACCAAGGGTGGCGGCGCCGGTCGTCGGCCTGACCACAAGCATCACTGAAAGCTTCGTTTCCTACCTGGTTGTACTACCCAGACTAGCCGTTAGAACACATAACGGTCATATTCTCTTTGAATATTTCAAAAAATTTCGACAGTTTCCCCGTTGACCAAAGGTTGACTGAGTCTGAAAGGGTACGTCTGTTGCCGACGCATATCTCCGGTGACCGGAACACCTTCCATTCCTTCTCTCTTCCTTCTCCTCCCCTCATCCTTTCCCTCACACTTCTTCTTCCCGTTCGGTTTATCGGACTTGTTTCTCCGCTACTTCTTCTTCTGAAAGAGAACAGTGCTCCCACCTTTAACTGATCCAGGGGTTTGTTTCCTGGCTCCTCCCACAAAATTACTACCCTTTTCTTCTTCCTCCCACCCGCCTCCTCTGCCTTACAAATTGACGATTTGGTGAGTTGTGGTGAAAAGCCCTCTTTTCTAGGGTTCCTCCTCTACGATAATCCTTCGATGGCTGACTTCACGACCATCTTCTCTCAAATTGCCGACACCACTCTCCTGAATTTACCTCCCTGAGCATCTACCCATACAAATTTTCCCTGTGGTTCACTCTGGTAGAAAACCCCAAATCTTCCCCATCTGTTGGGAACCTTAGAAGAGAACGAGCTGGAACTTCGAGCAAGAGGTTGATGATTGTGGTAGGGAGGAAATCGAGTTCAAAATATAATAAAATAAATCAAACCAAATTATGCCCACGCAAATAATTACAAGACTTCCTCCCGATGTAGCAACGGGAAGTGAGGATCGATCCTCGACAAAGCATGTCAGCGGATCCTAGGCAGTGGAAGGATCTCACAACCAGTGATCGACCACAGTTGTACTCGACCTCGACAAGGTGGTAGTCGACAGGGGTCAGTACAGTCGATTTTGAGCAAGCAAAAGACTCTGGGTGGTGGTCGACGTCGACTAGCCTTACTCGACGTCGAGTAGGTTGGTCGTAGTCGAGGAACCTGTCGAATACTGTAAAGACACAGAAGCAACGGCGATCTTGCTCGATCGAAAGTCAGTGGTCGACGTCGACCAAGGGGTGGTCGAAGTCCAGTAGGCAACAGTAACTAAACGAATGCAAATCTCGAATTTAAACAATATATGAAAAAGACTTCCAAGATCGGGGTTTGCAACAACGATAACCAAACATGCATAAGGCAAGATAAATAACGATAATCATGCAAATCGCATCGAATGATCAAGCTTTCGCCTTTTCCAACAATTAGACAACTCTTTCAAGAAACCCTAATTGTATCTTCCGATTTTATGTTTATTATCCAAGTTGTTAGCATGGATCTCTATTAAATAGGCAATAAACATGTAACAGGTAGTAGATGCTCAAAACCTGATAAAGTTCGGATCTTTACCTCAAACATGCATGGCTATCGTCGGGCTCGCCCCGACCCTAGAAGTGGGTGGACTACTCGCGCTTCGTCATAATTAAAGACATTAAGAATAACAAGAAACTAATATGCATTAAAATAAACCAAAGCTTGCTACCGATCGAAGCCAAATTGCTTTCGCTCTCTTGCTTCTACTCGGCCTCCACTCTCTCTCTCTCTCTCTCCTCACCTCCTCTCCTTCTAGCTTGGAATTGAATGAATAAAAATCAGCCCCATGGGCTTTATTTATAGGCTTCCAATCCTTGCTAATCAAGGAAGGAATATCTATCTAATATCTAAAGATAAAACTTAAATAAAAGGAACATTTATCTTATAAGGAAAACTATCTAAATATCTTCAAGTCGATAAATCCTTCTCTTTCATAGATAGATCTTGATAGAATTGGATGAAATCAGCCTTGCTTCGTGCCCAAGTATGCTCGGAATGGCCCAACAGTCTCGCGGCCCAGAGACGCGTAGTCGACTTCAACCAGTTTGGTCGACGTCGAGTTAATTATCATCGATCTTGGTTGGTCTTCGCAATTCTCGAGTTCTCCTCTCCTCGTCGGACTCGAGTTGAGTTTCTGGTTTGGTCGACTTCGACCAATTTGGTTGACGTCGAGTAAACGTGTTGATAGCATGCATTTAGGTAGGCATAATAGGTTGCATTTAGCTTAGTTAAGATGCATTTCATTGATGGATTAAGCACGATTTGCATATTAGTTCTCTATGTTGTCGGAGTCGGAATCTACACGCTTTTATTGATTATTTCAAGTAATGGTGGATCCGAGGAGGAGACATGAGTTGATAACGCATTGGATGAGAATGTCTAGTTGATCGAAGAAGCTTACGTGAAGATCTCAAGAGGTCCTGAGAAGAAGAAGCGAACCTAAACGAAGAACAAGTCTGCAGAAGTTGTCGCCAGACATGCTGAACTTGTTTTGCACTTTCTGGAGGCCTCGATTGTCCAATTGACTGTTATGACCATGTGTTGGAAAGCTCTTTCAGAGAACTACAACTTTCATGTTGACAAGAAGAGCGAATTCATGATAGATTTTCCGTGAAAAGCCCCTGGCTGCGGCCGCAGCAACCTTGCGGCGCCCGCGGCCAATCAATTTGCAAAGGGTTGGAGGAAACAGTGTGCGGCGGGCGCAGCACCTATGCTGCGCCCGCAGCATTGGTCGTCAGCGTTAATTCGCAACGTTTTGATTAATGAAAACCCTAGAACTTATTTATTTCTTTCATGGCCGACTTTGATGTTTTAAAAGGCCAAGTTTTATGTTATTTTCAGAACTTCTATTCTATTCCGTTCATCAGACACTTGAGAGATTTTGAGCGATGTCTTCCATGAGGAACTAAACTCATCTATTCTGCCTGCAATTTGAAGCTTTATTCGGATTGATTGTGAGTTTCTAATTCTCGTTCCTTGTTTCTTATATTTGAATGCTTCAACTTCCTTGTGCTTGATTGTTTATTGTTTTGTTCTTTCTTGTCTAGGCAACTAGTTAGATCAATTCAATCGCTAAGGTTTTGTAGATTCCTGGTTGTGAACCTTAACCTAAGTGGCAAACTTGTTCCTTTAGGGCTGGTTGAACTAATTGAATGAGTAGGAAGTTGAATGTGTTGTTAAATCCTTTTTTAGGGACTGCAAATACCTTGGCTAATCTCTGAACTTAAAGCTATCAATTGGGTTAAATCCTTCTTTAGGGCCTGTTCGATTGATAAGGGTTGCTAGGACTGGTTGGACTAGTAAATATATTAGGTCAGGACAAGGGCATTCATAGGAAACTTAATAGGACGAGAAGAAGTTACAAGGATCGCTTCAATCCAATAAAGTGGAAAATTGTAGGTAGAATTGCTTCTCCTAAATTGTCTAAAACAAATTCGTTTACTTTGCTTTCTTTACTTCACTTTGATAAAAGGCGGAACTTTTACACTCTCAAAACCCCCAATTTGGTTACTTTGGTTGACACTTGAATCACACTTGAATAATAATTTCCCTGTGGGATCGACCTCTTACTTATTGCTATACTAGTTATAGGTTTGAGTTTACTTTGGCGGATCAACAACAGGGGAATATTTATTAATTCTTGTGTGTTTTTGGTGTTGATTTTGGTATGGACCGTCTTATAGGGTCCATAACTGTGCTACTAATTCTTCTCTGTAGAAAGCATTGCAGAGATGGCGAACGACGCAAATCGTACTCTAAAGGAGCTTACTGCTCCTGATCTGGCACAACAACCCTTAGCAATCCAATTCCCTGCGCTAGGGGAAGGAGTCAACTTTGAGATTAAGTCTTGGGTAATTCATCTTCTACCCAAGTTCCATGGGTTGAGTGGGGAGGACCCCCACAAGCATCTGTCTGAGTTCCATACTTTGGTAGTTGGGATGAAACCTGAGAATGTCACTGCAGAGCAAATCAAATTGAGAGCTTTTCCCTTCTCTTTGAAGGATGATGCGAATGAGTGGTTCTTATATCTACCACCTGGATCTATTACTACTTGGGCTGAGATGAAGAGAGTCTTCCTAGAGATGTAACTCCCTACAACAAAGCTAAATGCCTTGAAAAGGTCAATCAGCAGCATTGAGCAGTACACGACGGAGTCTATTCAGGAGTACTTTGAGCATTTCAAGAAACTCTGCGCTAGCTGCCCATGCCATGGGTACTCTCAGAAGGATCTGGTTCTCTTCTTGTTCAATGGGCTTACTGATGGAGAGCGCAAAACGGTGAATTCCTGTTGTGGGGGAAACATGTTGAATAAGACGCCTGCTGCAGCTTGGGAAGTGTTTAAGGAGCTCTCTGAGGGCTCTAGGCAGTTCAACAAGAGCACTCGTGCTAGAGGTGTACTTGCTATTGATGCCCTAGTGGCTGCATTACAGACTGATATGGCAGAGATGAAAGAGATGCTCAAGAAGCCGGTAGTTGACAGAGCATCTCAGTAGTTGAAAGCATGTGAATCCTACAGCGATCCATCCCACCCTATGGATATGTACTCAACTTTGCAAGATCCTAGTGTTGAGTTGAATGCAATTGGGAATTTTGCTCCACAATGGCCTAGGCAAGGCAACTTTGGTAATCCTGGGTACTTCAACAATAATAACTACAATGGAGGCTATCAGCAGGGTAATGGTTATGGCATATACCAAGAACCTTTCAATCAGCAAGGGGGGGGGGGGGGGGGGGGCAACAAGCAAGGCCCCACCAACAATTTGAACCTCGACAGGGAGGCCAACCATACTCCAATGAGGCTATTGAGGATCCAATACAGAAATTGTCACGGTTGGTCTTGAAGGTTGAGAAACAATAATCAGACCAGATCACAAATTTGGAGAATCAACTAAGTCAGCTCATTCAAGTCTTGAGTGCGAAGGAGGCAAACGATTTAGGGAAGCTTCCATCGCAAACGGTTGAGAATCCTAAGGAGAATGTCAGTGCAATAACACTTAGGAGTGGCAAGGAACTGATTGTCACACCTCAAAAAGAGGATGAAGAAACCATGGACGACGAATTAGAGGTAAGAGAAGAAGAGGACGGACGCTGCACAGTGCGGCAGCCGCAGCAACCATGCGGCGCCCGCGGCATAACAATGGAGCTGCGCCCGCAGCAATTTGTGGCGCCCGCCGCCAGTGCCCCCATCGACCTATCGATGCCAGGTACGTTTTCTTCGTCTTGTTCCCCTTCTTCTTCTTCTTTCCCTCTTCCTCCTCCTCCTCCTTCTTCTTCTTCTTCTTCTTCTTCTTCCTTACCTATGGAATCTCCAAAGCCGGTTCCACCATTTCCGGAAGCTCTGAAGGATACAAGAAGGTATGAGAACGATAAGGAGATTTTTGAGACGTTCAGCAAGTGCGAGGTAAATATTCCTTTACTCAAATTGATTAAGAGCATTCCTAGATATGCCAAATTTTTGAAGGAATTGTGCACCATCAAGAAGAAGCAACGATTAAAAAAGAAGGAAAAGGTAAGTTTGAATGAAAATGTCTCTGCTATGTTGCAAAGGAAATTGCCTGAAAAATGTGGAGACCCAGGTATGTTTACAATTCCATGTGCAATTAGGAATACTAGATTCAAACAAGCCATGTTAGATCTAGGATCCTCAATTAATGTTATTTCTTATAACATGTACATGTCTTTGGGTTTGGGTGCTCTGACTAAGACTAGGGTTACAGTGCAACTTGCTGATCGATCACAAATCAGGCCAAGAGGCGTTATTGAAGATGTTTTGGTTATGGTAGATGATTTGTTTTTCCCTGTTGACTTCTTTGTTTTAGATATGGAGCATGGAGCCCCTGAAACACCCATTATACTAGGAAGACCATTCCTGAAAACTACGAAAACGAAAATTGATTGTTGTGAGGGTCTATTGACTATGGAGTTTGATGGAAGAAAGATAGAATTCTCTCTCTTTAATCATGCTAAGCTTTCTCCTGAATTTTTTTTAGCTATGCCTATTGCTGACAATACTGATCGCACCAATAATTTTCGTGATTTGTTAGAGACACCTAAGGAACATAGTTTAAGGAACTTTGAACCTCCTAACAAATTGAAACCTTTTGTGATTCCAGGACAACCCCCAGGCATAGCTCAAGGAGAGAAGCTAAGGGTAATGGATGAGTGTTTGGACAGAGAGCTACACCTTTTGTGATTCCTAGGCCAATCAAGGGCTATTACGTCGAGCCAACGACTTGAAAATAAGGCGCTTCTCGGGAGGCAACCCGAGGTAAGTTTTTTTTTTTTTTTTCCATTTTCTTTTCCTTCACTCTGATTATATTTGATTTACTTTTGTTGTCTTTATTGTTTCATTGAGGACAATGAAAACTTTAAGTGTGGGGGAGAAAAATTTTGTATATAGATGCATATAGGAGATCATATTTAAATTTCTGCACCATGTTTAGTTTATTTCATTTTTTTTATTAATTTCTTGTTTATTTTTGTAATTAAAAAAATATTCAATTCAAAAATCCCAAAAATAAGCATGCATTGCATACATATGTGTTATTCAAATACCCATCTTGCTTAGTTTATCCTCTATTTTAAATTTCAAGCATGATCATATAAATCCCATGGAGTTTTGGATGTTTTGGCCTTGTCTATATTTGATTTTTGTGGGACATGAGCTAGCAAATATAATTGAGCATGTATGATTGAGCTAAATTATGATTGAAGTCCTAAAAACATGACCCTGGGGAATGTTTGGCCTTATTTGAATTCTTTTGCTCAGTTGTGTGAATTACTCTCCTACTGTTGCTACCTCTTGGCATTGACTGCAGTATCTATTTTTAAAGACCGATGCACATGTTTGATTGCTTGCGGAGTTTATGTGTATATTTTGAGTCTTTTGATGAATTTGTGAATATTTAGTGAATAAGGTGGCAATGGTTGATGCACTTAGTAACCGGATCTATGCATGACACCCATGAGTATGATTCGCGCAAAAAGGTGTTGAAAACTATCCACTAGGAAAGAAAGCTTGATCATTGAGTAACCAGGTTCATTCATGACACCCATGTTTGCAACTTGCGTCAAAAGATGTTCCAGTGGACTTCATATTAGTAGGTTGAGGTGTTGATAGACCGGGGCCATTCATGACACCCATGTTTGCGCCTCGCGTAAGGGAAGCACCAAGACAAGAAAAAAGAAAAAAAAAAGAAAAAAAAATATCACATTTTATTTAGTTGTCTTTATTGTGTCCCGCAAGTATTGACATTTCGGCAGATATTTGGTGATATGGTGGTAAATGTCTTTGAGCTTAGTGCATTTTGGATTGAGTTGAGAGTTGTACCTTAAAGCCTAAACACATGAGTGAAACACATATTTCTGGTGAGTTTGGATGATGTCTACTTCTAAGCTTTGATCACTGGAATACATGCCATGACGTTTGTTTGTTTGGTTTATGTTTTCACCTGCTATGATGTTGCTTTTTGATGAGGTTGAAACTTGAAGGGATTTCCTGTGGGATGCGTTGATTCATGTTCAATCTATAATTGCTTGAGGACAAGCAAAAGTTAAGTGTGGGGGAGTTTGAGGACAGCACCTATGCTGCGCCCGCAGCATTGGTCGTCAGTGTTAATTCGCAGCATTTTGATTAATGAAAACCCTAGAACTTATTTATTTCTTTCATGGCCGACTTTGATGTTTTAAAAGGCCAAGTTTTATGTTATTTTCAAAACTTCTATTCTATTCCGTTCATCAGACACTTGAGAGATTTTGAGCGATGTCTTCCATGAGGAACTAAACTCATCTATTCTGCCTGCAATTTGAAGCTCTATTCGGATTGATTGTGAGTTTCTAATTCTCGTTCCTTGTTTCTTATATTTGAATGCTTCAACTTCTTTGTGCTTGATTGTTTATTGTTTTGTTCTTTCTTGTCTGGCCAACTAGTTAGATCAATTCAATCGCTAAGGTTTTGTAGATTTCTGGTTGTGAACCTTAACCTAAGTGGCAAACTTGTTCCTTTAGGGCTGGTTGAACTAATTGAATGAGTAGGAAGTTGAATGTGTTGTTAAATCATTTTTTAGGGACTGCAAATACCTTGGCTAATCTCTGAACTTAAAGCTATCAATTGAGTTAAATCCTTCTTTAGGGACTGTTCGATTGATAAGGGTTGCTAGGACTGGTTGGACTAGTAACTATATTAGGTCGGGAAAAGGGCATTCATAGGAAACTTAATAGGACGAGAAGAAGTTACAGGGATCGCTTCAATCCAATAAAGTGGAAAATTGTAGGTAGAATTTCTTCTCCTAAATTGTCTAAAACAATTTCGTTTACTTTGCTTTCTTTACTTCACTTTGATAAAATGCGGAACTTTTACACTCTCAAAACCCCCAATTTGGTTACTTTGGTTGACACTTGAATCACACTTGAATAATAATTTCCCTGTGGGATCGACCTCTTACTTATTGCTATACTAGTTATAGGTTTGAGTTTACTTTGGCGGATCAACGACAGGTTTTCCCTCCATCACGTGTCAACTCTCAACATTCTGCTCTGTTCTTGAAACGCATTTTCCCAAGTCCTCGTTCGTCGGATTGACGCATACGAGTATGCGTTGGAAAGCTCTTTTCTAGGGCTACAACTCTCATGAAGACATCAAAACTTGATGCAGAATGATGGATGTCAAAATATGGCTTTTTCTCCAGCTGCACCATTCTTAGCTTCTCCATGAGTTTCTTTTAAGCTCCAAAATTTCGTCCGATTTCTGCGAAATTAAACTGAAACTAGTGTAGACTCCATAATTTGGCAAGTAAGTGTAAACTACATAGATTCTGTATTAATCTAACCCAAATGCATGAAATGCATACAGAAATCGATATAAAAGTCAATATAAAACATGGCACCAAACATGGACATCAATTCACCCCATACTTAAGCTTGCTTGTCCCCAAGCAATAACTTGGATGGTCATTCAGGGGAAGAATTCAAACACTCAACATCTTAGATTCATTCTTATATAACCCTACAATCAATTACCATCCTCGAAAAGGTACTTATGCCACAAATCCATACATGTGGAATAAAAAGAAACATCTACTCACAAAAGGAGGGTTATGAAAAAACAATTCATGTGACAAAGCATCAATAATCAAGAGAACTTTAATTTAAGCTCAATAAGGAGTAGATTGGTAAAAGGCGAAAGATGGGCAATTTTTGGCAATGTAGTGCTAATAATCCGGAAAAATGGAGTACTTTCCAAATTTTCATACCACATTCCTTCTTTATAAGATTCATCACCTTTCTCTCTTTTGCTCAATGCTTTTATCAACCATATGTTTTTACCTCTCTAACCTCAGCACTGCCTTCTCGCGAGTCACAAACATGGGTGTCATGAATGGCCCCGGATACTTAGTGCTTTGGACTCCTCACCTGTGTATCCCATCTCACTGAACTATTATCTCAGTAAGCAGAGTCGATCTACCTTTATCTCCTGAGGTGATCGAATTTTTTCTCACTCATTAAATTTTCCATATATTTCAAACAATTTCCTACCAAACTCCAATAATCACAACACAAACACCATATAACAATCTCCATAATATGACATCATTCTCAACATAATCCCCGGATAGGAAATAAGGTAAAGAATGGCAATATTTAGAACATGTGGAGCAATAATTGAAATAAGGCATATATATGGATTTTGTGATGCATAAGTATAGGTATGGCTAGGAATATAAACATATGAGCATTATATGGAAATATAAAGTCCTCCATCCTTTTATCATGCAAAATGTCAAAAGAAACTTCAAAATTTACCTCCTTTTATGGTTTTCAAGAATTATGCACTTTATTGTGACTTCCCTTTACTAGGCAATTTCATGCTATATCTCTAATGAATCCAATTTTGCATCGTCGAGTTCAATATAACTTCCATGACACTATTTCTTTAGACAATTTACAAGCATTGAGAGATGTCTCATAGAACTTTAAGTTTAGCAATTAAGCATAAATATTTTTAAAAATTTACTCAAAATTCACCAAACGTAAGAATAAAACCGGCGCCAATTTGTTGTAGGAGGAAATCCACACTTCTGTGTGGGCATCAACATTATTTGCGTGGGCAAATCCACGCTGGCGAGGAAGTTTCTGCGCATCAACAGAACTCGAAGTCGACTCCCTTTGTCGGCGTCGAGAAGGATCTGGTCGAAGTCGAGGACGCTACAACACCTCCGACATCCGTTCTAGCTCCGAAACAGAAGAAGACGCTGCCTTTCCCTTCCAAGGCGCTGAAAGATCCCACTGCAGGTAGGTTTAAACGCTTTGTTAAGATGCTTTAAGAACTGAATGTTTCAATTCCTTTTACAGAAGCTCTTCAAGAGATGCCTCATATGTCAAGTTCCTCAAGGAAATCCTTAGCAACAAGTGATCTATCTTAGAAATCGCCAACGAATGCAAAAGGATGGACTTCCCTGAGAAGAGACCTGACCCTGGTAAGTTCTCTTTTACTGTGGGATTTGGACAATATAAATATGAGTCCTTGTATGATTTAGGAGAAAGCGTGAGTATCATGCACTTATCAATCTGGCGAAAGGTGAATATAAGGTCCATAGAGAATGTGGATGCCAAGCTATACATGGCAAATAATACAGTGGTCATCCCTACATGTATGGTCGAGAATGTCCCTGTCCAAGTTAGTAAGTTCCATATCCCCGCTGATTTCCTTATTATAGATTGTGGTAAAGATCCTACTAGCCCTATTATTCTTGGTAGACCATTCCTAGCTACTAGAGATGCTAAAATCATCGTAAAGCAGCGATTGCTAACCTTCACGATAGGTGACGAGATCTTAGATTTCTCTTTTGGCCCTACAAAGGAGGAAATTTCATGGCTAGAGGTGAAAAGCATCAGCAACCACGAGATCAGGCAAACAACAGAGGAAAACACCAGAAAGCTACTCGACGTCGACCAAGGTTACTCGACGTCGACCACCGTCCTCGACTTCGACCAAAACTTCTCGAAGTCGACTTCCTTTGTTGAACATCCGACTTACCAAGAGCCTAAGTATGGGGTCCCTGTACTCGACGTCGACCAGACCTATTCGATGTCGACCAACCATAAGCCCGAAGATTTCTATTTTGGGCACCAAAAGGTAAGTCCAGGTATGATTTCAACCCCTTCTCTATCCATTAATAAATTTAATAAAAATTCAAGAGGAGGTACGGCCCCGTGGTGAGCTAATCTGCGAAGGATGAGAGCTGAAAAGTAGAAGAAGGAAGGAAAGGGATACTATGCAAGCGACCACCTATCAACTGAGCTTCCATATTACAATCAGGACCTAGATGATCTAGGAGAAGGGGCAAGCACAAGGGGGCCCCACATTAATAGTCCTTGAGCACAAGCGGAGAAGTCAGCCTAGCGACTCTAAAATCTAGAGCATGTACATAAAACTTTTGAATTTTGGGACTTTGAAAGTATTGGTTTTGGTTTTGTTTGTTTTTGTTTCTTTGTTTTGAATACTTCATGTGGAAGGTCTTGTCTTTGTGCAATATCTAACATTTTTAGGTCGAGAAGCATAAAGGATCGCAAAGAGAGGAAGAAGAAGTCCCTGAACATCGAAATCAACGAAGGCCAAGTCGAGTTCGACCACGAGGAGATCGAGCAGAACAAGTCTACTCGGTGTCGAGTTGGCGTACTCGACGTCGACCAAGCCAGGAGCTTCCTCGTCTTCAGACTTCCACTTGACGCTGCTAGTTTACTTGACGTCGATCAAGATCTACTCGACGTCGACCACCTCAGTTACTCGACGGCCCTGTTTTGACTCTACAACACGTTATTCGGTGAATTCCTTCCTTTACCTCTGTTCTTATATTGTTTTATACAGTGGGGACACTTTATATTTTAAGTATGGGTGGTGGAAGAGCTTAATATTATTTATTTATGTTTTATTCTTGCTTTTGGTTTTACATGGTGAATTTTGAGTAAGTTTTAAATTTTTTGTGCTTAATTGATAAGCTCAAAGTTCTATGAGACATCTCCCAAAGCTTGTAAATTGTTCAATGAAATAGTGTCATGGAAGCTTTGATTGAACTCGACGATGCAAAATTGGATTCATGAGAGATATAGCATGAAATTGCCTAGTAGAGGGAAGTCACAATGAAGTGCATATTTTATTGAAAATCATGAAAGGAGGTAAAATTTGAAATTGCTTTTGACATGTTGCATGAAAAGAGGATGGAGGACTTTATATTTCCATATAATGCTCATATGTTTATATTCCTAGCCATACCTATGCTTATGTATCACAAAAGCCATATTATGCCTTATTTCAATTATTGCTCCACATGTTCTGAATATTGCCCTTCTTTACCTTATTTCCTATCCGGGGACTATGTTGAGAATGATGTCACATTAATGGAGATTTTTTTATGGTTGTGTTATTGTTATCATATTTGGAGTTTTGCAAGAATGTTTGAAATTTATGGAAAATTTAATGAGTGAAAGAAAATCCGATCACCTCAGGAGATAAAGGTAGATCGATCCTGCTCATAGTTCAGTGAGATGGGACACACAGGTGAGGAGTCCAAAGTACTAAGTATCCGGGGCCATTCATGACACTCATGTTTGCGACTCGCGAGAAGGTAGTGCTGAGGTTAGAAAAGTAAAATCATATTATTGGAAAAAGCAAAGAGTTAATGAGTGATGTGGAAATTATTGAAAGGAGAAAGTGCATCAAAGCAAAGTTTGAAGAAATTATCCCCGGATTATTAGCACCACATTGCCAAAAATTTCCCACCTTTAGCCTTTTACCTTTTCTACACCAGAGCTAAATTAAAGTCCTCTTGATTATTGTTGCTTTGTCACATAAATTGTTTTTGAATAACCCTCCTTTTATGAGTGGATGTTGTTTTTTTTTGCACATGCATGGATTTGTGGCACAAGTACCTTTTCGATGATGGTAATTGATTGCAGGGTTATATAAGAATGAATCTAAGATGTTGAGAGTTTGATTTCTTCCCCTGAATGACCATCCAAGTTATTGCTTGGGGACAAGCAAGCTTAAGTATAGGGTGATTTGATGTCCACTAAAGTGACCATGTCTTTATATACATTTTAGCTCCTTATTCTATATAATTTGCATATTTTGGGCTGGAAATATGTTGAATTTATGTAATATATGCTTATTTGCAAGAAATAGAGGTCTACATAAGTTTTGGTTTAATATTGCAGAATTTGGAGCCATTCTGAGAGATAACCAAAAGGCCAGATTCTACTCGACTTCGACCAGGACTTACTCGAAGTCGACTACAGCTGAAGCAGACATGATCAAGGACGGAAGAAGAAGACAACCCGAGCACGAGCCGTACTCGACGTCGACCACACCTTACTCGACGTCGACTATGAATGGGCGGCTACCCAAGCTCGACGAGGAGAAGCACTCGACAAGCTGAAGAATACTCGAAGTCGAGTAAATTCTACTCGAAGTCGACCAGGCTTGGTCGAGGTCGACTACGCGTCTTTGGGCCGCGAGACTGTTGGGCCATTCCGAGCATACTTGGGCACGAAGCAAGGCTGATTTCATCCAATTCTATCAAGATCTATCTATGGAAGAGAAGGATTTATCCACTTGAAGATATTTAGATAGTTTTCCTTTTAAGATAAATGTTCCTTTTATTTAAGTTTTATCTTTAGATATTAGATAGATATTCCTTCCTTGATTAGCAAGGATTGGAAGCCTATAAATAAAGCCCATGGGGCTGATTTTTATTCATTCAATTCAGAAAAGGAGAAGAGGTAGTAAGTAGAGAGAGAGAGAGAGAGAGAGAGAGAGAGAGAGAGAGTGGAGGCCGAGAGGAGTGAAGGAGCGAGAGCAAGTTGGCTTCGATCGGTTGTAAAGCTTTGTTTGGTTTATTAATGCAAGTTTCTTTTCAATCAATGATGTCTGTGATTGCGATAAAGAGCGAGTAGTCCACCTACTTATAGGGTTCGGGTGAGCCTGACGATAGCCAAGCGTGTTTGAGGTAAAGATCCGACCTTTATCATGTTTTGAGCATCTACTACCTGTTATGTGTTTATTGCCTATTTAATAGAGATCCATGCTAACAACTTGGATAATAAACATAAAATTGGTAGATACAATTAGGGTTTCTTGAAAGAGTTGCTTAATTGTTGGAAAAGGCGAAAACTTGATCCTTCGATGCGATTTACATAATTATCGTTATTTATCTTGCCTTATGCATGTTTGGTTATAGTTGTTGCAAACCCCGATCTTGGAAGTTTTCTTTTACATATTTTATTCCGAATTTTGCAAGATTTGTTCTTTATTTTACTGTTCCTACTCGACTTCGACCACCCCTTGGTCGACGTCGACCAATGATTTTCGATCGAGCAAAGATCGCTGCTGCTTATGTCTCTGCAGGTTCCTCGATTTTGACCAGCCTTACTCGACTACGACCAGAGTCTACTCGACGTCGAGTTGCTTACTCGAAGCCGACCAACAGCAGTGAATGCAGCTTGCTCGGATTCGATTGTGGTTGACCCCTATCGACTAACCCTAGTCGAGGTCGAGTACACTCTGGTCGATCACCATTCGTGAGATTTCCCGCTGCTCGAGATCCGCTGACTCGCTTCCTCGAGGATCGACCCTGACTTTCCGCTGCTACATCGGGAAGAAGTCTTGTAATTATTTGCGTGGGCAAAATCCGGTTTGATTTATATTTCTATATTTTAAACTCGATTTCCTCCTACAACAAAATTTGTTAAACTCGAAGCTTCTGCGTGGATTTCCTCCTACAACAAATTTCACCGGCAACGGCGCCAATTTGTTGTAGGAGGAAATCGAGTTTAAAATATAAAAAATAAATAAAATCGGATTATGCCCACGCAAATAATTACAAGACTTCCTCCTGATGTAGAGCAGGAAGTCAGGATCGATCCTCGAGGAAGCGTGTCAGCGGATCCTAGGCAGCGGAAGGATCTCACAACCAGTGATCGACCACAGTTGTACTCGACCTCGATAAGGTTGTAGTCGACAGGGGTCAGTACAGTCGATTTCGAGCAAGCAGAAGACTCTTGGTGGTGGTCGACGTCGACTAGCCTTACTCGACGTCGAGTAGGTTGGTCGTAGTCGAGGAACCTGTCGAGTACTGCAGAGACACAGAAGCAACATCGATCTTGCTCGATTGAAAGTCAGTGGTCAATGTCGACCAAGGGTTGGTCGAAGCCGAGTAGGCAACAATAACTAAACGAATGCAAATCTCGAATTTAAACAATGTATGAAAAAGACTTCCAAGATCGGAGTTTGCAACAACGATAACCAAACATGCATAAGGCAAGATAAATAACGATAATCATGCAAATCGCATCGAATGATCAAGCTTTCGCCTTTTCCAACAATTAGACAACTCTTTCCAGAAACCCTAATTGTATCTACCAATTTTATGTTTATTATCCAAGTTGTTAGCATGTATCTCTATTAAATAGGCAATAAACATGTAATAGGTAATAGATGCTCAAAACATGATAAAGGTCGGATCTTTACCTCAAACATGCATGGCTATCGTCGGGCTTGCCCCGACCCTAGAAGTGGGTGGACTACTTGTTGATAGGAGGAAATCGAGTATGAAATATAACAAAATAAATCAAACTAGATTCTGCCCACGCAAATAATTACAAGACCTCCTCCTGATGTAGCAGCGGGAAGTTAGGATCGATCCACGAGGAAGCGTGTCAGCGAATCCTAGGTAGCGGTGAAATCTCACGATCAGAAGTCGACAACAGTGGTACTCGACCTCGACTAAGGGTTAGTCAACAGGGGTCAGGCACAGTCGAACACAGCACAGCAGCTCGGCTAAGGGTGGTCGATCTCGACAAGGCTCTACTCGAGATCGAGTAGCCTTCGTCTTGGTCGAGTAGGTCTGGTCGAGTTCTTGCACAAGTAAGCTACGGTGACTCTAGGTCGAGAATCAGTGGTCGAGGTCGACCAGAGTGTGGTCGAGATCGACGAGGGCAGGGAGTAAAACGAATGAAATAAAGAAAATAAAGAACAAATGCTTTTGGGATTTCGACTTAAACTTTAATGTAAAAGAACATCCAAGATTGGGGTTTGCAACGACAATAACCAAGCATGCATAAGGTAGAATCAAACAGATAATCATGTGAATCGCATTAAAGGACTAAGCTTTCGCCTTTTCCAACAATTAGTCAACTCTCTCAAGAAACCCTAATTGTCTCTACTGATTTTATGTTTATAATCCAAGTGGTTAACATGGATCTCCATTAGATAGGCAATAAACACATCAACAAGTAGGAAAATGCTCAAAACATGATAAAAAGTCGGATCTTTACCTCAATTATGCATGGCTATCGTCGGGCTCGCCCCAACCCTAGAAGTGGGTTGACTACTCGCGCCTCATTGCAAACTCAGTCATCATCGATTGAAAGAAAACAACTTGCATTAAACTAAATTCCAAAAGATTTTACAATCCCGGCAATCCAACTCTCGTTGAATGCCAAAACCCTAAAACCTTCGAACTCCTAAACTGTCTTTGTGGAACTACTTGTCTTGCTCTGAAATTGAATGAATAAAACTGAGCCCCATGGGCTTTATTTATAGGCTTCATTCCCTAGCTATTCTAGGAAAGAAGATATCTATCTATATCTAAAACTTTATCTAAAACTTAAAAGATAAATAAAATGTTTTAAGGAAATAAATCTATAAGGTAGAGATAAAACTAAATAGGGTAAGTCTTCATGATGTTGATAGATCTTGTCTCCTTGGATAGAACTTGATGGATTTGGATAGAATCTTCGGCCAAATCGACTTTCCTTCACGCCCAAGGAATCCCAAGTCTAGTCAGATTGTTCCTCGTCGAGAAGTTTCTGGAAACGGCTCTACTCGACTTCGACAAGGCTTCGTCGACCTCGAGTAGGATTCCTCGTCTCGGCTAACTGGTGCTCGATGTAGCTCGGTCTTGGCTCACGGTGCTCGTCGACCTCGAGTAGCCCTAGTCGACCTCGAGTAGACTGGCTTGCCGACTAGGTCTTCTCGAGTGACTCTGCTCGATGGACTCCGGATCTGGACTCAGAAGCTTGTCGATCTCGACAAGGCGTAGTCGAGATCGAGTAGGGTTCATCGAAGATGGCTCTCTGGTGGTGTCGACTAGAGCTCCTCGGCATGGACTCGGACAACCTCTGGTCGGCTCGTCGATCTTGACAAGGCGTAGTCGAGATCGAGTAAAGTTGCTCGGCGTCTTCGTCCTCGGCTTCTCGGGCAGCTCCTCTCCTTGTCGACTCCGGGTGTGGCGTCAGGGCTTCGTCGATCTCGACTAGGGTTTGTCGAGATCGAGTTGACTTCCGGAGCTGGGCTGGTCTGGCTCTCGATCAGGCTCTGTCGACAAGCTGTGCTCGGCTATACTTGTCTAGATCGAGTAGGGTTTACTCGAGGTCGAGTAACCTTGGTTCTTGACTCGATTCGACTGGTTCCGTTGCTACTTCGACCTTGGACTTCTGTAGCTGTTTTCCAAGCTTTTCCGACCCTCTGTAGAATTGCTGTAAAATGCCTTGAATTCTGCGAATTAAACAGAAACTGGTGTAGATTCCATAATTTGGCAAATAAACATAAACTACATAGATTCTGTACTATCTTATCCCAAATGAATGCAATGTATGCAGAAATCGATATAAAAGTAAATGTAAAACCTGGCAGATTCAGCTCACAACACTACTCGCGCTTCATCATAATTAAAGACATTAAAAATAACAAGAAACTAATTTGCATTAAAATAAACCAAAGCTTACAACCGATCGAAGCCAAATTACTTTCGCTCTCTTGCTCCTACTCGGCCTCCACTCACTCTCTCTCTCTCTCTCTCTCTCTCTCTCTCTCTCTCTCCTCACCTCACCTCCTCTGCTTCTAGCTTGGAATTGAATGAATAAAAATCAGCCCCATGGGCTTTATTTATAGGCTTCCAATCTTTGCTAATCAAGGAAGGAATATCTATCTAATATCTAAAGATAAAACTTAAATAAAAGGAACATTTATCTTAAAAGGAAAACTATCTAAATATCTTCAAGTGGATAAATCCTTCTCTTCCATAGATAGATCTGATAGGCTAAAAACCTACACCCACAAGTGTATGGGTTCAGTTGTAGTAATCAAGTGTCGTATCCTCAAGGACCGGAGGAGTATCGATTGTACTTTCAAGCTAGTTCAACCAAGTTCAGAATAAACAAACAGATTTTAGAGAGTGTGTATAAAGTAACCAAGAAAATCGATTTAATGTTGAGAAATATGTATGGGGAAAGCGTTCTAGGGACAAGGATTTACCAACAATACATCATCAATAGGCATAAAATATTTTCTTGCTCGAGTGATTCCAAAATCAGATTGTGAAGGAATGTCATCTAAGGTAATCGTGCATCCCCTTTTGGATTTAGCACGAATGTGCCTAAATCGGTTAGCAATTCTCCTTTCGGGCTCAAGCAACCGATTCAGGCCCTCTAAGTTCGTAGAGTTCTAGGCAATAATCACACTAACATTGCCTTTCAGCTCCGAATAATATCAAAATTGCCTATAACGTCTATGACAACCTATAAATCATCAAGAATTTTAGTTTCCCTTTCGATCAATAAACTTCGGGTTTAATCATGTAGTTCCGATGGATCCTAATCACCTGTCGGTCTCGAATCACCATCTAAATTCCAATTTAAGGTTTTAGTCTTTCGATTTCAAACCCTAAATCGGATCTAATCGACTCGCATCAATCAGATTTAGTACAACACGATTAAACCACAATCTAATTCGGGAATCATTCGAGAGATACTAAGAACAAGCCTATTTCCGCATCGTCGGGACGATCCCAACCCTAGAACAGGAAATCTAGCAACTCATGGATAAGTACATGCTTGATTCAATCAAATTCAGCAAAACAAACATAGAACAACGGAGATGGAACGGAAATTACCGGAATTTGATAAATCGAACAAGGTTTTCTTCTTAAAAATCTCTAGTCCCCTAAAGCTCTCTCCAGCCCTCTACAATGTCTGAATTCTGGACTCCAAAAACCGACCTCCCCTTCAACCTTTCGAATCCCCCCTTTTGTTTAGAAAAGAAAACGAATTTAATTCGGAACACAGGAAACACTCGGCCGAGTGGATTTTTCACTCGGTCGAGTGGACTCTGAAAAGCTAGGACTGTTTAGCACTCGACCAGAGTGAGTCTCGAGTGGTTTTTTCACTCGGTCGAGTGCCTTCTGACTTGTTCATATTGACTTCACTCTGGCACCACTCGGCCGAGTGGTTTCTGGAACTTAGCTTTGCCGAGCTTGCTTCGCTTTATTTGGCACGTTTCCTTGATCCCGTTCCCCCTAGCTCATCTTTGATGACTTTTTAGCATAGCGAAGATCATCGAGCCACCTCTTTCTCTTTAAACTCTTGAATAGACGCCAAAACCGCTCCGCAACGCCTGAAATCATAACAACCGAGCGGTAGACACCGATTCCACCAAACTAAACCAAAAAGGGCCAAAAATACATCTAATACTTACTCAAAGGCCCTAAACCCTATGCAAGCATGCCCTAAAATCATCACTAAATAGATGCTATCAAAATACCCCATACTTAACCTTGCTTGTCCCCAAGCAAGACCAAGACAATAATCACAAAATAGCATCTACTAATGTAAAATATTCGACGAATGCCGTCCTAGCATATCATAGCCAACAACCAAAGCTCAACTAGCTCATCAATTTCCAAACCCTCAAAATGCATTTTGCTCAAATCTCAACCTCAAAACTCATCATCCACAAAGCTAAAAATCGTCAAAAAAATAACCGCTTGAATTTATGCACACAATAAAATCATGAGGGCTTTATAGGGTTATGATGGGGCTAAAGTGAAAACAATTAGGTATGGAAAATTTCAGGCCATGTGGTGCTAAAATCCGGGAAAAAGGATCATGCAAGAACAATCGGAAAAACACCAACTTCAAAGAATCAAACTCATACCAATCCACTAAACAAACTCCATCACAATAATTTTTTTCATCTTCACTCTTGTCAACCACTTCAAAAAAATTCTCCTCTTTTTTTTTCTTTTCTTTTCAATTTTTTTTTCAAGAATTTTTTTATTTCACTCTCTAGTCTCGACACCGTTTTACGCGAATACAAACATTTGTGATGAATGCACCCGGTTACTAAGTGTCTTGACCATCTCACTTTGCATTTCTTCCTCCTTTTGTGAATTTTATTCTCCACAAGCAGGATCGGTTACTAACCGTATTTTTTTCTTTCTTGACTTTTGCACAAGAGTGAATTTTATCCTCCTCTTATCCCAAGACTTTTCTCTTTCCCTCTCTTTTTTGTTTCTTTTTTTTTTTCATTTTCACAATCAAGAGAAATCTTCTCATACTTGAAGCACATCCACACAACAAAACACACTATCATGATCCAAAATCCCGGATTGGGTAAAGGCAAATAGCGGGATATGAAAATCTTGTGAAGCTAGCAAAGAAACAAGCTTCTAAGGCTCAGAAGGCTTCAAGCATATGGTCAAGTGCAAGGGTAGGTAAGGATAAATGGGCTGACAAACTGCCTCAATCATATTTCAATTTGTGCACATAAACCCCATTATGCGGTAACAAGCTCGAGTATCCAAGTATGAGGCGAGATATACACATAATCGAGCAAGAGGGTATACATGTTATCTAGTCAAACAAGGCAGCAACTCAATGCTCAAGCAATCATCAAATATTCCAACCACCACAACATTCCAGAATCAGATTTAGGTCCAAAAGTTCAAAAGGAGCAAGACCCATGATAAAGATAAAAATATATACATGACAGAGACGATAATAATAAAAGTGCAGACTCTAGATAGAAACGAAAAACAAAAGGAAAAAGACACTAATAGCACACCAAATGTGGAGTTCACCCTACCCCATACTTAGATGAAACATTGTCCTCAATGAAACCAAAAAAAAAAGTCAAGAAAAAGACAGGGTACTTACAATTTGGTGATTAGCGCGGAGGGCAAATGTCTAGAAAGTATCCGACTCGCCCCCATCCGAGTCATCAGCAACCTCATCATCCGAGTCGTTCTGCTCTTCCTCCTCATCCTCTTCAGAGTCCTCTTGATGCTCCTCTTCTTGTTGAGACTGCAAGTGGCGTAGCTGGGTGTCGATAGCATCAAAGCGCCCATCGAAGTAAGATCGCAGCTGCCCGAACTGGTAATCGAAATAAGCTCTATCACTGGTAAACTGAGGAGGCTCGTTCGGCGCAGCGTCCATGTAGTCAGCAACAGCTGGGGCACCGGAGGTCCTGGAAGGCCCAGCAGCATCAAAAGGCTGCCCAGCTGCAGCACCGTAGAGAGTAGCCAAGTGGGCTGAAATCCCTTCATACCAATTATGTGCATTCTGGACCGTCAGGTGCGGTGGAAGAGGGAGTGGTAAATGACGCTTGGCTGGAGACCTATCTGTGAAAAGGACCGATGACCCTCGGATAGTAAGTAGTTGGCAGCGCTCGAGCTCCTGAAAGAAAGGTGAGGATGCAACGAGTAGTACACCTCTTTTTCATTCCCAAACAACACCGGGCAATCACTAGCTACATGATCAAAAGCTCCACAAAACTCACAATAGCTTATGCCATCCATTTGAGCACAACCTGAAATCAGAAACAAAAGGGAAAAAAAATCAAAAGCAAAAGAATGACTTAGAAAAATCAGTCTAAATAAACAACCAATACAAACAATAGTCCCCGGCAACGGCGCCAAAAACTTGATAGGCTAAAAACCTACACCCACAAGTGTATGGGGTTCAGTTGTAGTATATCGAGTGTCGTATCCACAAGGACTATGTGGTATCGATTATCAATTCAAACTGATTTAACTAAGTCAAGAAAATAAAGGCGAACTGTTTATATGGATGGAGAAAGTAACCAACTAATGCGAAACAAATATGCAAAAATAGGTATTAAACAATTGATACGAGGCAAATCTAGGGTAAGGATCACCACAACGACGCTTTAGTAGATTGGAATCAATATTCGTTTCACCTTGTCTGAATTTGTTTAAGGTAGATTGTCTAAGATAATCGCAAATCTCCTTTCGGAATCAAAGCGAATGTGTCTAAATTGGTTAACAATCACCTTTCGGACTCAAGCAACCAATTTACACCCTTTAAGTTCTTAGAATTCTAGATGATAATCACATTAACGTCGCCTTTCGGTCTCGATCAATATCAAAATCATCTAAAATGTCTATGACAATCTATAAATCCTCAAGAAGCTTATTTCACTTTCGATCAACTAAACTTCAGGTTTAATCCTATGGTTCCGATGGATCCAATAGCTTTTCGGCCTAAATTCACCATCTAAATTCTAATTTAGGGTTTTAGTCCTTCGATTTCAAACCCTAAATCAGTTCTAACCAATTTTCATCAATTAGGGCTGGCGCAATAGGATTAAATCTAACAATGATCAGACAAACGAATATCAATCTCAACACTACCAAATCATCGTTTGGATCACCCTAACCCTAGAACGGAGAAATTAGAAAAGCATAATAAAATAAACAATGAACTAGATTATAGACAGAAATAGATCAAAGTTTAGAATAGAATGCAAACCGAAATTTCCGTCCTCGATCCAAAGTGTATACCGTCAAACCAAGAACAAAACCTAAAAACTAAGAACCAAGGCCGAAGCCTCCACTGCAAAACCAAAGTCCGCCCCCCTCTCAATTCTAAAACATACGGAGTATATAGTTTTATTTTTAGGAAATTACAAATTTGACCCACAAACTTAAATAACTAAATTGCATCCCAACACCCAATTATAAATTAGCTCCACAAAACAGCTCCCAAATTTAGCAACTTCCGCACTTGACAAGTTAGCTCCTCGGGTCCGATCCAACATGCTCGACGCTGCGTATTAAAGCTTGATTTTCCTCAATATTAGCCTCAAAATGCCTGAAACAAATAAAATCTAGGTGTAGACTCTGAAAATGCAAAATAAAATAAATAAAGTATAAAATATGATAAATATGCATGAAAATGACCTAAACTAATATGCAAATGTATGCCTAAAATATGACTAAAATAGATGCTATCAAATCACCCCATGCTTGAACCTTGCTTGTCCTCAAGCTAGAACAAGTGTAAATAATCAAAAGAAAGATTTCGGCTTCTATCCAAGCAATGTGTTTGCCCACTTAGATCTAGACATTGGGTTCAAAACAAGAGTAAGTAGATCATGCAAGAGACAAGTCAAAACATCAATTCCAAGACCTCATATAGGACATTTTGTGGAACACTCTCACTCATGTGTCTAAGGTATAAAAGTTCCGCTCCAGTTCAAATCTTGAAGACTCATCTATCATAAGCTTGAATTAGCGTCCTAACTCTCCACCACTTGGACTATGCACATAAACATAAATCATGAGGTCTTTTCATGGGTTGTAATGGGGCCAAGGTAAGAAACAAAAGGTATGGATTCTTTGGCCATGTGGTGCTAAGTCCAGGAAATAGAACTACTTCCTAACCTTCAACCACAATTCATCTTCTTTTTCAACACATACAAAATTTCTCACAACAACCACATCACATAATCAAATAAGCTCAAACTCTCAACTTTTGATAACACATTCCCTTTTCACAAACAATTCTCTAGTGATGAAGAATTTTATTCCTTTTTTTTTTTTCTTTTTTTCACTTTTTTTTTCTTTTCTTTCTTTTATTTCTTCATCACAAGAAACTTACATTTGAAGCACAAATCTTCCACTCAATACATAAATCACTCAAAGCACATATTCCTTCTCGTCCACAAAACTATAGATATAATCTATTTCATCCTACTTCCCGAATGGGTAAACGAGGCTAAAATAGGCTTAGGGATAATCTTGTGGAGCTACAAATGAATAGGCTATTAGGCTCAACGGGCTTCAAGCAAAGGATATCATAATAGGGTAGGAAGGGAATAATAGGCTAACAAAAGTTGCCTCAATCATGTTTATGCAATGCACACAAGTCATATATGTGGCCTCAAGAGGTTCTAACGCAAGTTCTGAAGATAGAGCAATCAAGATAAGCAATTCACACACAAAAGAAAGAGGACTCATGAATGTCGGTCCTAGGCTCAGAAGCTCACAAGCTTTTGTCTCAGAATCTCAATCTCAACAATTCTCAAGCAATGATTAGTTTTGAAAGAATTATAGCATAAACCCAACAATCTAGATCATCACAAGCTTTTTAACATGCCTTAGAGGATATCATGAACCAATTTCAATCAAGGAAGAGACATGTTCTTCAAGAAGAGCAAGGAATTTTTATAGCAATGGTTCATCTCAAAACATCTATATGCAAATGAAATGCAATGTATGAAATGCACATGAAAAAAGGGAAAAAAAAATTATATGCAAAAACGGAGTTACACTAGAAGTTCCCTACCCCATGCTTAAAATTTACTTTGTCCCCAAAGTAGAGAAATGAAAGAGTATAGAGGACAAGGGAACTCACAAAATATCAGACATAATTAAGCATATCATATGAGTAGGCGAGAAGCAAGCAAGTAATGTCTTTATGGAAATCGCGCCAGCCAAAAATTCCGCAACAGATTCCTCGCAGCTAGAGCAGAATACACAACCCAACAGTTCCCTATGGAGATTTCATCGGCAAGTTGAACACAAACTGCACCGGCGACCCTTTTTGGAGTTGGAGAATTATGGGCATCATCTCCTTGAAAATGGGCCTGGCCAAGACACAAAACAAAGAAAGCACACCACCAAAAGCGCAGTCCAACATCCAAGTATGAAAATCAACAACAAACACCACCTAAATAGCCTATTATTCCCTTCCTACCCTATTATGCTATCCTTTGCTTGAAGCCCGTTGAGCCTAATAGCCTATTCATTTGTAGCTCCACAAGATTATCCCTAAGCCTATTTTAGCCTCGTTTACCCATTCGGGAAGTAGGATGAAATAGATTTATCTATAGTTTTGTGGATGAGAAGGAATATGTGCTTTGAGTGATTTATGTATTGAGTGGAAGATTTGTGCTTCCAATGTAAGTTTCTTGTGATGAAGAAATAAAAGAAAGAAAAGAAAAAAAAAGTGAAAAAAAGAAAAAAAAAGGAATAAAATTCTTCATCACTAGAGAATTGTTTGTGAAAAGGGAATGTGTTATCAAAAGTTAAGAGTTTGAGCTTATTTGATTATGTGATGTGGTTGTTGTGAGAAATTTTGTATGTGTTGAAAAAGAAGATGAATTGTGGTTGAAGGTTAGGAAGTAGTTCTATTTCCCGGACTTAGCACCACATGGCCAAAGAATCTATACCTTTTGTTTCTTACCTTGGCCCCATTACAACCCATAAAAAGACCTCATGATTTATGTTTATGTGCATAGTCCAAGTGGTGGACAGTTAGGACGCTAATTCAAGCTTATGATAGATGAGTCTTCAAGATTTGAGCTAGAGCGGAACTTTTATACCTTAGACACATGAGTGAGAGTGTTCCACAAAGTGTCCTATGTGAGGTCTTGGAATTGATGTTTTGACTTGTCTCTTGCATGATCTACTTACTCTTGTTTTGAACCCAATGTCTAGATCTAAGTGGGCAAACACATTGCTTGGATAGAAGCCGAAATCTTTCTTGTGATTATTTACACTTGTTCTAGCTTGAGGACAAGCAAGGTTCAAGCATGGGGTGATTTGATAGCATCTATTTTAGTCATATTTTAGGCATACATTTGCATATTAGTTTAGGTCATTTTCATGCATATTTATCATATTTTATACTTTATTTATTTTATTTTGTATTTTCGGAGTCTACACCTAGATTTTATTTGTTTCAGGCATTTTGAGGATAATATTGAGGAAAATCAAGCTTTAATACGGAGCGTCGAGCATGTTGGATCGGACCCGAGGATCTAACTTGTCAAGTGCGGAAGTTGCTAAATGTGGGAGCTGTTTTGTGGAGCTAATTTATAATTGGGTGTTGGGATGCAATTTAGTTATTTAAGTTTGTGGGTCAAATTTGTAATTTCCTAAAAATAAAACTATATACTCCGTATGTTTTAGAATTGAGAGGGGGGCGGACTTTGGTTTTGCAGTGGAGGCTTCGGCCTTGGTTCTTAGTTTTTAGGTTTTGTTCTTGGTTTGACGGTATACACTTTGGATCGAGGACGGAAATTTCGATTTGCATTCTATTCTAAACTTTCATCTATTTCTGTCTATAATCTAGTTCATTGTTTATTTTATTATGCTTTTCTAATTTCTCCGTTCTAGGGTTAGGGTGATCCAAACGATGATTTGGTAGTGTTGAGATTGATATTCGTTTGTCTGATCATTGTTAGATTTAATCCTATTGCGCCAGCCCTAATTGATGAAAATTGGTTAGAACTGATTTAGGGTTTGAAATCGAAGGACTAAAACCCTAAATTAGAATTTAGATGGTGAATTTAGGCCGAAAAGCTATTGGATCCATCGGAACCATAGGATTAAACCTGAAGTTTAGTTGATCGAAAGTGAAATAAGCTTCTTGAGGATTTATAGATTGTCATAGACATTTTAGATGATTTTGATATTGATCGAGACCGAAAGGCGACGTTAATGTGATTATCATCTAGAATTCTAAGAACTTAAAGGGTGTAAATTGGTTGCTTGAGTCCGAAAGGTGATTGTTAACCAATTTAGACACATTCGCTTTGATTCCGAAAGGAGATTTGCGATTACCTTAGACAATCTACCTTAAACAAATTCAGACAAGGTGAAACAAATATTGATTCCAATCTACTAAAGCGTCGTTGTGGTGATCCTTACCCTAGATTTGCCTCGTATCCATTGTTTAATACCTATTTTTGCATATTTGTTTCGCATTAGTTGGTTACTTTCTCCATCCATATAAACATTTCGCCTTTATTTTCTTGACTTAGTTAAATCAATTTGAATTGATAATCGATACCACATAGTCCTTGTGGATACGACACTCGATATACTACAACTGAACCCCATACACTTGTGCCATCCATTTGAGCGCTCGAGCTCCCCGGCAACATCGCCAAAAACTTGATAGGCTAAAAACCTACACCCACAAGTGTATGGGTTTAGTTGTAGTAATCAAGTGTCGTATCCTCAAGGACCGGAGGAGTATCGATTGTACTTTCAAGCTAGTTCAACCAAGTTCAGAATAAACAAACAGATTTTAGAGAGTGTGTATAAAGTAACCAAGAAAATCGATTTAATGTTGAGAAATATGTATGGGGAAAGCGTTCTAGGGACAAGGATTTACCAACAATACATCATCAATAGGCATAAAATATTTTCTTGCTCGAGTGATTCCAAAATCAGATTGTGAAGGTAGGTCATCTAAGGTAATCGTGCATCCCCTTTTGGATTTAGCACGAATGTGCCTAAATCGGTTAGCAATTCTCCTTTCGGGCTCAAGCAACCGATTCAGGCCCTCTAAGTTCGTAGAGTTCTAGGCAATAATCACACTAACATCGCCTTTCAGCTTCGAATAATATCAAAATTGCCTATAACGTCTATGACAACCTATAAATCATCAAGAAGTTTAGTTTCACTTTCGATCAATAAACTTCGGGTTTAATCATGTAGTTCCGATGGATCCTAATCACCTGTCGGTCTCGAATCACCATCTAAATTCCAATTTAAGGTTTTAGTCTTTCGATTTCAAACCCTAAATCGGATCTAATCGACTCGCATCAATCAGATTTAGTACAACACGATTAAACCACAATCTAATTCGGGAATCATTCGAGAGATACTAAGAACAAGCCTATTTCCGCATCGTCGGGACGATCCCAACCCTAGAATAGGAAATCTAGCAACTCATGGATAAGTACATGCTTGATTCAATCAAATTCAGCAAAACAAACATAGAACAACGGAGATGGAACGGAAATTACCGGAATTTGATAAATCGAACAAGGTTTTCTTCCCAAAAATCTCTAGTCCCCTAAAGCTCTCACCAGCCCTCTACAATGTCTGAATTCTGGACTCCAAAAACCGACCTCCCCTTCAACCTGCGAAAGGACTCATGGCACTCTGGAGAAAAATCAAAAGCAACATCTTTCATTAGCAAGTTAGAAAGAGGCTTAGCAATTTTAGAGAAATCTTTAATGAACCCCCTGTAGAAGCCAGCATGGCCTAGAAAACTCCTAACGCCCTTAACCGAGGTAGGAGGTGGTAATTTCTCAATCAAATCTATCTTAGCTCGATCCACCTCAATACCACGGTTAGAAACCAAATGACCAAGGACAATACCTTCTCTTACCATAAAATGACATTTCTCCCAATTCAAGACAAGGTTCACTTCTTCACAACGCTTCAAGACTCGAGACAAGTTAGACAAGCAAGCATCAAAAGAGGAACCATACACAGAAAAGTCATCCATGAACACTTCCATAATGTCCTCAATGAAATCAGAAAATATGGCCATCATGCAACGCTGAAAAGTAGTAGGGGCATTACACAAACCGAAAGGCATTCTCCTATATGCAAAGGTGCCGTAAGGGCAAGTGAAAGTAGTCTTTTCCTGATCATCTGGATGGATAGGAATCTGAAAGAATCCGCTATATCCATCCAAATAACAGTAATAAGAATGCTTAGCTAACCTCTCAAGCATCTGATCTATGAAGGGAAGGGGGAAATGATCTTTTCGGGTGGAGGCATTCAACTTCCTATAATCTATACACATTCTCCAACCTGTAACAGTCCTAGTAGGAATCAATTCATTCCTATCATTCTTGACAACAGTCATCCCTCCTTTCTTAGGAACCACATGAACGGGACTAACCCATTTGCTATCAGAAATAGGAAAAATAATACCAGCATCTAACAATTTAAGCACTTCATTTTTCACAACTTCTTTCATGTTAGGGTGAAGCCTTCTTTGATGCTCTCGAGTGGGTTTATGATCATCCTCCATCAAAATCCTATGCATGCACATGGAGGGGCTAATCCCTTTCAAATCATCAATGGTGTAGCCTAAAGCCTTCTTATGCAATTTAAGCTCATGCAACAACTTTTCAGTTTCATCCAGACTTAGGCTAGCAATCACAATCACAGGATAAGTGGAATTAGGACCCAAGAATTCATACCTCAAAGTAGAAAGAAGTGGCTTCAACTCCAGCTTAGGTGCACCTCCCAAGTCTTCATCATCTTTTTGCAAAACCTCAAAAACAGCTTCGGGGTCTTCTACAACAGCTTTCAAACCCTGAACTACTTCAGCAAGTAGCTCATCATCACCAGCATCAGTTACACTCTCCATAAGACATAGCTCTAGAGGGTCTCGCTCGATCACCTCCGTCATGACATCTTGAGCTCCTTCATCTATTACATCAATCCTGTGACATTCATCCTCAAAAACAGGGGCTTTCAAAGATTTAGGGAGGTTAAACACAATTTTCTCATCCCCTATTTCAAAGGAAAAAGTCCCTTTCCGGACATCAATAACGGCACCTGCAGTGGCCAAAAAGGGCCTTCCAAGAATAACCGGACAACGAATGTCGGCATCCATATCTAAAACAACAAAATCAACAGGTACAAAGAACTTACCCACCTTTATAGGAACATCCTCCAAGATACCAGCGGGGTGGGCTACGGACCTGTTCGCCATAATAAGTTGCATCCTAGCAGGTCTAAGCTCTCCTAAGTCTAGATTTTTACAAATAGAGAGAGGAAGCAAGCTTGTACTAGCTCCCAAATCACATAGAGCTTTATAATCAGGACCATGACCAAAAGAAATAGGGGCAACGAAACTACCTGGGTCCTCCAACTTAGGTGGCAGCTTGTTTTGGATCAAGGCACTGCACTCCTCATTAAGAAACACCGTCTGACATTCATCTAGCTTCCTCTTGTTAGAGAGGATCTCCTTCAAAAACTTTACATAGGAGGGCATTTGGGACAAAGCATCGGTGAAGGGGATGTTGATGTAGAGCTTCTTCAACACCTCCAAGAACTTCCCGTATTGCTTCTCGATCTGAGCTTGAGCCTTCCTTTGTGGAAATGGAAGCGGTGGCTTGTAAGGAGGAGGTGGGACATATGGTGGCTCTGTCACCGACTCAACAACTTTCTCTCCTTCCTTAGCATTCTCTTGAGCTCCAGTTGGCTCGGAGGACCTCGGATCTTCTAATTGCTTACCACTCCTTAAGGACACAGCAGAAATATTTCCCTTGGGGTTATCTTCCGTTTTCCCTGGAAACTGACCAGTAGGCCTGAAGGTGTTGTTGGCCTGCTGAGCTACCTGAGTCTCAAGCATTTTCTGCCCCCTAGTGAGATTCTGCACTTCTCCAGCTAGACACTTAACGGTACCCATAAGCTGCTCCACCATTGTCTCCATCTTGTCCTTCTGTGGTGGGGCTTTTGGTGGGAAACCAGGAGGTGGTCCTTCTGCAGCTTGCTTGTTGGCATAGGAGAAACCAAGGTGGTCCCTCGCTCGAGGGTTGTAGTTGTTAAAGTTTCGGTTATACCCTTGACCCCTATTGTAGTTGTTGCCCATGTAGCCATCTTCCTCCTCTTGACTTTCATCACCTTGGGAGGCGTAAATCTGACAAGCCGAAATAGTGTGATCTTGAGATCCACAGAACTGACATGGCACCGGTCTAGAGCCTGCAACATTCACCTCCTTGGTAGACAAGGACTTCTCCATAACTGAGGCTAGACGTTTAATTTCAGCAGCCAATGAGTCATATCTAGCATCCTTATAAGTTGTAGCATCCACCTCATAGATCCCTACACCCCTTTTTACAGTAGAGAGCGCCCTGGGTTGCGAGTATTTCCCACATCTCTTAGCTGTCTTCTCAATGAACGCCCAAGCATCTTCAGCTCCCATTTCCAAAAATTCTCCTCCAGATGAGGAGTCAATAAGCACTCTAGTGTTGTCACTGACAGCCTTGTAGAAAATCTCCAAAAGATTCAGCTTAGATATCCCATGGTGAGGACACTCAAACAAAAGATCCTTGAATCTTTCCCACGATTCATGGATGTTCTCCCCATCTCCATCCACGAAAGAGTTTATCTTCCGCCTCATCTCAGCAGTCTTGGCTGGCGGGAAGAATTGATTCAGGAACTCAGATGACAGTTCCTCCCAAGTGGTGACTGTGCCAGCAGGGATGGAGTTGTACCAATGTCTAGCTTTCCCTGCAAGTGAGAAGGAGAATGATCGCAATAACAACTCTTCCGGACCGACACCCTGAACTCTCACTGTATCCATCAATTCTTTGAAGGTGGATATGTGTTGATGAGGGCTCTCAGCAGGAAGCCCATTGAACATATTCTGCCTTATCATATTCAACAGTGCAGGCTTTAGCTCAAAATTAACGGGTGTTAAAGCAGGAAGAACAACACCTGGTCGTGGTAGGAACTGAGCTGGATCCATCCGCTCTCCTAGAGTTGCCGGCCCTTGGGGTTGGCCAAGCTGTAATTGTTGATCAGCCAGCTGTTGTCGAAGTTCAGCATTTTCTTGATCTCTTTGAGCCATTTGTCGCTCTAGTTCTGCCAATCTGGCGATTGCATCAGCCATCGTAGCTCTTCTCTTGTGGAATGTGCGTTCACGTTCGGGATCAAAAGGCAATAGATTGGTAGAGTCTTTCTTTTTTCGCATTCAAATCACAACCTGAGGCCAAAAACAAAAACAAATCAAAGCAACAAAAAGAACTTAGAGAACTAGTCGTCAAAAGGACGATCGATACTAGCACCAGTCCCCGGCAACGGCGCCAAAAACTTGATAGGCTAAAAACCTACACCCACAAGTGTATGGGTTCAGTTGCAAAGAAAAAGGGCCTAGCACCCTTCAAAGACCTTCTAAATGATAATAGCTTCATGGAATGTAAGGGGTTGGAACAGCACCCCTAAACAAAAAGTTGTGAGGGAGTTTCTAAACGAAAAGAATATTGTCTTATTGGGAATGCTATAAACAAAACTGGATACCAATAAACTGAATGTCATTATGAACAAGGGCTTTAGGCAATGGAGTTTTCAGCATAATTTTGACCAAAGTAATGCTGGAAGAATTGTAGTTCTTTGGGATAACTTGAGGGTTGACTTCAGAGTACACATGATTAATGATCAGCTGATTAGTGGTGAGATTATTTGTAAAGTAACAAGTAAAAGCTTCCTCTTGGCTCAGGTTTATGGTCTCCACACAATTATTAAAAGAAGAGGGATGTGGAATGATTTGACGACTGTGATAAATGACAAACCTGGGCCATGGATTGTACAGGGGGACTTCAATGCCATCATGTGGTCTTGTGAAAGGAAAAATGGATTTACTGTAACTGCTTATGAGATCTCAGATCTATGGGATGTATGTTCTGAGCTAGATCTCCATGATGCTACGAGCCAAGGGTTGGAACATACTTGGTTTCAAGGTCGAAAATCTTCTAAGATTGATAGGGTTATGATAAATGGTGCTTGGGATTCTCAGAACCTGCACTGCAATGCTAACTTCTTACTACCTAAACCTTCCTTTGATCATATTCAAGTGGTTGTGGAGGTTTTGGATCAACAACAGTGTAAGAAAGGGCCCTTTAAGTATTTCAACATGTGGGGAAAAGCTGAGAACTTCCTCCAATTAGTGCATAAAACTGGACTTACCAAGGTCAAGGCTTTGAGCATTTCATATTATGTAAACTTCTCCAGGGCTTAAAGAAACCACTGAAATTCTTCAACAAATCCCAGTTTTCTAACATCAAAGAAAGAGCTACAACTGCAGAGAAGGACTATGAAGCTGCTTTCATTGCTGTAAGAAATGATCCATCCTCTGATGAACTTCTCCTAGCCTTAGATCAGTCAAAGAAAAAGGCTATTAGACTCAAAGAGGCAGAGTTTAAATTCAATTCCCAGCTAGCTAAAGTTCGACATAGCTTTGAAGGAGACAGATGTACTACCTATTTCAATGGAGAAATGAAAAAGAACATGAAAAGAAATCATGTGAGCTCCCTGATCAAGGAAGATGGAACTGAGACAATGTCTATGGATGAAGTACCTTCACAGTTTGAGATCTTCTATAAAAGCCTACTAGGGGAAGAATGTATGACCGAGGATGTTGTAAGGAGATACATTTTTAATGGAGGAGTACTGCTCAGTAAAGAAAAGCATGCTGATTTGTTGAGACCTGTCACTATAGAGGAAATTAAAGCCACACTTTGGAGTATTGGGGATGAAAAGTCGCCAGGACCTGATGGCTTCACCTCCAAATTCTTCAAAGACACCTGGGACATCACTGGACAACAGCTCACATAGGCAGTCCTGGAGTTCTTCTCTTCTGGCAATTTATTAAAGCAAACTAATCATACTTCAATTGCTCTTATTGCCAAAACTAGTAATGCAAAATGTGTCAATCATTTTAGACCTATTTCATGTTGTAATGTCTCCTGTAAAATCATCACTAAACTGGTTACCGGTAGACTTGGGTCTGTCCTTAAGGACATCATATCACCCTCACAGATTGGCTTCGTTGAAGGCAGAGCAATGTCTGAAAATATTATGCTCCTGCATGAACTTATTAGGAAATATACAAGAAAGAGAATTAGCCCTAGCTACATCTTTATCCTTCATCTAAAGAAAGCTTATGACACCATCTCATGGAAGTTCATTACCCAAATGCTAATGCACCTAAATTTTCCTACTAAATTTATTCATTGGGTAATGGAATGTGTCATTGAAGGTGGATCGAAAACACAGACAACCCAATGATCAGTTGTATGCCAACCAATATGAAATACATGCCAGCAACTTAATATTATGTGTCGACTGAACGTTAAACCGTGTCAGCAACTTAAGATCCCTATTGTATGATTCGTGGAATTTGTGGATTTGTTAGCAATTCGTAGGCATCGAAATATCATTGGCATGAAAATTTATTTTTATAGCACAAGTGTAGATATTGGTGGAACATAAACCATAATAACTGGCACGTAAATTTTATCTGGCACGTAAGTTTGAACTTAGGTGCATTTCTGAGTCTCTGTCATTTATTGTTATATTCGGACTTGGGTTTATCTGTTAGAGTAAAAAAAAAAGTTGGCACAGGATAAACTTGTAATGGCCCATAAATAGACGTTAGTGGCACGAAGAACGTATTGACTGACATGTAAGTCATGTATTTCTCTCTCTGTCTAGAAAATAATCTCACTTCAAAATATTTTTTTTTCCTAAACCTATATAAAGTGGGTGTCTATAGATAGATAAAATTACATTAAGTTCAAAAATTAATTTATTTTTTAATTTTAACAAATGAAAAAGGATGAAAATTAATTTAAAACAATTAAAATTTAAGACTCGACACTTGGCGATCGCCAATTTGATCCCCTTCAAATTTGGTACCACTTGCCTCTCTCTTCCCTAACTTGTAACTGGATGAAATGGTGACCAAAATATTTGCAAAACGAGCAAATTTCCCCCCTTTGTAAATTTTCCACTAGTAATGCTAGTTTTGCAAACCCTCAATCTTTTTGGTATAGTTATGTAATTTTTCCATAACGAAATATTGAGGGAATATATATTGAAACACCTATATTTGGTCAACAATGGCGGCTGCTTACAAAGTTGCCAATCAAAGTGACGTGGTATGATTTCATGAAAGTAAATTTCAAAGCATATGAAACGAATTTCACTCAGCAACTGCGGCTTAACCATAAAGTACCAATCGCAAGTAATTTTGATCGGACGAATATGAAACAATGAGGGTTGAATAGCAACTGCGGCTTGACCACAAAGTACCAATTGAAAGTACTTTTGATCGGACGAATATGAAACAATGAGGGTTGAATACAAAATTAGAGTAGCTCCTTCTTAATTTCAACGTGATTGTTTTCTTCATAAGAAAGGAAATAGATAATTCCCTCACTTTTATTTATCTAAATAATAAATAAAAATAGATAAATATATATAATAAATTATTCAAGAGGAACCGAGCAACCCTAAAGAACCCTCGGCACCCATCCAAGGACCCTCGACGTTGACCCTTCAGCAAGCATGAATCCATGGTGGTGCCTTCTTCTTTCTCGGGATGATCGGGTCCTCGGATCGCCTTGGCCCAATGAGGGCCAGTCTTGATGGCATCACGCGGAGTGTCCTAACGAAAGCTCGGGTGGGAATTAGTTGCTTCAAAATTCCGAAGTTAGCAATTTTCGAAAATACTGTTCAAATCCTTCAAATTCGAGGTAAGCCAAATCATTCCCCGAATTCCCCAATCATCCTACCATCCACCTATAAGGGCTAATCCAAAATTTTCTTCCTAGGTTCCAAGTCAGATTCACATTTCAACCTTTCAATCTCAAGCAATTCTATCACAACTCATCATAGATATAGAAGAGCAACATGAGCTCGAGATAAACAACAGTTCATAACACATCAAAGATAGTCACATACCATAATATCTAGCACATCATCATATCATCGAGGCTCATCACATCATATCACCAAGGATCTGCACACAACTACCAAGAATATGCACGCCATCAAAGAGACACCACTAACAAATCCAAAAAAACTAACCAGACATTCTCATCGCACTCGAGAGGTCAAGGTAATGTCTTCGCTAGGCTCGATAAAGGATGCACCTGATCGACCATGACTCACCCGATTGCACGCGATCCTGGGTGACTCTCATATGCTCTCCAATACGACCCACCTGATCGACTGTCTCACTAGATCCACTCGGGAGGGCTGCAGCTTATGGACAAGAACGGAGTTTTATTTGAGGCCCAAACCACGTGGGCCCTGTAGATGCCATCTTGAGGATAAATGGAAGACGTCAGCCTAGAGACTATAAAATCTAGAGCTTGTACCAAGTCTACTTAATGATATGATCGTAGTCGCCCATGAGCTCGCATCTTTTTTCCTACAAAGGTTTGTCTTCGGAGCAGAACATCAACTTTCATTTGTGAAGACTGTTTGGCAACTCCTCAGTATTTTGGCTTGTTCTGGCTGTATAAAATTCCGATTGAAGCCGATGAGCACTGGTTGGAAAGATATTTTAAACGGCTACAACGTTATTGAAGGATGCAATCATCAATTCAGATTGGAACATGGCCGAAATCTAGGATCTTCGGATCAGTCCGAAATTCTGGCAGCTCGTCGGACATGCAATAAATGAAGACGGAATGAATTCAATAAGGTCGGATTAAATGACGGGGCTTTAGGGATTTCCGACCTTCCATCCCTTTGATGCCAACCAAGACCATTCGTTTTCCCCCCCATTATGGTTGCCCATCTCTCTGTCATAAATCTCGGAAAACCCTTTCGTATTATCCGTCATTAGTTTATCAATTTATTTTAATTTCGTTTATTTTTCATAGATTCAATATTTTTCCTATATAAAGGGATGTAAGAACTTTTTTGAGGACAAGTTGAATTTGAGAAAAAACTAAGCTTTGTGCTTCCTTCGTTTCGAGTTAAGAAACAACTCTATCTTGGTGAGATGCCGGATAAAACCTCTTGGTGAGATGCTAAGAGAGATTCCTTAGTGAGAGACGACGGAATCAAACGGTCAGAAACACTCGGAGTGCGAGGCCGAGAGTGCGGAAGATCGAGTTTTGGAGAGTACTCGGAGTGCGAGGCCGAGAGCTATCTTGCATCACATATCCCTCAACCCTCATCCCCTTCTTTACCACCATTCTAAGGCCTTTCACAGCCCCATCATCACCCTCAAATCACCCCCAAAACGTCACTCCAAAAAGCCCTTTTAATCCCTCTAAAACAACCCCGTTCGAAATCGCCTCTACACAAGCGACGTCTCAGTAAAACGCGATTTCCTACTTCGTCTGACCTCCAATTGACGAGATCTGCCCTAATTCGCGACCGAGACTTCAAGATCTAACAAAGTAGTACTCGCACGTCCCCAGAAGCCAAGCCGATCGACGGGAAATCGGAAATATTTGAAGACTGACCTGCTGCTCCATAAACTGTCCACAATTTCCCGACTTCTCGGAACTCTCGTCGCAGGTCCTTTTGCTCGAGCCCGGGTCCGAGCGCGTCAAGTGGTATCAGAGCAATGACGAGGGTTCCTCAAACTTTCGGTTCAAAATGTTGAAGAAAACGAATTCCAAGCCTTTGTCCGAAGAGTACATCCGATGGGCTATTCGAGCCTATGATGATGAGTATCTTCGTTGGAGTGACATGGATGAGGCTACATATGATGTAATTGATCAAGAGCTCCGTAGGAGATGTCGAAGGAGAAAGGCTCGAGAGGATGAGGTGCGGCATAAGAAGAAGGTTGAACCACCTTGGGAAGAGATCCGCAAGCTCGCGGAAGATTCAATGAAACAAGTAAAGGAAATTCGAAATCTTGTCACCTCATTGGGGTCAACGCAATCGAAGTCCACCCCACCTCCCTCTTCAAAGATGACATCCTCTATGGTCATGGGTGTGACACTTGAGATCAAAGAAGGCAAGTTGAAGGATGTCCCGATTGAGATTGCGAAGGTCAACCCCAAGCTTAAGAAGGATGAAGAAATCATCCAAGTTCCCAAGGTTGCGCTTTCCAGGATGGAGAAACGAATGTCAACCGACATGCCTAGCTTTCTGAATTCCATGTCAAGTAAGTGGTTAGATTCAACTTCTTTCATTCCGTCTTGCTTGCCTTTCACGATTGAAGAAGAAGGGATTCAAGATCCGTTCAAGGAAGAAGAAGCATGTTCGAAGAAGTCGCTTGTTTCCATCACAGATACCAGGACGAATCCTTTTCAAGGGGAGGAGGATGATGTGATCGTAGTCGCCCATGAGCTCGCATCTTTTTTCCTACAAAGTTTGTTTTCGGAGCAGAACATCAACTTTCATTTGTGAAGACTGTTTGGCGACACCTCAGTATTTTGGCTTGTTCTGGCTGTATAAAATTCCGATTGAAGCCGATAAGCACTTGTTAGAAAGATATTTTAAACGGCTACAACTTTATTGAAGAATGCAATCATCAATGCAGACTAGAACATGGCCGAAATATAGGATCTTTGGATCAGTCCGAAATTCTAACAACTCATCGGACATGCAATAAATAAAGACGGAATGAATTCAATAAGGTCGGATTAAATGACGGGGCCTTAGGGATTTCCGACCTTCCAACCCTTTGACGGCAACCAAGACCATTCGTTTTCCTCCCCATTATGGTTGCCCATCTCTCCGTCATTAATCTCGGAAAACCCTTTCGTATTATCCGTCATTAGTTTATCAATTTATTTTAATTTCTTTTATTTTTCATAGATTCAATATTTTTCCTATATAAAGGGATATAAGAACTTTTTTGAGGACAAGTTGAATTTGAGAAAAAACTAAGCTTTGTGCTTCCTTCGTTTCGGGTTAAGAAACAACTCTATCTTGGTGAGATGCCGGATAAAACCCTTGGTGAGATGCTAAGAACGATTCCTTAGTGAGAGACGACGGAAACAAAGGGTCGGAAACACTCGGAGTGCGAGGCCGAGAGTGCGGAAGATCGAGTGTTGGAGAGAGCTCGGAGTGCGAGGCCGAGAGCTATCTTGCTTCACATATCCCTCAACCCCCATCCCCCTCTTTACCACCATTCTAAGGCCTTCCACAGCCCCATCATTACCCTCAAATCACCCCCGAAACGTCACTCCAAAAATCCCTTTTAATCCCTCTCAAACAACCCCGTTCAGAATCGCCTCTACATAGGCGACGTCTCGGTAAACCGCGATTTCCTGCTTCGTCTTTCCTCCGATTGACGAGATCTGCACCAATCCGCGACCGTGACTTCATGATCTACAAAATTAGTACTCGCACGTCCCCAGAAGCCAAGCCGATCGATGGAAAATCAGCAATATTTGAAGACTGACCTGATTCTCGATCCAGAAACTGTCCAATTTTTCCCGACTTCTCGGAACTCTCGTAGCCGGTCCTTTTGCTCGAGCCCGGGACTGAGCATATCAAGTGGTATCAGAGCAGCGACGAGGGTTCCTCAAGCTTTCGGGTCAAAATGTTGAAGAAAATGAGTTCCAAGCCTTTGTCCGAAGAGTACATCCGATGAGCTATTCGACCCTATGATGATGGGTATCTTCGTTAGAGTGACATGGATGGGGCTACATATGATGTAGTTGATCAAGAGCTCCGTAGGAGATATCAAATGAGAAAGGATCGAGAGGATGAGGCTCGTCATAAGAAGAAGGTTACACCACATTGGAAAGAGATCCGCAAGCTCGCGGAAGATTCAGTGAAACAAGTAAAGAAAATTCGAAATCTTGTCACCTCATTGGGGTCAACGCAGTCGAAGTCCACAAGAGCCCCACCTCCCTCTTCAAAGATGACATCCTCTACGGCCATGGGTGGGACACTTGAGATCAAAGAAGGCAAGTCCAAGGATGTCCCGATTGAGATTGCGAAGGTCAACCCCAAGCTTAAGAAGGATGAAGAAATCATCCAAGTTCCCAAGGTTACGCTTTCCAGAAAGGAGAAACGAATGTCAGCCGACATGCCTAGCTTTCTGAATTCCATGTCAAGTAAGTGGTTAGATTCAACTTCTTTCATTCCATCTTGCTTGCCTTTCACGATTGAAGAAGAAGGGATTCAAGAGCCGTTCAAGGAAGAAGAAGCATGTTCGAAGAAGTCGCTCGTTTCCATCACGGATTCGAGGACGAATCCTTTTCAAGGGGAGGAGGATGATGTGATCGTAGTCGCCCATTAGCTCGCATCTTTTTTCCTACAAAGGTTTGTCTTAGAAGCAGAACATCAACTTTTATTTGTGAAGACTGTTTGGCGACACATCAGTATTTTGGCTTGTTCTGGCTGTATAAAATTCCGATTGAAGCCGATGAGCACTTGTTGGAAAGATATTTTAAACGGCTACAACTTTATTGAAGGATGCAATCATCAATTCAGACTGTAACATGGCCGAAATCTAGGATCTTTGGATCAGTTCGAAATTCTGGCAGCTCATCTTACATGCAATAAATGAAGACGGAATGAATTCAATAAGGTCGGATTAAATGACGGGGCTGTAGGGATTTCCGACCTTCCATCCCTTTGATGGCAACCAAGACCATTCGTTCCCCCCCCCCCCCCCATTATGGTTGCCCATCTCTCCGTCATAAATCTCGGAAAACTCTTTTGTATTATCCGTCATTAGTTTAGCAATTTATTTTAATTTATTTTCTTTTTCATAGCATCAATATTTTCCAATATAAAGGGATGTAAGAACTTCTTTTGAGAGAAGTTGTATTTGAGAAAAATCCGGGCTTTGTGCTTCCTTCGTTTCGGGTTAAGAAACAAAATCTATCTTGGTAAGATGCCGGATAATCCCTCTTGGTGAGATGCTAAGAGCGATTCCCTAGTGAGAGACGGCGGAATCAAAGGGTCGGAAACACTCGGAGCGCGAGGCAGAGAGTGCAGAAGATCGAGTGTTGGAGAGAGCTCGGAGTGCAAGGCCGAGAGCAATCTTGCATCACATATCCCTCAACCTTCATCCCCTACTTTACCACCATTCTAAGGCCTTCCACAACCCCATCATCACCCTCCATTCACCCCAAAACGTCACCCCAAAGCAGCCCTTCAATCCCTCTCAAACAAGTCCCGTTTGGACTCGCATCTTCCCCAATCCGCGACCGCGAGTTCAAGATCTACAAAAGTAGTACTCGCACGTCCCTAGAAGCCAAGCCAATCGACGGGAAATCGGCAATATTTGAAGACTGACCTGCTGCTCTAGAAACTGTCCAATTTTTCCCGACTTCTGGGAACTCTCGTTACCGGTCCTTTTGCTTGAGCCCGGGACCGATCATGTCAAGTGGTATCAGAGCAACGACGAGGGTTCCTCAAGCTTTCGGGTCAAAATGTTGAAGAAAACGAGTTCCAAGCCTTTGTCCGAAGAGTACATCCGATGGGCTATTCGAGCCTATGATGATGGGTATCTTCGTTGGAGTGAGATGAATGGGACTACATATGATGTAGTTGATCAAGAGCTCTGTAGGAGATATCGAAGGAGAAAGGCTCGAGAGGATGAGGCTCGGCATAAGAAGAAGGTTGAACCACCTTGGGAAGAGATCCGCAAGCTCGCGGAAGATTTGATGAAACAAGTAAAGGAAATTCGAAATCTTGTCACCTCATTGGGGTCAACGCAATCGAAGTCCACAACATCCCCACCTCCCTTTTCAAAGATGACATCCTCTATGGTCATGGGCGAGACACTTGAGATTAAAGAAGGCAAGTCCAAGGATGTTCCGATTGAAACTTCAAAGGTCATACCTGAGCTTATGAAAGACGAGGAAATCATCCAACTTCCTAATGTTGTGCTTTCCATGAAGGAGAAACGGACGTCAGCTGAGGTACCTATCTTTCTAAATTCCATGTCAACTAAGTGGTCCGATGCGACCCCATTCATTCCGTCTTGCTTGTCTTTCACGATTAAAAAAGGAGAGGGGATTCAAGATCCGTTCAAGGAAGAAGAAGCCGATGAGCACTTGTTGGAAAGATATTTTAAACGGCTACAACTTTATTGAAGGATGCAATCATCAATTCAGACTGGAACATGGCCGAAATCTAGGATCTTTGGATCAGTCCGAAATTCTGGCAGCTCATCGGACATGCAATAAATGAAGACGGAATGAATTCAATAAGGTCGGATTAAATGACGGGGCTTTAGGGATTTCCGACCTTCCATCCCTTTGATGCCAACCAAGACCATTCGTTTCCCCCCCCCCCCCATTATGGTTGTGCCCATCTCTCCGTCATAAATCTCGAAAAACCCTCTCGTATTATCCGTCATTAGTTTATCAATTTATTTTAATTCTGTTTATTTTTCATAGATTCAATATTTTTCCTATATAAAGGGATGTAAGAACTTTTTAGAGGACATGTTGAATTTGAGAAAAAAACTAAGCTTTGTGCTTCCTTCGTTTCGGGTTAAGAAACAACTCTATCTTGGTGAGATGCCGGATAAAACCTCTTGGTGAGATGCTAAGAGCGATTCCTTAGTGAGAGACGATGGAATCAAAGGGTCGGAAACACTCGGAGTGCGAGGTCGAGAGTGCGGAAGATCGAGTTTTGGAGAGAGCTCGGAGTGCGAGGCCGAGAGCTATCTTGCATCACATATCCCTCAACCCTCATCCCCTTCTTTACCACCATTCTAAGGCCTTTCACAGCCCCATCATCACCCTCAAATCACCCCCAAAACGTCACTCCAAAAAGCCCTTTTAATCCCTCTAAAACAACCCCGTTCCGAATCGTCTCTACACAGGCGACGTCTCGGTAAAACGCGATTTCCTACTTCGTCTGACCTTCGATTGACGAGATCTGCCCCAATCCGCGACCGAGACTTCAAGATCTACCAATGTAGTACTCGCATGTCCCCAGAAGCCAAGCCGATCGACGGGAAATCGGAAATATTTGAAGACTGACCTACTGCTCCAGAAACTATCCCCAATTTCCCGACTTCTCGGAACTCTCGTCGCTGGTCCTTTTTCTCGAGCCCGGGTCCGAGCACGTCAAGTGGTATCAGAGCAATGACGAGGGTTCCTCAAGCTTTCGGTTCAAAATATTGAAGAAAACGAGTTCCAAGCCTTTGTCCGAAGAGTACATCCGATGGGCTATTCAAACCTATGATGATGGGTATCTTCGTTGGAGTGACATGGATGAGGCTACATATGATGTAGTTGATCAAAAGCTCCGTAGGAGATATCGAAGGAGAAAGGCTCGAGAGGGTGAGGCGTGGCATAAGAAGAAGGTTGAACCACCTTGGGAAGAGATCCGCAAGCTCGCGGAAGATTAAATGAAACAAGTAAAGGAAATTCGAAATCTTGTCACCTCATTGGGGTCAACGCAATCGAAGTCCACAACATCCCCACCTCCCTTTTCAAAGATGACATCCTCTATGGTCATGGGCGAGACACTTGTGTTTAAAGAAGGCAAGTCCAAGGATGTTCCGATTGAAACTTCAAAGGTCATACCTGAGCTTATGAAAGACGAGGAAATCATCCATCTTCCTAATGTTGTGCTTTCCATGAAGGAGAAACGGACGTCAGCCGAGGTACCTATCTTTCTGAATTCCATGTCAACTAAGTGGTCCGATGCGACCCCATTCATTCCGTCTTGCTTGTCTTTCACGATTAAAAAAGGAGAGGGGATTCAAGATCCGTTCAAGGAAGAAGAAGCCGATGAGCACTTGTTGGAAAGATGTTTTAAACGGCTACAACTTTATTGAAGGATGCAATCATCAATTCAGACTGGAACATGGCCGAAATCTAGGATCTTTGGATCAGTCCGAAATTCTGGCAGCTCATCGGACATGCAATAAATGAAGACGGAATGAATTCAATAAGGTCGGATGAAATGACGGGGCTTTAGGGATTTCCGACCTTCCATCCCTTTGATGCCAACCAAGACCATTCGTTTCCCCCCCCCCCCCCCCATTATGGTTGTCCATCTCTCCGTCATAAATCTCGGAAAACCCTTTCGTATTATCCATCATTAGTTTATCAATTTATTTTAATTCCGTTTATTTTTCATAGATTCAATATTTTTCCTATATAAAGGGATGTAAGAACTTTTTAGAGGACATGTTGAATTTGAGAAAAAAACTAAGCTTTGTGCTTCCTTCGTTTCGGGTTAAGAAATAACTCTATCTTGGTGAGATGCCGGATAAAACCTCTTGGTGAGATGCTAAGAGCGATTCCTTAGTGAGAGACGACGGAATCAAAGGGTCGGAAACACTCGGAGTGCGAGGCCGAGAGTGCGGAAGATCGAGTTTTGGAGAGAGCTCGGAGTGCGAGGCCGAGAGCTATCTTGCATCACATATCCCTCAACCCTCATCCCCTTCTTTACCACCATTCTAAGGCCTTTCACAGCCCCATCATCACCCTCAAATCACCCCCAAAACGTCACTCCAAAAAGCCCTTTTAATCCCTCTAAAACAACCCCGTTCGGAATCGCCTCTACACAGGCGACGTCCCGGTAAAACGCAATTTCCTACTTCGTCTGACCTTCGATTGATGAGATCTGCCCCAATCCCCGACCGAGATTTCAAGATCTACCAAAGTAGTACTCGCACGTCCCCAGAAGCCAAGCCGATCGACGGGAAATCGGAAATATTTGAAGACTGACCTGCTGCTCCAAAAACTGTCCACAATTTCCCGACTTCTCGGAACTCTCGTCGCTGGTCCTTTTGCTCGAGCCCGGGTCCGAGCACGTCAAGTGGTATCAGAGCAATGACGAGGGTTCCTCAAGCTTTCGGTTCAAAATGTTGAAGAAAACGAGTTCCAAGCCTTTGTCCGAAGAGTACATCCGATGGGCTATTCAAACCTATGATGATGGGTATCTTCGTTGGAGTGACATGGATGAGGCTACATATGATGTAGTGTATCAAAAGCTCCGTAGGAGATATCGAAGGAGAAAGGCTCGAGAGGGTGAGGCGCGGCATAAGAAGAAGGTTGAACCACCTTGGGAAGAGATCCGCAAGCTCGCGGAAGATTCAATGAAACAAGTAAAGGAAATTCGAAATCTTGTCACCTCATTGGGGTCAACGCAATCGAAGTCCACCCCACCTCCCTCTTCAAAGATGACATCCTCTATGGTCATGGGTGTGACACTTGAGATCAAAGAAGGCAAGTTGAAGGATGTCCCGATTGAGATTGCGAAGGTCAACCCCAAGCTTAAGAAGGATGAAGAAATCATCCAAGTTCCCAAGGTTGCGCTTTCCAGGATGGGAACTTCTTTCTGAATTCCATGTCAAGTAAGTGGTTAGATTCAACTTCTTTCATTCCGTCTTGCTTGCCTTTCACGATTGAAGAAGAAGGGATTCAAGATCCGTTCGAGGAAGAAGAAGCATGTTCGAAGAAGTCGCTCGTTTCCATCACGGATTCGAGGACGAATCCTTTTCAAGGGGAGGAGGCTGATGTGATCGTAGTCGCCCATGAGCTCGCATCTTTTTTCCTACAAAGTTTGTTTTCGGAGTAGAACATCAACTTTCATTTGTGAAGACTGTTTGGCGACACCTCAGTATTTTGGCTTGTTCTGGCTGTATAAAATTCTGATTGAAGCCGATGAGCACTTGTTGGAAAGATATTTTAAACGGCTACAACTTTATTGAAGGATGCAATCATCAATTCAGAATGGAACATGGCCAAAATCTAGGATCTTTGGATCAGTCCGAAATTCTGGCAGCTCATCGGACATGCAATAAATGAAGACGGAATTAATTCAATAAGGTCGGATTAAATGACGGGGCCTTAGGGATTTTCGACCTTCCATCCCTTTGATGGCAACCAAGACCATTCGTTTTCCTCCCCATTATGGTTGCCCATCTCTCCGTCATAAATCTCGGAAAACCCTTTCGTATTATCCGTCATTAGTTTATCAATTTATTTTAATTTCTTTTATTTTTCATAGATTCAATATTTTTCCTATATAAAGGGATGTAAGAACTTTTTTGAGGACAAGTTGAATTTGAGAAAAAACTAAGCTTTGTGCTTCCTTCGTTTCGGGTTAAGAAACAACTCTATCTTGGTGAGATGCCGGATAAAACCCTTGGTGAGATGCTAAGTGCGATTCCTTAGTGAGAGACGACGGAAACAAAGGGTCGGAAACACTCGAAGTGCGAGGCCGAGAGTGCGGAAGATCGAGTGTTGGAGAGAGATCGGAGTGCGAGGCCGAGAGCTATCTTGCATCACATATCCCTCAACCTCCATCCCCTTCTTTACCACCATTCTAAGGCCTTCCACAGGCGACGTCTCGGTAAACCGCGATTTCCTGCTTCGTCTGTCCTCCGATTGACGACATCTGCCCCAATCCGCGACCGTGACTTCATGATCTAAAAAATTCGTACTCGCACGTCCCTAGAAGACAAGTAGATCGACGGAAAATCGGCAATATTTGAAGACTAACCTACTGCTCCAGAAGCTGTCCAATTTTTCCCGACTTCTCAGAACTCTCGTAGCCGGTCCTTTTGCTCGAGCCCGGGACTGAGCATGTCAAGTGTTATTAGAGCAGCGACGAGGGTTCCTCAAGCTTTCGGGTCAAAATGTTGAAGAAAACGAGTTCCAAGCCTTTGTCCGAAGAGTACATCTGATGAGCTATTCGACCCTATGATGATGGGTATCTTCGTTGGAGTGACATGGATGGGGCTACATATGATGTAGTTGATCAAGAGCTCCGTAGGAGATATCGAAGGAGAAAGGCTCGAGAGGATGAGACTCGGCATAAGAAGAAGGTTACACCACATTGGAAAGAGATCCGCAAGCTCGCGGAAGATTCAGTGAAACAAGTAAAGGAAAATCAAAATCTTGTCACCTCATTGGGGTCAACGCAATCGAAGTCCACAACAGCCCCACCTCCCTCTTCAAAGATGACATCCTCTACGGCCATGGGTGTGACACTTGAGATCAAAGAAGGCAAGTCCAAGGATGTCCCGATTGAGATTGCGAAGGTCAACCCCAAGCATAAGAAGGATGAAGAAATCATCCAAGTTCCCAAGGTTACGCTTTCCAGAAAGGAGAAACGAATATCAACCGACATGCCTAGCTTTCTGAATTCCATGTCAAGTAAGTGGTTAGATTCAACTTCTTTCATTCCATCTTGCTTGCCTTTCACGATTAATGAAGAAGGGATTCAAGAGTCGTTCAAGGAAGAAGAAGCATGTTCGAAGAAGTCGCTCGTTTCCATCACGTATTCGAGGACGAATCCTTTTCAAGGGGAGGAGGATGATGTGATCGTAGTCGCCCATGAGCTCGCATCTTTTTTCCTACAAAGGTTTGTCTTCGGAGCAGAACATCAAGTTTCATTTGTGAAGACTGTTTGGCGACACCTCAGTATTTTGGCTTGTTCTGGCTGTATAAAATTCCGATTAAAGCCGATGAGCACTTGTTGGAAAGATATTTTAAACGGCTACAACTTTATTGAAGGATGCAATCATCAATTCAGACAGTAACATGACCGAAATCTAGGATCTTTTTATCAGTCCGAAATTCTGGCAGCTCATCGTACATGCAATAAATGAAAACGGAATGATTTCAATAAGGTCGGATTAAATGACGGGGCTTTAGGGATTTTCGACTTTCCATCCCTTTGATGGCAACCAAGACCATTCGTTTTCCCCCCATTATGGTTGCCCATCTCTCCGTCATAAATCTCGGAAAACCCTTTCGTATTATCCGTCATTAGTTTAGCAATTTATTTTAATTTTTTTTTTTTTCATAGCATCAATATTTTCCAATATAAAGGGATGTAAGAACTTCTTTTGAGAGAAGTTGAATTTGAGAAAAATCCAAGCTTTGTGCTTCCTTCGTTTCGGGTTAAGAAACAAAATCTATCTTGGTAAGATGTCGGATAAACCCTCTTGGTGAGATGCTGAGAGCGATTCCCTAGTGAGAGACGGCGGAATCAAAGGGTCGGAAACACTCGGAGTGCGAGGCCGAGAGTGCAGAAGATCGAGTGTTGGAGAGAGCTCGGAGTGCGAGGCCGAGAGCAATCTTGCATCACATATCCCTCAACCTTCATCCGCTACTTTACCACCAATCTAAGGCCTTCCACAGCCCCATCATCACCCTCCATTCACCCCAAAACGTCACCCCAAAGCAGCCCTTCAATCCCTCTCAAACAAGTCCCGTTTGGACTCGCATCTGCCCCAATCCGCGACCACGACTTCAAGATCTACAAAAGTAGTACTCGCACGTCCCCTGAAGCCAAGCCGATCGACGTGAAATCGGCAATATTTGAAGACTGACCTGTTGCTCCAGAAACTGTCCAATTTTTCCCGACTTCTGGGAACTCTCGTTGCCGGTCCTTTTGCTCGAGCCCGGGACCGAGCATGTCAAGTGGTATCAGAGCAACGACGAGGGTTCCTCAAGCTTTCGGGTCAAAATGTTGAAGAAAATGAGTTCCAAGCCTTTGTACGAAGAGTACATCCGATGGGCTATTCGAGCCTATGATGATGGGTATCTTCGTTGGAGTGACATGGATGGGGCTACATATGATGTAGTTGATCAAGAGCTCCGTAGGAAATATCGAAGGAGAAAGGCTCGAGAGGATGAGGCTCGGCATAAGAAGAAGGTTGAACCACCTTGGGAAGAGATCCGCAAGCTCGCGGAAGATTCAATGAAACAAGTAAAAGAAATTTGAAATTTTGTCACCTCATTGGGGTCAACGCAATCGAAGTCCACAACAGCCCCACCTCCCTCTTCAACGATGACATCCTCTACGGCCATGGGCGAGACACTTGAGATTAAAGAAGGCTAATCCAAGGATGTTCCGATTGAAACTACAAAGGTCATGCCTGAGCTTATGAAAGACGAGGAAATCATCCAACTTCCTAATGTTGCGCTTTCCATGAAGGAGAAACAGACGTCAGCCGAGGTACCTATCTTTCTGAATTCCATGTCAACTAAGTGGTCCGATGCGACCCCATTCATTCCATCTTGCTTGCCTTTCACGATTAAAAAAGGATAGGGGATTCAAGATCCGTTCAAGGAAGAAGAAGCCGATGAGCACTTGTTGGAAAGATATTTTAAACGGCTACAACTTTATTGAAGGATGCAATCATCAATTCAGACTAGAACATGGCCGAAATCTAGGATCTTTGGATCAGTCCGAAATTCTGGCAGCTCATCGGACATGCAATAAATGAAGACGGAATGAATTCAATAAGGTCGGATTAAATGACGGGGCTTTAGGGATTTCCGACTTTCCATCCCTTTGATGGCAACCAAGACCATTCGTTTTCCCCCCCATTATGGTTGCCCATCTCTCCGTCATAAATCTCGGAAAACCCTTTCGTATTATCCGTCATTAGTTTATCAATTTATTTTAATTTAATTTATTTTTCATAGCATCAATATTTTCCAATATAAAGGGATGCAAGAACTTCTTTTGAGAGATGTTGAATTAGAGAAAAACCCGAGCTTTGTGCTTCCTTCGTTTCGGGTTAAGAAACAAAATCTATCTTGGTAAGATGCCGGATAAACCCTCTTGGTGAGATGCTAAGAGCGATTCCCTAGTGAGAGACGACTGAATTAAAGGGTCGGAAACACTCGGAGTGCGAGACCGAGAGTGCGGAAGATCGAGTGTTGGAGAGAGCTCGGAGTGCGAGGCCGAGAGCAATCTTGCATCACATATCCCTCAACCTTCATCCGCTACTTTACCACCATTCTAAGGCCTTCCACAGCCCCATCATCACCCTCCATTCACCCCAAAACGTCACCCCAAAGCAGCCCTTCAATCCCTCTCAAACAAGTCCCGTTTGGACTCGCATCTGCCCCAAACTGCGACCGCGACTTCAAGATCTACAAAAGTAGTTCTCGCATGTCCACAGAAGCCAAGCCGATCGACGGGAAATCAGCAATATTTGAAGATTGACCTGCTGCTCCAAAAACTGTCTAATTTTTCCCGACTTCTCAGAACTCTCGTCCCCGGTCCTTTTGCTCGAGCCCGGGACCGAGCATGTCAAGTGGTATCAGAGCAACGACGAGGGTTCCTCAAGCTTTCGGGTCAAAATGTTGAAGAAAACGAGTTCCAAGCCTTTGTCTGAAGAGTACATCCGATGGGCTATTCGAGCCTATGATGATGGGTATCTTCGTTGGAGTGACATGGATGGGGGCTACATATGATGTAGTTGATCAAGAGCTCCGTAGGAGATATCGAAGGAGAAAGGCTCGAGAGGATGAGGCTCGGCATAAGAAGAAGGTTGAACCACCTTGGGAAGAGATCCGCAAGCTCGCGGAAGATTCAATGAAACAAGTAAAAGAAATTTGAAATTTTGTTACCTCATTGGGGTCAACGCAATCGAAGTCCACAACAGCCCCACATCCCTCTTCAAAGATGACATCCTCTACGGCCATGGGCGAGACACTTGAGATTAAAGAAGGCTAATCCAAGGATGTTCCGATTAAAACTACAAAGGTCATGCCTGAGCTTATAAAAGACGAGGAAATCATCCAACTTCCTAATGTTGCGCTTTCCATGAAGGAGAAACAGACGTCAGCCGAGGTACCTATCTTTCTGAATTCCATGTCAACTAAGTGGTCCGATGCGACCCCATTCATTCCGTCTTGCTTGCCTTTCACGATTAAAAAAGGATAGGGGATTCAAGATCCGTTCAAGGAAGAAGAAGCCGATGAGCACTTGTTGGAAAGATATTTTAAACGGCTACAACTTTATTGAAGGATGCAATCATCAATTCAGACTGGAACATGGCCGAAATCTAGGATCTTTGGATCAGTCCGAAATTCTGGCAGCTCATCGGACATGCAATAAATGAAGACGGAATAAATTCAATAAGGTCGGATTAAATGACGGGGCTTTAGGGATTTCCGACTTTCCATCCCTTTGATGGCAACCAAGACCATTCGTTTTCCCCCCCATTATGGTTGCCCATCTCTCCGTCATAAATCTCGGAAAACCCTTTCGTATTATCCGTCATTAGTTTATCAATTTATTTTAATTTAATTTATTTTTCATAGCATCAATATTTTCCAATATAAAGGGATGTAAGAACTTCTTTTGAGAGATGTTGAATTAGAGAAAAACCCGAGCTTTGTGCTTCCTTCGTTTCGGGTTAAGAAACAAAATCTATCTTGGTAAGATGCCGGATAAACCCTCTTGGTGAGATGCTAAGAGCGATTCCCTAGTGAGAGACGACTGAATTAAAGGGTCGGAAACACTCGGAGTGCGAGACCGAGAGTGCGGAAGATCGAGTGTTGGAGAGAGCTCGGAGTGCGAGGCCGAGAGCAATCTTGCATCACATATCCCTCAACCTTCATCCGCTACTTTACCACCATTCTAAGGCCTTCCATAGCCCCATCATCACCCTCCATTCACCCCAAAACGTCACCCCAAAGAAGCCCTTCAATCCCTCTCAAACAAGTCCCGTTTGGACTCGCATCTGCCCCAATCTACGACCGCGACTTCAAGATCTACAAAAGTAGTACTCGCATGTCCCCAGAAGCCAAGCCGATCGACGGGAAATCAGCAATATTTGAAGACTGACCTGCTGCTCCAAAAACTGTCTAATTTTTCCCGACTTCTCAGAACTCTCGTCCCCGGTCCTTTTGCTCGATCTCGGGACCGAGCATGTCAAGTGGTATCAGAGCAACGACGAGGGTTCCTCAAGCTTTCGGGTCAAAATGTTGAAGAAAACGAGTTCCAAGCCTTTGTCTGAAGAGTACATCCGATGGGCTATTCGAGCCTATGATGATGGGTATCTTCGTTGGAGTGACATGGATGGGGGCTACATATGATGTAGTTGATCAAGAGCTCCGTAGGAGATATCGAAGGAGAAAGGCTCGAGAGGATGAGGCTCGGCATAATAAGAAGGTTGAACCACCTTGGGAAGAGATCCGCAAGCTCGCGGAAGATTCAATGAAACAAGTAAAAGAAATTTGAAATTTTGTCACCTCATTGGGGTCAACGCAATCGAAGTCCACAACAGCCCCACATCCCTCTTCAAAGATGACATCCTCTACGGCCATGGGCGAGACACTTGAGATTAAAGAAGGCTAATCCAAGGATGTTCCGATTAAAACTACAAAGGTCATGCCTGAGCTTATAAAAGACGAGGAAATCATCCAACTTCCTAATGTTGCGCTTTCCATGAAGGAGAAACAGACGTCAGCCGAGGTACCTATCTTTCTGAATTCCATGTCAACTAAGTGGTCCGATGCGACCCCATTCATTCCGTCTTGCTTGCCTTTCACGATTAAAAAAGGATAGGGGATTCAAGATCCGTTCAAGGAAGAAGAAGCCGATGAGCACTTGTTGGAAAGATATTTTAAACGGCTACAACTTTATTGAAGGATGCAATCATCAATTCAGACTGGAACATGGCCGAAATCTAGGATCTTTGGATCAGTCCGAAATTCTGGCAGCTCATCGGACATGCAATAAATGAAGACGGAATAAATTCAATAAGGTCGGATTAAATGACGGGGCTTTAGGGATTTCCGACTTTCCATCCCTTTGATGGCAACCAAGACCATTCGTTTTCCCCCCCATTATGGTTGCCCATCTCTCCGTCATAAATCTCGGAAAACCCTTTCGTATTATCCGTCATTAGTTTATCAATTTATTTTAATTTAATTTATTTTTCATAGCATCAATATTTTCCAATATAAAGGGATGTAAGAACTTCTTTTGAGAGATGTTGAATTAGAGAAAAACCCGAGCTTTGTGCTTCCTTCGTTTCGGGTTAAGAAACAAAATCTATCTTGGTAAGATGCCGGATAAACCCTCTTGGTGAGATGCTAAGAGCGATTCCCTAGTGAGAGACGACTGAATTAAAGGGTCGGAAACACTCGGAGTGCGAGACCGAGAGTGCGGAAGATCGAGTGTTGGAGAGAGCTCGGAGTGCGAGGCCGAGAGCAATCTTGCATCACATATCCCTTAACCTTCATCCGCTACTTTACCACCATTCTAAGGCCTTCCACAGCCCCATCATCACCCTCCATTCACCCCAAAACGTCACCCCAAAGAAGCCCTTCAATCCCTCTCAAACAAGTCCCGTTTGGACTCGCATCTGCCCCAATCTACGACCGCGACTTCAAGATCTACAAAAGTAGTACTCGCATGTCCCCAGAAGCCAAGCCGATCGACGGGAAATCAGCAATATTTGAAGACTGACCTGCTGCTCCAAAAACTGTCTAATTTTTCCCGACTTCTCAGAACTCTCGTCCCCGGTCCTTTTGCTCGATCTCGGGACCGAGCATGTCAAGTGGTATCAGAGCAACGACGAGGGTTCCTCAAGCTTTCGGGTCAAAATGTTGAAGAAAATGAGTTCCAAGCCTTTGTCTGAAGAGTACATCGGATGGGCTATTCGAGCCTATGATGATGGGTATCTTCGTTGGAGTGACATGGATGGGGCTACATATGATGTAGTTGATCAAGAGCTCCGTAGGAGATATCGAAGGAGAAAGGCTCGAAAGTATGAGGCTCGGCATAAGAAGAAGGTTGAACCACCTTGGGAAGAGATCCGCAAGCTCGCAGAAGATTCAATGAAACAAGTAAAAGAAATTCGAAATCTTGTCACCTCATTGGGGTCAATGCAATCGAAGTCCACAACAGCCCCACCTCCCTCTTCAAAGATGACATCCTCTACGGCCATGGGCGTGACACTTGAGATTAAAGAAGGCAAGTCCAAGGACGTTCCGATTGAAACTACAAAGGTCATGCCTGAGCTTATGAAATACGAGGAAATCATCCAACTTCCTAATGTTGTGCTTTCCATGAAGGAGAAACGGACGTCAGCCGAGGTACCTATCTTTCTGAATTTCATGTCAACTAAGTTATCCGATGCGACCCCATTCATTCGGTCTTACTTGCCTTTCACGATTAAAAAAGGAGAGGGGATTCAAGATCCGTTCAAGGAAGAAGAAGCCGATGAGCACTTGTTGGAAAGATATTTTAAACGGCTACAACTTTATTGAAGGATGCAATCATCAATTCAGACTGGAACATGGCCGAAATCTAGGATCTTTGGATCAGTCCGAAATTCTGGCAGCTCATCGGACATGCAATAAATGAAGACGGAATGAATTCAATAAGGTCGGATTAAATGACGGGGCTTTAGGGATTTCCGACCTTCCATCTTTTTGATGGAAACCAAGACCATTTGTTTTCCCTCATTATGGTTGTCCATCTCTCCGTCATAAATCTCGGAAACCCTTTCGTATTATCTGTCATTAGTTTATCAATTTATTTTATTTTTCATAGCATCAATATTTTCCTATATAAAGGGATGTAAGAACTTCTTTTGAGAGATGTTGAATTAGAGAAAAACCCGAGCTTTGTGCTTCCTTCGTTTCGGGTTAAGAAACAAAATCTATCTTGGTGAGATGCCGGATAAACCCTCTTGGTGAGATGCTAAGAGCGATTCCCTAGTGAGAGACGACGGAATCAAAGGGTCGGAAACACTCGGAGTGCGAGACCGAGAGTGCGGAAGATCGAGTGTTGGAGAGAGCTCGGAGTGCGAGGCCAAGAGCAATCTTGCATCACATATCCCTCAACCTTCATCCCCTACTTTACCACCATTCTAAGGCTTTCCACAGCCCCATCATCACCCTCCATTCACCCCAAAACGGCCCCCCAAAGCAGCCCTTCAATCCCTCTCAAACAAGTCCCGTTTGGACTCGCATCTACCCCAATCCGCGACCGCGACTTCAAGATCTACAAAAGTAGTACTCGCACGTCCCCAGAAGCCAAGCCGATCGACGGGAAATCGGCAATATTTGAAGACTGACTTGCTGCTCCAGAAACTGTCCAATTTTTCTCGACTTCTCGGAACTCTCGTTGCCGGTCCTTTTGCTCGAGCCCGGGACCGAGCATGTCAAGTGGTATCAGAGCAACGACGAGGGTTCCTCAAGCTTTCGGGTCAAAATGTTGAAGAAAACGAGTTCCAAGCCTTTGTCCGAAGAGTACATCGGATGGGCTATTCGAGCCTATGATGATGGGTATCTTCGTTGGAGTGACATGGATGGGGCTACATATGATGTAGTTGATCAAGAGCTCCGTAGGAGATATCGAAGGAGAAAGGCTCGACAGTATGAGGCTCGGCATAAGAAGAAGGTTGAACCACCTTGGGAAGAGATCCGCAAGCTCGCAGAAGATTCAATGAAACAAGTAAAAGAAATTCGAAATCTTGTCACCTCATTGGGGTCAACGCAATCGAAGTCCACAACAGCCCCACCTCCCTCTTCAAAGATGACATCCTCTACGGCCATGGGCGTGACACTTGAGATTAAAGAAGGCAAGTCCAAGGACGTTCCGATTGAAACTACAAAGGTCATGCCTGAGCTTATGAAATACGAGGAAATCATCCAACTTCCTAATGTTGTGCTTTCCATGAAGGAGAAACGGACGTCAGCCGAGGTACCTATCTTTCTGAATTTCATGTCAACTAAGTTGTCCGATGCGACCCCATTCATTCGGTCTTACTTGCCTTTCACGATTAAAAAAGGAGAGGGGATTCAAGATCCGTTCAAGGAAGAAGAAGCCGATGAGCACTTGTTGGAAAGATATTTTAAACGGCTACAACTTTATTGAAGGATGCAATCATCAATTCAGACTGGAACATGGCCGAAATCTAGGATCTTTGGATCAGTCCGAAATTCTGGCAGCTCATCGGACATGCAATAAATGAAGACGGAATGAATTCAATAAGGTCGGATTAAATGACGGGGCTTTAGGGATTTCCGACCTTCCATCTTTTTGATGGAAACCAAGACCATTTGTTTTCCCTCATTATGGTTGTCCATCTCTCCGTCATAAATCTCGGAAACCCTTTCGTATTATCTGTCATTAGTTTATCAATTTATTTTATTTTTCATAGCATCAATATTTTCCTATATAAAGGGATGTAAGAACTTCTTTTGAGAGATGTTGAATTAGAGAAAAACCCGAGCTTTGTGCTTCCTTCGTTTCGGGTTAAGAAACAAAATCTATCTTGGTGAGATGCCGGATAAACCCTCTTGGTGAGATGCTAAGAGTGATTCCCTAGTGAGAGACGACGGAATCAAAGGGTCGGAAACACTCGGAGTGCGAGACCGAGAGTGCGGAAGATCGAGTGTTGGAGAGAGCTCGGAGTGCGAGGCCAAGAGCAATCTTGCATCACATATCCCTCAACCTTCATCCCCTACTTTACCACCATTCTAAGGCTTTCCACAGCCCCATCATCACCCTCCATTCACCCCAAAACGGCCCCCCAAAGCAGCCCTTCAATCCCTCTCAAACAAGTCCCGTTTGGACTCGCATCTGCCCCAATCCGCGACCGCGACTTCAAGATCTACAAAAGTAGTACTCGCACGTCCCCAGAAGCCAAGCCGATCGACGGGAAATCGGCAATATTTGAAGACTGACTTGCTGCTCCAGAAACTGTCCAATTTTTCTCGACTTCTCGGAACTCTCGTTGCCGGTCCTTTTGCTCGAGCCCGGGACCGAGCATGTCAAGTGGTATCAGAGCAACGACGAGGGTTCCTCAAGCTTTCGGGTCAAAATGTTGAAGAAAACGAGTTCCAAGCCTTTGTCCGAAGAGTACATCGGATGGGCTATTCGAGCCTATGATGATGGGTATCTTCGTTGGAGTGACATGGATGGGGCTACATATGATGTAGTTGATCAAGAGCTCCATAGGAGATATCGAAGGAGAAAGGCTCGACAGTATGAGGCTCGGCATAAGAAGAAGGTTGAACCACCTTGGGAAGAGATCCGCAAGCTCGCAGAAGATTCAATGAAACAAGTAAAAGAAATTCGAAATCTTGTCACCTCATTGGGGTCAACGCAATCGAAGTCCACAACAGCCCCACCTCCCTCTTCAAAGATGACATCCTCTACGGCCATGGGCGTGACACTTGAGATTAAAGAAGGCAAGTCCAAGGACGTTCCGATTGAAACTACAAAGGTCATGCCTGAGCTTATGAAATACGAGGAAATCATCCAACTTCCTAATGTTGTGCTTTCCATGAAGGAGAAACGGACGTCAGCCGAGGTACCTATCTTTCTGAATTTCATGTCAACTAAGTTGTCCGATGCGACCCCATTCATTCGGTCTTACTTGCCTTTCACGATTAAAAAAGGAGAGGGGATTCAAGATCCGTTCAACGAAGAAGAAGCCGATGAGCACTTGTTGGAAAGATATTTTAAACGGCTACAACTTTATTGAAGGATGCAATCATCAATTCAGACTGGAACATGGCCGAAATCTAGGATCTTTGGATCAGTCCGAAATTCTGGCAGCTCATCGGAAATGCAATAAATGAAGACGGAATGAATTCAATAAGGTCGGATTAAATGACGGGGCTTTAGGGATTTCCGACCTTCCATCTTTTTGATGGAAACCAAGACCATTTGTTTTCCCTCATTATGGTTGTCCATCTCTCCGTCATAAATCTCGGAAACCCTTTCGTATTATCTGTCATTAGTTTATCAATTTATTTTATTTTTCATAGCATCAATATTTTCCTATATAAAGGGATGTAAGAACTTCTTTTGAGAGATGTTGAATTAGAGAAAAACCCGAGCTTTGTGCTTCCTTCGTTTCGGGTTAAGAAACAAAATCTATCTTGGTGAGATGCCGGATAAACCCTCTTGGTGAGATGCTAAGAGCGATTCCCTAGTGAGAGACGACGGAATCAAAGGGTCGGAAACACTCGGAGTGCGAGACCGAGAGTGCGGAAGATCGAGTGTTGGAGAGAGCTCGGAGTGCGAGGCCAAGAGCAATCTTGCATCACATATCCCTCAACCTTCATCCCCTACTTTACCACCATTCTAAGGCTTTCCACAGCCCCATCATCACCCTCCATTCACCCCAAAACGGCCCCCCAAAGCAGCCCTTCAATCCCTCTCAAACAAGTCCCGTTTGGACTCGCATCTGCCCCAATCCGCGACCGCGACTTCAAGATCTACAAAAGTAGTACTCGCACGTCCCCAGAAGCCAAGCCGATCGACGGGAAATCGGCAATATTTGAAGACTGACTTGCTGCTCCAGAAACTGTCCAATTTTTCTCGACTTCTCGGAACTCTCGTTGCCGGTCCTTTTGCTCGAGCCCGGGACCGAGCATGTCAAGTGGTATCAGAGCAACGACGAGGGTTCCTCAAGCTTTCGGGTCAAAATGTTGAAGAAAACGAGTTCCAAGCCTTTGTCCGAAGAGTACATCGGATGGGCTATTCGAGCCTATGATGATGGGTATCTTCGTTGGAGTGACATGGATGGGGCTACATATGATGTAGTTGATCAAGAGCTCCGTAGGAGATATCGAAGGAGAAAGGCTCGACAGTATGAGGCTCGGCATAAGAAGAAGGTTGAACCACCTTGGGAAGAGATCCGCAAGCTCGCAGAAGATTCAATGAAACAAGTAAAAGAAATTCGAAATCTTGTCACCTCATTGGGGTCAACGCAATCGAAGTCCACAACAGCCCCACCTCCCTCTTCAAAGATGACATCCTCTACGGCCATGGGCGTGACACTTGAGATTAAAGAAGGCAAGTCCAAGGACGTTCCGATTGAAACTACAAAGGTCATGCCTGAGCTTATGAAATACGAGGAAATCATCCAACTTCCTAATGTTGTGCTTTCCATGAATGAGAAACGGACGTCAGCCGAGGTACCTATCTTTCTGAATTTCATGTCAACTAAGTTGTCCGATGCGACCCCATTCATTCGGTCTTACTTGCCTTTCACGATTAAAAAAGGAGAGGGGATTCAAGATCCGTTCAACGAAGAAGAAGCCGATGAGCACTTGTTGGAAAGATATTTTAAACGGCTACAACTTTATTGAAGGATGCAATCATCAATTCAGACTGGAACATGGCCGAAATCTAGGATCTTTGGATCAGTCCGAAATTCTGGCAGCTCATCGGACATGCAATAAATGAAGACGGAATGAATTCAATAAGGTCGGATTAAATGACGGGGCTTTAGGGATTTCCGACCTTCCATCTTTTGGATTGAAACCAAGCTCATCGGCTTCAATCGGAATTTTATATAGCCAGAACAAGCCAAAATACTGAGGTGTCGGGAAACAGTCTTCACAAATGAAAGTTGATGTTCTGCTCCGAAGACAAACCTTTGTAGGAAAAAAGATGTGAGCTCATGGGCGACTACGATCACATCACTTAATTTTTAGGATTCTGAATACTTTTGGTTTTGAACTTGTTTTGTTTTTTTTTCTTTTTGTGTTTAGTCTAACACAAATGCAACAACACTGCAACGGGACTCAACATCGAGTCATAGACTCGATGTAGAGTGAGCCATATCGATTGAAGGAAGCATATGGTCGACCGGGGAGCACTCTCAAGCTTGGAACACACCAGCCTGCAGTGCAACTGTTTTGAGTTTCACAACTATGTCTAGTAAGTTTCTTCATTTACCCTTGTTTTTATACAGTGATGACATTGTAATCTTTAACTATGGGGTGAGATAAAGACTTACTTTGTTCATACTTATGTCATATTTCTCGAATTGTTCTATACATGGTACCTTTGGATATCTTTATCTGTCTATATGCTTCATGTTTGAATCCAAAGTTTATTTTTATCACCCCCATTTAATTTTTTTTATTAGTATCATGGAATCTTTTAAATTGAACTTAACGATGCAAAATTTAATTCATTAGAGATGTAGCATGAAACTGCCTAGTAAAGGGAAGTCACAATGAAGTGCATTATTTCTTGAAAACCATGAGATGAGGTAGATTTGATGTTGCTTTTGACATATTGTACAATAAGAGGATGGAGGCTTTATATTTTCCATATAATGCTCATTTTTATATTCCTAGGCATACCTATGCTTATTTACATCACAAAAGCCATATTATGAGCCTTACATTATTATGCTTCATATACTAAATATATATTGCCAATTTTCTACCTGATTTCTTTATCCGGAGATTATTCTTAGAATGGAAGTTACTTTTGGAGATATAGTGAATGATGTTGTTATTGTCATTATTGGAGTTTGGCAGGATGAATGACAGTTTATGGAAAATTAAATGAGTGACAAAAAATATGGTCAACTCAAGAGATAAAGGTAGATCGACCTTGCTTGCATTGAGATGTTAGTTTCGCAAGATGGGACATATAGGTGAGGAATCCGAAGCACTACGTATTCGAGGCCATTCATGACACCCTTATTTGTGACTCGTGAGAAGGCAGTGTCAAGGTTAGAGAGGTAAAAGCATTATAGTGAAAAAACATTGGGCGATGAGATAAAGGTGAAAAATCAAATGAAGAAGTAATGTGGTATGAAAAGTTTGGAAATTACTCTATTTTCCAGGTTCATTTGCACCACATGGCCAAATATATCCAACTTTAGTCTTTTACCAAACTACTCCTTTTTGAACTTAAATAAAGTCCTCTTGATTATTGTTGCTTTGTCGCAGGAAATTATTTTTTTGCATAACCCTCCATTTATGTGTAGATGCTACTTTTATTCACATACATGGAATTGGTGACATTAGTACCTTTTCGAGGATGGTAATTGATTGCAAGGTTATATAAGAATGAATCTATATGTTGAGAGTTTAATTGCTTCCCGTGTATGACCATAAAAAGTATTGCTTGAGGACAAGCAAGCTTAATTATAGGGTGTTGATGTGCGCTCAATTTGCCATGTTTTTCACTTACATCTATTTCAATTTATGTCAAACCACTCTACGTCTACTAAAGAGTCACTCGACATGGACCCAGTGACTCAACGTTGAGTAAGGATAGAGCCACACATCGAGCAGAAGCAAATGAGGATAAACTCGACTCGACGTAAGGGAGTTGATATCGAGACCCACTGACCCGATATCAAGAGCTCACTCGACACACACACTTGGAGACCCAAGATCAAGTGAAAGACAACTTGAGACTCGAAGACATGATTCTATGTCGAGTCACCTTACTCAATGTCGAGTGCCCTCCAGAATGTCCGACGCGCCTAGATCGAGTCTGAGTCCGAGGGTGATTTCTTCCATACTAAGCAAGGAATCTTTTATCAACTTTGAAGACATCTATCCTCTTTGGTAATTCCCATAATTACCATGTGGATTTTCTATTATTTTATTTATTTCAATTAAGGAACTTTTATCTTTTAGATAGATTTAGATATAGATAGATAAATTGCTCTTCTTGGGTAGCAAGGATTGAGCCCAATAAATAAAGCCATATGAGCTGTTTTTTCATTCAAATTCTTCAATACACAAACAATATAGAGAGTAGACAGAGAGAGATTAGAGCCGGAGCCGGTTGGAGTTGTAAGAGTGAGAGCGATTTGTGGCTTTATTCGGTTGTAATCTTTCGAAGATAGTTTCAATTCATGTTATTTCCTTTACGTAAAAGATGATGTCTTCCGTTATGAGGCACAAGTAGTTCCCCTACTTCTAGGGCCGGGGTGAGCCCGACGATAGCCATGTATGTTTGTCAAAGGTATGATCTTTTCAAGCGATTTCATCATCTATCCCTATTTGCATAATTATTCTACGAAAGTAGTAGGTAAATCCTTATTTGTATTATTGAAGCAAAAGTGATCTTAATATGAATTTGGATTAATTATCAAAAAACGTAGTAACACTTAGGGTTTATACGAGAGCCTCTATCCACCTATTTGTTAATAACGAAAGTTATTTGATGAAAAACTTATACCTTTTATAAAATTTGACATAATACTTGCATGGTTATCGTTCTGGCATAATGCCCCGGCTTTGGAAGTTGTTTAGTTTATTCATTTATACAACAAAACCTGCGAATTTTCTGTTCATCTTTTCTATATTCATCCTTATATTCTTCGGATACTTTTCCGACATCCATTGGTTACGTTCTTAGTTTCTGCAGAGACTCAACATCGACTCCCCGGTCGACACCAAATGAAGACTTACCCTACATCGAGTCGTACTCCTCGTCGAGTCCCTTTGTGTTTGTTTTGCAGGAACTGAACTCGACATTGACTGCTATCTGACTCGTTGTTGACTAACCTGGTTGATATCGAGTGAACCCTGAGTCGATCTCGAACATGATTTGTTCGCTGCTTAGGATCCACTGACACGCTTCCTTATGGATTCGATCCTGATTCCTTTCCACTACAATGAGAAAAAGTCTTGTAATTTTATTTATGTGGTTCTGGGATTGGTTTGCATATATTTTATAATTGTTTAATCAATTCTTCTTCCTAACAGTTTGCAACTCGCGTCAAAAGATGTTCAAGTGGACTTTATTCAAGTAAGTTGAGGTGTTGATAGATCGGAGCCATTCATGACACCCATGTTTGTGACTCACGCAAGGAATACAACAAGGCAGAAAGAAAGCAAAGCAAGAAAAGAAAAGAAAGAAAAAAAAAGAAGAAAAAAAACGATAAAACAAAATAATGAGAAAAAAGGAAACAAAAAGGGAAGTGAATTCTAGAGCCAAATTGCTTATTTTCTTTATTGTTTCCCGCAAGTAATCGTAATTCGGTGGAGATGTGGTGACATTGTTGTCAATGTCTATGAGTTTAGTGCATTTTGGATTTAGTTGAGAGTTAAACTGAAAAGCCTAAACACAAGAGAGCATGAGTGCAACACATACTCCTGGTAAGGTTGGATGATTTCTACTTCTAAGCTTTGTTCACTTAAATACATGCTAGGATGTTCGTTTGCTAGATTTATGTTTGCACTTGTTATGATGTTGCTTTTTGATGAGGTTGAGACTTGAAGGGTTTTTCTGTGGGGTGCATTGATTCATGTTTATTCTATCATTGCTTGAAGACAAGTAAAGGTTAAGTGTGGGGGAATTTGATAATGCATATATTAGATAGGCATTATAAGCATTTTTAGCTTAGTTAGGTTGCATTTGGTGCAAGATTCAAAGTGAAATTGCATTTTATGATTATTTTGGAAGAGTTTGAATTATGCGCGAATTTGTGTTTATTTTGTAGAGTTGGATTCGAAAGTCACAAAACGATGCAAGGACTTTGGATTGGACACAAGGAGCGAGTAGAAAGGCAAGAGAACGTGAGGAGCTAATTAGATGCAGCGAGAAGGAGTCGCGACATTGTGATGCAGCGGTCGCGACACGTAGGCAGCGTCCGCCGCAAGGCTTCCACACATCACGGTTGGAGAATACACTGGCAGCGGCCGCGAAACCTGTTCCGCAACCAGAACATTGGTCTTCAGCACGGAGACGCTATGTTTCATTTAATCAAAACCTAGTTTGATGAGACTTTTGCTGATTTGAGTTTTTAGAGATCGATTTTTACCCAAGTTTTGCTATCTTCTATTCTATTTTCTACATTCATCAGACAATTAGAGAGATGGATCAATGTCTTCTATGAGAAACTAAACTCCTTTTTAGTCTACAATTTGATTCTTTATTTGGATTGATTGTGAGTTTCTGAATCTCGTTCCTTAATTCCGATATTGAATGTTTCAACTTCATTGCACTTAATGATTGATTGTTTTGTTCTATTTTGTCTGGCCAACTTGTTAGATCAAATCAATTGCTAGGGTTTTGTAGATTCCTGACTGTGAACCGTAACCCAAGTAGCAAACTTGTCTCTTTAGGGCTGAGTGGTAGTGAGAGGGTGTTGGTGGTGACATCACCATGGAGAAGGGAAAAACCCTACTCTCTCCTCTCATTTTAAGATAAGTTCTAACTTGCATTTTTTGCTTGAAGTGGAGCTCATGATGTCATGGACTTATCTTCAAGGGTGTAATTTGTGGTGGGATTTGAAGATGAGAGTAGGTTTTGTCTCTTTCCGTAAAACAAGGGAGCAAGGGATGTTGAAGCGAAAAGTGCCATCTCTAGTGCTCCAAAAGGGAGGAAAGTGGGTGGTTAGAGCGAGAAACTCTCAAAGGATGATACCCCTCCTCGCCTTCCCCCTTGTTTCGACGAGCCCTCTCCCCCCTTGGTTCTCTCTTTCCAGCGGCCCTAAGCCTCGTGAAAGCTCATCGGCAACACCCAGCGAGATTGCGTGTGAGCACTGGTTTGCTTCTTACTTAGGAATCTTAGATGAGGACTAAGTGAAGTACACCCAACCGCATTTATTTCTCCACCAACCTCCATTAAACGCCCTGGTCGCATTTTCTACTATTACTCATCCTTTCACATGTCTCCCACCCCAAATCTTCCTTCCTTTGAAGGCAAAACGCAGCTGGTACGCCTCCCCCACCAGGGGTGGCGGCACCGGTCGTCGGTCAGACCACAAGCATCACTGAAAGCTTCATTTCCTACCTGGCCGTACTAACTCGACTAGCCGTTTGTTGCATGAGGAAATGGAGACTTGCAATTCAAAATATAAGTAAAGTAAAGCAAACCAGATTTCGTCCCTTGCAAATAATTACAATACCTCCTCCTGATGTAACAGCGGGAAGTCAGGATCGATCCTCGAGGAAGCACATCAGCGGATCTCAGGTAGCAGCAAATCTCACAGACAGAAAATCAAACAATAAGACAGAAATAACAGAAAAAAGCGGAAAAGAAAGCAAAAGCACAGAACTTGGTCGATATCGACTACAGTTCCTCAATATCGAGTAAAAATATTGTCTAACAGTACTCGAATTTGACTAGCAGAAAACAAAACCCAAGCAGACAACTTGATCTCGACAACTTTCCTCAATGTTGACTAAATTCCTCAAGATCGACCAAAAATTCCCCGAGATCGAGTAAAACATAAACAAAGTGCGAAGCTTTTCGAATGAAAACGAATGTAAACACGAAATTAATTCAATAAACTAAAGACTTCCAAGATCAGCGCATCAACACCACAACAATAACCATGTAAAATAGCACATAAAGGCATAAAAGATCATGTTTTTCATCAAATAACTTTCGTTATTAACAAATAGGAATATAGAGGCTTACGTATAAACCCTAATTGTTACTAACCCTTTTCACATAATCAACCCAAGTTGCATTAAGATCACTTTCACTTCAATAACACTAACAAGGATCACCTTCAACTTTCGCAAAAGAATCATGCTCGCAGGGATAGAAGACGAATTGCATAAAAAGCTCAAACCTTTACCGCATCACCTCACATGGCTACCGTTGGGCACACCGTGACCCTAGAAGTGGGTGGACTACTCCCTCTTCATCATCAAGAAACTCATCAAGGGTTTCAGGAAAATAAATTGCATTAAAAATAACCAAAACTTACAACCGATCGAAGTCAAAACCGCTTTCACAAACTCCAACTCTTCTCGGAAACAAGCTCTCTCCTCTACTCTCTCTATGTAACTAATTGTAAATGAAATTGAATGCTTTGAAATCAGCCCCTAAGGCTTTATTTATAGCCTTCATTCCAAGCTAATCTAGGAAAGAAAACTATATCTATATCTAATTCTATCTATCTTTTATCTAAAGATTAAAACATGGAAATAAATAATTAAATCAACTAGGACTATATCTAATTTGTGGATAAATCCTCCATGGAGTTGATAGATCTTGATGGAATTTGCCTTCGAAAATATCTCCATCGGATTCGGGATAGAATCTCAACAAGAATCCGGACTCCTCGGAATTATCTTCTGGAATCAACTCGATATCGAGTAGGATTGCTCGATATCGAGTAGCACTTTTTCGTCTTCTGCTCAGCAACTCGATTCCGGCCTCTAGGAGCAAAGTCGACTTGATTTTTACTCGATATCGAGTAGATTTCCTCGATATCGACCAAGGTTTGGTCCGTCTTCAGCTTCTTCGTCGATCTCTGCTCCAGAAAGTAAAAATCGGCTAAGTGGTTACTCGATATCGAGTAGATTTCCTCGATATCGACTTGCATGTTCAGCTCCCAGCTTCCTTGTCGATTTCTGGAACTCCAACTCGATTTGGGCTTGGTCGACTTCGACCAATTTGGTCGATGTCGAGCAAATGTGACAGCTCTCAGCTTTCTGCTCTGTTCTTGAAACGCACTTTCCTGAGTCCTCGTTCGTCGGATTGACGCATATGACCATGCGTTGGAAATCTCTATTCGGGGGCGACAACTCTCATGAAGACACAAGAACTTGACTCAGAATGATGAATGGCGAAAAATGGCCTTTTCTCCAGCCGCACCATCCTTAGCTTCTTCATGAGTTTAAGCTCCAAAGTGCGTCCGATTTCTGCGAAATATAATAAAAACTTGTGTAGACCTCCATATATTGCAAATAAATATAAACTACACAAATTATGTATTATTCTAGCCCAAATGTATGAAATGCATGCAGAAATCGATATAAAAGTAGATGTAAAACATGGCGAATTAGGCTCACAAAAAACACCCCATACTTAAGTTTGCTTGTCCTCAAGCAATACTTTTAATTGTCAGTCAGGGGAAGAAACAAAACTCTCAACATATTAGATTCATTCTCACATGTCCTGGCAATTAATTACCATCCTCGAAAAGGTACTAGTGTCACAAATCCATGCATGTGCAAATAATAAGCAACATCTACTCACAAAAGGAGGGTTATGCAAAACATTCATAAGTGACAAAGCATTAATAATCAAGAGGACTTTAATTTAAGCTCAAATAAGGAGTAGATTGGTAAAAGGCTAATAGGTGGGCAATATTTGGCAATGTGGTGCTAACGATCCGGGAAAATGGAATATTTCCAAACTTTCATACCACATTCCTTCTTCATAAGATTTTTCACCTTCCATAATGTTTTTATCAATGTTATGCTTTTACCTCTCTAACCTCAACACTGCCTTCTCGCGAGTCGCAAACATGGGTGTCATGAATGGCCCCGGATACTTAGTGCTTTGGACTCCTCACATTATCTCCCATCTCACTGAACTATTATCTCAGCAAGCAGGGTCGATCTACCTTTATCTCCTGAGGTGATCGGATTTTTTCTCACTAATTAAATTTTCCATATTTTTCAAACAATTTCCTTCCAACCTCCATATATGATATATAACAACACAAATACCATATGATAGTCTCCATAATGTAACATCATTCTCAACATAATCCCCGGATAGGAAATAAGGTAAAGAATGGGCAATATTTAGAACATGTGGAGCAAAAATATGAAATAAGGCTCAATATGGCTTTTGTGATGCATAACCATAGGTAAGGCTAGGATATCAACATATGAGCATATATGGAAATATAAAGTCCTCCATCCTTTTATCATGCAACATGTCAAAATCAACTTCAAATTTTACCTCCTTTCATGGTTTTCAAGAAAATATGCACTTCATTGTGACTTCCCTTTACTAGGCAATTTCATGCTATATCTCTAATGAATCCAATTTTGCATCGTCGAGTTCAATAAAACTTCCATGACATTAATAAAAAAATTTGATGCGGGTCATTTTTTCACACTTTGGAAAACATGCATGTAAGCACATAAATCAATAATGAATTCCAAAATAGCCATGTATAAGCAATTCAAGAAATAAGCTTAAATATGCACATATAATGTCAAATAAAATCAAATATGCACAAAGTAAGCCCTTCCCCCACCCCATACTTCAACATTACAGTGTCCTCACTGTATAAAAAATAAGGGTAAAGAAAGAAACTCACTAGACAGATGTGCAGAGCTTAAAAATCGAGTGTAATGCTGCTGGGCCTAGTCCAATTTTAGCTTGCTTCTATCCCCATGGACCTGAAAAATGTAGAAGATAAATAACCATAATAGAAAAAATAAAAGTTCAAAACCAAAAACAAAAGCAACAATGTCCAAAAATCCCAAAAAGTAAATGTCTATTTACAAACTCTAGACTTTATAGTCGCTAGGCCGCCTTTCTCCATTAAGCATTAGCCTGGCTCATCTTTGTCCGGAGGTATAGGTGGATCTGGTGGTTCCTCCGGTGGTGGGAAGCGTGGGATGTCATTCGGGGGCATCGTATGAAGAGGCTTAAACCTCCCTGAGTGAACGCTCCATGTCTTCACCCATTCATCTTCATTGGCTCCAGCTGGCATGCATAAAGGAAGATATAAAGACAATTCACATACCTCATCATGGTCTCTCTTCCACTTCATAAGTTGACTTGTTTGCGCGTCTCCACCACAGCAAAACGGTGGAGTGGGAAGAGATATTTCCACCTCATCATGCGGAGCTTCATGCCACTTTGCTAGGACCCCATACTTGAATATGAACATCGGTTGGTCAAAATCGTTGGGGATAGCCTTCACCTTATAAGGCAAAAGTGACTTTGACACAACATGGGCAATGACGTCCAACTTCTTCTTTTCTGGCTCTTCTTCTTCTTGAGGTTCTTCAAATGGTTTTTCAAAGACTGATAGCAAAGTTGGAATTGAGATAGCGGAAGGACATACCTGGGTATCGACTGTAGATAGATTGATATCGACTGGAGATGGGTCGACATTGACTAGGTGTTGGTCGAGGTCGACCTCTGGTTCAGATCCTCCTTCTAGCGGGATCGGGGCTTCTAGCGGTGATTTTGACAAATCTTGTAGCTTCCTAAATGCGCGTACACCCTCAAGCCATGCCTCCTCATCAACGATGTATAGCCATCTCAAATATTCCAATTCTTTTGCATACCGTCTCTCTCTTTCCCTTTTCGCCCATATTTCAAGGCAATCGAAGGTGTCCTGCATCCACCTGTAGAAGAAAACTCAAGGAAAACATGAGATCTAACTACCTAAGGCGCGAATGATTTTCTCCGGCAACGGCGCCAATTTGTTGAAGGAGGAAATCAAGACTTGCAATTCAAAATATAAGTAAAGTAAAGCAAACCAGATTCCGTCCCTTCCAAATAATTACAAGACCTCCTCCTGATGAAGCAGCGGGAAGTCAGGATCGATCCTCGAGGAAGCACGTCAGCGGATCTCAGGTAGCGGCAAATCTCACAGACAGAAAATCAAACAAAAAGACAGAAATAACAAAGAAAAACGGAAAAGAAAGCGAAAGCACAAAACTTGGTCGATATCGACTACAGTTCCTCGATATCGAGTAAAAATATCGACTAACAGTACTCGAATTCGACTAGCAGAAAACAAAACCCAAGCAGACAACTCGATCTCGACAACTTTCCCCGATGTCGACTAAATTCCTCGAGATCGACCAAAAATTCCCCGAGATCGAGTAAAACAAAAACAAAGTGCGAAACTTTACAAATGAAAATGAATGTAAACACGAAATTAATTCAATAAACTAAAGACTTCCAAGATCAGGGCATCAACACCACAACGATAACCATGTAAAATAACACATAAAGGAATAAAAGATCATGATTTTCATTAAATAACTTTCGTTATTAACAAATAGGAATATAGAGGCTTTCGCATAAACCCTAATTGTTACTAACCCTTTTCACATATTTAACCCAAGTTGCATTAAGATCACTTTCGCTTCAATAACACAAACAAGGATCACCTTCAACTTTCGCAAAAGAATCATGCTCGCAGGGATAGAAGACGAATTGCATAAAAAGCTCAAACCTTTACCCCATCACCTCACATGGCTACCGTCGGGCTCACCGTGACCTTAGAAGTGGGTGGACTACTCGCTCTTCATCATCAAGAAACTCATCAAAGATTTCAGGAAAATAAATTGCATTAAAAATAAACAAAACTTACAACCGATCGAAGCCAAAACCGTTTTCGCAAAGTCCAACTCTTCTCGGCTACAAGCTCGCTCCTCCACTCTCTTTATATAACTAATTGTAACTGAAATTGAATGCTTAGAAATCAGCCCCTAAGGCTTTATTTATAGCCTTCATTCCAAGCTAATCTAGGAAAGAAAACTATATCTATATCTAATTCTATTTATCTTTTATCTAAAGATTAAAACATGGAAATAAATAATTAAACCAACTAGGACTATATTTAATTTGTTGATAAATCCTCCATGGAGTTGATAGATCTTGATGGAATTTGCCTTCGAAAATATCTCCATCGGATTCGGGATAGAATCTTAACAAGAATTCGGACTCCTCGGAATTATCTTCTGGAATCAACCCGATATCGAGTAGGATTGCTCGATATCGACTAGCCCTTTTTTGTCTTCTGCTCAGCAACTCGATTCCGGCCTCTAGGAGCAAAGTCGACTTGATTTTTTCTTGATATCGAGTAGATTTCCTCGATATCGACCAAGGTGTAGTCCGTCTTCAGCTTCTTCGTCGATCTCGGCTCCAGAAAGTAAAAATCGACTAAGTGGTTACTCGATATCGAGTAGATTTCCTCGATATCGACTTGCATGTTCAGCTCCCAGCTTCCTTGTCAATTTTTGGAACTCCAACTCGATTTGGGCTTGGTCGATGTCGAGCAAATGTGACAGCTCTCATCTTTCTGCTCTGTTCTTGAAACGCACTTTCCCGAGTCCTCGTTCGTCGGATTGACGCATATGACCATGCGTTGGAAAGCTCTTTTAGGGGGCGACAACTCTCCTGAAGATACAAGAACTTGACTCAGAATGATGAATGGCGAAAAATGGCCTTTTCTCCAGCTGCACCATCCTTAGCTTCTTCATGAGTTTCCTTTAAGCTTCAAAGTGCGTCCGATTTCTGCGAAATATAATAAAAACTTGTGTAGACCTCCATATATTACAAATAAACATAAACTACATAAATTATGTATTATTCTAGCCGAAATGTATGAAATGCATGTAGAAATCGATATAAAAGTAGATGTAAAACATGGCGAATTAGGCTCACAACACCGTTAGAACACATAACGGTAATCTTTCGAAGGCTGACTTCGCGACCATCTTCTCTCGAATTGCCCACACCACTCTCCTGATTTTACCTACCCGAGCATCTACCCTCTCAAATTTTCCCTGTGGTTCACTCTGGTAAAAAACCCCAAATCTTCCCCGTCTGCTGGGAACCCTAGAAGAGAACGAGCTAGAACATCGAGCAAAAGGTTGATGATACCCGAGCTTCTGGAATTGAACACACAAAGATACTACCACAACATCAACCGGCCTACAACCTTGCAAATTTAGGAACAGGGGAGGCCTCTGAAAACCCCCAATTTCTAGGTTTCAAGAATGACAGACGATGCCTGCTCTCCGAATCAGGGGAAGAGGGCGAACTTACTAACTCTAAGTCCGATTGCTGAAGCACCAAAGGATGGGTTCAAGTCAAAGATGACGGTTCTGAGAAGCATCCCACGATCGTCTCCTCCAAGCACGCTCCGACAACAGCAAGAGAAGGACACAACAATATTAAGCTTGAACAACCTCGACAATGTTGTAGCTTCCAAGGAAGCTCAGGTATGTCTCTCTTCCCCCCTTCCCCCGGATCAAGCCGGGTCCTCTAGGATATCTTGTGATGCCCAGAAGATCCCTAGAGAGGGACAATTACATGCTCAGAAGATCCCTATGGAGGGACAATTTCATTTAGATAATACATGCTTTCAAAAGATCCCAAAGGAGGGACAATTACTTGTGTCTCAACTGCATAACACACAAATTGATCAAAACACTAACCTGCCAGAAGATGAATGTAACCCTCCTGCCCACCCTCCTCTGGCTACTGCTAATGATTCTGAGATAAATCCTACCTCTTGTCAGTCCTCAGACAGAAATGTTGAGAATAATGGATTATACAGTGATAGTTCAGTTGGTAATGGAAGCTCTGACATGGTTCCTGTGGTTCTTAGGCCGACTACAGATGATCTTGCTATAACTGACACAGTTATGGGTCTTACCTCCACAACCACTAACCCTTCCATCCTCCAAATCCCTGAACCCTCTAGTTTCTCTAATCCCCTTACTACTGATCCCCATCCTATACAACCTGCACCTGAACCAAAACCTGTAGAGGCCTATAAAAAGAACACTAATGATGCAGCAACTCCACCATCCCCCTCCTTTACCATGCCTGGCTCAAGCTCTCTCCAAGGAGCCTGGGCCATTAACCACAACCTCACAGGACAGCATAGAAAAGGCAGAGGTTTTAAGCTAGAATATGAAGCTTGGGGTTACAAGGAATGACTGCCGATCTCTACAGGAAGCTTGGGGTTACTCTCTTGTTGGATATATGGTGGGTAGATTCGCAGGACTGCAGGCTATAGGGAAAATCAAGGATAATTGGCCAAAACACCAATTCAACAACCAGGGTGGATGGCGTATGTTTAAATTCTCTGCTGAAGAGGATAGAGACTTGGTGCTTATGAAAGGGACAGTAACTGGGCCCGGATACACATTACTCCTCAAGTGCTTTCCATAGAGATTCATCTTTGACAAGGCCTTGTTCTCTAAGCTCTCAATATTGATTAGGATCCATAAATTGCCTACTGAATTCTGGACCCATACCATGCTCCCAAAGGATTGCAACCAAGATTGGTGATCCTTTAATGACTGACGTCTATACAGAGTACAGAACAAAGCAGCTTTATGCTCGAATACTTGTAGAGATGGATTTCTCCAAGGAACTGAAAAGAGCCATACATATTGAGTTTGATGATGCACCTGATCATACTTGCTTCATTGAGTATGAAAATCTACCTCCCAGATGCAATAATTGCACAACTTATGGGCATGAGACTAACAAATGTCCAGCTGCTACAAATACATCTCAGCCAAGAGGGAGACAAGGGAGCCAAGATAAAAGCCAACCAAACTTCACTCAACCCCCTACTCCCTCATCTTGCACCAATCCCTCATCAACAGATAATCTTAAATCCCCCCCCCCTCCTCATGCTTCTAACCCCTCAGCTATCACCAACATACAGACAGATGGGCCATCCTCATCTGCTACTGTTACCCCTCCTCCTCCTCTGCTTTTGCTTCCACACATATGGATCCACCTGTGTCTGACCCCCGTTAAATCCCATGTCTCAACCTCCTCTTCTGCCTACTCCTCCTCAAGGCCTTCCCCTATCATTACACTTCCTTACCCCCCCCCCCCCCCCCACTTCTAACCCTCCTCAATCTCCCTCCCCTCCCTCTCAAAAATCCCCTCCTCTTGTCTCTCATACTACAAAAGCCACTATCAAATCCTCTCTTTTCTCCTCTATTGACAGAATCAATAAAGCCTACCAAAAAGAAAAAGGCCCCTTCCTCCCCCCCCCCCCCCCCCCCCCTCTTAAGGATGTGGATCTTCAATATGCCCAGGAAGTGTCCAGGTATGCTTCCTCAAGGCTGGAAAAAGAAATGCAATGGATTGAAAAATCGAAAACTGCTAAAAGAAATAGAAATAGAGCAAGCCAAAAAAGAGTCACCTTTGCTGATCAAAACTCCTTCCATGTACTGGAAAGCCTGGAAAACCCTCAACCTCATCCTGATGAACTGAATGCCCCTGAAGAACAAAGCTACATCACTGGCAAAGATATCAATTCAAGCTCTACAGGGAACTGCAATACACAAGATCATGGCACACATGGACAACTTAAGCTGACCTGTCATCCTGCTGATAAGGTAAGACGGAGTTGTAGATTGAACAAAGTGGGGATACAGAAACCACAGTTTTATAGTACAGAACAGGACTCTGAAGAGAGTAATTTGGACATAAATGATACTGCAGAAGGTTCAGAGAAAAGAAAAATGGTGCTGGGACTCAAGTACTGGCATGTTCAGGAATTGAGAAAAGATAGTGGCAATGAAAAAGGGCCTAGCACCCTTCAAAGACCTTCTAAATGATAATAGCTTAATGGAATGTAAGGGGTTGGAACAACACCCCTAAACAAAGAGTTGTGAGGGAGTTTCTAAGAGAAAAGAATATTGTCTTCTTGGGAATGCTAGAAAAAAAACTAGATACCAATAAACCAAATATCATTATGAACAAGGGCTTCAGGCAATGGAGTTTTCAGCATAATTTCGACCAAAGTAATGCTGGAAGAATTGTAGTTCTTTGGGATAACTTGAGGGTTGACTTCAGAGTACACATGATTACTGATCAGCTGATTAGTGGTGAGATTATTTGTAAAGTAACAGGTAAAAGTTTCCTCTTGGCTCAGGTTTATGGTCTCCACACAATTGTTAAAAGAAGAGGGTTGTGGAATGATTTGAGGATTGTGATAAATGACAAACCTGGGCCATGGATTGTACAGGGTGACTTCAATGCCATCATGAGGTCTTGTGAAAGGAAAAATGGATCTACTGTAACTGCTTATGAGATCTCAGATCTATGGGATGTATGTTTTGAGCTAGATCTCCATGATGCTACGAGCCAAGGGTTGGAACATACTTGGTTTCAAGGTCGAAAATCTTCTAAGATTGATAGGGTTATATGATAAATGGTGCTTGGGATTCTCAGAACCTACACTGCAATGCTAACTTCTTACTACCTAAACCTTCCTTTGATCATGTCCAAGTGGTTGTGGAGGTTTTGGATCAACAACAGTGTAAGAAAGGGCCCTTTAAGTATTTCAACATGTGGGAAAAAGCTGAGAACTTCCTCCAATTAGTGCATAAAAACTGGACTTACCAAGGTCAAGGCTCTGAGCAGTTCATATTGTGTAAACTTCTCCAGGGCTTAAAAAAAACCACTAAAATTCATCAACAAATCTCGGTTTTCTAACATCAAAGCAAGAGCTACAACTGGAGAGAAGGACTATGAAGCTACTTTTATGGCTGTAAGAAATGATCCATCCTCTGATGAACTTCTCCTAGCCTTAGATAAGTAAAAAAAAAAGGATATTAGACTCAAAGAGGCAGAGTTTAAATTCAATTCCTAGCTAGCTAAAGTTCGACATAGCTTTGAAAGAGACAGATGTACTTCCTATTTCCATGGAGAAATGAAAAAGAACATGAAAAGAAATCATGTGAGCTCCCTGATCAAGGAAGATGGAACTGAGACAATGTCTCTAGATGAAGTACCTTCACAGTTTGAGATCTTCTATAAAAACCTACTAGGGGAAGAATGTATGACTGAGGATGTTGTAAGGAGATACATTGTTAATGGAGGAGTACTGCTCAGTAATGAAAAGCATGCTGATTTGTTGAGACCTGTCACTGCAGAGGAAATTAAAGCCACACTTTGGAGTATTGGGGATGAAAAGTCGCCAGGACCTGATGGCTTCACCTCCAAGTTCTTCAAAGACACTCGGGACATCATTGGACAACAGCTCACACAGGCAGTCCTGGAGTTCTTCTCTTCTAGCAGTTTATTAAAGCAAACTAATCATACTTCAATCGCTCTTATTGCCAAAGCTAATAATGAAAAATGTGTCAATGATTTTAGACCTATTTCATGATGTAATGTCTCCTATAAAATCATCACTAAACTGCTTACGAGTAGACTTGGGCCTGTCCTTAAGGACATCATATCACCCTCACGGATTGGCTTCCTTGAAGGCAGAGCAATGTCTGAAAATATTATGCTCCTACAGGAACTTATTAGGAAATTTACAAGAAAGAGAATTAGCCCTAGATGCATCCTTAACCTTGATCTAAAGAAAGCTTATGACACCATCTCATGGAAGTTCATTACCCAAATGCTAATGCACCTAAATTTTCCTACTAAAGTTATTCATTGGCTAATGGAATGTGTGTGCTCTCCTACCTTCTCCATTAATATATATGGTAGTTTACATGGTTTCTTTCAAGGAAAAAGAGGTTTAAGGCAGGGTGATCCCATCTCCCCCTTGCTTTTTGTACTATCTGTTGATTATCTTTCAAGATTACTGAGGTGTAAAACTAGATTGCCAGAACTCAAATTTCACCCAAAATGTGATCTTTTAAAGATTACTCACCTTGCCTATGCTGATGATCTGATTTTGTTATCTAGAGGAGATAAAGCTTCTATGGGTATCCTGCTAGATTCTTTAGAACATTTCTCTGCAGTTTCTGGGCTACAAATCAGCCCCACAAAATCCTCCTACTTTCTTGCAGGTGTAAAAGCTGATGACAGATTATATTTGGCTAATAGAACGGGTTTCTCCCAAGGTGTTTTCCCATTTAGATATCTTGGAATTCCTATTTCCTCAAGAAAATTGACTGTCTCACAATTCTCTCCTCTCCTTGACAAGATGCTAACTAATATTAGCTAATGGAACACGAAAACATTGTCTTATGCAGGGAGAGTAGAATTGATCAGAACTATTCTACAAGGGATTCAGGCTTTTTGGTTCACAATTGTCCCTTCCCTGTCTACTCTTATTGATAATATCAATAGAATATGTGCAAAGTTCATAGGGAAATCTCATAGAATTAAATGGAAAGATGTATGCTTACCTAAGGATGAAGGTGGACTGGGTTAAAAGATCTAAAAATATAGAATGAGGCTTTTCTATCTCGACTTTTATGGGATATTATGAGGAAGAATGAGCCTCTGGATTAGAGGGATACACCACCAATATATACAACAAGGAAGTATTTGGAATTGGCAAGTTCATAATAAGAATGACTCCCCACTGATTAAGAAAATTTTGGCTATTAGAGATGCTCTTCCAACTTCGGCAGGTTCCATAGAGGTAGCAACACTTACACTGCAAAACTGGAGCCAAGGGGGAAAGTTCAGATTGAAGATTCATACAATTACTTCAGAAGAAAGGCCCCTAAGCCTCCTTGGCACTCACTGGTGTGGGACAAATCAATCATCCCCAAACACTCCTTCATATTATGGCTAGCAGCTAGAGGCAGGTTTGCAACAAATGACAAGATCAAAACAAGGGAAGTCCATCTAAATTGTCATTTTTGTAATCTTGCTTTGGAATCACATGAACACATCTTCTTTGCTTGTGAGCTATCTTCTGCTGCTTGGACACAGGTAAAGGATTGGCTTGGTATATGTCGTGGGATGAGCACCCTCAAGAGTGGATACAAGTGGTTAAAGAAATAAGCAAAAGGAAAAGGATGGCAATCCAAATCGAGAAGGGTGGGTTTTGCAGATACCATCTACCAAATCTGGAATGCAAGGAATGTAAAGGCTTTTGAAAACAAGAGCAAGAGTGCTGAGGAGATTGTGCATACAATCAAACTCCATGTTTATAAGGTTCTGCAGCATGATTTCTCCCTACGCTTCTCGTCTTCAAGGATCCTAGACCAGATTCATGTTCATCATAGTGAAGATCTCCCTACATGACGAGAAATGGTAATTGTGAAGACCCATTGAAGTGAAGATCACCCTCCGAGACCACAATATTACTGATTTCCAAAGGCTTATTCCTTTTTTCTTTGCCTTTGATGTATTTGGGTAACTTGTAGTAATGTAGCCTCGACTATTCTTGTAATAGCTACATTAGAATCTTAATTTTGGGTCTTTGGTATGCTAAAGTTTTGTGAGTGTAATTCTCTTGATGGCCGAGCCGAAGGGAGAATTATATTTACACAACATTAGGGTGTGGGTCCGACCTCCGATAGCCTTGGGTTGAAGAAACTGGAGTTGCACCGAACCTTGTGTTCAACACACCGCATAGATTGGAACAACTATATGTTGATTCCATGATTTTGGTATAGAGCCTTCATAGCCCACGGGCAAGGCTAACCTCCTCTCTACTTTGTAAATATTCCTTACTTTTCATTTTAATACAATTAACCTTTAAAATAAAAATAAAAAAGTCTCGTCCCGGAGACTAAAACCAAAACAAGGTAGGGGATGAAGTCGGAGTAGGTGAGTCCAGAAACCACTCCGTCGAACACGTAAGTGCCTCACAAGTGCCCCCATGAGAAACTCAGAGTGTCCTAGTCATGATCATAATACTTCCAAGGATCGTAGAAGGATGTAGTATGGGCCCTACCGCATCATACTACGGCTCCTGGGTCATATCATACTCAAAACATCGTAATGTCACCACTAGGTCTTAGCAATCAGCTACAGGTGCCCCCGTAGATGCTTGTATCCACTTCGCGGTTATGCCATCAAGATTGGCACTCTGTGGGCCAAGGCGGTTCGAGGACCCGATCATCCCGAGAAAGAAGAAGGCACCACCATGAATTCAAGCTTGTTGAAGGGTCAACGCCGAGGGTCTTGGAATCGGCGCCGAGGGTCCTGGGATCGCTTAGTCAATTGAGCTAATACTAGTTGATATATATCAATTGGCTAGGCGGGTCAATTGCTAAAAGAAAAGCCAAATCTTGCATATGTTCCTTGATTACCGTCAATCGCCGTTGACCTTCATGTGAAATTGATGCAAAAGCAATTGACGAAATGCTAATTAAGACTATTTAAATAGGCTTTCAAATTACCGCACAGTAGCACTTCCACTCGGATTGATTTTTCGATTCCAATAACGAAAGAGTAAATAGCATTGAATATACCAAAAAGTTAAACTCTTTGGAAAAGTAACTCCATCCTCCAAATTTTGCAAAAGTAGCAGTTGTGTTCGAAATATTGCAAAAATAGCAGGTGGATATGACTTTCTTTCACAAGTTAACTGTAATGATGGATTATTTTAAATTGAAGATCTGCAAGTGGTGGCAGAGGAGAGAGAGAGAGAGAGAGAGGAATTATTAAATGCATAGGATAGAGAGGAAAGAGAGAGAAGATCATCTTTTCGCAGAGGAGAGAGGAAAAGTGGAAGTGATGTCATTTAAGGTGGATCGAAAACACAGACAACCTAATGATCAGTTGTATGCCAACCAATAGGAAATACATGCCAGCAACTTAATATTATGTGTCGACTGAACGTTAAACCGTGTCAACAACTTAAGATCCCCATTGTATGATTCGTGAACTTTATGGATTTGTTAGCAATTCGTAGGCATTGAAATATCATTGACATGAAAATTTATTTTTATAGCACAAGTGTAGATATTGGTGGAACGTAAACCATAATAACTGTTGTGAGCCTAATCTGCCATGTTTTACTGTGACTTTTATATCGATTTCTGCATGCATTTCATTCATTCGGGCTAAGATAGTATAGAATCTATGTGGTTTATGTTTATTTGCCAAATTGTGGAATCTACACCAGTTTCTGTTTAATTTCGCAGAATTCGGAGCATTTTACAGCAACTCTAAAGAAGGTCAGAAAAGCTCGGAAAGCAACTACAGAAGTCCAGGATCCGAGAATACAGAACCAAGCTGAAGCCCAGGCTACTCGATCTCGAGTGGACTTTACTCGATCTCGAGTAGAAAGTCCGAGCAGCCTGGTCGACAAAGCCTGGTCGAGAGAGCTGAGCCAGACCAACCCGACTTCCGGAGCCTACTCGATCTCGAGTACCACTTGTCGAGATCGACGATGCCTCAGCGCCACACCCGGAGTCGAGAACGAAAGCTGATCGAGAAGCCGAGGACGAAGACGCCGAGCACAATCCTACTCGACCTCGACGAGACCTTGTCGAGATCAACGAGACAACCAGCGCCTGTCCGAGTCCTTGCCGAGGAGAAGCTACTCGACCAGAGAAGACCACACCCTACTCGACCTCGACGAGACCTAGTCGAGATCGACGAGCCTCGAGTCCAGATCCGAGCCTGTCGAGTAGAGCCACCCGAGAAGACCCAGTCGACATAGTCAGTCTAGTCGATCTCGATGAGCCCTTGTCGACATCGACGAGCACCGTGAACCAAGTCCGAGTCTGTCGAGCGCCAGCTAGCCGAGATGACGAAGCCGAGCTAGTCAACCCTACTCGAGATCGACCAGACCCTTGTCGAGATCGAGTAGACCTCCAGAGCCGCGTTACTCGGTTCGACGAATCCTACTCGACTTGGGATTGCTTGAGCGCGAAGATTGTTGACTTTATCCGAAAATATCAAGATCTACCATGAAGAAGAAAAGTTCTATCCATTGAAGACACTTTAGATATATTTCCTATTTTTGGATTTAATTATGTTATGTCTTTTATTTATCTTTAAAGTCTTAGATATAGTTTTAGATATAGATATAGATATTCTATCCTTGAGTAGCAAGGATTAGAAGGCTATAAATAAAGCCCTAGGGGCTGGTTTTTCATTCATTGAATTCAGACACAATTCAATTTCAGTAGGAGAAGTAGTAGGAGAGAGAGAGAGTGAGTGGCCAAGAGGAGTTTTGTGAAGCGAGAGCGGAATTGACTTCCTTTGGTTGTAAGCTCTATTTTATTTTATTAATGCAAGTTTATTTCCTTTTATTATTGATGTCTTTAATTATGATGAAGCGCGAGTAGTCCACCCACTTCTAGGGTTGGGGCGAGCCCGATGATAGCCATGCATATTTGAGGTAAAGATCCGACCTTTATCATGTTTTGAGCATTTTCCTACTTGTTGATGTGTTTATTGCCCATCTAATGGAGATCCATGCTAACAACTTGGATTATAAACATAAAATCGGTAGAGACAATTAGGGTTTCTTGAGAGAGTTGTCTAATTGTTGGAAAAGGCGAAAGCTTAGTCCTTTGATGCAATTCACATGATTATCTGTTTATCTCTGCCTTATGCATGTTTGGTTATCGTTGTTGCAAACCCCAATCTTGGAAGTCTTTTACATACAGTTTATTTCAAAAATCCCAAAAGCATTTGTTCTTTATTTTCTTTCGTTTTATTTTCTGCCCTCGTCGATCTCGACCAGCCCTTGGTCGACCTCGACTACTGATTCTCGACCCAGAGTCGCCGTAGCTTACTTGTGCAGGAAATCGACAAGACCAACCCGAGGTCGACAAGGACTGTACTCGATATCGAGTACCCCCTGGTCGATATCGACTAGCCTGTGCCAAGCTGCTGCGCTGTGTTCGACTGTCCGATCTTCTGTCGACTAACCCTAGTCGAGATCGAGGACCCTTTTGTCGACTTCTGTCCGTGAGATTTCTCCGCTACCTAGGATCCGCTGACACGCTTCCTCGAGGATCGATCCTGACTTCCCGCTGCTACATCAGGAGGAGGTCTTGTAATTATTTGCGTGGGCAGAATCTGGTTTGATTTATTTTGTTATATTTCATACTCGATTTCCTCTTACAACAATAACTGGCACGTAAATTTTATCTGGCACATAAGTTTGGACTTAGGTGCATTTCTGAGTCTCTGTCATTTATTGTTATATTCAGACTTGGGTTTATCTGTTAGAGTAAAAAAAAAAAGTTAGCACGGGATATACTTGTACTGGCACATAAATAGATGTTAATGGCACGAAGAACGTATTGACTAACATATAAGTCATGTATTTCTCTCTCTGTCTAGAAAATAATCTCACTTCAAAATATTTTTTTTCCCTAAACATATATAAAGTGGGTGTATATAGATAGATAAAATTACATTAAATTCAAAAATAAATTTATTTTTTAATTTTAACAAATGAAAATGGATGAAAATTAATTTAAAACAATTAAAATTTAAGACTCGACACTTGTCGATCTCCCATTTGACCCCCCTTCAAATTTGGTACCACTTGCCTCTATCTTCCCCTAACTTGTAATCGGATGAAATGGTGACCAAAATAATTGCAAAACTAGCAAATTCCCCCCCCCCCCCCCCCCACCTTTTGCAAATTTTCCACTAGCAATGCTAGTTTTGCAAACCCTCAATCTTTTTGGTATATTTATGCAATTTTTCCATAACGAAATATGGAGGGAATAAATATTGAAACACCTGTATTTGGTCAACAATGGCAGCTGCTTACAAAGTTGCCAATCAAAGTGACGTGGTATGATTTCATGAAAGTAAATTTCAAAGCATATGAAACGAATTTCATTCAGCAACTGCGGTTTGACCACAAAGTACCAATCACAAGTAATTTTGGTCGGACGAATATGAAACAGTGAGGGTTGAATATCAACTGCGGCTTGACCACAAAGTACCAATTGAAAGTACTTTTGATCGGACGAATATGAAACAATGAGGGTTGAATACGAAATTAGAGTAGCTCCTTCTTAATTTCAACGTGATTAATTCTAAAGCAAATTACAACTTAAATAGAAAAGATGCTAAATGAGATTGACTTCTTGCAAAGGAAACCATAGTTATCTCGCAATTAAAGTAAATAAAAATCCTAAGATAAATATTAATAATTCTATCAATTTAAAAATGACTAAAAATAGATAAAAACACTACTACATATAAGCATCTAATATATCACCCAAAAAAGTTATATTATCACTAAAATATGTTACATTAGGGGAAAAGGTAACACATTTTAGGGATTACATTTGCGGTCGTTGCATTTGCTGTAATGTAACTTTTTTTATTTGCAAAGGTAACATTGTTTCATTTGTGAAACCAAGTGTTACATTTGATGACAAAACTATTACATTTGATTTAAATGTTACATTTTAGTGAAAATGTTACCTTTGTAAGGTTTGTTACCTTTAATTAAAAATGTTACATATAACGAATAATGTTACATTTAAAAGAACAATGTTACTCTTAATTTCAACTATTATATTTAAATTAAATTTATTACAAAAGAAATGCACCTATTATTATATTGCAATAACATACATATATATTGATTTATTAAAAATACATAGAATAAATATAAGAATAACATTATGGAATAAATATTTAAAGTAACAACATGTTTATATACACTATCTCATCAAGAGATCGAGACTCCATGCTCCTAATTAACAAGTCCTGTATGAAGGTAGGCTAAATACAAAATAAAGACTATGTGATGAAGCTAAGCTACTGACGCAACCTCATTCTTGAATTCTTGTGTTGCTTGACCAGAGCTTTAGAGCAACCTCTTCACATCTACTTGTTCTCCAGTTCGTAAAATACCTTGTAGCTAGCCTTTAGAACACAATAAAGCCAAGAGATTTTGAATGCGCACATAAATATATCTACCTGAAATGAAATAGAGATTCCCACCTTATATACATTAATCCACCTTCTTCAACTTTATTTTTATAAGAGAAGCTGCTTGCTACAACGGTTAAGGGTGGTGTGTATGCATACCAAAGGTGTAAGTTGTTAGATGCAGCTTCAAGTTTTAAAACTCATATTGCCGCTTGATAAAAGTATCTCTAGAATCTAGCTATGACTTATCTGATTGTCTTCTCTAATTCTTAAATTTTGTCCTGCTAGATTTAACTAGCCATTAACAACCTGAAATGAAAAGAAAATTTGCGCAACAATAATCAGGCACATGCTTCTTTTCAAACAGAAGCATTTAAAAAAGCAAAATAGAAGCAAGAGACATCAATAAAACAAAATCCAAGGAAATGGCCTTCAAAGATCAAAAATAAGAGAAAGTACCACAAATATTCATGTCTCTTGTTAGCCTTCAATTTCATTAACAACTCACTTTAAGGCCTAGTAGAGGCCCTGGCCACCCAGGCTAGAGAATACTTCACCATCAGCCTAATGCAAAAGGTAATAATAATTCAAGCCATATGTTTCCATAAGATAAATATTATAACTCTTCTCTATTCTAATAACTCCATTCAGTACACAACATTAGGATCAACCACATATCTTTAGAGACACGTTTTATTTAATCAGAACCTCTGAAATATCATCTATTTATATAGCAATATAAATAATCATGATGTCTTTAAACCAACCCTTATTCACCACATCCATCTACATAAATATTATTACTTGGGATTTTCTTTCACAAAGACCATACTATTCATTACATGGACCTTATATGCACAAATAATTAAGTGCTCAAAATTTGTTTGGCACAATATGCTAATTGCTTATAATCAGTTTATAAGATGTTTGATTAGGAGCTTATAACATGAAAACTAGGCATCCTAAATAAGCACCTTATATAAAAATGAACCCTTCATTCGCTATATAAAAATATATGGATCAAGAGAGAAATGAAGCATACATGTGTCATTGTTAACAATAAGGACAACTGAAGCACCAACTTCGTATTTGCAGTGAAACTGCAATACCAGCTACCAAAATCAGTTAAGAATACAATGTCTTAGCAAATAGCTACAGAAACAAGGGAGATAACATTTTATATCATCAGCTTGCATCAACATCCCAGTAGTGTTTATGATCTAAAGGAACTCATAAAATTGAAAAAGACGCATATAAAAAACAAAAGCATCTCAGCCTCTTTATAGACAAGTCCTCTACTGAAATTGGAAATTAATCAAGATTCAAAATGAAAGCAACACTATCAAGACATAATCTCAAATGTTATAATACAAAAACATTAAAAAGACATTCATCATCGTAACATCTTATCGCTGCAATCCACATACAAGCATTGTTATTTCTCAATCAAAGGAGGACAGATAATTGTTGCACCAATTTTATCAAATAATTGCAAGTGTTATCAATATGAACTAGTATCAAATACTATTGCAAATATCTGACCTTGCTGAATAACACATAATCATTCACAAAGAAACTATAAATTTGTATTGTTGTGAAATGTTGTCAGCTAGTAAAAGCATGGATGGCCCCTAAAATAAACCTTACTTGAGGCTTGATGAATTAAAAGAAAAAATTATTAACTTCTTTACATTTACAAGCTAAATAGCTTATCTATCTTGTTATGTTCATTTAGCTAGGGGTTCTTTTCTGTCAATAAGTCAATAACAATTAAGGGAAAAGGTTTCCTTCAAAGAAAACCATGGGAAGATATCAAAAGCTATAGGAAGATATCAAAAGCTATGAAAGGGAAGCCATGGGAAAATATCAAAAGCTATTAAATGGAGATTAGAGAGAGCGGTAATAGTAGCTTCATCCCCTAACAAAGACAACGTAGATTAAGTTAAACATAATCAAATGAAGTTGCAAGGTCTTAAACAGGCAATTAGACAAAAAAAAAAGACAAGAAAAGTGATAACAGGGGACTTTTTTTCGGTGCAAGTTCCAACAAGCCTTCATCATCTAGCGATGCATAGGGCTGCCAAACAGTCGCAAAGAGAAACCCAACCAGGAGAATCCCTAGCTCACTTTCAATTGCTGGAAGGCCAAATATCTGATAAAGATCAAACACTTAACCAACCGATGTCACAAAACTGAAAGAAATGGAGAGGGTAAATAAAATGATATGCTAATAAACACCTCAGGTATATCATAAACAATGTCCAAATATCATTTATGAAGGTATCAATCAGGAACATATAATAAAAAAAGCATCTGAAACTTAACCAAAGTGGAATGATGCCTTACATTAAAACCCAAAAAGTCCACAAACCATTAGATTTGAACTAAGAAAAAAGATGATTATATTATTTGCCCTTAATCTCAGTTAGGTCATTGACAAGCACGGAATTAAGTTCTACCCAGTAGAATTGTAAGAACTCCAACCAAGCATGGCATGGATAAAATTCAGAGACCAATGGAAAAGGAAATGCCGAGTTCCATACTTTGATGACCAATGACAATCAATATTCAAACTAGCAAAGGTTGAAATGTAAAAAGCACACACTTAAAACTCACTTCTGATAGTTGAACCCACTTATATGAGATTTGAAGTTGAAAGCATGTCTTTTTAAAAGTTTATGTATAGCCTGTATACAGTTGGTTTAGAATGCTGGCATGGAATGATCCTGCACAACAGAAAAGGTCGAAATAAGATGCCCAACAAGATGCAGCATTGAAATGTAAAATAAAAGAAATGAATCTTCATTAACTTTTTTCCTCATTGTAAGTGCTAGAAATGGAAATAAAAGTAATGACATAATTGTCAAAAGGTCAATCAGAAAATGCCTATACTGCACTTCCTATTTGAATTTCAGAGGAATCCCTTGCAATTTTCTTAATAAATTCCATTCAACTAAGCTAGTGAGAAGGGAAACACAATAGACTACGCAAATGGGTGAACATAGGTCATCGAAATTCAAGCTCTTATAATCTTATTGCGACTTTGCAAGTTCTTTAATTCAAAAAGCACCTATTCCAGAGAAAAAAATCTAGCAAGCTCTTATTGTATATTCTTAAATTTAGCAAAGCCACACATTCATAGAATATTCAACAACCAAAAATTTAGGCCTGAAGTGAAAAATTCAGCATTACTAAATCAATTATGAATCAAAATCTATATCAAAATAACCCTATTTCAAACCCTGCACACTCAGAACGAAAGCCCTAATTCGTGGCCTCACCAACAAATCCAAAATCATAATTTATAGCATAACCCCCCAAATCAAAACCAAATTCTAGAACACTTATCTTGTAAACACATTGATGCACCATATATCTTGAACTCAAAAGAAAGAGGAACCATGAATATTCATGAGCAACTTATCTATATAAATGAAAAGGAGCGAAAAAAGAAAAAATGAGCTTGACTTGTTTGCTCGTTCTCAACCGCCTCAGGAAGATGTTTAAGAAAATGACTAGAAAATAAATTCCAAACCAAACAGATCAAAAACTAGCCAAATCGAGCAAAAAGCATAGGAAAAAAACCCTAAATTAGGAGACAAACGGGAGTAAAAGGGGCAGAGGGGCGAAGATGCAAATTGAACCACGTCAATGCACGAGCAAGAAAAGAATCACGTCAATAGAAGAGAAGGTATAGAGATGAATATGAAAAGGAGATGAGATTGTTTACCATGGTGGAACAAACCGAAGAGGGAATCAGCTGCTATTAGATTACCCTTCGAATTTTTATCAATTCAGGGTAAGAGGGATCTATATAGAGAAGTGAGAGGAATATGTGGAGAGGGAGGGATCAATCTGGACTGAGAGCTTCGTCTATCACTCTCAGGAGCCAGCCGCCGTCCGTTGGAGCATTGAGAGGGAGAGAGAGGGATGTGGGGAAAGGCGGTGGGTTTTAGGTTTAGAAAATAGACTGGTTAAAAGAGTCAAAGACGCACTCAAATTTGGAAAATACTTGGATGACTCCTATAAGGGTGACAATGGGGGTAATTATGTAAATTCCACAAAATAATTCAAATGGATAAAAGGAAAATAAAATCTGAAAAGTAAGTAATGAGTACCCTATTCTAGCCTAGGTTAATGAGTACCCTACTTTTCCTATCAAATGTATTTGAATTGTAAATTCACATTATATTCAATTACAAACTCTCAATATTCAAACTCTCAATCTCTCCAACTTTTCCTCACACATTTTGGCCGGAATGAGGAGTTAACTCGCCGGAATTTGTGGTGGATCGTCGGATTCAAGGTTTCCGATCACCGAACTCGCTTTCAATTTAAGGTATACTATTCTTTATCAGTTAATTTGAAGTCTGCATGTTGCTTTTGAATCTTCAATGGAGGAGGCGTTTTCATTTGTTTGAATCTTCAACGAAGTTTGCATGTTGCCTTTGAATCTTGAAGGATGTGAGAAACACTTGATTAACATTGATCGTGTATTAGGGTTCACGGATGTGACAAGTTGATTGAAGATTAGGGTATAAACAAACCGATTAGCCTCTTATTTTTCGAAATCGATTACCTGAGGTTAGGGTGCATTCGAATACAAGTTGATTGAAGATTAGTGATCGATTAATGTGGCAATATAGCTAAGAAGAGCTGTATATAAGTTGATTTGTGGCAATAGTATAACTGGACGCGGCTTGCCGATGGGCCTGCGGACACTGGACGCGGCTTGCCGATGGGCCTGCGGGCATTGGATAAAAACACATTTAATCATACATTCATTACGTCTTTTTGTCTTAACTTGGTTTCATCTTTCAATAACAGCCGGGTTCCTCCAAACTGGGACGATTGTTTGATCTTATCATCACTGATGAGTCAAGAACCAGGATTTGATCTTAACGTCGGATACGAGGACATTGGGTCCGACAACGACTCAGGTATATCTTACTCTATCAATTAATATTCCATTAACAATGGATGCATATGAATCAATTCCATGACATACCATATGTTGCATTCATTTGTGAATAATACGTACAGTTGGGTTGGAATCGCAAGACACCATTGTCGTGAGTTCGGATGATGACGCCGCAGAGGGTACGTCAATGAGTGGAGATCGGGTTGACATTGCTGTAAATGAAGGAGAGGGTGTCGATGTGCCACCGTTGGATCATGGTGTTGAAGCTGATGTTAATTGTCCAAAGGTCGGGCTGATTTTGGAACACGAATACGACGTGTTCGCATTCATCAATAGTTATGCTAAACGACAAGGATTTCAAACAAGAATTCGGACTTCCACCTTGTTAAAGGATGATGAAAGAGGCACTTGTGTGCTAGGTATGAATAATAGGCACAAGATGTTGAGGATAATATGTTCTAAAGGGGGTAAGTTTCAAACGAGGTCAAGGGACCTGAGGAAGGGGCCCACGTCGGCTATTACAGGGTGTAAGTTCGGGGTTTATGTTGTCCGTGAGAAACCGGGGGTGTGGAAGATAACTTCAGTTTCGCTTGAGCATAACCACGACTGCGTCTCGACGAATTCAAGATTCCTTCCAAATTATAGGATCATCACCGAAGGGAACAAGAGACGGATCTTAGACATGGATAGGGCGGGTGTGCCTATAGCTAAGAACTACACATCGTTTGTAATTGCAAGCGGGCACCACGAGAATGTTGATTTCAATGAGCGGGACCTTAGAAACCTAGTTTGCAAGGCCCGAAGAAAAGACATGGATCAGGGTGACTTCAATGCGATGAGGAAACATTTTGAAGAAATGTGTTCAAGCAACTCGAATTTTTTCTAAGCATACGATGTCGATGAAAAAAACACATTGAAGAATGTGTTTTGGGCAGACGAAAGGAGTCGAGCAGCGTATGCGGAGTTTGGTGACGTCGTCTTCTTCGATACGACGTACGTATCGAATAGATACAGGATGCCCTTTGCACCGTTCATCGGGGTTAACCACCACGGCCAGAGCATGTTGCTAGGATGTGCTTTACTTATCGGGGAAGAAATAGAGAACTTCGTATGGTTGTTTCGTACTTGGCTCAGGTGTATGTCCGAAAAGATGCCAACCGCAATCTTAACAGACCAATGTCAATCCATCGGTATGTTGTACGTTCCTCCGTCCAGTTATTTCTTAAAACATTGTAGGCGTGTTCTTTGTTAGTTTGTTATATCAATACATTGTAGCATGTAATTAGTTACTATAATGTAGGCTTTTAGCTATTGTAGGCTTGTAGCAACCTTACAACTTCGATCTGTGGCGTTTGTGTGCAGGAAACGCAGTGGGGCAGGTGTTTCCGAACACTCCACATCGGTGGTGCATATGGCATGTGATGCAAAATGCGCGAAAACATCTTAACAGTAAACCCCAGTGGAAGGGGGAGAATGGCATACGCAGTACACTCCGAGCGGCTCTAAACGATTCTCTAAGTATTGCGGAATTCGAAAATGCATGGTCGGAGATGCTGGACAAGTTCGATCTGCATAACAACAAGTGGTTATGTAATATGTATGAGAAGCGAAGCCGTTGGGTTCCTATCTACTTCAAGGACACATTTTGGGCCGGAATGTCGAGCACACAAAGGAGTGAAGGTATGAATCATTTCTTCAAACAGTTTGTCAACATCAATACTACTTTGAAGCTATTTGTTGAGCAGTACGGTCTTGCATTATCGAAGAGGGTATGGGAGGAGGAGACTGCTACATTTGCATCCATCAATAGTCCAATTCGGTGTATAACCGAGCATGTGTTTGAGCTCGTATTCCAGCGGTTGTACACTTCTGCGAAGTTTGCCGAGTTACAAAAGGAGGTGCAAAAGCTCGTGTACAACAATGCGGTTAAGGTTCTCGACTCCGGAGATGTGTGCGCTTACGAAATCGTCGTAAAGCAACCTACATACAGTGGTACACGATGCAAAACTTTTAAGGTTACGATGCATAAAGCCACGACGGACATAAAATGCGAGTGCAAGTGCTTTGAGTTTAGGGGGATATTGTGCACACACATTTTGCGTGTGATGAGTGAAGAGCAGATGGATTATGTACCTGATAGATATATTCTAAACCGTTGGCGGAAGGATATACCCCGGGGACACGTAGCGGTTGCGGTACCTTACTATGCCTTGCTTAAAAAGAAGCCTGACGCAATCGTGCGATATGAGAATATTCATAAGAAGGTCGATGCATTGGCTGGGTGCGCAATGAACAATCAGGACTTGTACACGGCGGTGATGGCTAAGCTTACAGAAGTCGAAGATATGGTAAAGGAGGCTTCAAGGGGGACGCATGGCCTGCATTTGCACAATATAGACGGCATTGGGATGGTGTATGGGCGGCGATCGATTCACCCGTGTGTAAACGTGGTGAACGAGGAGGACAGCCCTAGAGATACTGCACCAGCCCCTGTGGCAGATCCTGTTGACCGAAGGGGTAGAGGACTCGAAAGAAAAAGGAGGTTAGGGTATGAAAGGGAAAAGGCTCGAGAGCGTCAGCAGCAGCGAAGCATGGCAGGCAGTCCCGCATCGAGTCATGCAGGAGCAAGCTATGTTCAAAGCCAGTACAACAGGATCTCCTTGCCCATGCACCATCCGACCCTCATGTACAATCAGGTACATGGAAGAACCGTTTCGCATTTAACATACTAGCGATTCCATGATTGTTCGGTAGCTCATACTACAACTTTGTCGATTTGTTTGCTAGATGATGCATACACAAGCCTTCCAACAAAGTGGTGGAGCTCACACCGTACGCCATATTCCTTTGCGCATTACGCAGGTGAGTCGAATAGCTTATCATCGTGGGCTGACGATTATCAAAATTAATTAACTAATGGTTCTTATGCAGGTTGCCCAATCACAACATTCGGGATCATCGTCGATGCAGTCAATCCCGTTTCAACCCGAACGGAAGGTCAATGTCGCGGATCAGCTTCATTAATACACCGTTGTTATCGATCTTCGTGATTTTGTGTAGAAGGGCATGTTATGCATCTACAAATTAAGCAAACGGTTTACATCACCGTTGCTGTTGTCTTTGTGATTTTGTTTAGAAGGACATGTTATGCATCTACAAAGCAACAATTTATGATTTTAATTACAGTTATAATCCTATCAATGTAAGACATCAGTTTGTTTCAACTTTCATTTGATCACCGTTGTTTCAACTTTCATTTGTTGTATTCGGAATACAATACAACAACAGGAACTCGACAATTTTTAAGTTTTAAGGCCCAATCCCAACCATATTAAGCCCATTAAAAAAAGCCCAATCACCACCCTAGAATCTCAACATAAGCGGCACCTTCATCCCCACCCTGCCACTACTACCGTCTAGCGCCAAACAAAACTAAGAAATTGTCACAGATCGGAGTAACTGACAGCATATCGCGTCTCGCCTCTGTCTCGTTGGTTTGTTCACCAAATTTGTAAGTGTCGTCTTTAGATTTTGCATTGTTGTGGGTAGGAGTAGTTTTCGTACTCCGAATGCATTCATACGAGGTCGCCCCTCTCTCTTTCTCGCTGATTTCAACAATTTGATTTCATGATATCTTTTCAATTTGTGTTGTTTGTCGATTACTTTGCCGAACTTCATACATTAACCGTTATTGTAATGCAATTGTGCCCTGAATTAGACGAGTAGTTGGAATTACTTGTCTAGGTTAAATCGGATTTCATGTGCTTCGTGTGTGTTGCTTTGGATAATGATTCGAAATGGGGAATCGTTTTTCTGTCATGAGGGTTTTTAGGGTTCGTTTTGTTTTGGTGAAATTTTGCACTTTCTTAATCTCAGGCAGTTCTTTTCGTGGCGGGGATATTGTGCTGCTCTTTCGATTTTCTTTGTGATTTTGAATGCTTTCGGTTGTTCCAGGGATTTAGACAACATACTGCTCTGTCTGAAATGGCCCCGGATTATATGAAGCTTGTTACTCTTACTAAAGTGCAGAAGAAGAGGTGGGAGTCGTTAGCCAAGATAGATATCCTGCCCACCAAATTCTTTCATGTGCCTACACTGCAACGCCTTGGATTGTTCGATATTACATAGATGTTGTTGGATCAGTGCGGGTTGGGTGGTTTTTTGGAGAAATCTGCCCCAACATATAAAAGATATCTGCTGGAATTTCTCTCAACACTTGAGGTCCATGATGAGGACAATACGATTACCTTTAACCTGAATGACGTCGAGCGGAGACTGACCCATCTTGAGTTGCGGGAGATCATAGGGGTTTCACATCCACCTACAAGGAATTCGTTAAAGCCACCCCCTGATCTGATTGCAAAAGTTTGGGCTGCGGTCACAGGTTCTGAATTTGACAGTCGGAAGGGGGAAACGAACAGCAGGTTGATTCATCCATGCTTGATTTTGGTGCACAAAGTGTTTAGGATGGCTTTCATGGGTCAGAGTGAGATGAACAAGTTCACTGTCGCAGATTTGGGATGGTTCTGGACCTTGTTCGAAAGTAGTAATGCCGTTACTGATTGGGCTTCATTATTTCTTACAAGTTGTCTTCGAGAACAAGGGAGGCCGGCCTCTAAGGGGAAGTTAGCTATAGGAGGTATGATCACAATCATCGCCAGGCATTTCGAACAAGAACCGCCCGACTTGTTTTGTCCCCACAATGGTTCGCATTTGTTCGATGAAAAGAGCCTGATCACAGCCCAGGCACTGAGTCATCCAAATGTCGGGCCTGTGCATTGGAAAACACCCTCATACTTTACTCAAACCCTCTATTTACCCTGTAAACTCCCCTGTGGCCCAAGCCCTGCCGACTTCCGTATGCTGCCTCAGGGTGTGGATGATGCTGCCCCGATGGACACTGACGAACAACAATCAGCGAGAAGCCAGCACGCGAGAGGACCGCTTGTCATCCCCCGACAGACTGAGCCTGGTAGTTCAAGTTCATCTGGTACATGGGAGCAAGTGTTGGAAGGGATACAAGGAATTATCACCCGACAGACTGATACGGAGATGACACTTCGGGAGTTATTAGCCAGCCAACAGACAATTTTCAATATGGTCGCTCGTATGGAACACAGACAGGAATCTAGTGCCAGTGATTTACAAGACCTATCACTCTCAAATCGCTCAATCAACGAGAGGTTAGACGGAGTTGCTGCTGAGGTCGACGAACTTGCTGCTGAGGTCAATACACTCCGGGCCATTCAACAGTTGGTTGCTTTACGTGTTGAAAGATTCGACAATTACGCAGGTTCCAATTGGCCCAGTTATATCCCATATTCACCATCTGACGCTATGCTCACACGGATCACCACACGAGGCGAAACGAGAAAAAGTTGTTTCATCAAACCCCCAACTCTTCCTAGGCCTCCTCGTGGTCCTGGACCAAGCGGAGGAGATCGTGATGGCGGTCGGCCCTAGTGTTTCTATATGATGTTGGTTTATGTTTGTAGTTGTGTTTGAACTGATGAAATTTGACTAGTTGTATTGTTTGTGTCTGCTGTTGGTTTATGAGTCAAGACTCAATTTATGTTTGAACTTTTGCTGTTGAAATTTCAATATTAGTATGCTGTTGGTTTATGACACAGGGCACTGTTCATTTAACCTTGTTTTGAGTTGGACGGTTTGGACGTTTACTCTTGAAAGACATTGTACAAAAAAAAATGCCTATACCCGGAATCGAACGGTAGATCAACTGCCAGCAGCCCGCGGACCTACCCGCCGGGATATCTAAGAAGGTCTATTTTTATACAAAATAATGTCAAAACCATTGGACAATAAATACTGGCCTGTACCAAGAATCGAACCGTAGATCAAAGAGGAGGTGAAGTAAACATTATACCGCTGCGCCATCTACTCTTGTTGATTGTTTTAATCACCAACAATTTTTTATTGAGTTTATCTACGTAAATGAAGAACGGATAAGCAGGCAGCGAATTTACCCGCAGACTGCTACACCGAACCAAACCAAAATAAAATAGAAAATAGAAACCCGGGTCGAGTGAACCCTTCTTCCTCGTCCCTCTTCTCTTCTGCGTACAACTTGAACTACAACCCTCCCATGGAGGCGTTTATATTTTCGGCGTTAATTCAACACGTTTTAAACACGGATTCTATCCTAAATTAAATGTTATTCATGAATATACAATCAATTGGTGTTTTAAAGGAGGAATGGAGCCCCTATTCCGTCTAAATGAAAAAAACCTAACATTTGAAATTCATCAAATTGGCGTGGAGGATAAGACGTTTCCCACAAATTGATGAAGGACATTCAATCCTCTCGTCAATGGCAATTCAATGACCCCTTCAATACTCGGTTAGCCAAAATCCAAGCTTCGAACCTACTGTTTTAGGGAGGGAGAAGAAGCTGAACCAACTTTTTATAATGTGAATATATAATTGAAATCTGGGGGTTTTCTATAATGTGAATATACAATTTTATTCTTACCAATTCACCACCCTAGATTACTAAAGCTGAACCAACTTTTTAATTTTTGCCAAATCGGCACCCTAAACCATTATAATAATCAATTAATACTTATTTACATCCAACCTTATCTCTTAATTAGGTTGAAAACTTATTGTTTTATATAAACTAATATATCCAATATAAAACTTAGGGTTTAGGGTTTAGGGTTTAGGGTTTGGTGTTTAGGGTATTTTGATCGATCAAGATAGTTTAATTTGATCAAATATTTAAACTAAGATGCGAGGTTTATAAAATATATGTTCTCGATACATCAATAGAGTACTTTCATTGATCGAGCTAGTTTAATTTGATCAACATAGTTTTGACTTTCGAGATTTCTCATTAAGATTTGAAATCGAGATTACGATGAATAGTTTTGAGATTTGTCATTGAGATTTGAAATCAAGATTACTCTCTATAGTTTTGAGATTTGTCTCTGAGATTTGAATTTAAGATTAAGATCAATATCGATTTTTCATATATAGCGATTTTATATTTGAGAATTGAGAGTGGGAGTTTCTATTTCAGATTGATATTAAGTTTGAGATTGAGATCGCGATTAGAGATTTTAGATTTGTCACTGAGATTTGAAATCAAGATTAAGATATCAAGATCGACTTTTGATATTGATATTTTATATTTTAGAATTGAGAGTAAGATTTGATATCTGAGGAGTTAATGTTCGAGATGGAGATTTGAGATTGATATCGTGATTTGTTACTGAGATTGAGATCGAGATCGAAAATCGAGATTTGAGATAGAGAACAATATATATTGTTCTAATTTTATAGATAAACGATTTAAAAAATATAAAATCTGTAGTTCAATAAATAAGTGGTATAGAAATTTAAAAAAAATATCATACCAATAAATGTGTAAATAAATAAATTATATGTTTGCATATATTAAATAAAATTGAGAGTTGAGAGTGAGATTATCATTTTTTTTCCTTAGTTTATTTTTTGGCCTTAGTTTACAATAACGTAATTACTCTATAACATTAAGATAACGTAAATGACGATTATTGTAATAGCCCAGGTAAATATGATAAGTATAGTTTTATTTTGACGAATCACAATAACATAATTACTCTATAACATACATATATTCCTCCAATGTTTTATGTGAATTTCTTATGTATTTTTTTATACTCACTATTTCATCCTACTAACGTAAATGGATATACTGTATCCATTAAAGCATTTAAGTTTATAAAACTCGTTTACTGAATTTTGAAATAAATCAAATATAACTCGGAAATTATTGGAGAGTAAGTATAAATGTATAATTATATTCAAAATTGCAAGTTTCATTTGTATATTGAAAATGGTCTCGTTATTGGAAAATGGAGAAGGCAGGCCTACCAGCGGGTAGTCTGCGCCGTATGCTTTTCCCAATATGTATCTTTAAAAAAAAAAATTTATCATACAATTTATGGTATTGGTGTAACTTACTTCACAAGGATCCGGATTATGAGCCATTAGATTAATGTAAACGGACGATCAGGATGTGAATGTATAATTGAAATCTGGGGGTTTTCTATAATGTGAATATACAATTTTATTCTTACCAAATGACCACCCTAGATTACTAAAGCTGAACCAACTTTTTAATTTTTGCCAAATCGGCACCCTAAACCGTTATAATAATCAATTAATACTTATTTACATCCAACCTTATATCTTAATTAGGTTGAAAACTTATTGTTTTATTTAAACTAATATATCCGATATAAAACTTAGGGTTTAGGGGTTAGGGGTTAGGGTTTAGGGTTTAGGGTTTAGGGTTTAGGGTATTTTGATCGATCAAGATAGTTTAATTTGATCAAATATTTAAACTAAGATGCGAGGTTTATAAAATATATGTTCTCGATTCATCAATAGAGTACTTTCATTGATCGAGGTAGTTTAATTTGATCAACATAGTTTTGAGTTTTGAGATTTCTCATTAAGATTTGAAATCGAGATTACGATGAATAGTTTTGAGATTTGTCATTGAGATTTGAAATCAAGATTAATCTCTATAGTTTTGAGATTTATCTCTAACATTTGAATTTAAGATTAAGATCAAGATCGATTTTTCATATATAGAGATTTTATATTTGAGAATTGAGAGTGGGAGTTGCTATTTGAGATTGAGATTAAGTTTGAGATTGAGATCGCGATTAGAGATTTGAGATTTGTCACTGAGATTTGAAATCAAGATTAAGATGAAGATCGACTTTTGATTTTGATATTTTATATTTTAGAATTGAGAGTAACATTTGATATCCGAGGAGTTAATGTTTGAGATGGAGATTTGAGATTGATATCGAGATTTGTTACTGAGATTGAGATCGAGATCGAAAATCAAGATTTGAGATAGAGAACAATATATATTGTTCTAATTTTATAGATAAACGATTTAAAAAATATAAAACCTGTAGTTCAATAAATTAGTGGTATAGAAATTAAAAAAAAATATCATACAAATAAATGTGTAAATAAATAAATTATATGTTTGCATATATTAAATAAAATTGAGAGTTGAGAGTGAGATTATCATTTTTTTTACCTTAGTTTATTTTTCGGCCTTAGTTTACAATAACGTAATTACTCTATAACATTACGATAACGTAAATGACGATTATTGTAATAGCCCAGGTAAATATGATAAGTATAGTTATATTTTGACGAATCACAATAACATAATTACTCTATAACATACATATATTCCTCTAATGTTTTATGTGAATTTCTTATTTATTTTTTTATACTCACTATTTCATCCTACTAACGTAAATGGATATACTGTATCCATCAAAGCATTTAAGTTTATAAAACTCGTTTACTGAATTTTGAAATAAATTAAATATAACTCGGAAATTATTGGAGAGTAATTATAAATGTATAATTATATTCAAAATTGCAAGTTTCATGTGTATATTGAAAATGATATACTCCACTTTGATTTGATGTGTATGGTCACGTTATTGGAAAATGGAGAAGGCAGGCCTACCGGCGGGTAGTCTGCGCCGTATGCGTTTCCCAATATGTATCTTTAAAAAAAAATTATCATACAATTTATGTTATTGGTGTAAATTACTTCACACGGATCCGGATTATGAACCGTTAGATTAATGTAAATGGACGATCAGGATGTGAATGTATAATGGAGATATGGGGGTTTTCTATAATGTGAATATACAATTTTATTCTTACCAAATGACCACCCTAGATTACTAAAGCTGAACCAACTTTTTAATTTTTGCCAAATCGGCACCCTAAACCATTATAATAATCAATTAATACTTATTTACATCCAACCTTATCTCTTAATTAGGTTGAAAACTTATTTTTTTATATCAACTAATATGTCCAATATAAAACTTAGGGCTTAGGGTTTAGGGTTTAGGGTTTAGGGTTTAGGGTATTTTGATCGATCAAGATAGTTTAATTTGATCAAATATTTAAACTAAGATGCGAGGTTTATTAAATATATTTTCTCGATTCATCAATAGAGTACTTTCATTGGTCGAGGTAGTTTAATTTGATCAGCATAGTTTTGACTTTTGAGATTTCTCATTAAGATTTGAAATCGAGATTACGATGAATAGTTTTGAGATTTGTCATTGAGATTTGAAATCAAGATTAATCTCTATAGTTTTGAGATTTGTCTTTGAGATTTGAATTTAAGATTAAGATCAAGCTCGATTTGTCTTTGCTATTTGAGATTGAGATTACGTTTGAGATTGAGATTGCGATTAGAGATTTGAAATCAAGATTAAGATCAATTTATGATCAATAGTTTTGAGATTTGTCATTGAGATTTGAAATCAAGATTAAGATTTGAAATCGAGATTACGATCAATAGTTTTGAGATTTGTCATTGAGATTTGAAATCAAGATTAACATTACAATATACAATTATTTATCATACAATTTATGGTATTGGTGTAAATAACTTCACACGGATCCGGAGTATGAGCCGTTAGATTCTATGTAAACGGACAATCAGGATGTGAATGTATAATTGAAGTTTGGGGGTTTTCTATAATGTGAATATACAATTTTATTCTTACCAAATGACCACCCTTGATTACTACCTAAAATGTGATTCTTATATGTGTTTTTGCAATTATCAAACACATATGTCGTTTTCAAAACTAAAATGCGATTTTATAAAATATTAATTTGCTGAAAAACCTCTAAGGAGACAGATTAATAAGACTAGTTATTATTATATATAATAAAGGAGAAGTCCTATGTATCAAACTGAAAGATAATTAATGAGATTGAACCGAGAAGAATTATATCCTTAAGATAGTATAAATTTGTAATTAACCCGTAAACCCTAAAATTAATTCATTTTTTAGTTTAAATAAATACAGTATAATATTAACATGCATACATTTAACTCATTAACTTCTTTTGATAATTTTTTTTATACCAACTTACAAATAACAGTCACGTGAGGCGAAATCAATTGAGACGTTTTCTTTCCACTTTTTTTAATTTAAATAAATTTTGTGTTAAAATACTTGGTTAAATTCTTGTAAAAATATATCGATACATACTAATATTGAGTAACATATTATCTTAAGTACCTAATAATACATTGATATCTTATGAAACTGAGTATAATTTTATCTAAAGTATATAACAATATGTATATATCCATCAAAACATTTATATTTCTATATAACTTGTGTAATTAATTTGCATACACTGATAAAAATTATAACCCGGAGATTGATGGAGGGAAAAAAATTCAATCTCCAACGTTTTTAAAAACCTAAAGAAATTGGTATTGGTGTAAAGTAGTTAGCTTGGATGCCGAGCGTGGACCATTAGATCAGTGGAAACGGACGATCCAGATCTCTTCCCATCTCAGGATACTCTACATATAAAATGATGTTCAACATGTAAACACGGGATGTACATGCCCCAATGGTCACAATGTCTCCAATGCACTCCACCATCCCGATTTCGAATCCTGACAGGGGTATATAAAATCACCCTTTTTCTTCTATTTTTCTTTCTTTCACTCATTTTACTTTTTCGAATATTCTTCAATAAGTAAATGTGATTATCTATGTAAACTATGTAGCAGTCTGCGAATGTACCCACAGACTGCTACATAGTGAAGTTTGACGTCACTTTTGTATAAAAAAAAAGGAAGAATTTATGGTATTGGTGGACAAAACATCACAAGGATCCGCATTGTGGGCCGTTGGATGTCTATAAATGTATGTTCAAGATGTAAATATATGATTGCAATTTGGGTGTCTTCTAGAATGTGAATATAGTACAATTTTATTCTTACCAAATCACCACCCTAGATTACTATAGCTGACCCTACTTTTTAAGTTTTGCCAAATTGGCACCCTCAACCATTATAATCAACCCAATACTTAGTTACATCCAATATAATATCTTAATTTGGTAGGAACCTTATCATTTTAAATAAAATAATATATCCAATATAAAAAAAGAACACCATCGTATCTCCATATTGTTTTCACATAAGTTTTGAACAAAAACAAAGCACCATTTCATTAGCTTAATTATAACAACATTATATTAAACTATCAATTTTTTGTTCAAATTTGAAATTTGAACAAAAAAAGGAAAGTTGTCTTGTAGTTTGTTTGTCTATAAATACACATTGTATTGTACGTCATAACGCATCCTTTCTTCCAAATTCTACTTCTACAAACGGATTTCTTCACTCTTCACTTCCAAATACTGTCCTCACTCCAATGGCCCGTATATATAAGGAGCCATGGTTCGATGCAGAGGACAAGTATCAACTCAAGCGATTTCGCAAAGAGGAATTGGAAGAGATTTTATATGATGGAAGCCGCGAAGCCATGGACATTCTTCATCGTAGGATCTCAACATTGCGTGATAAAAAACACCGACTGCAGAAGGAGTATCCAGAACTTTGGGATAAAGTTGATATTAGGGACGACCATATTCAAGAGCTTATGGAAAAAATATCGGAGCTATCGACGGAGAACCACAAGTTGCGAGTGAAGATAGCGAAGATAGGGAAGATCATTAATGACGGGATCATGGACTAATATGTTTGTTATTGACGGGATCATGAACATTGCGTGTTGTTGTTTTATTTTGGCATATGGTTTTGAAGTTGTAGTTTTATTTTAGGTGTTGTCTTTGGTGTAATGTCATTTTAATTAATCAATGAAGTTCGACTCTTTTTTTTTAAAAAAGTATTGGGTTATATAGTTAGCCTTGTTACAAAAATGTTTTCATGTTTTCCGTTTAAGTACTTTAGTAATATATTTCTGCATTTAATTGTGTTCTTCTTTGCAATTATGTCTTAATATTAATATTAATAATCTCGATCATCAACAACAAATTAAAATAAATCAACATTTCCCCTTCATAAATATAAAAGTGTCAAGTGAAACCTCCAAAAATACATACTCCGTATTATAAACGTCCATGGTCTTACTCTCTTCTTTACCTACATACTACGTATTGTAAGCTCTTGAAAAAATAGAAGTTTTTATTTTGAAAAACTTCTTTATAAGTTGTCAACTCCATATGACAACTTCCTATAAAGCTGCAAAAGTCTCCCCTCGGCTGTGGTGTTTGAAAAATGAATCTTTCTTCCATCCGCAAACTATGTAGAACATAATCCTTATTTTCAAAATTAGAAAATTATATTTCTGCTATACAAAAGAAAATCATATACGGAGTATATTAATTTGTATAATCATCCTTTATATTTCAATATTTATCCAATATGTTTTTTCATGATAATAATTATACAAAATATATATAATTATTTATTCGGTGAATTTAACGATCATACGTTGTAGTTGTACATGCATGCATGTGAAATACCATACTCCGTATGTTCCAATGAGTTTGTTTTTATAAACTGATAACGTATTCAAGCACGGAACTAGTGGCGGGTTGGGATCCGCATCCGATCGCCCCATTTTTTACAAAAAGAAAAACAATAGGTAAAATAAATAATGCAAATTAAATCAATTAATATTTTTTTAAAATATGTTTTTTCATGAAAAAATTATACAAATATATATTACTAGTTATTTGTGATATAAATATATTGTTTGGAATTATTTGTATCATAAATATTTAACACAATTAATTTTGTGTTACATGAAAGGGTGTATATATATAGGTCTTATTTGAAATATATAAAAAAATTTATATAATTTGAGAAATATTTAAACGGAATATAAAAAGTTATATTTTGTGTAATTTTTATTAAAAAAATTCATTTACTAACTTTTTTTAAAAAATATTTCTAACTTTTATCAAAACTATAAAATTAAGTTATGTGTTATTTTTTATTTTAAAAATGATATTGATGTCTGGTGGTGATAGAAGCACATAGTAGTAAAAGTTTGGGTTATTTTTGTCACATTATAAAGTTCATGATGCTACATGCTCACCCCACCAAAGTTTGAGTTATATGAATTAGTTTTACCTTTTTTTAACTCATAATTTTAACCCTTTTTATGATTTTTTGGGTGTCCATACACTCTTTAACTAGTTAAAAAAATAAACAACCCATAGTGTTGTAGAAGATTTTCACCGGGTTGATTCTAAACAAATCAACCCTTACTGTGTCATTGGGTGTGACACAAAATTATTTGTGGTATTTTTACAACAACAACAACAACATTCCCACCTATTAAAAAGTTATAAAAAGTTATATGTTGTTTCACATGTAGAATGCAAATATGCTTTATATAATTTATTTTTTAAATAAAAAAACCACAATGTTTAATTGTGTCACATCCTAATTAGAATGTATATCTAATACTCCCCCCGTCCCACAATAGTTGTCTTTGGGCTATTCATGCACGTTTTTTAACGAGCTAAAAACTATATACAATTTCTATTTTTTAATTAATTTTCTAAAATAATTCTATACTTATTAGTAATATGTATGATATTATTTAAAAAAATCTAATAAAATGTTGATATTTTATATAGTTTTTTTAGCTTCTTAATAAAACGTACATGAATAATAAACGACATTTATTGTGGGACGGATGGAGTACAAAAGTACAACGTGCATGCGGGTCAATAACTCCCGTAAATATTTGCAACGCTCAAAACTATACACAAATGTGGAGGTTTGGTATTTCTTCAAAACAAGGTAAGACACATTCCCTACTTGTTTCCCTTACCAAGTAAACTCAACCGCCGCCCCCCCCCCCACCCCACACACACACACACCACATTCCCTATTTATACCCCTTTGGATGAAGATAGCATCCACAACGTAGTAGCTTGAAATCCATTGAATAACACACTCCATATATAGAAGTATGTACCTTCGTAATTAGTATTTATATATGTTGTTGTGTTTTGAAATACGTACACCAACCGTTTACGTTGATGCATGTTTGCATTGTTTTTTTTTTGCAGAATTTTATCCCGTAACAACGAAGGATGTCAAGATATGACATGTACCCTGGCCAACCGATCGAGGTGGTAGGCACGGACAACATGACCGGCTCGTTCGAGGAGGGGACCGTACACCGTGTAATAGGCGAATTGTATGTGGAGGTGGAGTACACTAACCGGACAGCTCGGGAGGGTATGCTTGAGCGAGAGGATGTCCACGCTTGTCTAGTTCGACCGATCTCGACTATGCCCGAATTCATATACCTAGGGTTCGTTGTGGGTGACGAGGTAGATATTTACGTTGAGGGTGTGTGGTGGCACACACATGTTGAGCTTGTAATAAGGGATGAGTATCGTGTTGTCTCCCCGGTTAATGGTTTAGCAACATGGGCAACCGCACCGTCCATGCGAGCCCACAACGAGTGGGTTGCTAATCGATGGAGTGTCAACCCGGTGTATTTCCCTTATGTAGAAGGTATAGACGTTGTATTTTATAAGTATATACCATGATCCCTTACTTCTTTTATCATGCAAACTGCGTACAGTTTCAATATATACGGGGTAATATATGCAGATCCACCATATCCCATTATGGATCACTATCAAGTCGGTACAATGGTGGAGGTCATGGGCTCGGGTCATGGCATTGTAGGCACATACTCTCCGGCCTTGGTACTGGACGTGTTAGCGTCAACATATGCTAGGGTGGAGTACATGTCTTTGTTGGCCGAGGACGGGAGAGAGGCCCTGCGGGAGGTCGTGCATCATTCCAAGATCAGGCCAGTGCCACCCCATATGGCTGTGGATGCAGCCGTCTTCGAGTACGGCGAGGTCAATGTTTGGACACGGGACATGTGGTGGCACGGCTACGCGACCAAGCGCAAGCGAGACGGTTCAATGTATCTCGTTCAATACGAACTCTACGAAAGAGGAACATGGTCGAAAACTTCTCACATCCGACTCCATGGAGAGTGGATGAATTCCGAGTGGGTGTTTGAGTGATCCCCGTGTTTGTTGGTTGTATGTCTTTGTGTTTTCTTCTATCAGTGTACGTGTTCACATTAGTGACGTTTTCAATCGATGTTTTAATTGTGTTGGGACTACAACGTACTCATCTTGAATTGGAACTATTTGTTAGCCATAACATATCCACAATAACCGACAATCATACATGATAATATGTAAACACCCACGTACTCGGAAAGATTAGGGTTGTGTTTCTATATAAATCGTTTAATTAATTTTCAAATACTGATAAAAATTATAACCCGCAGAATATTTGAGGGGAAAAAAAATAAAATGTCACCCTAGATTATAATTGTATTTTGAAGTTACATGTGTTCAAAACAATTAAGTTCCATGTGATTATTATTTATTAATCACGTTAGTAGCAGGCCGCCCGGCTATCAGCCGGCGTTGGAGAGTAGTTAGCATGGATTCTGAGTGTGTACCGTTAGATCAGTGTAAACGGACGATCAAGATCTCTTCCAGGTAAACGGTTACTCTATAAATAAAATATAGTAGGGAATGTAACTACGGGATGCACATACCCCAATGGTCACAACTTCTCCTATACGCTCCATCAACCCGGTTTCGAATCCTGGCAGCACTATGAATTCCCCCATTTTATTTTTGTTCTTTCTTTACTTCATTTTATTGTTTCCCAGTCTTCAATATTCATTGGAAAAAAATTTTAAGGGAACGTGACTAAGACATTGTATAATTAAAAATATTTAGAATCATGTCATATTTCTAAAAAAATCACAGTCCAATATAATAGCTAATATATTCAATTGAGTCAAAAAAAAAATATTAACGTTAATGACTTAATGGACATTGGATAAGGGAGAAGCAGGCCTACGCGCAGTCTGCGACATAGGCAAGATAGGCTGTCCCCAGTCCCCACTCCCCAAGAATGAGGTCTCTTTTGAAAAAAAAATTTCAAAAAAAAACAATTTATGGTATTGGTGTAAAATCCTTCACGTGGATCTGGCTTATGGGCCGTTAGATTGATGTAAACGGACGATCAAGATGTGATTCTTTCATAATGTGATTTATTATTATTATTATTAATGAGGGTTTGTTTTTTAGAATGTGAATTATTATCGATTGTTTTATAATGTGATTTTTTTTCCCGCTAAAATGTGATTATTGAAGATATGTTTTTATAATCATATCAACAAAAGTTATAAAATTATATAAATGTGCCCCACATATATACTTATAATGCCCACTACAATTTTATTCTTACCCAATCACCACCCTAGATTACTAAAGCTGACCCAAGTTTTTAAGAGTTTTGACAAATTGGCACCCTAAACCATTTTAATATGTATATATTAAAATTATTAGTAGTATTATCATCATTTATATTTTAATATAAGTTCATTTCATGTTTTCTTATTATAACCATTTCATTAGCTTAATAAATTTCAACTTTGACATTTGAAATTTGAACAAAAAAGGTAGAGTTGTCTTGTAGTTTGTCTGCCTATAAATACACATCGTATTGTATGACAGAACTCATCCCTTCTTTTCCAACTTCTACGTCAACAAAACATTTGTTCACTCTTCACTTCCTAATACTATTCGCACTCAAATGGCTCGTACATATAACGAGCCATGGTTCGATGCAGAGGACAAGTATCAACTCAAGCGATTTCAAAAAGAGGAGTTTGAAGAGATTTTATATGATGGAAGCCACGAAGCCATGGACATTCTTCGTCGTAGGATCTCAACTTTGCGTGATAAAAAACACCGATTGCAGAGGGAGAATCCACAACTCGAGGATCAAGTTGTTTCTAGGGACAACCATATTAAAGAGCTTACGGAAAAAATATCGGAGCTAGCGATGGAGAACCACAAGTTGCGCTTGAAGATAGCGAAGATAGGGAAGATAATTGACGGGAGCATGGACTAATATGTTTGTTATTGGTCGGTTGTTATGTTCCGAGTATCTTTCATTTCACATCGTATTTGACGTGTTTTTGTTGTATTTTGGCATATGGTTTTCAAGTTGGAGTTTTATTTTATGTGTTGTCGTTGGTGTAATGTCATTTTAATTAATCAAAAAATTTAAACAAAACATATGTTTTGGGTTACATATAGTTAATTAGCTTTATTTTTTCCGTTTTCTAGTTGTTCCGGTTTATCAATTTCATAATATATGTCTACATGTAATAGTGTTCCGTTTTGTTTTTTCATTATATGTATTAATATTAATATTAATAATCACCTTATCAAAAAATTTGAAGTAAAATAAATCAACAATTAAATGTAATAAATAAAAAAGTGTAAAGTGAAACCTCCATTTAAGATCTTGATGTAAAGCTCAATTGTCTATTCCATCGCAGATAAAAAACCAATTTCCTATAAAGCTGCATGTACTATCAACTTTTATCTTGATTTGATCCTCAACCCCCTATATAGTTTTATGATAAAAACAAAATTAAAAAAATTATATCTATGTTCTATAAATTAACCAAATCATAGTTACGTAACTAATTATATATATATATATATATATATATATATAAGTAGTTACCTATGATATTTGTGTTCTATAAATCTTTGTATAATATTATATCTATGTTCTATAAACCAATTTCCTATAAATCTTTGTATAATATTTTGATCCAATAACATATTTTCAAAATATTAACAAGCTTATCATCAGATAAAGATATATATGTTTTTTCCTAAAAAAATAATAAAATACATATATATATAAAGATATATATTATTTGATACGTAACTAATTATATATATATAAAAGTAGTTACCTATGATATTTTTTCGTGCAGGTGAAATACCATATTTTCCAACGATTTAACGTTAGAATGTAATTAAAAACAATACACTAACTTGTGTAAATATTTGAAAAAATGCAACGGTCAAACCAAATGTATAAACCAAGGATGAAAGTTAACCAAGGTTGAAATTTACAAATCCAATTTTTTTTTCCCTTTATTAGATACGGAGTAGGGAGTATCTTGTTGCAGACCTATGAGCAGACTGCTGATTTCCAAGAAAGTATCCTCTTGTATTTTAAACAAGTACAGAGTAATGGTTATTGTTATAAGATACGATTTTTTTGATTTCTATCCTAAATTATAATAATATGTTATAATATTATGTTTTTATATTATTAATATAAGATTTGTAAAGTCATATTTCAAAGTTGAAAAAATGCAACGGTCAAACCAAATGTGGATGTTAATAACCAAGGATGAAAGTTAACCAAGGTTGAAATTTACAAATCCAATTTTTTTCCCCTTTATTAGATACGGAGTATCTTGTTGCAGACCTATGAGCAGACTGCTGATTTCCAAGAAAGTATGCTCTTGTATTTTAAACAAGTACGGAGTAATGGTTATTGTTATAAGATACGATTTTTGTGATTTCTACCCTAAACTATAGTAATAATATGTTATAATATTATGTTTTTATATTATTAATATAAGATTTGTACAATTTTAAAAAATTAACAGAAATTAATTTCCTATTATGTGTGAGTACAAATCACCACTAAATTACCAAAGAGTAAGGAAATATATACTATCATATATATAGCTAGTCATCGTTAGGATTTGTGTTACTTATAAACTGTTGTCATATCGATGACTCGAATTTTGAAAGTTTTGAAAGTTAACCAGGGTGGAAATTAACATAACAACAGCATTTATTAACTTTCATATTATTTTTACATTAAAATATAAAGTAAATACAAGAATAGAAAAAAGGAAAATTTTGACCTAGTTGACCCGACGAATCCGACTTTCATATTATTTTTACATTAAAATATAAAGTAACTTTCATATTATTTTTACTTTCATATTATTCTAAGTGAAACGTGAATGAGATCGACCCGATTCCGACTCGAACTGACTAAGCACAAGTCAGAAATTTTGACCTAGTTGACCCGACGAATCCGACTCGAACCCGAATTGCTTTCTCTAGTTAGTAGTGGCATGATACAACCGTTAAGTTGTAGTTATAGGGTTTCTTTAAATATGTAAGTTTGTTGACTTAATTTGTTCATCAGATCAATGACATTGAGAAGAATGGTGTAAACACTCCTCTCTTCCAACAAGAGCATTGGACATTTCTTCAAATAATCTACATATCTATAGATATGTATATTAATTCTGGATATATGTATCCATTTTAATTAAGCGCACTCAATCACCCTAGCTATAGGCTAATTAATCTTGATTGCAAATGAACAAAACCCATTGGGATAGCTAAACTGCCCAATGAAATGCTTTGAAAAGAAGTAATGATTATTATGGTTTCATGTACACGCCTCATGCTGATATGGTGTATAAATTAGGGCATCCTATCAATCTTCTTCACACTTCAATCTTCTTCACACTTCAATCTTCTTCACCCATTTGTTTTCCTTCCCGAATCTGTTGGTAAGCTAAGATGGTGAAGAAAGCAAAAGCCACTCCCAAGTCCAAACCTTCTCCGAAAACTCCCGTTTCAACCTCCTCATCACCGAAGCTAGTAACACCCATATCCGCCCAAGGTATGGAGTACTACAATGAGAGTCTCGCTTCTAGACTCTCAACCATGGAGTACATGACCAAGGTGTTGTTCCAAAGGGCCATCAACACAGGTCACGGGCCGATTTTGAAGACCTTACTGACCGGGGACGTGCCCCTGGTGGACTTATTGTGGATGTTCGATGCCGAACATTCGAACATCAATGGGCCCGCTCTCAACGGTGACGAATGTAGCGGTACCCCATCCTCGAGGGTGGCCTTGCATAGGAGGCTCATGCTGGATAGCTCTCCGACGGCTGCACCCACTCAAACCACGAAGGCTACTACTGCTGGAAGTCCTCCGCCGGTGATTTATTTACCCTCGGTGCCGCCGAGTCCAACCAAGACGGTGGTCATCGACCTAGACGATGATTGATCGGTTTGTTTGAATTGGCGTTGGAGTCCAGCCATGCAGTACGTACGTCTACTAATTACGCATTATTAGGGTTCCTGTTAATTTGAATTCGCGATGGAGACAGCCCTCGCTATATTGTTATTTTCCTTTTCCGAGGGAGAGACATCCTTCCTCTATGCTTAATTAAGTACGTTGTACATTGTTTTCCAAATCATCAATGTACCTATCGGGATATATATATATATATATATATATATATATATATATATATATATATATATATATATATATATATATATATATTAATGGATGCATGGTGGTCATTTTGTTTAATTTCAACCCTCTTATACTATATTGTTTGTCATACCAATTTTGATAGAATTTAGGGAAAATATTGTTTGTACCTTAATCTAAAATATTCAACACATAGTTCAGTTGAGTGACTAGCTAATGAATTCACATGGAAGGTAGGGTTTCATTCATATACTGCGCGCGCGCCACAGCAATAGAATTATATGAGCACTATGATATACCAAAAGAAATTAGGGTTTCATATACCCACAGACAGATCAGCAGGACGCCTCCCTATCGGCAGACCGCCATCAAATCAACAGGCCGCTTTAGTTATTAACATTTTGTTAACAAACGAATCACATTTGTAGTAGATCATTCTACATAAATTTGACTATTTTATAGTCCTATAAAATAAGAAATTTTTGTCGTAATACTTTTTAAATGTACGTACACTAATAATTTCTCGATAAGATTATGTAAAATGAAAAGTTTTTATGTGGTACCTATTTCCAATAAATGATAGATATTAGCAAAGAAATGAAATGATAAGTTATGTAAATTGGAGAAATAGAAATTCAACTTTTGTTGTAATACTTATTTCCAATAAATGATAGATGTTAGCAAAGAAATGAAATGATAAGTTATGTAAATTGGAGAAATAGAAATTCAACTTTACTGTGTTAAAAACACGTGAATACATATATGACGTACCGACTTTTATAATATAAGCTAGTGAAATAAACAAAATTATAAATTATGTTCATTGATTACACTAAGTTAAATTATGTTCATTCATGACTTAAAATATTAATAAATATGATGTATGACCCAAAAAAAATACGAAAAAAAAAATTGAGAGAAAAAAAATACACATTATCAACCTATAAACCAAAAAATTACAAACTACTAATATATTCCCAATTTAAATAATATAAACTTTAAAAGTTGGATAATGAAAATCTTGTTATGTGTGGATATAATGATCAAATACTATCCTAATACTCTACCTATGAAAAAGAATTGATTGCAAAATACCAACACCCATTGGGCCAACATAACCGGCCACTTATATCCTTTGATTTGATTTAATTATTAATATTAATTTTTTTTATGTATACAACCCTCTAATTAGTAATTACACACCCCAACCGGAATTGCATATATATAGTACTTAATGAAGTGGATATTTAATTACCCATCAAAACTTCAAAATTTTTTATTATACCCAATCAAATAAATGAATAATGAAAAAATACAATGATATTTGGATTATATATATAACACACTTATTTGATTTTCAAATACTTACAAAAATTATTAACTTATAATGACCAAAAATAATTAATGTAATATTCAAATAATCACCATAACCCATACTAAATGAGGAAAATACGTGAATTATAAATATAAGTGAAATAAAAAAAATTATAAAAAAAACGTGAATTATAAATTATGCTCATTGATTACACTAAGTGAAAATTTAAAGAATTATAAACAAAATAAAGTGGACTTATAACTTAGGTCTTAGCCGAAAAGAAAAAAAATAATTAATTTAATATTCAAATAATCACCATAACCCATACTAAATGAGGAAAATAACCAATATTGATGTTTTAGTGGGTATATACCCAATTAATTAAGATTCCATGGTATATATATACCCATTTCCGATTATTGGAGTGTAATTATAATTATATATATATTGAATTGCAAAGTTAAGGTGTATATTCAAACTTATCATGTTTGATGTGTATAGACACAAAAAAAAAAAAAAAAAAAGGTAGTCATGTCATGTTATTGGAAGTTGGAGAATAGAGTAGCAGGCCTACACGCAGACAGCGACATAGGCTTTTCCCCCAAGAAAGAGGTCTCCTTACAAAAAATTAAAAAATAAAACAATTTATAGTATTGGTGGAAAATACTTCACATGGATATTTCGTTTGCTAGAGATCTACACTGTATTAATTTTTCATACTCCGTACTTTGCAAAAAAAAAACACGAATTAATTCCCAGAAAACGTGAATATATATATGACCGACTTTCCAATAAATGATAGATATTAGCAAAGAAATGGAAAATTCAACTTTACTATATATGTTAAAAAAACGTGAATATATATATGACCGACTTTTATAATATAAGTGAAATAAATAAAATTATAAAAAAAAACGTGAATTATAAATTATGTTCATTGATTATGCATAAGTTAAAATTTAAAGAATTATAAACAAAATAAAGTGGACTTATAACTTAGGTCTTAGCCGAAAAGAAAAAAAGAATTATATAGCAAAGCCTAGCCCTAGAGTGTAGGGTTAAGGGTTTGGGATTTGGGGTTTAGGGTTTAGGGTTTAGGGTTTAGGGTATTTTGATCTATAGAGGTGGTTTAATTTGATCAAATATTTTTTTCAAATATCTAAAGTAAATGCAAAGTTCGTTAAATATATTTTCTCGATTTATAAAGAGAGTACTTTGATTGATCGAGGAAGTTTAGTTTGATCAATAGAGTTTTGAGATTTGTAATTGAGATTTGAAATCAAGATTAAGATGAAGATCGACAATTTGAGATTGAGATTGTATATTTGAAAATTGAGAGTGAGGTTTGATATTTGAGATTGAGATTGAGTTTGAAATCGAGATTTGAGATTGAGATCGTGATTTGAGATTTTTCATTGAGATTTGAAATCAAGATAAAGATCAAGATCGACATTTGATATTGAGATTTTATATTTGTTAATTGAGGGTGAAATATGATATTTGAGATTGATATCAAGATTGAGATCGAGTTTTGAGATTGAGATTGCGATTTGAGATTTGTTATTGATATTTAAAATCAAGATTAAGATCAATATCGACTTTTGATATTGAGATTTTATATTTTAGAATTGAGAGTAAGATTTGATATTTAAGACCGAGTTAATGGTTGAGATCGAGATTTGAGATTGAGACCGAGATCAAAAATCGAGACGTGAGATTGAGAACAAGACTTATAAGTTCATAATTAAGTTTTATATCGCAGAATGTGAATAAATATTAAGTCTGTCTAAAAGATTATTGTATAAGATATACCTTTATAATCACATCAACATAAAGGTATAAACCCTGAAAATAAGATGTATAGTCATTTGATATAAAATTAAGCCCAACATATATACTTATAATTAAGATACAATTTTTGTGATTTGTATCCGAAATTATACTACTCCGTAATAATTTATCATATTACGGAGTAGTGTAATTTCGTTTCTGTAAAGTCGTATCATATGATTTTTATAAAATATGAATTCATTTCTGTAAAGTCGTATCATATGTATAACTCTATTCAAATGACGACCTTGATATTTAAAATTCAAATGGCTTTTAAAATTATTTAAAAGTTACCTAAGGTTGAAAATAAAATTTCAGTAATTAGTTAAATTTCAAATTATGTCAACTTTAATGTATAAATTAAAGTAAATATCTAGTAAAACGTGTGAAATATGGAAAAATGACTTAAAATATTAATAAATATGATGTATGACCCAAAAAAATACGAAAAAAAAAATTGAGAGAAAAAAAATACACATTATCAACCTATAAACCAAAAAATTACAAACTACTATTATATTCCCAATTTAAATAATATAAACTTTAAAAGTTGGATAATGCAAATCTTGTTATGTAAGGATATAATGATCAAATACTATCCTAATACTCTACCTATGGAAAAGAATTGATTGCAAAATACCAACACCCATTGGGCCAACATAACTGGTCACTTATATCCTTTGATTTGATTTAATTATTAATATTAATTTTTTTTCATGTATACAACCCTCTAATTAGTAATTACACACCCCAACCGGAATTGCATATATAGTACTTGATGAAGTGGATATTTAATTACCCATCAAAACTTCAAAAAATTTTATTATACCCAATCAAATAAATGAATAATGAAAAAATACAATGATATTTGGATTATATATATAACACACTTATTTGATTTTCAAATACTTACAAAAATTATTAACTTATAATGACCAAAAATAATTAATGTAATATTCAAATAATCACCATAACCCATACTAAATGAGGAAAATACGTGAATTATAAATATAAGTGAAATAAACAAAATTATAAAAAAAAAACGTGAATTATAAATTATGCTCATTCATTACACTAAGTGAAAATTTAAAGAATAATAAACAAAATAAAGTGGACTTATAACTTAGGTCTTAGCCGAAAAGAAAAAAAGAATTATATAGCAAAGCCTAGCCCTAGAGTGTAGTGTTAAGGGTTTGGGGTTTAGGGTTTAGGGTTTGGGATTTGGGGTTTAGGGTTTAGGGTTTAGGGTATTTTGATCTATAGAGGTGGTTTAATTTGATCAAATATTTTTTTCAAATATCTAAAGTAAATGCAAAGTTCGTTAAATATATTTTCTCGATTTATAAAGAGAGTACTTTTATAAAATATGATTTCGTTTGTGTAAAATCGCATCATATTTATAACTCTATTCAACTGATGACCTTGATATTTAAAAATCAAATGGTTTTTAAAATTATTTAAAAGTTACCTAAGGTTGAAAATCAAATTTCAGTAATTAGTTCAATTTCAAATTATGTCAACTTTAATGTATAAATTAAAGTAAATATCTACCTAAGGTTGATATAAATGTACACACAATATGAAAAAAGGACTTAAAATATTACAGTAATAAATATGACGTATGACCCAAAAAAAACGAAAAAAAATGATAGGAAAAAAATACACATTATCAACCTATAAACCACAAAATTACAAACTATTATTACAACCAAAAAATTACTCACAGTAGGGTTAAAGGTTTGGGGTTTGGGGTTTAGGGTTTGGGGTTTATGGTATTTTGATCGATAGAGGTGGTTTAATTTGATCAAATATTTTTTTCAAATATTTAAAGTAAATGCAAAGTTCGTTAAATATATTTTCTCGATTTATAAAGAGAGCACTTTGATTGATCGAGGAAGTTTAGTTTGATCAATAGAGTTTTGAGATTTGTAATTGAGATTTGAAATCAAGATTAAGATGAAGATCGACAATTTGAGATTGAGATTGTATATTTGAAAATTGAGAGTGAGGTTTGATATTTGAGATTGAGATTGAGTTTCAAATCGAGATTCGAGATTGAGATCGTGATTTGAGATTTTTCATCGAGATTTGAAATAAAGATTAAGATCAAGATCGACTTTTGATATTGAGATTTTATATTTGTTAATTGAGGGTGAAAGATGATATTTGAGATTGAAATTAAGATTGAGATCGAGTTTTGAGATTGAGATTGCGATTTGAGATTTGTCATTGAAATTTAAAATCAAGATTAAGATCAATATCGACTTTTGATATTGAGATTTTATATTTTTAGAATTGAGAGTAAGATTTGATATTTAAGTTGACCGAGTTAATGATGGTTGAGATCGAGATTTGAGATTGAGACCGAGATCAAAAATCGAGACGTGAGATTGAGAACAAGACTTATAAGTTCATAAGTTTTATATTGCAGAATGTGAATAAATATTAAGTCAGCCTAAAAGATGATTGTATAAGATATATCTTTATAATCACATCAACATAAAGGTATAAACCCTGAAAATAAGATGTACAGTCATTTGATATAAAATTAAGCCCAACATATATACTTATAATTAAGATACAATTTTTGTGACTTGTATCCGAAATTACACTACTCCGTAATAATTTATAATATTCATTTGTTATATATATTAGTAACATATGATTTTTATAAAATATGAATTCGTTTATGTAAAGTCGTATCATATGTATAACTCTATTCAAATGACGACCTTGATATTTAAAATTCAAATGGCTTTTAAAATTATTTAAAAGTTACCTAAGGTTGAAAATAAAATTTCAGTAATTAGTTAAATTTCAAATTATGTCAACTTTAATGTATAAATTAAAGTAAATATCTAGTAAAACGTGTGAAATATGGAAAAATGACTTAAAATATTAATAAACATGATGTATGACCCAAAAAAATACGGAAAAAAAATTGAGAGAAAAAAATACACATTATCAACCTAGAAACCAAAAAATTACAAACTACCATTATATTCCCAATGTAAATAATATAAACTTTAAAAGTTGGATTATGAAAATCTTGTTATGTGTGGATATAATTGTACCCCACCTACCCTAATACTCTACCTATGGAAAAGAATTGATTGCAAAATACCAACACCCATTGGGCCAACATAACTGGCCACTTAAATTCTTTGATTTGATCTAATTATTAATATTAAATTTTTTTTTACGTATACAACACTCTAATTAGTAATTACACACCCCAATCCCCTATTCCATTGACATGGTTTATAAATTAGGGCGTCCACTTCAACCTTCATTGCCAACCCTAATCTCCATATTTTTCTTATCATCCCAAACACCTTCCCCACACTTTTAGATGGTGAAGATAATCAAAATGTCCCCTCCTCCAACACCCGAATCCGACTCACCACCACTGATTCAAGTTGCTCCCATCTCCGCCCTAGAAGTCTCTCTCGGCATTTTATTACCTAGACTCTCAAAGCTTGAGACCATGACCAAGGCTATGTTTCGGAGGGCCATAAAAGATGGCCACGGGCAACTTATGAAGAGCTTGATCGTCGGCGAGGATCCACTCGTCGATTTGCTGTGGATGTTCGAGGTCGAACAGTTCATCCACAGTGGGACTCGATCCGCACGAGGTCCACGAACAAGGTCCCACGACAACAAAAGACTTCCAACCACCGAGGAGGAGCCTGATGAGGAGAGTTCCTCGACCACCACCAAAGAGGAGCCTGCTGCTGAGAGTTCCTCGAACACGACCACGACCAACGACCCGGAGCAGAGTCCAGCAACCAAGGAGACTAGTGAGCTCGATGGATTTAAACGTTTAGTAATTTAAGTTTCCATGTTTATTGATGATTTTGCGGGGTTTGAGATCAGTGAGATCGATGGCTTTGCTTTGCTTTGTTTCGTTTTGAATTCGCGAGAGAGACATCCTCTCGCTATGTTTTTATTTTCCTATTCCGTGGGAGAGACATCCTTCCTCTATGCTTAAGTAACTAGTTGTGTTTTCCAAATTATCACCCTACCGAAATATATTAATGAAGTCGATCAGTTTGTTTCAACACTACCCTAACCTCCTTCAATATTGGTATTCATATTCATACTTGTTAACTACAACATGCTTGAGAACAATGTTTATGTATATTTGAACACAAGAAATACCATGCTTATTTGACTAGGAAACACATTGAATGGAAAATGTTTGGATAGTGAACAATGTACGTTTGACTATGTAGTTTTTGAATGGTTACATTTCCCACAACTTCTTTAGTTCCTTAAACACTAGTGGTTTGTCATTCTCCCAAGGAATCACGTGGCCAGAATCGGTGTAATGAGCAGACTCCTGCACGGTAATTCTATGTTAGACTCTTGAGCTCGCGAAGATCGATGTTCAAGAAAAACAACCAATGCAAAGAATGTAGTGTTGACCCTCTCTCAAAACTGAATTTTTAAACAAAAACACGAAAGTCATATTCTTACCCAGCAGAACACCAACTTATTCTTTTTATCTCCCAAGATGTAGTCCACAATACTATCCAAGTTCCTCCTGTCAAACGCAACAATGACATGCAAGAGAATATAACACAAGATATAAAAGGCTTAAAAATGTGAGATGCAAGTTGGTAGAGAGCAGAAGCTACCCTATTTCAGGAGTACCTGGTTCTTGATGACCAAATCCCTACATTGAAATTTTCAAAGCAAAACTCAAGGAATTCATCAGCAAATCTCCTTTTAAACACTGGAAGACAGATTAAAAAAATGTTAGACATACTAAGAATGGAAATAACATGTTGAACTAAGGGTTGTGCGTATAACAACAACAGAAGGGGTCTACAAACAATGTAATTACCTGCTTTATTTGCAACCCTTTTCCCATAGGTGTATCCCGGTTTAGGGTCCGAAACAACGTCAGCTAGTAACCCATTCACATCAAGAATTAGAAGCTTTTTTTTCTCATTCCTGTCCTGGTTTCCTAAAGATATATCATCCTGGTAAGGCCTCTTCCCAGCATTCCTCCTACTACAAAAGAAGATGTTTTTATCCATCTAGTGTACAATATTCAGGACCACATAATTTATCACAAAAATGATGTAGTTTTCAAGGCTTGACAACTACAAACTAAGTTCTGATATTTTCACACCTACAGCAAAAACAGATTTCATGACAGTAAACACAATGGAGGAGAGCAATACCTGGATCGTCGCGCCATCCACACTGAAATCGAATTTGATATCTGAGAAATGAAACAAATTCGCATTACAAAATACAAAAATATCAAACTCTACAGATTTCGAATATACAAGGGACACAAATTTCATATTGTACAAACCTAATCTACAAACCCTAAATTCGGATTGTACAGGCCCTAATTTCAATTGTAGAGGCAAAGAACAACAAACCCTAAATCAACAAGTCAAAAATCGCCCAAATAAATGCACAAACCCTAATCCACAAGCCAAAGTCAAGAACGACAGACCCTAGATTTCGAATTTGCGATTGCCCATAGATTCCAACAAGCCAGATTCAAGAACGAGGAGAGAATAACGGGAGAAGAGAGAGCGTACCTGAGCGCAGAGAGAGCGAGCGAACAGATCAAGAGGAGAGCGTGATATCAGTAGCCCCTCAATCCTCATTATAAGAGAGAGCGTACCTGAGCGCAGGCTTATCGACAATCCGCTGTCTCTCACTATAACATCCCGCAGGCTTATCGGCAACCTGCTTTGCACAACATAACTTCCCGCAGGCTTATCGGCAATCCGCTTCCTCTCATTATAACTGCCCGCAGGATTATCGGCAATCCGCTTCCTCTCATTATAACTGCCCGCAGGCTTATCGGCAATCCGCCGTGTCTTATTTTCGTATAAAAAATAAATACATAATATACATTTGTGGAAAAACGAGATTAATTAGTGTAGTTATTAATTTATTAAAAACAGGTAAATAATTTTTAAAGAACATCTTATAAAAACGATATTTTGTAAGAATAGATTATAAACTTTTTTTTTAGCAAATAAACTTTATATATACACACTAACATTTCCGTAGGCCTATCGGCAATCCGATGCCTGTTATTTTATTTTTGTTCAATGTTTTCGTATTAAAACTAAAGCTTGATTATATTTCCATTAGTACTAATTTGTAGAATTTATAAAATGGGTAATTATATGGAAAAAGGATTCTAGAATTTATAAAACGAGAGTTGCAATTAATATTTTATACGGAGTATCGTTTTTAGCAAACATGTCGAAAGGTCAAACGACACTTATTAATTAACGGAGGGAGTATTATTATTCGAACCCCGGATATGGCCGCTCTTTATTTACAAATTCAAGGAGGGAGTATTATTATCAGGCGAACTCGGGATGTTATGATAATTCGATCCGGTATAAATAAAGGTCAAATAAATAACTTTACACTGTGCTTAATAAAAATGTGAATTATAAGACTGATTTTATTATATAAACAGAATTTAAAAAAAAACGTTAATTATAAATGAACAGTACAGTAGTAAGTTACAAAATACTAAAGAATTGTAAGAAAAATAAAGTTGAATTATAACTTAACCCAAAAAGAAAAGAATAGATGAATTAGAAAGGGGAGCCTAGTAACACCAAAAAAAAAAAAGGGGGAGCCTAGTCCTAGAGTATATAGCCTTTTAGAAAAAGCTAACCTATTTTCACTTATTTTCCTTTTTTCTTTAAATATATTTTCAAAATGACCTCCAAATACCCCTATTGTCATCCTTAAGGGAGTCATCGAATCATCTTCCCTCAAATTTTCACAAGCCGGGAATTATACCGCCAAGCACGAATCCAAATTTTTTTGGACGCACTAACAATTTGCTAATTGAATACAATAGTACTCCGGTATGTTTCTTTTATTTAAAAAATTGTTTTTTGATTTTTTTTTACATGAAAATGCATCAAATACCAATTTTTTCCGGCCATATAATAATAATAATAATAATAATAATAATAATAATAATAATAATAATTTGTGAATGATATTTTAGTACATAAATACCCTTACCTACTTACTTAATTAATTTTAAAAAAAATAAAATTATTATAAAAACATACGTTGTAATTGAATTTAAGTTATCTTTTACGTTTTTCTTACAACATGTAGTCTTTCATTTTCTGAGATTTAAATTGTAATTAATTTAGTTTTTAATATATATAATAAATAAACGCCATCATTTTAAATAGTGTTACAATAGAATGCAAAATGTGTTGCATATACAAAAGTGTTACATTATTTTAAATAATGTTACATCCCAATGTAACATATTTTGTGCTAATGTAAAAATTTGTTAATAGAGTTTAAAACATGTTACAATAGACACTAATGGTAACATTTTATACAAATGTTACATAAAATGTTACATAAAAAATGTTACATTAGGGCTTGAAATGTAGTAGTGAAATATTGTTTTCTTCATAAGAAAGGAAATAGATAATTCCCTCACTTTTATTTATCTAACTAATAAATAAAAATAGATAAATATATATAATAAATTATTCAAGAGGAACCGAGCAACCCTAAAAAACCCTCGGCACCCATCCAAGGACCCTCGACGTCGACCCTTCAACAAGCTTGAATCCATGGTGGTGCCTTGTTCTTTCTCGGGATGATCGGGTCCTCGAATCGCCTTGGCCCAATGAGGGCCAGTCTTGATGGCATCACACTGAGTGTCCTAACGAAAGCTCGGGTGGGAATTAGTTGCTTCAAAATTCGGAAGTTAGCAATTTTAGAAAATACTGTTCAAATCCTTCAAATTCGAGGTAAGCCAAATCATTCCCCGAATTCCCCAATCATCCTACCATCCACCTATAAGGGCTAATCTAATATTTTCTTCCTAGGTTCCAAGTCAGATTCACATTTCAACATTTTAATCTCAAGCAATTCTATCACAACTCATCATAGATATAGAAGAGCAATATGATCTTGAGATAAACAGCAGTTCATAACACATCAAAGATAGTCACATAGCATAATATCTAGCACATCATCATATCATCGAGGCTCATCACATCATATCACCAAGGATCTGCACACAACTACAAAGCATAAGCACGCCATCAAAGAGACACTACTAACAAATCCCAACAAACTAACTAGACATTCTCATCGCACTCGAGAGGTCAAGGTAATGTCTACGCTCGGCTCGACAAAGGATGCACCTGATCGACCATGACCCACCCGATTGCACGCGATCCTGGGTGACTCTCATATGCTCTCGAATATGACCCACCTGATCGACTGTCTCTCTAATGACCTCGGGCAACGACATAACTGTCTCTGTATGCTCGTCCTAACAAACCGGCGACGTGCATCGCCTCTTGTAAAAGATAACCTTCGACTAAAACATGATGTCATGGACGGAGGTTAAGGATGCGTTCCTTAACAAGTTCTTTCCTCTGGCTAAAACAGAAATGTTGCGGAAAAAGATCATGACTTTTATGCAAAAGCCTGGTGAGACGCTAGCGCAGGCATGAGAGTGGTACAAGAACCTTCGGCGATCCTGCCCTGCGCATGGGCAACCACCCTACGTCATCCAAAAGATCTTCTACAATTCCCTCAATGGGTAGAACAAGGAAAAAATCAAGTCTTACACTACCTATCGGTTCGTTGAGCTCACACCTACCGAGGCGTGGTCAATAATTGACAGGCTCGTAAACTTCGACAACACCTATGGGACTCCTGTGGCCTACGACTCAAGGCCTGCCCCATCCATGCCACTATATGAGCCTCCCAAAGAGATTGATCCTGATGTAAGGGCACAATTCAACAATGACCAGGTATGCCACCTTACAAAACAAGTTATGTTTCTTACTAATAACCAACCTTGTTTGGAGTGTGGGTCTGTTAGACAGAACACCACAGTCTGCCCACACGCCGATCAAGTTATGATTGCAGAAACACGTGAGGAGGCGCGCTACACGGGGAGTCCTAACTACTCAGGACAACATCAGCAATAGAATTGGAGTTATTATCGCCAATCCTAGTACCAAAGAGACCCCAAACATACAGAGCTCCTGAACATCTAGAATGGGAGCAGAAGAGAGACGAAATGCAACTTGTTCTCGACGAGTTGAGGAGGAATCACACCAAAAGTAAGCAATCCATCAATTTCATCAACACTGAGCTGCACGGCATCAACACTAGACTTGGGGAGATCAACATCTGGCGGAAGACTATGGATATCCAAATGGGTCAATTAGCTGCATCAGTTCCCGAACTGTCAGGATCACTCCCAGGATCATCCGAGCCTAATCCCAAAGGTAAGGTTGTTGAACACGTGGCTGCTATGAACTTAAGGAGTGAGCGTCAGCTGTAAACGCCCGAGAAAACGATAGAGGAGGAAGCTGCTCGAGACTAGTCGATATCGAATAACCTAGTTGACATTGACTCGGACCCACTCGACGTCGAGTCACCTGTCGATGTCGAGTCAACATCTCAGCAACCCCAATAGCCTAGCTCTCCACTCGATTTTCACTCTACACCAGTCGACATCGAGTCAACTCACTTGACATCAGCACCAAAGAAGAAGAAGACGTTGTCATTCCCAATAAAATCTTTGAAGGACCCAGCGGAGAAAAAGTTCAAGTGTTTTGTGAAGATGCTTCAAGGCCTTAACATCACTATACCCTTCACCGAAGCTCTTCATGAGATGTCATCTGATGTCAAGTTCCTTAAAGACATCTGGAGCAAGAAGCGGTCGATGGCTGAGATTGTAGAAGAATGCAGCAAGATGAAGCTTCCACAAAAGAGGCCAGTTCCAGGTAAGTTTGCTATAACTATTGGTTTTGTTCAACATCGTTTCAATGCACTTTGTGACTTATGAGAAAGCGTGAGCATCATGCCTCTATCCATCTGGTCCAAAGTAAAGATAAGAACTCTAGGGACTGTGGATGCCAGGCTGTACATGGCAAACAACACAATGGTTATCCCTACAGGCATGGTCGATGATGTACCCGTCCAAGTAGGTAAGTTCTTTGTCCCTGTTGATTTTCTTGTTATTGATATGGCAGAGGACCCTAATTTTCCCATTATTCTAAGTTGACAATTCTTAGCAATAGTCGACACCAACATAAGCGTAAGGAAGGGAGTGCTCACATTCACCATCAGCGATGAGGTCAAGTCTATAAAGGGAGGCTACATCACTTGCGGGGAGCCAAAGGTAAGAACTATTACCCCCGATGAGTTAGAGAAGAGGGCTATGGAAGCGCAAATGGAAGAAATCGTGACAATCTAGAACGAGCTCACTGCAAATCCAGTCGACGTCAACCCAAGTAACTCAATATCGACTAAACGTTTTCCATATTCTGTTCCAGGAACTAAGTATGGGGTTGATGTCGGGTCAACACATTTGACATCGAGTGAGCCACTCGACATCGACCCAAAAACAGAAGCCCTCCATCGACTACACTAGGAGCAGAAACACACTCGACGTTGAGTCTGTTGACTCGATGTGGACTCACCCAGGTCGACTCCTCTTCCCCACCATCGCCAGAACCCGAAGTTGATAGCAAACACTCGACATCGAGTCACACCCGTCGATCCACCTCCCCTTGACTCGACGCCACCACCAGAAGCACAATCTGACTAGACGTCGAATAAACCCCCTCGATGTTGAGTGACATCTCGGAAGCCGAATGAAGAAGATGTGAAGGTAAGCCGAGGTATGGATCTCTCTCCCCGATTTCAATTCGTGATTTATATATACATGTAAGAGGTTTGCCTTGGTATGAGCGCTTATGCAGGATATCCAATGATGATCCAAAGGACTACGAAGTAGGAGACATGATGTATGTCTCCAAATCCAAAAATAAATGGTTTCCAAATAAATTCAAAGAGAATAAGATGGGCCCATTCATAGTACACAAGATCCACTCGGGAGGGCTGCAACTTATGGACAAGAACGGAGTCTTATTTGAGGCCCAAACCACGTGGGCCCTGTACATGCCAGCTTGAGGATAAATGGATGAATTCGGCCTAGCGACTATAAAATCTAGAGCTTGTACCAAGTCTACTTAATTTGTAGGATTCTCAATACTTTTGGTTTTGAACTTGTTTTGTTTTGTTTTTTTTTTCTTTTTGTTTTTAGTCTAACACAGATGCAACAACAATGCGACGGGACTCAACATCGAGTCACAGACTCGACGTAGAGTGAGCCATATCGATTGAAGGAAGCTTATGGTCGACCGGGGAGCACTCTCAAGCTTGGAACACACCAGCCTGTAGTGCACCTGTTTTGAGTTTCACGACTATGTCTAGTAAGTTTCTTCATTTACCCTTGTTTTTATACAGTGATGACATTGTAATCTTAGTATGGGGTGAGATAAAGACTTACTTTGTGCATACTTATGTCATATTTCTCGAATTGCTCTATACATGGTACCTTTGGATATCTTTATCTGTCTATATGCTTCATATTTGAATCGAAAGTTTATTTTTTATCACCCCCATTTAATTTTTTTTATTAGTATCATGTAATCTTTTAAATTGAACTTAACGATGCAAAGTTTGATTCATTAGAGATGTAGCATGAAATTGCCTAGTAAAGGGAAGTCACAATGAAGTGCATTATTTCTTGAAAACCATGAGAGGAGGTAGATTTGATGTTGCTTTTGACATGTTGTACAATAAGAGGATGGAGACTTTATATTTTCCATATAATGCTCATTTTTATATTCCTAGCCATACCTATGCTTATTTACATCACAAAAGCCATATTATGAGCCTTACATTATTATGCTCCATATACTAAATACATATTGCCCATTTTTCTACTGTATTTTCTTATCCGGGGATTATGTTGAGAATGGAAGTTACTTTTGGAGATATTGTGAATGGTGTTGTTATTGTCATTATTGGAGTTTGGCAGGATGAATAACAGTTTATGGAAAATTAAATGAGTGAAAGAAAATCTGGTCAACTCAGGAGATAAAGGTAGATCGACCTTGCCTGCATTGATATGTTAGTTCCGCAAGATGGGACACATAGGTGAGGAGTCCGAAGCACTACGTATCCGGGGCCATTCATGATACCCATATTCGTGACTCGCGAGAAGGCAGTGCCAAGGTTAGAGAGGTAAAAGCATTATAGTGAAAAAACATTGAGCGATGAGATAAAGGTGAAAAATCAAATGAAGAAGTAATGCGGTATGAAAAGTTTGGAAATTACTCTATTTTCCCCGATCATTTGCACCACATGGCTAAATATATCCCACTTTAGCCTTTTACCCTTCTACTCCTTTTTTAGCTTAAATAAAGTCCTCTTGATTATTGTTGCTTTGTCGCAGGAAATTATTTTTTGCATAACCCTCCATTTATGTGTAGATGCTACTTTTATTCACATACATGGAATTAGTGACATTAGTACCTTTTTGATGATGTTAATTGATTGCAAGGTTATATAAGAATGAATCTATATGTTGAGAGTTTAATTGCTTCCCCTGTATGACCATAAAAAGTATTGCTTGAGGACAAGCAAGCTTAAGTATGGGGTGTTGATATGCGCTCAATTTGCCAAGTTTTTCACTTACATCTATTTCAATTTATGTCCGCATTTTATATTTCTGGGTTAGAATAGTACGAAATCTGTCTAGTTTATGCTTATCTGTCAATTATGGAGATCTACACAAGTTCTTCTTTTATTTCGCAGAATCTAGACATTTTTGGAGCAATTCGGAGAAGAGAAAATGAAGTTGTCAAACGATTCTGTCTTTACGTCTACTGAAGAGTCACTCGAAATCGACCCAGTGACTCGACATTGAGTAAGGATAGAGCCACACATCGAGCAGAAGCAAATGAGGATAAACTCGACTCGACATAAGGGAGTCGATATCGAGACCCACTGACCCGATATCGAGTGCTCACTCGACACACACTTGGAGACCCAAGATCAAGTGCAAGACAACTTGAGACCTGAAGACATGATTCTATGTCGAGTCACCTTACTCGATGTCGAGTGCCCTCCAGAATGTCCGACGCGCCTAGATCGAGTCTGAGTCCGAGGGGTATTTCTTCTATACTAAGCAAGGAATCTTTTATCAACTTTGAAGACATCTATCCTCTTTGGTAATTCCCATAATTACCATGTGGATTTTTTATTATTTTATTTATTTCAATTAAGGAACTTTTATCTTTTAGATAGATTTAGATATAGATAGATAAATTGCTCTTCTTGGGTAGCAAGGATTGAGCCCAATAAATAAAGCCCTATGAGCTGGTTTTTCATTCAAATTCTTCAATACACAAACAATATAGAGAGTAGACAGAGAGAGATTGGAGCCGGAGCCGGTTGGAGTCGTAAGAGTGAGAGCGATTTGTGGCTTTATTCGGTTGTAATCTTTCGAAGATAGTTTCAATTCATGTTATTTCTTTTATGTAAAAGATGATGTCTTCCGTTATGAGGCACAAGTAGTTCCCCTACTTCTAGGGCCGGGGTGAGCCCGACGATAGCCATGTATGTTTGTCAAAGGTATGATCGTTTCAAGCGATTTCATCATCTATCCCTATTTGCATAATTATTCTACGAAAGTAGTAGGTAAATCCTTATTTGTATTATTGAAGCAAAAGTGATCTTAATATGAATTTGGATTAATTATCAAAAAAGGTAGTAATACTTAGGGTTTATGCGAGAGCCTCTATCCACCTATTTGTTAATAACGAAAGTTATTTGATGAAAAACTTATTCCTTTTATAAAATTTGACATAATACTTGCATGGTTATTGTTGTGGAATAATGCCCCCTCTTTGGATGTTGTTTAGTTTATTCATTTATACAACAAAACCTGCGAATTTTCTGTTCATCTTTTCTATATTCATCCTTATATTCTTCGGATACTTTTCCGACATCCATTGGTTACGTTCTTAGTTTCTGCAGAGACTCAACATCTACTCCTCGGTCGACAACAAGTGAAGACTAACCCTACATCGAGTCGTACTCCTCGTCGAGTCCCTTTGTATTTGTTGTGCAGGAACTGAACTCGACAATGACTGTTATCTGACTCGATGTCGACTAACCTTGTTGATATCGAGTGAACCCTGAGTCGATCTCGAACATGATTTTTTCCCTGCTTAGGATCCGCTGACACGCTTCCTTGTGGATTCGATCCTGATTCCTTTCCACTACAACGGGAGAAAGTCTTGTAATTTTATTTATGTGGTTTAGGGATTGGTTTGCATTTATTTTATAATTGTTTAATCAATTCTTCTTCCTAACAGTCTGCAACTCGCGTCAAAAGATGTTCAAGTGAACTTTATTCAAGTAAGTTGAGGTGTTGATAGATCGGAGCCATTCATGACACCCATGTTTGTGACTCACAAAAGGAATACAACAAGGCAGAAAGAAAGCAAAGCAAGAAAAGAAAAGAAAGAAAAAAAAAGAAGAAAGAAAACGATAAAACAAAATAAAGAGAAAAAAGGAAACAAAAAGGGATGTGAATTCTAGAGCCAGATTTCTTATTTTCTTTATTATTTCCCGCAAGTAATCGTAATTCGGTGGAGATGTGGTTATATTGTTGTCAATGTCTACGAGCTTAGTGCATTTTGGATTTAGTTGAGAGTTAAACTGAAAAGCCTAAACACAGGAGAGCATGAGTGCAACACATAGTCCTGGTAAGGTTGGATGATTTCTATTTCTAAGCTTTGTTTACTTAAATACTTGCTAGGATGTTCGTTTGCTAGATTTATGTTTGCACTTGATATGATGTTGCTTTTTGATGAGGTTGAGAATTCACTACTAGAAATCTGTTATTTAACATCGGTACATTAACATCGGTCAGAAAAACCTGCCATGTAAAACCATTTATTTGACGTCGATTGATAAATTTGTGATGTTAAAAATAAAACAGACATCACATTATTTTTTAACCGATGTTAAAAATACGTTTTTGGAAAAAAAAATAAGCGGTACAAATCCCGCCCATATGAAATACAAGCGAAATAATTCAACTCTTGAAAAAATTTTAAGAAAAAAGGAACACTTTTCATTGCCCCTCCATTCCATCTTCATTCCCTCTTCCAAACCCCAACCGAGCCTCCCGAGTCCCTGCGACAGCGGAAGCCCGCTTCCTCCTCCTCCACCCTGTTCACCCCTAACCCCTTCCTCCTCCAATTTCGTCGGTTTTCGAACTGAGGGTGGCTCCGGTGGGGATGTTGGCTCTCCGGCGAAATCCTGCTTCTTGTCTCTCGTTCCCATCTTCCAGCAGCGAAAGCCCTTCATTCTCGATGTCAGATCCTTAATATCTTCTCTGTCTTCCTTCGAACTCGAACGCTAATCTCTCTGTCTCACCTGGTTCTCTCGCTTCTCCCCTCATCTTTTACAATCGACCAAAGATGAAGTGCTCAGCCCCAACCCGCCTCCCATGACGTTTGCCCTCTTCTCGATCTCTCTGTGTCCTCACGACCTACTCGATTCACCGATTCCTAGCCAATCAAGGACAAGAGTGTATGTAGACAACCTGCAAGCACAACTGTGACAAGTGTCCTTAGCCTACTACGAATTTGCCACCTAAGAAGGTGAACACCTTATTCTATGGTTTCGCTCCTTTTTGGATGAAATTGATTTGTTTTGATTTAGGGTTTAAACTAGGGTAGGGTTCATAGTCCATAAATGATAAATTTGAGTGGAAGTATGGAACTGAGCACACACCCTAACCCTAGTTTATGGATCTGAGCACAAGCCCTAACCCTATTTGGGGCTTCATCTCCTAATCTTAATTCTTGTTCATTTATCTTAAACAATTTGTATCAATTGCTTGCTTTTGAGTTTTGGAATATTGATTTTGTGAGTTTGGAATGGTAGGGAGTTGATTGAGATTTGAGTTTGTTGAGATCTGTGTGCAATAGATTTCTTATGACCATACAAATAATTTCTGTGTTAGTATCAGGTTTTTATTCTCAGAGTTTGTACTCAACCAATATGATTTGAATTAGTTTGTCCTTACTGAGTATAATCAAGTAGATTTTAGGGTTTAGTAGTTTCAATTTATGATAGATTTCCAAACTTAACCTGGAACTTGACTCTCCGGTGAGTGGTAAAATCATGTACCTGCAAATTGGAATGTTTGTATTGGTGGATGTCCTTTTTTGAGGTGTTATGCTTAGACTTTGGAGATTGGGTAGATAATAATGACTATAAAGAAGGGTCTGCAGTATAGGAGATATAAGAATAAAGATCTGTAACTAATGCTTTGAGGGATCATCTTAATGTCATCTGTTTGAAACATTATTTCTGGGTTAATAATGATGTATATTTCTATGTTTACTAATGACTTAATGACACAAAGCTTAAATACATTTAAATACTAACATATTTGTTCAACTGGAGAGGTTGCTTAAATATTCAATTCACAAATAGGTACATGCCAAGGAGTGATTGCATTGAACCTGGAGGATGGGACAATACATCGTTTCCATTCTGCATCAACTATCTTGGCCACTGAGGTATTCATTCATTTTTACGTTCTTGACAGTTATCCTCTTAACTTCTGTCACTTCCCCTCCTATTCTCAAATTGTAATTTTATTTCCTTCTGAAATGTTCCGGGGATATTCCCGAGCTTATTTTTCTGCAGCTTCAGCTCATACATATACTGGAGATGGCAATGCTATGGTTGCACGAGATGGCCTTCCACTTCAGGTCTGTGCATTTTTACTGATACAAGGAAACTGAATTGGTTGTCTGGCTGCATGAGATAGCAATGCTATATGTCATTAATTATTATCCTTTTTTCTTGTAGGATCTTGAATTTGTCCAATTCTACCCAACTGGTATATATGATGCAGGATGTGTCATTACCGAAGGTATTTTTTTCTGTCAAATGAAATATATCTGTTTATAATGTGATTGAAGTGGTGAATTTATGGTTTTAACGTAATAGCAAAATAGCAAAGTCAAATACATCAAAGCAAAAAGGAATAAGACCTTAATCTTTTTCTTATATTTCATATGATCTTGAGAAAATGGAATAAGACCTTAACCTTAATCTTTTTCTTATATTTCTACTAAAAAAACACATCACTTATGATTTTGAGCAAGTTGCTGTTAATTTATGTTTGAATATGGATTTGATTTTGAGCAAGTTGCTGTTGTCTGTGCGTAAGTCCCTGAAATCTATTGTTACACTTGTTTCATATTCTTCATACGTACATTGCACATGTGGGTACTGGTTATGTCGTTCCTTAATGCCATTTCATATTCTTCATGTCTTGCTACTTCTTTTGTTACATTGCTTTCTAATCAGCCTTTTCCTGCTCTAGGTTGCTAGTGCAGGCTATGGTGATGATCATACTACAGCTATTGATATCCTGGAAAGAAAAAGATATGCAAATGGATTAGTAGTTTCTATTATTCTAAGATCCTTCGATTTTGAAAGACGTAGACGCCAGGATGAGGTAAGAACATTTTTACCGTCAAGTCTATCAGGCAGACGTATTTTTAGATCTAAGAGATGGGTTGTTTGGCCTAGTAATGATATCTTATTTGGAATGAGCTTACCTCTAGTCTGCGGAAGTATGTATCGGCCAGGTACATCTTGCAGCTCCTTTAGCCATCGTATCCATGTCAGAGGTTTTTTCGGAAGTGTTTCTGTTTTAAACATTCAGTAATAGGCTAGGAGCCAGAATCTGGTTTAAGGATATCCCTAGTTGTAACAAATATTTTCAAGAAAAAAGCTTGACTTTTTGTTTCATGGGAGTTATTTTCTTATCCTTTTTGGGTTATAGGAGGACAGCTGAATGGCGTCATGATGCTTTATTGAAGAGGCTGGTGGATAACAAAGAAGATGAAGGTACTCATAGTCAAGCCTTTTGATAAGATCCTTTGGTTTTTCTTTTGCATATCTTTTACATTTGGATGTAATTGCTTATGGTAATGCATTTATTTTCTGTTTTCTGATAAATTAAGAAGAGACTCACTGAAAATCCTCTTTAGCATATTGCACAGCCCGTTCCTAGTGCAGTCACACAGCCTGTTCAAAGTGCAGCAGCATAGCCTTTTCAAAATGGAGCCTTGCAGTCCATTCAAAGTGCTGCTGCTCAGCCTGTTCATGCTGCAACCATACAACCTGTTCATACTGCAGTTGTACTGCCTGTTCGGAGAATAATGACAGCTGAAGTGAAGCATTGCTTAATTAGTGAACTGGAATCTCTGCTAGGAGAACTGCCATAACATATAATTAATTTCTTGAAGGAAAACTGTTCTAATGGAGCAGAAGTTGGAGAGGATGAAATCGAGATTGACCTAGATGCACTTACTTAGTGATGAAACTTTGTTTCAATTACGAAAGCTATTGGATGATTACCTCCAAGATAAACAAAAGTGCAATGCTAAAATGACAGCCATGTGAAATAGAGGTACCTGGCTTTGTATTCGTGACTTGAAATTCTACTCTTCTTCTTGACAGCAGCGCTAAAAATTCCACTGATTCGCCTTCTTGAGTAATGTCTCTTTGAATTGGTCCTAATGAGCATGCTAGTGACATTTCTTTGTGCATTTTATTTATTTATTTTTGTAGTTACATCATGGATCAGGTATGAGTAATTCATCAATGCAAGCGGGCAAAGGTGGGTTATCAGTTTGATGATTTAGTCTAAAAAAATTACTAATAATATTAGTAATGTGTGTCTTTTCTTCCTTTGATTTTTGAATTTGCCCCTTTGAAGGAAATGAACCTGCTGACGAAGAAATTGATATTGGTGGAAGCGAACCTTTTGTTTCAACCTATCCTTTAGTTGAGATTGACAAGGATTTGGATCAGAGAAGTGGTATGTAGTATATCATTTGTAATCTTTGCTTTAAATGGTTGTGTTTTTTCACCCCCTGATGTTACTCTTTAGTGCATACTTATGGCTTTCACTTTTCACTTTTCACTTGGTCATTCATTCACTTTTACACAAGTTAGATACTAACATTTCATAAAATTGTTTATTCTCTATATATCTTGCACCAACAAGGGCAAGTTTTGTAAGCTTCACACTATTGTCTTTTGCTATTAGTTTATTTCCATTGTTTCTTTGCTTCTTAATTTTGACATGCTCTTTTGGTTATTATGTAAGAACATTCTATCTAACTTAAAGCCTATTAGCTCAAATGGTAGAGCGTTGCGTTCAAACACAAAGATGCGGGTTCAAATCCCGCATAGGCTACGATAATAAAAAAAACCCGCAAATATGTCATTTAACATCGGGTAATAATCGATGTCTTTGGAAAAACAAAATCGATGTCTATGTGGGGGATGTAAAAAGTCAAAAGTTTTTCACATCGGCCAGAACCCGATGTATTTGTATGTTACAACATCAGTTATATTTTATAACTGATGTTAAAGGATAACAAAGACATCGGATTTAAATATAAACGATGTTATAACATACAAAGACATCGGGTTCTGGCCGATGTGAAAAACTTTTGACTTTTTACATCCCCCACATAGACATCGATTTTTTTTTGAAAGACATCGGCTATTACCCGATGTTAAATAACAAATTTCTAGCAGTGCTTGAAGGGTTTTTCTGTGGGGTGCATTGATTCATGTTTATTCTATCATTGCTTGAGGACAAGCAAAGGTTAAGTGTGGGGGAATTTGATAATGCATATATTAGACATGCATTATAGGCATTTTTAGCTTAGTTAGGTTGCATTTGGTGCAAGATTCACAGTTAAATTGCATCTTATGATTATTTTGGAAGAGTTCGGATTCTGCGTGAATTTGTGTTTATTTTGCAGAGTTGGATTCGAAAGTCACAAAACGATGCAAGGACTTTGGATTGGACACAAGGAGCGAGTGGAAAGGCAAGAGAATGTGAGGAGCTAATCAGATGCGGCAAGAAGGAGTCGCGACGTTGTGATGCAGCGGTCGCGGCACGCAAGCAGCGGCCGCCGCAAGGCTTCCACGCATCACGGTTGGAGAATACACTGGCAGCTGTCGCGAAACCTGTGCCGCGGCCACCACATTTGTCGTCAGCACTGAGACGCAGTGTTTCATTTAATCAAAACCTAGTTTGATGAGACTTTTGCTGATTTGAGTTTTTAGAGATCGATTTTTACCCTAGTTTTGCTATCTTCCATTCTATTTTGTACATTCATCAGACAATTAGAGAGATGGATCAATGTCTTCTATGAGAAACTAAACTCCTTTTTTATCTACAATTTGATGCTTTATTTGGATTGATTGTGAGTTTCTGAATCTCGTTCCTTAATTCCGATATTGAATGTTTCAACTTCATTGCACTTACTGATTGATTGTTTTGTTCTATCTTTTCTGGCCAACTTGTTAGATCAAATCAATTGCTAGGGTTTTGTAGATTCCTGACTGCGAACCGTAACCCAAGTAGCAAACTTGTCCCTTTAGGGCTGATTGAACTAATTGGATGGTTAGGAAGTTGATTGTGTTGTTAAATCCCTTTTCAGGGACTGCAAATACTATGGTTAATCCTTGAACTTAAAGCTATCGATTGGGTTAAATCTTTCTCTTAGGGACTGCTCTTGAGATAAGGGTTTCTAGGACTGATTGGACTAGTAACTCTATTAGGTCGGGACAAAGGCATTCATAGGAAACCTAAAAGGACGAGAGAAAGTTACAAGAATCGCTTCAACCAAATAAAGTAGATAGTTGTAGGTAGAGTTATCTCCTCTAAATTGTTTTGCATCAACTTTGTTTATAGTTTATTTTATTTTCTTTCTATTTCTATTAATCAAAACACCCCTTTCTACTAATTGATAAATACACATTAAATCAAAATACTTGATTCTCTGTGGGATCGACCTCTTACTTACTTCCTATACTAGTTTGTAGGTTTGAGTTTTTCTTTTGATAGGAGACAAAACGACTTCCTCCCGTCAAATTTTGGCGTCGTTGCTGGGGGATCAAGTTTATTTCTTTATTTTGTGTGTTTAATAATTTTTGTGCATATATCTAACCTGTATTGGACCTATCTTACGGTTCACGACACCCTTACTATTAACTTTTTAAGATGTTGAGATTTTTGCAGTTTGAAGGTGAGAACTTTCACCAATATTTCACTAGATTGCATGAGTATGTTAACGACCTTCGTTCATTGGGTTATCAATACAGAGTGCGAGTGTGTGTGCATATTTGATGGGATGAATGCTGAAACACGGAGTCTTGCTGAGTACATGAGTAATGGACGCCTATTGGATATGGGACTCTATATTTGGGATTTATTCTACCACATGAGTCATGAGGTTAAGCGGGAAGTATCAATCCAGACTCTTACACAAGTGTTGCAGCAATTGGAGGAAGAAAAAATGATTCGACTTGGAAAATTGGAGGAACAAATGAGTCAACTTGCCAAACCAATTATAGTTCCCCAAGATTAGGAAGAAAGAAGCTTAGAAGAAGTTGGTGATGAAGTCGTAACAGAGGGTGAAAGATCTGAGGAGCGGCGACCGCCGCATTGTTACTGACGAGGCCATAACGTCGATTTCTCTCGATTCACAAGAACCCATCCCACCATCCACTTAGGCCTTAAATGATGCAAAAATGGAAGATCCTATCGAAGTCAATGTGCTGAATTCATTCCCTCCTAGGTGGTTTCAACATAATAAGGATGTTCAAAAGGAAGAGGAATTTATTGCAGACAACGATAGTTTCTTCGAGGATGGAAAAAAGAATCTCGTGCTTCTTGACATGGAATCTCATGAGTCGACGCATGAGGTTAACATTGATGTGTCTCCTAGTCCATCTGCATCATCCATTCTGAGCTCGCCCATTGATGAACCAGGTCTAGAGCCATCAACTGAGGCTCAAGAGGTAACAAAGGTAAACTTTTGGAATTTCGATGTTAATGGTGATTATGTCGATCCTTTTGATTGCTATTTTGAGAAGCCACCAGCGGAACTGTGTCGGTGGTATCATATTTCTTCAGTAGAGAGTCATGCTAGACTCTAAGATAGATTAAAAGGGTTTTTGAATTCCATATTTTATACTTTTAGTTTATTGTGCTATGATGTTCTATGTACGATGTGTGCACAAAAAAATGACAAGCTACTGAGAGCTTTGACGATGTCTGATAGATAAGATCTTGAGATTGAGAATAACGTCAAGCCAATGACATTAAAGAAAGGCACTTCTCGGGAGGCAACCCGAGGTGTGTTTGCTTATTTAGTTATTTCAATTCCTCGTTAGCTAGTTTTCTTATCAATACATTAGGGTTTCCATTAGGCATTAGACGGTTGCTTTCAGTTTTGGGGTAGACAATGCTTTCAGGAAAGGTCGCTCGGAATCAGTAAAAGCAAGTGCAGCGAACGTCGCATACAAGCCACGACCGCCGCAAGAGCCCGCATCACACATTTATGTAGGGACCACTGCCAACAGGCAGCAGCCGCCGCAAGGCCCCAGTCGATACATCTGACTGTTAATTGTTCGTGACTCTACTCTTCTACCAAATTGTGAGCATTTCATTTATCTCTTCCTCTATGTTTTATTATTTTTTATTGTCTTTTATGTTTCATTGAGGACAATGAAAGGTTTAAGTGTGGGGGAGGGATTGCATTGCATATAGATAGAGTTGCATATCATGTTTATTTATGTCTCTATATTTATTTTTATTCATATATTGCACTTGCAAAAAAAAAAAACCAAAAATTTCATGCATTGCATATACATAGATTTCAAATACCCACCTTAGTTAGGGAAACTCTACATTCTTATGGCATGAACTTGTAAATCCTCTGATGAATTTGAATTGCTTAGCCTAATCACCTTGGAATGTTTTCTTATGAAGCATGATTTTGTGATGTAATTGAGCATGTATGATTGAGCTTAAGTTTGATTGAAATCCTACAAAACATGACCCTTGTGATAATGTTTCAGCCTTATTTGAATCATTTTATAATTCCTTTTGCTTATATGTGTGATTTATTCTCCTTATGATTTTACGTTTTGATATTGACTTCATTATCTATTGTCAATACCGACTCACATGTTTGTTGCTTGTGGAATTTTTGCTTTTATGTTTAGTATTTGGCTTTAGTTGCTTATTGAGAGTTTTGGAGTGAAATAAAGTGACAATGGTTGATGCTCTTAGTAACTGGATATACGCATGACACCCATGGGTATGATTCGCGGATAGAATTTCCACTATGAAAGGAAGCTTGATTATTGAGTAACCGGGTTCATTCATGACACCCATGTTTGCAATTCGAGTCCAAAGATGTTCAATTGGACTTCATTCAAGTAAGTTGAGGTGGGGGAGTTTGATAGCATGCATTTAGGTAGGCATAATAGGTTGCATTTAGCTTAGTTATGATGCATGTCACGCATGATTTAAGTATGATTTGCATATTTGGTCTCTATATTGGTGGAGTCGGAATCTATACACTTTTATTGATTATTTCAGGTAAATGTGGATCCGAGGAGGAGACATGGGTTGATGAGGCATTAGATGAGGAAGTCATGTTGATCAAGGGAGCTTAAATGAAGATCTAAAGAGGTTCTGAGGAGAAGAAGGGAGCCTAAACAAAGAACAAGTTTGCAGAAGCTGTCGCCAAACATGTTGAACTTGTTTTGCACTCTCTGAGGCATCGGTTATCCGATTGACTATTAGGATCATGCGTTAGAAATCTCTTCAAGAGAGCCACAACTTTCTTGTTGATGGCAAGAGCAAATTCAGGCTACATTTTTCGTGGGAGACAGATATAGCGGCCGTGGCATACAGGCAGCAGCCGCCGGATGGTTGTAGCCAAAAACATCACAGAAAAGTCAAGCAGTGGCCGCCGCATTTATGCAGTGGTCGTGGCAACTGCTAGTTGATAATGCATATCTTAGATAGGCATTATAGGGATTTTTAGGCTAGTTAGGTTGCATTTCGTTCGCAATCTGTAGTTAATTTGCATCTTGTGAGTATTCTGGAAGGAGTCAAAATCTACACATTATATGAGAATGTCTAGTTGATCGAAGAAGCTTACATAAAGATCTCAAGAGGTCATGAGAAGAAGAAGCGAAACAAAACGAAGAACAAGTCTGCAGAAGTTGTCACAAGGCATGCTGAACTTTTTTTGCACTTTGTGGAGGCCTCGGTTGTCCGATTGATTATTATGACAATGCGTTGGAAAGCCCTTTTGAGATGGATTTTCCGTGAACGAACGATGCAGCGGTCGCAGCATGTGTACCGCGGTCGTAGCCAGTATGGATGCCGCGGGTTGGGAAAAAACTGTTGATTCCGCGACCGCAGCATTTGCAGTGGCCGCAGCACAGGTCGTTAGCGACGCCGTTTTGATTTTAAAAACCCTAGTTTTATGTTTTTAGTTTAGTGGCCGACTTGGATCTATTATAGGCTGGTTTTAGTTATTTTGCTAGCACTTCTATTCTATTCTACGATCATCAGATAACTTAGAGATTGAGCGATGTTTTCCATGAGAAACTAAACTCATCTATTCTGCCTGCAATTTGAAGCTTTATTTGGATTGATTGTGAGTTTCTAATTCTCGTGCCTTGTTTCCTATATTTGAATGCTTCAACTTCTTTGTGCTTGAATGTTTATTGTTTTGTTCTATCTTGTCTGGCCAACTTGTTCGATCAATTCAATTGCTAAGGTTTTGTAGATTCCTGATTGTGAACCTTAACCTAAGTAGCAAACTTGTCCCTCTAGGGCTAATTGAACTAATTGGATGAGTAGGAAGTTGGATGTGTTGTTATATCCCTCTTTAGGGACTGCAAATACCTTGGTTAATCTCTGAACTTAAAGCTATCAATTGGGTTAAATCCTTCTTTAGGGATTGTTCGATTGATAAGGGTTTCTAGGACTGATTGGACAAGTGATTATATTAGGTCGGGACAAGGGCATTCATAGGAAACTAAATAGGACGAGAAGAAGTTACAAGGATCGTTTCAACCAAATAAAGTGGAAAATTGTAGGTAGAATAGCTTCTCATAATTGTCTAAACCAAATTCATTTACTTTGCTTCCTTTAATCCGTTTTGATAAAAGGCGGAACTTTACTCAAAACCCCCTAATTTGGTTACTTTAATTGACACTTGAATCATACTTGAATTACAACTTTCCCTATGGATCGACCTCTTACTTATTGCTATACTAGTTATAGGTTTGAGTTTCTTTGACGGATCAACGACAGGATTTCCATCCGTCAAATTTGGCGCCGTTGCTGGGGAAATTTATTGATTCTTGTGTGTTTTTGGTGCTGATTTTTGGTGTGGACCACTTACATGGTCCGCACTCATGCTACTAACAAATGTTGAAGGTGAGGTTATTGCAGTTACACGGAGAGAGTTTTCATCAATACTTCATCAGATCCAGGAGTACATTAACGATGTTTATTCATGGGGATATCAAGCTAGTTTAAGGGAAGTGCTTCTATGCATCTTTGATGGCATGACTTATAAGACACGGAGTCTTGTTGAGCGCATGAGTGATGGAGGTTTATTAGATATGGGACTCTCGGAGATGTGGGAATTTTTCTGCTACATGGATTATCAATGTGCGTAGAACGAGTCACTTCCTCCAGTATCTTAAATCGTTGAGACCTCTGTTGCACCTCTTGAGGTCATTGTGGAAAATCACACTGAGAAGGTAGAGGAAGACCACACTCCATTAGAGGAGATCATCCCTAGCTCTCCCATTGATGAATTAGGTACAGAGCCTATTGTTGAGGCTACAGAGCAAGTAAAGGTTGTCTCCTACACTAGAGATAATATTGGTGGATACGTTGATCCATTTGACTGCTACTTTGACAAGCCACCAATAGAACTAAATTGGTGGTATTATATACCCTCTGTGGGTATTCAAGCTCATGAATACCATAAGTCGAAATGGTTCTTAAATGTATTAATATTTAGTTTCCATTTATTTGTATGTAGTGTATGTTTGTTTGTTAGTTGTGCACAATAGTTTGACAGGTTGATGAGGGCTTTGACTATGTCTGATTAGTGTCTTGAGCTTCAACATTACGTCGAGCCAACGACTTGAAACAAAGGCGCTTCTCGGGAGGCAACCCAAGGTAAGTTATTCTTTCTTATAGTTTTCCTTTACCTTGACCCTGAGTGTATTTCATTTAATTTTGTTGTCTTTACTGTTTCATTGAGGACAATGAAGACTTTAAGTGTGGGGGAGAGGAATTTTGTATATATAGATGCATATAGGAGATCATATTTAAATTTCTGCATCATGTTTAATTTCTGTAATCATTTTTATTAATTTTTTTTTATTTTCGTATTGAAAAAAAAATTCGAAAAATCCAAAAATAATCATGCATTGCATACATATGTGTTATTCAAATACCCATCTGGCTTAGTTTGTCCTCTAATTAAAATTTCAAGCATGATCATATAAATCCCATGGAGTTCTGGATGTTTTGGCCTTGTCTGTATTTGATTTTTGTGGAACATGAGCTAGCAAATATAATTGAGCATGAAAGATTAAGCTAAAGTATGATTGAAGTCCTAAAAACATGACCCTGTGAGAATGTTTAGCCTTATTTGAAATCTTTTGCTCAATTGTGTGAATTACTCTCCTTGTGTTGCTACCTTTTGGCATTGACTGCAGTATCTATTCTTTAAGACCGACTCACATGTTTGTTGCTTGCGGAGTTTATGTTTATATTTTGAGTCTTTTGTTTGAATTTGTGCATACTTAGTGAAATAACGGGGCAATGGTTGATGCACTTAGTAACCGGGTCTACACATGACACCCATGGGTATGATTCGCCCAAAACGGGGTTGAAAATTATCCACTAGGAAAGAAAGCTTGATCATTGAGTAGCCAGGTTCATTCATGACACTCATGTTTGCAACTTGTATCAAAAGATGTTCCAGTGGACTTCATATTAGTAGGTTGAGGTGTTGATAGACCGGGGTCATTCATGACACCCATGTTTGCACCTCGGGTAAGGAAAGCACCAAGACAAGAAAAAAAAACATAAGAAAAAAACAGTGTCACATTTTATTTTGTTGTCTTTATTGTGTCTCGCAAGTAATGACATTTCGGTAGATATATGGTGATATGGTGGTCAATGTCTATGAGTTTAGTGCATGATTGGTTTGAGTTGAGAGTTATACCTTAAAGCCTAAACACATGAGTGAAATACATATTTATTGTGAGGTTGGATGATGTCTACTTCTATGCTTTGATCACTAGAATACATGATATGACGTTTGTTTGCTTGGTTTATGTTTTCACCTGCTATGATGTTGCTTTTTGATGAGGTTGAAACTTGAAGGGATTTCCTATGGGATGCATTGATTTGTGTTCATTCTATCATTGCTTGAGGACAAGCAAAGGTTAAGTGTGGGGGAATTTGATAATGCATATCTTAGATAGGCATTGTAGTCATTTTTAGGCTAGTTAGGTTGCATTTCGTTCACAATCTGTAGTTAATTTGCATCTTGTGAGTATTCTGGAAGAAGTCGGAATCGACACACTTTTATTGATTATTTCAAGTAATCGTGGATCTGTTGGTGAGACAGGAGTTGATAACGCATTATATGAGAATGTCTAGTTGATCGAAGAAGCTTACATGAAGATCTCAATAGGTCATGAGAAAAAGAAGCGAACCTAAACGGAGAACAAGTCTGGAGAAGTTGTCGTTAGGCATGCTGAACTTGTTTTGCAATTTCTGGAGGCCTAGGTTGTCCGATTGATAATTATGAACATGCGTTGGAAAGCTCTTTCAAAGATCTACAACTTTCCTGTTGACAAGAAGAGCAAATTTGAGATGGATTTTCCGTGAAAGACCGATGCAGCAGCCGCAGCATGTGTACCGCGGCCGCAGCTAGTATGGATGCCGCGAGTTGCGAAAAAACTATTGATGCCGCGGCCGCAGCATAGGCCGCGGCTGTAGCACGGGTCGTCAGCGATGCCGTTTTGATTTCAAAAACCCTAGTTTTATGTTTTTAGTTTGGTGGCCGACTTGGATCTATTATTGGCCGGTTTTAGTTATTTTTCTAGCACTTCTATTCTATTTTACGATCATCAATCAATTTAGAGATTGAGCGATGTTTTCCATGAGGAACTAAACTCGTCTATTCTGCTTGCAATTTGAAGCTTTATTTGGATTGATTGTGAGTTTCTAATTCTCGTGCCTTGTTTCCGATATTTGAATGCTTCAACTTCTTTTTGCTTGAATGTTTATTGTTTTATTCTATCTTGTCTGGCCAACTTGTTAGATCAATTCAATTGCTAAGGTTTTGTAGATTCCTGATTGTGAACCTTAACTTAAGTAGCAAACTTGTCCCTTTTAGGGCTGATTGAACTAATTGGATGAGTAGGAAGTTGGATGTGTTGTTAAATCCCTCTTTAGGGACTGCAAATACCTTGGTTAATATCTGAACTTAAAGCTATCAATTGGGTTAAATCCTTCTTTAGGGACTGTTCGATTGATAAGGGTTTCTAGGACTGATTGGACTAGTAACTATATTAGGTCGGGACAAGGACATTCATAGGAAACTAAATAGGACGAGAAGAAGTTACAAGGATCATTTCAACCAAATAAAGTGAAAAATTGTAGGTAGAATTGCTTCTCATAATTGTCTAAACCAAATTCATTTACTTTTCTTTCTTTAATCTATTTTGATAAAAGGCGGAACTTTCACACTCAAAACCCCCCAATTTTGTTACTTTAATTGATACTTGAATCATAATTGAATTATAACTTTCCTTGTGGATCGACCTCTTACTGATTGCTATAATAGTTATAGGTTTGAGTTTCTTTGACGGATCAACGACAGGTTTTCCCTCCGTCACTAGTGCAACGCGTTTAGAATTTCGGCGACGCATTGTTCTGTCTAAACCCTATTTATCTATCTTGTCTTTTGGCTGGCTGAGACGCGAATTAGAGAGGTCATAGCCCTAGGTTTTCATTCATTCATTCGATTAGGATTGGAGACGATTGTTTTAGATTGAGAGCGATGTTCGCCATGGGTTAGGGTGACTAAACTCTCTCCGTTCTACTTTCAATTTGAAGCTTTGTTTAGATTTTGTTGTGAGTTTCTAAATCTTGTTCGTTATTTCTTATATTGAATTCTTTGACTTATTTGTGCTTTATTGTTGGTTGTGCTATTCTATCTTGCCTAATCAACTTGGTAGAATCAATTCAATTACTAGGGTTTTGTAGATTCCTGGTTGTGAACCTGAACCCAATTAGCAAACTTATCCCTTTAGGACTGATTGAACTAATTGGATGGGTAGGAAGTTAGATGTGTTGTTAAATCCTTTGTTAGGGACTGTAAATACCATGTTTATTCTCTGAAATTAAAGCTATTGATTAGGTTAAATCCTTCTTTAGGGACTGCTCATGAGATAAGGTTTTCTAGGATTGGTTGGACAAGTAACTATAATAGGTAGGGACAAGGACATCAATAGGATGACTAAAAGGACAAGAGGAAGTTACAACATCAACTTAGCCAAATAAAGTGGATAGTTATAGGTAGAGCGATCTTCTCTAAATTGTTTTGCATCAAATTTGTTTATAGTTTACTTTATTGTCTTCCTCTTTCAATCAATCAAAACCCCCCTTTCTACTAATTGATAAATACACATTACATCGAAATACTTGATTATCTATGGGATCGACCTATTACTTACTTGTTATACTAGTTTGTAGGTTTTAGTTTTACTTTATATAGGAGACACAACGACTTCCTCCCATCAACGTGCAGGCTTAAGTCACTTCTGGGGATGAGTGCCATTGAGCGGGAAATATTACTTGGAGGAATGAGACACCGCTCACAAGGATTCTAAAGGTGGAGCTATTTAATGTATGGGGCATTGACTTCATGTGACATTTCCCTGCATCAGGCCCCTACAAATACATACTCACAGCAACTGATTAGGTATCCTAATGGGTTGAGGTTGTTGCTAATAGGACCAATGACGAGAAGGTAGTTTCAAACACTACAAGAAAAACAGGTTTTTGCAACGACAAAAGTCGTTGCGAAAAGCCCATTGTCGTTGCCATATCGAGTTATCGCAACGACAAATGTCGTTGCAGGGTCGTTGCGGGTCGGGGCGTAGCGAAAGGCTTTCGCAACGACATTCGTCGTTGCGAAAAATAAACCTTTTGCAACGACAGATGTTGTTGCAATACATTTGTCGTTGCTAAACACTTGTATCTTGGAAAATAATGACATATTTTAGCAACAAAAAATGTCGTTGCTATAAATACTGGTTTTGGCAACAAACAAAGTCGTTGCTATAGACTCTGTCTTTCGCAACGACAAAGTCGTTACGATAGGGATATATAATGCAATAACTAAGATATTTTGCAACGACTTTGTCGTTGCGAAATAAATAAAGCTTTCTTCTATAGTCAATTTTTTTTTTCGCAATTCCCTGTTTTACCATTCCCTGCTTTAATACACATAAGCCTTGTAGTTTCTTCAAAAAACATTCATTCATACTATTGTAAGCAAATACATATGACATCCTTCAAATCAACCTATACTTTGGTTATCCAAAAACCCTCATAAAATGTACTTGTTTCCAACACATAACTCCATCCTTATACTAATCACACCACTCCTTCATTCCAATGCTAATAATCATATATTCTTCCATATGCAAAATACAAACTTGTACTTCTATAGGCAAACTATAGCAAATCCTTCTCCTAGCTAGACAAGCTATATCAAAGTTCATATTTAAGGCAAAATGTAATATAAATATTTCTCTATGCAAACCAACCCACAAAAACTTGCATCCATCATCCTTGCTCATTTTTCTGAATCCTACAAAAGAGCAAAAAAATATATTTTATTATCAAAGTAAAAGCTTCATTCTCTAGATTCAAAAAGCAAAGGAAATTGACACGGACAAAGTTGACATCCTAAGTCACTAAAAATGCACGCCTTTAGAATTTGTATAGCCTAATCATAAATGGATCATTTATTCCTATTTTAAATATGAAATGTGTCAATGATTAAAATAGTATATATGAAATATTACATGGATTTCTTTTGGAACTAGAATCAACCCATTGAAGCTCGTCTTTAGAATTTTTATGCTCTTCTTAGTGGTCGGATTTGCATCTAAAAAGTATTATGTGATAAGTAAAGTTCATTCACTCACCATAAGTTATGCTTTCCCCAAGGGTTGGATTTGCAACTTCCTTCCCTTGCAAACTCATAGCAACTCAGCTAGATAGCCTAGAAGTTCTCTTTATCGTACCTAGGAAAACCACAAGATCTTTATGAGTTTTCATACTAACTCATAGTATAAAGAATTTATGAGTTTTCTGCAGTTGACTCTCATTTGGCTCATTAACTAGCACATAAGATCCATACTCTTGGCATTTGGCTAAAGGATGAGCAAAAAAACAAGCAAGCCCCCATGGCTGAGTTGACACCAAACAACACTAACAACCAAAAAATTGAAGGAACTAACACAAACACCATACGTAGCTGCACAAGAAACCACTATTTCAGCAACAAATAAATGCAGCAGCTGCACAACCCAAGAAATAATGCAGCATTAGCACAGTTGCACAACCCAGGAAAGAAGACAACATCAGTACAAACGCAACAGTAAAGGGAGAATCCACCCAAATAAAAAAAAATTGACAACACAAGAACATGTAAACACCCACCCACCGCCGAATGTTAATATATCTGGTTTAGAAAGTTCGACATTTCCTTTGAATTCATGTCCGTTAAATGCTCATTTCAAGTACAAGACAGACAAAAATTAAGATGTGAGCATTATAGAGATTTAAATACATAATCAATCACAAACGGAGAAGAAAATACAGTCTTACCTTCCGAGACACATTATGTGACAAAATTGATAATGTTTTCAATATATTGTTTAGGATATAATCTATTCATAAGTTACATTAAAGAGATTTGAAATCTATCATATGCAAATATGCACCCAGCCACGGGGTTTGAAAGAGGAAGACTACAATATTAACTTGTGAAATTTCATCATCTTATCCTTTTTTTTAGCTACATTCTTCTGAAGTCAGAAACTTTGCTGCTTTGAATCCTTCACATAAGGTACATTTTCAAATCTAAGAGAACATGTAATTCTAAATCACAGGAAATCATCCACAAACAGCTACTGTAAAAACTTAAAATTACCTGCCTTTGAGCAACCTAAATACGCAATCTCACCAGCAGCAAGAAGAGTAGTCTTTCTGTAGCAATAAAAATGCAGAACATATAGGAATCAAAACCCTAAATAAACGCAGTAGCAGTACAACTCAAGAATATGTAAACACCCACCCGGAATCAAAACCCTAAATAAACCTAGGTAGAATCCACTCAAATTAAAAAAAAATTGACAAAACAAATTCATAATCCATGTTCGAAATTAAGCAATAGAGGGAGTTTCCTCACTCAAAGGTCTGAAATTAGGAGACAATAACTGAAGTTAGAAGAAAGAGATTGTCTACTCGCACAATGTTAAGCAAGGACTCACATCCTTCAAATATTAACATCCAAATGAAATACCAAAGAACCAGAAGGTTGAACCAGAACTAAGCTTGCTGAAGGCAAAAATTGGTATTCACACAATAAGGACAAGAACATACACAAGAACAAATATGTTAAAAGAAAACCAGGGAGATTGTAGACCAATTGATGGGCTAAAAACCTACTCCCACATTCAAGCTATATTAAGTAACAGTCAATTGTGTGAATACCAATTCAAGCTATATTCTTAATAGGATTAAACCAAACAAGAATCAAACCACATTCAAGCTATACTAAGTAATAGTTTATCTCAACGTAGCAGGATCACCCCAACACTAGAATGATCGAATTAGCTAAATATGAGGAAATAAAATAAATCAAAAGCAAAATAAGATGACATAGCTAAGAAGAGTAAGAGAAATACTTGATCTTCTATAGAGGAAATCGTCTCAAAGCTTCCAATTGCAATCCTTTATCATTCAACCGATAAGCCCCTTTTCCCCAAAAAAAACCCAGTTTGAGTGTTCAGTCCCTTCGTGCACAACGTAATCCCCTGTTCAGACTCAATTCTCATCATTTAACCCCCCTTAAATAATCCAAATACAAATTAAATAAACACTTAGAAATATTAAAGGTTGGGCATAACTGGCCCTGCCACGACTCGTGAAGCCTCCCACGAGTCGTGGGACTTCTCAGCAGCTCACAAAACAACCAGAACCACTTGTAATGACTCGTGAAGGTCTCCCACGAATCATGGGACATCAGTTGAGCTCCATAGAGTGATTCACTTGATATGCATGCTTCATGGCCCGTCTCTTTTGCTTGCCTTTCAATCCCCTTCTATTAGATGCATGAAATTAATCTCGAATCACCAACCCATACCTACAAAACACGAACAATGCTTGTGTAGATCTTTGGATCATAAATAATACAAAAAACACATAAAAGAACAATTATACTACTCTAAAATGATGCATGAAACTAAACTAAATGCACATGAAAAATATGCAAAACTAGATAACTTATCCAAACAGGGCAAAAACTCAACCAAGACCTAATTTCATATAGTTTGGAAAAAGATGTTATTTAAAACAAAAAGAAGTAGTAAGCATCAATTGAAGTTTCGATACTCTTGGATTCAAATTTGAGAATCAACCTAGGTGTAGAAATATAGGCGGAGATTAATACCAAAAGCTGCAACAACATAATTTAAGTTTGAAGACAACATTTGACTTTAATAGGATTGAGAAACTGACAACACTTGTTAAATTGGTTTCTTGACCCAAAATTGGTTTCTTATTCATAATTACTGAGGATATTTTTAATTAGCATTTCTTTTGTGATGATTTGGACTTTGATTGAAGTATAAGATGCATTGCAGTGCCAAATTTTCTTCTTTCTTTAATATTAAAGTAGTTTTGTCATGACAGTTTTGGTGAATACATTAAGATTCAGGTCTCAATATTGTATAAATGCTACAATGTATGGTAATTTGCAAGTGCTTTATAAAATAGTAACATATCGGTCACTCCAAATGCTGTATAAATGCTCAATATTGGATCATCATTGCTCAATTGACCCCTTGCAAGGCATGTCTTAATTAGTAATTACTACCACAAAACTAATCTTCATAAAGGCCTAACTTCAAAATACTTTAAAAAATTACAGCCACATTGAATACTAAAACTCATCCATCCATATTAAGAAAACAAAGATTTCATCATCTACAACAAAAACCCACATTTTTATAACGGGGAAATTACAAAGAAATATTGAATTCACATTAAACAATTCCAAATTTGGAGACATTATTAGTTTCAACCTACCATACCATGAACAATACATAGAAAAAGCAAACAGGAATTAAACACTAGACTTCTTCTTGTTGAAGAAAGGGAGATTGCAGTTTTTGTGTAGATATTGACAGGTAAAAAATTTACCAGTGTAAATTTCCATCTGAATTTCACTTCGCCCTCCTGGCTCCCATCCTCTTTGATTAATGCGCTTGTTTGTTTTCAATTCAAAACCCAACCTGTCAGAGAACACCCAGTTCAAAATGGCCTTGAGTTAGAATTCATACAAGCAAACATCAAAATCTATACCAATCTGAAATTCATACAAGCAAAAAACAATTTAGAAAGGTAGCAAATGTTTGTGCTAATCAGCAATTGAAAGAGAAATCATACCTTGTAGATAGTTATGCACACAATCCGTGAAGCCAAACCCTCAAGCCCTCAAGTTCTCTAACCTTTACCAATCAACACCTCTACCAAGCCCTCTAGCGGTCGACACACCAGGGAGCCCTTAACCGCTCACCAATGAGCACCTCTTACAACACCCGCAACGACAGCAAGCACCAACGAACCTCACGCCCTCAAGCCTTCACCAGCAAGCACCTCTTCCGACAGCAGCGACTACCTCTTCTTACACCAGCGAGCACCGACGGTGAGCCCTCAAACCCTCACCTTCACCAGCGAACACCGCTTCCGACACCAGCGAACACCGCTTCAACACCAGCGACCCTTCGCGCCCTTCACGCCCTCCTCTCTGGACGCCCTTCACTAGCAACCCTTCGCAGTTCGCACCCTCCTCTCTCGACGTCGTGAATCGAATCACAAACGGGAAGATTTGAAGAGCTCTTTCGAATTTGCTATTAATTCGCCATTTCGCTTGAACAAGATGGGGAACAACTGGGAACAATCGGGGCTAGAGAGAATTGGGGTTTCAATTTGGGGATTTATTTGTTTTAATTTTTTTTTTCCAATTTCAATTAATTTGGTATTTTTTATATATATATAGCAACAATATTTTCTTGCCATATTTCTATTCGACTTTTAGCAAGAAAAATTGTCGTTGCTAAAAATAACCTAATATACAGCAACGACCAAAGACGTTGTTGCGTTACCTATGAAAACTCTACTGCAGCAATAATGTTGTTGCCAAAAATTAATTCCAAATTTTCAGCCACCCCGCCAAAGTACGAAGGAGCGGCAAAATAAAATTTCAATTAGGGCAACGACCTTTTGCAACGACATATTTTAGTCGTTGCAAAAAATAGGTTTTTGCAACGACAATAAATTTGTCGTTGCAAAATGTTGTTGCGATAGCCCATTTTTCTTGTAGTGAAAGTTCATGAAAACTAACATATTTTCTCGCTTTGGTGTTCCTAGAGTTCTTATTTCAGAAGGTGGCTCACACTTCATCGAGAGAGGAATTGAGGCTCTTTTGGCTAAGTATGGGGTGACGCACATTGTGACTACACTCTATCATCCCCAAACTAGAGGCCAAGTGGAGTTCTCCAATTGCCAAATTAAGGCCATATTGGAGAAAATAGTCTCCCGCTCGAGGAAAGATTGGCCATCCAAGCTTGACGACGTCGAGTGACATGTAGTCGACGTCGACTGCCAACATAGGTAAGATGCTGCACTAGACGTCGAATGAAACTCAGTCGATGTCGAGTACAACACCAGGTGCGTCGTTATTTTTTACGTTTTTTTTACCCTTTTAAATAACCCCCCCCCCAATCTTCTATCTCTCTCTCCTCACATTCCCTCCACCCCGCTCCTTCTCTCTCAGCCGCCACCCTACCTCACATTTGTCTCCCTCTCTCCGAGCACTTTCTGGCATCCCTAACCACCATCGGCACCTGTGAAACCCAGATATGGACTCCCTAAGCCCGAGACAACCCACAACAGTCCCCCTCGCAGCCCCCTCTTCGCATCCATCCTCGCAGCCACCACAAACCGCACCCAACTTCCTTTCCTCTCCCTTTTTTCCGGCCGCCGACAGCCAATGCAGCACCACCACCCACCCGGCATCGCACCACCACTCTTCAGCCTTGTAGAAAATGCCTACTACAATAACCCTCTTGCACTTTTCGCAGATCCGACCAAACCGCCCCAAAATCTTCATATATTTTGATTTCAATCCAACTTTTTCAATTCTTCTGGTGTAGTTCTTCTCCCTATTCTCTATATTTACATATTTAGATTCGATTTGATGTTTTAGGGTAGAGATTTGATATTGAGTTGAAATTTGATAGTTTAGGGTTTTAAATTGCGCGGGAAATTGAAATTGATGGATTAGGGCGGTTATCACCGTTGTGATTATGGCTGATTTTTTTTAGAACTATTGAGATTGCTTTTTTGGATTGATTGCATACTTAGTTTCTTCATATTGTTACTTGATTCAAGAAATATGATATTTATGGGTTGATGGTTGATTCATTTATAATATCTTGAATTTATTCTTAATTAGTGACACGAATATAATATCCATACATTGATTTTTCATTCTTTTGGGCATCTTATTTGAGTTTATGAACTAGCTTATGGTTATTCATTATTATTTTAGGCTAGTATCAGAAATTAAGTATGTGGTTCTTTGGATTATGATTAGTTGTTATGACGTGCTCACACCCGGGCTCGAGTAAAAGGACCAGCGACGAGAGTTTCGAAAAGTCGGGAAATTGTGGACAGCTTCTGAGGCAACCGATCAGTCATCAAAGATTTCCAGTTTCCCATCAATTGGCTCGACCTCTGGAGACATACAAGTCCTACTTTTGTATATCTTGAAGTCGTGGTCGCGTATTGGGGCAGATCTTGTCAATCAGAGATCAGACGAAGCGGGAAATCGCTTTTTACTTAGACGTCGCCTGTGTAGAGACGATTCCAAAATGGGCTTGTTTGAGAGGGATTGAGAGGCTGCTATGGATTGACGTTTTGGGGGTGGTTTGAGGGTGATGATGGGTCTGTGGGAGGCCTTAGAATGGTGGTAAAGTAAGGGATGAGGGTTAAGGGATATATGATGCAGGATTGCTCTCAGCCTCGCACTACGAGCTCTCTCCAACACTCGATCTTCCACACTCTCGGTCTCGCACTCTCAGAGTTTTTGACCCTTTGATTCCATCATCTCTCACTAAGGAATCTTCTTCAACGTCTCACCGAAGGTTTTGTTCCCGGTCTCTTACCTAAGAACGAGATTCTTGACCCGAAGCACTGCAAACTAAGAGGCTTAACTTTTCTCAAATTTCAACTTAACTTCAAATGAAAGTGTTTACAACTATATATATTGTACGGTAAATATTAAAGCAAGTTGGAAATTAATAAAAGAAAAGGGCATAAGCTAATTTAGTGTCTTGGAATTTCCTTGGGTCAGCCCACCAAACACCTTCTTTGACCACATTGCATGATTCATGCATAAAATATGGTATAAAAATATAATATCATTAAGGTGTAGAATTTATGTAGCTATTGGCATTCGCGTGGGCACTTCAACCCGTCACCTTCTCCGTTTGAGCTTTGATCATCACATATTCGATCTTAACTTGCAACAGAGTGACCATGTGTCGGGGTGAATCCTCAAAGGTAAGAATTGACTGACCAAGTAGGCGAGCTCGAGATCTCGTCAAAGGTGGGATAGCTCGAGGTAACATCGGTTCCTTTTCAATCTCCTCCTCGATAGCATCTTCAATATCATCCGTCAGACCTTCATTCCTAGCATCTTGATGTCCAACCTGATCATTGGATAAGCTAGCTCCGTTGAGGGTCACATCATCCTCCCTTGAAAAGGATTAGACCCCGAATTCGTTAGCTCCTCAAGTAGCCCGTCTCCTGCAAGAAAAGGAGCTAAATCACAAACGTTAAAAACATCATGAACACCATACTTACTTGGAAGATCAATTCGGCAAGCGTTGTCATTAATCTTGTCTAGCACCATGAATGGCCCATCAGCTCTAGGCCGCAGCTCAGACTGTCGCAAAGCAGGAAATCAATCCTTTCGGAGATGAACCCAAACCAAGTCTCCAGCCTCCAACAATAGTTCCTTGCGATGGTTGTTGGTCTGGTTCACATACTGTTGAGTTCGACGCTCCAACTGTAGTCGAACTATCTCATGCAAAGCCTTCACCAACTCAGCCCGAGATTTACCAGCAAGGTCCTCAGGAGATGATAGAGGTTGTGGTTCCAAATCCAATGGCGTGTGGGGGTTCCGACCATAAACCACCTCGAAAAGAGACATCTTAGTAGCGGAATGCACTGCCCGATTGTAAGCAAACTCAACATACGATAGACAATCCTCCCACCTGCGCAAGTTAGTAGCAAGCATAGTACGCGGTAAAACACCTAGAGTCCGATTAACTACCCCAGTCTGACCATCTGTTTGAGGGTGGCTAGAAGTAGAAAATAACAGCTTGGTGCCTAGTTTAGCCCACAAGGTCTTCCAGAAGTAGCTAAGGAACTTAGAGTCCTTATCAGAAACAATAGATTTAGGCACCCCATGTAGCTTCACAATATGATCGAAGAATAACATAGCGACATGAGAAGCATCATTAGTCCTAGAGCAAACTATGAAATGAGCCATCTTAAAAAATTGATCAACCACAACAAATACAGAATCATGGCCTTTCCTAGTCATAGGCAACCCTAGCACAAAATCAATAGAAATGTCCTCCCACGGGGCACTAGATAGAGTTAGGGGAAGGTATAGGTCATTCAGGTTCGACCTACACTTTGCTTTATCACAAGTAACACAGCTAGCATAACATTTCTCAACGTTAGATGGCATCCTAGGCAAGTAAAAATGATCCTTCAAAATGCCTAAGGTCTTAGCAACCCCAAAATGCCCCATCAATCCACCTCCATGTGCCTCTAAAACCAGCAATGATGGAACCGAACAACGAGGCAAACAAAGGCGGGAGGCCGTAAATAAGTAACCATCCTGCACAAAATAACTATCAACACTAGGGGAACCAGCAGATTGCACACATTGACAGAAATTATCCCCAAAATTAGCATCAGCGGAGTAGAGATCAAGTAGCATAAAAAAGCCAAGAACATGAGCCTCAAGAGTAGAGAGAAGAGAATACCTACGAGAGAGGGCGTTAGCGACGATGTTGTCCTTTCCCTTCTTGTACTTGACCACATAAGGAAACGTCTCGATGAACTCAATCCACTTAGCATGCTAAGCATGGTTTGGCTCCGTAGATACTTCAACGCCTCATGGTCAGTATGTATCATGAACTCACGGGGAAACAAGTAATGAGCCCAAGTCTGTAAAACACAAACCAAGGCATACAACTCCGTGCCGTAGGTAGTGTTAGAGTAATTCTCTGTAGCTCCTCCTAGCTTCTCGCTAAAGTAAGCGATAGGTCGACCTTCCTGCATCAAAACACCACCAATACCAACCCCAGATGCATCACACTCAATCTCAAAAGTCTTTGAGAAATCAGGAAGTGTCAGTAACGGAGTAGTCGTTAACCGCTCCCGAAATGTAGCAAAAGCCTCTTCTTGCGCTGGACCCCATTTGAATGGCATCCCTTTCTTTGTTAGTTCAGTAAGAGGGGCGGTAATGCTGCTAAAGTCCTTGACGAACCTACGATAAAATCCTGCCAAGCCTAGAAAGCTTTGCCTACAACAAAACCGAGAAAGACGATAGTATGGGACCACTCCCGAATAGGTCGAATCTTCTCTGTATCCACTTGCAAGCCATCTTTACCTACAACAAAACCGAAAAAGACGATAGTATCAGAGCAAAACTGACACTTCTTCAAGTTAGCAAACAAGTGTTCCCTCCTAAGAACTAGAAAAACAGCGCGCAAGTGTTCAATATGCTCTTCTAAGGACTTGCTGTAAACAAGGATATCATCAAAGTATACGACAACAAATCGACCTAGGAATGCACACAAAACATTGTTCATAAGGCGCATAAAAGTACTAAGAGCATTAGTTGGCCCGAAGGGTATGACCAACCACTCGTAAAGACCATATTTGGTCTTAAAAGCGGTTTTCCACTCGTCACCTTCCTTCATCCTAATCTGATGGTACCCGCTCCTCAAATCAATCTTAGAAAACAAGCAAGCACCATGCAACTCATCTAACATGTCATCTAAGCGAGGAATGGGATGACGGTACCTAACTGTAATCTGGTTGACGGCTCGACAATCAACACACATGCGCCATGTCCCATCCTTCTTTGGTACCAATAAAACTGGTACGACACAGGGACTCAAACTCTCCCTAATATACCCCTTGCTAAGAAAATCCTCTACATGTAACTGCAACTCTTTGGCTCTGTGGGATTAGTCCTATAAGCTGGCCGGTTAGGAATAACAGCGCCCGACACAAAGTCAATCTGATGCTCTATGCCCCTAAGAGGAGGCAATCCAGTTAGCATCTCATCTGGTAGCATATCATGAAACTCCTCGAGTACACCTGAAATGACAGAAGGCAACTCAACAGCATTCGCAGAAGATGAACTAGAACTAACATATAAGGTAGAACTGGTAGAAGTATAGACAAGCAGAAAACAAACATCACCCCCCTGAATAGCATGCCGGACATCATGAACCCGAGTGACCAGCAAGCTCAAGGGTTCCTTGGGAAGTCCTTGCTCCAACTTCTGATTTTCAGCATCCTTTCCGATCTTCTCGTGAGATTGGCGACACTGTTCCCTAGCAATATAATCAGTGACAACCTCTTGAGGGGTTAGAGGTAGAAGTCTTACCCGCTTGCCTCCAAAGGCAAAGGAATACTCGTTGTTGTAACCGTCATGCATCACGCGCCGATCATACTGCCATGGCTTACCGAGAAGTAAATGGCCAGCGGTGATAGGTAGTATATCACATAAGATAGTATCGGCATAAGGTCCAATGGAAAAGGACACCTCAGCTTGGTCCTTCACCTTCAACGGTGGTCCTGAGTAAAGCCATTGTAGAGTTTAGGGTCTCGGGTGTACCTGAGTGGTTAGAGAGAAATGATCCATGAATTTGTGGCTAATAATATTACAGCAGGAACCACCATCAAGAATAACAGTGCAAATCTTACCTCTGATGGTGCAACGGGTGTTGAACAAGTTCTCCCGTTGAGAGGTGTCAATCTCCACCTTCTCACTAGCGCTCAAAGTCCTCTTAACCACGAAGTTCTCACCAACTAGTGCTCTGGCAACAAGCTCCTCATCCTCATCCCCAACTGGCAGCTCATAAGGTTCATCGAGGCCTTCCACCTCATTCACCACTTCTCCGAACGAGTTAAGGAGAATCTTTCGTGGGTTGGGGCATTCTCTAGCATAATGCTCAAACTCATAGCACTTGTCACACTTGACTTCTCGAGGCATGCTGGACTCTGGTCTAGGAAGTGGAGGTGTTGGATTAGGGATGACATAACTAGGGCTTGGGTTAGCTAGAGGTCTAACGGTGGAAAGAGAAGTTTGACTAGGGTTAGGCGGTTGGGGACGGTAACTTCGGGGTGGTTCTCAAGGAGATTCAGCTCCCATCCAACCCCTTGTTGAGGACCCTGTAGACCTCATTTTGAGGAAATTTTCATAGACATGGGTGGCATGATGGAGAGCATCAATCACATGGGTGTGTCGCAGTTGCAACACAATCTCAGCCACATCAGAGTTCAGACCTGCAAGAAACTTAGCAAGAATATAAGAGTCCTCATACCTTGTGCCGGATCGCTGCAAAAGGGCGTGTAGTTCCTTATAGTAATCGTCTGGGAATCGAGGAACCTGTTTCAGTTTCTCTATCCTTAGCAACAGTTGTTGCCCATGATCCGGCAAAATAAAGCGAGCTCGCATCAGACGTGTCAGCTCTCCCCAGGTCGTCACTGGTGGAGCTCAAGTGTAGGCTCGATCTACTACTACTCCTTGCCACCAAGAGAGGGCATAATTAGTAAAGTGGATGACAGCGAGCTCCACTTGCTCCTCCTCTGGATAGCGATGGAAACGGAAGACCTATTCAGCTTTGACCTCCCAATCCTGATACACCTCTGGCCCTGTAGCACCAATAAAAATAGGAATGCTTACCTTGACCCCATGGGTCCGACGTTGACGGCCATCCTCTTGGCGACGCCTAGCATGACGATCCTCTCTAGCTTGAGTCCGCTTTGAAAATATGGATGCATCTGATCTCTTATGATCTGACCGTGGATTGTTGCGATGATGGAGATGTCCGTCCACGTGTCCTCTTCCGCCATCTTGGTTCCTCGGGTGGTATTGTTGTCCGTCATGGCTATCATGATCACTCGGTACATCTCTATAGGCTGGTGGCAATCGTTGTAGTATCTCTGCAATGCTTAGCTCCATTCTCTCCATACGGTGAGTTAGCTCCTGGACGGCTGGGTCAACTCTGCCTTCTTCCCTGTTCATCGAATGTTGTGACATCACCACAGACAATCAAACAAACTTGTCAAGTTGGCAAAACAAAAATCTCTCTCTCACTTTGGTGGACGCTCACACTCTCTCACACGCTCCACTAGTGTGTATAAAGTGTTTGCCTCACTTAATGTATTCCAGAAAAGAATGAATGAGACTCCAGAACCTGCAAAATGAGCAACAACAGATATGATAGCAGTTAGGAGCAACATACCTCCTCGGTATCGAGTCGCAAACATGGGTGTCATGAATGACTCGATATGGCTTACTCGATATCGAGTAAAACAACTCGATATCGACTAGCTTCATCAGCTCTGCTCGATTCTTGGTTGACTCTAGTGCAAAAGTCGAGTAGAATTTGGTCGATTTCGACCAGTTTGGTCGATTTCGAGGAAATCTGTTGGCTTTTAGCATTTTGCTCCGTTCTTGAAACGCACTTTCCCGAGTCCTCGTTCGTCGGATGGATGCATATGACCATGCGTTGGAAAGCTCTTTTTGCGGGCTACAACTCTCATGAAGACATTAGAACTTGACTCAGAAGGATGAATGGAGAAAAATGGGATGGCTTTTTTGAACCTTAAACACAATTAAACTAGGCGCGATTGATATCTCCCCGGCAACGGCGCCAATTTGTTGTTGCAGGAGGATGGTCAAGTATGAAATATAAATAAAATATAAACCAAACTGACTCCCTGTCTCAGCAAATAAATACAAGACTTCCTCCCGTTGTAGTAGAAGGTAGTCAGGATCGTATCCACAAGGAAGCGTGTCAGCGCCCGCCTTTTCAGTTCCAAATCTCAGCGAAATCGACCAGAAGCGTACTCGCCTTCTAGTAAGGTACTCGACTTCGACTAGGTTGTTGACCAAAACAGAAATAGAAACAAAACAGCAAACGAAAACCAACAGAAAGTACTCGACCTCGACTGATCCTACTCGACGTCGACCAAGTCGTACTCGAGGTCGACCACGCTTTGTCGATTTCGAGTGAAAACAGAAATGAAAACCGAAACTCTAATTAAATTGCATAAATCTGAAAGTAAACACGAAATTTGTAATAAAAAAAATCAATAAACTAAAGCACTTCAAAGATCAGGGTTTCAACACCACAACGATAACCATGCAAAGTAACACATAAAGGTATAAAAGATCATGCTTTTCATCAAAAAACTTTCGTTATTAACAAATAGGAATATAGAGGCTTTCGCAAAAACCCTAATTGTTACTAACCCTTTTTGCATAATTAACCCAAGTTGCATTAAGATCACTTTCGCTTCAATAACACAAAAAAGGATCACTTTCAACTTTCGCAAAAGAATCGTGCTCATAGGGATAGAAGAAGAATTGCATCAAAAGATTGTACCTTTACCGCATCACCTTACATGGCCACCGCCGGGCTCCCCCCGACCCTAGAAGTTAGGTGACTACTCGCTCTTCATTATCAAGAAACTCATCAAATAACAAAAGAAATTAAATTGCATTGAATTAAATAAAAGAAAGCTTACAACCGAACAAGCCAAATCCGCTCTCGCCTTTCCACCTTGCTCTCGCCACAAGCTCTCTCTCTCTCTCTCTCTCTCTCTCTCTCTCTCTCTCTCTCTCTCTCTCTCCCCTACTTACTTGTTGTCTCAAGAATTGAATTGGAATAAGATACCTAAAACTCAGCCCCTAAGGCTTTATTTATAGGCTTCCAGTCCTTGCTAATCAAGGTAGGAAACTATATCTATATCTAAACTTTCTATCTAATAACATAAAGATAAAACATTATGATAAAAGAAATAATATCTAAAAGGAAATAAAGCTAATGTGGATAAATCCCTTCCATCTTGATATATCTTCTCTTTATTAGATAAAATATCTTGTTCCTTTCCTTGTAAGTAATCTATCTTCTCCATACTCCACTCGATCTCGGACTCGGATTCGGCCACTGGATCGTACTCGACTTCGACTAGAGTTAGTTGACGTCGACTGGAACTTTTCCTCCTGGGTTGCACTCGAGCTCGGACACCTTCTGGACTCGACTTCGAGTAGGTGTACTCGACGTCGAGTAGCTCTGGGCTCCTCGAGTGTCTCTGCTCGAATCCAGGGGAACTTCAGGCTTCTGGTGTACTCGACTTGGACTAGACGTGGTCGACGTCGAGTAGAGCTGTCAGCTTTCAGCATTCTGCTCTGTTCTTGAAACACACTTTCCTGAGTCCTCGTTCGTCGGATTGACGCATATAAGCATGCGTTGGAAAGCTCTTTTCGAGGGCTACAACTTTCATGAAGACATCAAAGCTTGATTCAGAATGATGAATGGTGAAAAGTGGGCTTTCCTCCAGCTGCACCATCCTTAGCTTCTTCATGACTTTCCTTGAAGCTCCAAAGTGCGTCCGATTTCCGTGAAATATAATAAAAACTTGTGTAGACCTCCATATATTGCAAATAAGTATAAACTACACAAATTATGTATTATTCTAGCCCAAATGTATGAAATGTATGCAGAAAATGATGTAAAAAAAGTAAGTATAAAACATGGTAATTTAGGCTCACATCAAACACATCATACTTAAGCTTGCTTGTCCTCAAGCAATACTTTTAATTGTCATTCAGGGGAAGAAATCAAAACTCTCAATATATTAGATTCATTTCCATATGTCCCTGCAATCAATTACCATCATCGAAAAGGTACTAGTGTCAGAAATCCATGCATGTGCAATTAAAAAGCAACATCTACTCATAAAAGGAGGGTTATGCAAAACAATTCATAAGTGAAAAAGCATTAATAATCAAGAGGACTTTAATTTAAGCTCAATAAGGAGTAGATTTGGTAAAAGGCTTAAGGTGGGTAAATTTTTGGGCAATGTGGTGCTAATGATCCGGGGAAATGGAGTACTTTCCAATTTTCATACCACATTCCTTCTTCATAAGATTTCTCACCTTTCACTCATTGCTCATTGCTTTTTTCAATATTATGCTTTTACCTCTCTAACCTCAGCATTGCCTTCTCGCTAGTCGCAAACATGGGTGTCATGAGTGGCCTCGGATACTTAGTGCTTCGGACTCCTCACCTGATTTGTAACGCTCTATTTGGAATCGATCGATGGTCAACAAGCAACAAGAAATCGAGCACTGATTGCTTCATTTGGAATCAATCGATGGTCAACAAGAACAAGCAGAAGACAATGCAGTGGGGACAAGTACAAGCACACAAGACACATGAATTAGGAGGATGAACAAATGCAACCTCTCGGGCTTACTCAAACATGTTTTGCAAAAACTATGGGTTAAGCAAAGAGAAAGTAATTCGTACCTCGAAAGCTTAAGGAAACCTTGTCGTTGCTCTGATACCACTTGACGTGCTCGCACCCGGGGTTGAGCAAAAGGACCAACGATGAGAGTTCCGAGAAGTCGGGAAATTGTGGACAACTTTTGAGGCAACAGATAAATCTTTAAAGATTTCTGATTTCCCGTCGATTGGCTCCGCTTCTGGAGACGTGCAAGTACTACTGTTGTAGATCTTGAAGTCGTGGTCGCGTATTAGGGCAGATCTTGTCAATTGGAGATCGGACAAAGCGGGAAATCGCGTTTTACCGAGACGTCGCCTGTGCAGAGACGGGGCTTGTTTGAGAGGGATTGAGGGGCTGCTATGGAGTGACGTTATGGGGGTGGTTTGAGGGTGATGATGGGGATGTGGAAGGCCTTAGAGTGGTGGTAAATTATGGGATGGGGGTTGAGGGATATGTGATGCAAGATCGCTCTCGGCCCTTTGATTCCATCGTCTCCCACTAAGGAATCTCCTTCAGCCTCTCACCGAAGGTTTTATTCCCGACCTCTTACCTAAGAACGAGATTCATGACACGAATCACTAGAAGATAAGAGGCTTAACTTTTCTCAAATTTCAACTTAACTTCAAATGAAAGTGTTTACAACTATATATATTGTATGGTAAATATCCAAGCAACTTGGAAATTAACAAAAGAAAAGGGCATAAGCTAACTTAGTGTCTTGGAATTTCCTTGGGCCAGCCCACCAAATACCATCCTTGACCACAATGCATGATTCATGCATAAAAGATGGCATAAAAATATAATTAAGTTGTAGAATTTATGTAGCCATTGGCATTTGCGCGGGCACTTCAACCCGTCACCTTTTGTGTTTGAGCTTTGATCGGCACAGATTTGATCTTAATTTACAACAGAGTGACCATGTGTCAAGATGACTCCTCAATGGTAAGAATTGACTGGCCAAGTATGCGAGCTCGAGCTTTCGTCAAAGGTGGGATAGCTCGATGTAACAACGGTTCCTGTTCAATCTCCCCATCGATAGCATCTTCAATATCATCCGTCGGATCTCCATCCCTAGCATATTGATCTCCAACCTGATCATCGGATAAGCTAGCTCCGTCGAGGGTCACATCATGTTAGTTGTGTAGAAATTATATTTGTTGGTTGTTTCATGCAGACAATGGTTCGAACAAAGACCCAAGGGATAGACAGGATTGACCTCGAGAATAGTGAGCAGCTTCGGCTCGCTGACGCCCTAGCTGCGTAAGCCACACATGCCTGCTGGTACTCCAGAGAGCACATGGAGACACTAGGGATGCATCGATGGATGGTGGCATGGTTGTCATCCTGTCCAGAGCCTTGGACGTCGATATGATGAGGTTTATTGCCCACGATTGTCTACTTATTGATCTTACCTCTCCCCATCTAGCTCATATCATTGCTATGGCGCCAGATGGGGTCACATAGATGCACCCTACCTCAGGGGTTCCTATCCGTGAGGACCTCGTGGATCTCTTCTACGTGCCGAACTAGTGCCACACATGGGTGGGGCACCCTGACCCTGTAGGCATCTCTCCCATAGATGACCCTACCCTGAGGACATACAGGTTGCCCCTCTTTTACCACAACGATGCACCTGCACCTATGGAGTAGGATGCTGAGCAGTAGGAGAAGGATGCGTCTTTAGAGGAAGAGGCATCCTCTGAGGACGATGATGATGATGACGGTGGTAATGAGCCTCAGGGATCTCACTACTCCTACATCCCACACCAGAAGTCGCCCTAGCAACCTCGAGAACCCTATTATGCTAGGGGACATCTGACGATCTAGCGTCGCAGATGGGCAAATTGCGTCGGGATGCGACTGCCCTACAGGAGGATATGGCTACAGTTTGCGAGGATGTTTCATGATGTCATCAGACACTAGGGACTATGAGCGTCCAGCAGGAGTGATTCTACTCAGCTTCAATTCGCTTCATGAACCGATTTAAGCAGTTCGAGCAACGATGGGGCTATCTTGCAGGACCTTATCAGCAGGGACCTTATTAGGGAGGTTCCTTCCAGTAGGGAGGATCCTTCTATGACCAGGGGGTCCATCTACATACTATCCTTGTAGTTGCTCCCAGAGAGGACCTTCTGATGGCCAGGATGTACCTCCACCATTCTATCCTAGTGGCTATCCGCATGGTGGATCTCCCCAACTACCTCATCTGCTTCCTCCTCCTTATTAGAGTTCTATAGTATCTTTATTAATTTCCCTTTCCCCTTAGATTTTATTTTTGACAGTGAGGACACTGTCCATTTTAAGTATGGTGTGGGAGAAACTGGGTTTATTTATGGCTTGTTCTTGGTTTGGTTTTGAATTGTATTTTGGATACTATTATGGTTATTTATGCGTTTATGGTTTTAGGAAATGGTACATCTCTTTTATGACTTTAGATGATTATATTTTGGATATTGCATTTTCTTTTCTTATCTTATGTATCAAAAGGTGTTTATGAGAGTTGAGGACATCACCCAAGCTTGCAAGATGTTCAAAAGAATAGTGTCATGGAAACAATGACAAGGCTCGACGATAATAGGATGGAGAACTTTATATTTTCCATATAAGCTTACTTCATTAGAGATATTGCACAGAATTGCCTAGTAAAGGGAAGTCTTAATGAAGTGCAATTTTTTTTTTTTTTAGAAAACCACAAAAGTGAGGTAAATTTGATGTTGCTTTTGAAATATGCACGATAATAGGATGGATGACTTTATATTTTCCATATAAGCTTACTTTATATATCCATAGCCATACCTATTCTTATTTGCATCACAAAAGCCATATATGAGCCTTACATTACTTTACATTATTTTTGCTCCGCATGTTATACATATTGCCCATTTTCTAGCTTATTTCATATTTGGGGATTATGTTGAGAATAGAAGTCATTGTTGTGTGCACACCCATCACTAACTCTTGGTATATAAAAGGATCAACAAAGGGATTGTTTTGGACATGTTGAATGATTAGTCAATTTCACCCTCTTTCCCTTGTGCTCTCGCTCTCTCTGTAAACTCTACTTCTCCTATCTCCTTCTATCTTCTTCTTCTTCTTCCTATTATGTTCTTGTTCTTGTTGGGAATTCGGTTAGCTTCATCACTAATGGATTCTCTTGTTGTTGATAGGATCACAACAGTCATCTTCGCAGATTTATATAGTAGTTTGTGTTTTGATCATTATTATTAGTGTTTGATAGCATGATGATAATATTTTATGGAAAATTTAATGAGTAAAAGAAAATCTGGTCACCTAGGAGTTAAGGATGATCGACCTTGCTTGCTGAGATGTTAGTTCAGCGAGATGGGACACACAATTGAGGAGTCCGAAGTACTAAGTATCCGGGGCTATTCATGACACCCATGTTTACAACTTGTGAGAAGGCAATGCTAAGGTTAGAGAGGCAAGCATTATAGTGAATAAAGCATTGAGTGGTGACAGAAAGGTGAGAAATCTTATGAAGAAGTAATGTGGTATGAATTTTGGGAAAGTATTCCATTTCCCCGGATTATTAGCACCGCATGGCCAAACATATTCCAACTTTATCTTTTTACCTATCCACTTCCCTTTGAGCTTACATAAAGTCCTCCTAATTATTGTTGCTTTGTCGCAGGAAAATTGTTTTACCTAACCTCTTTTTGTGCGAAATGTTGCTTTTCATTCCCAAGCATGGATTTGAAGACATTAGTACCCTTACAAGGATGGCAATTGAGTGTTGTTGGTAAAATGAGAATGGGTTCACTCTTTTGACACTTTTTGTAGGTTTCCCTTGTATGACCATCCAAGTTATTGCTTTGGGACAAGCAAGCTTAAGTATGGGGTGATTTGACATCCATATTTTATGACATGTTATTGGTAATATGAGAATGGGTTCACTACCCGACATCGAGTAAACACATGGAAACACTTAGCAGCTAAAGACAAGCCACTCGAGATCTACTAAGCTGACTCGAGATAGAGTGCAAGTACTCAACGTCGACTAGACCTAGTCAACGTCGACTGAAGATTTTATTGAGCCGAGACACGTTTTGATCAATCCAAGTTGAGGAATAGTTTACTTATGCATGAAGAAAGAGATCTTCTATCCGACCTTATTTACATCTATCCTTATGGGTGAATATCTATTTACCCTAGGGAGTTTCCTTAGTTTGTATTATTTTGACATTTATTTATTAATTCCAATTAGGATAGAATTAGGACTACTCTCTTTGGCTAGAAAGGATTGGAGGCTACAAATAAAGCCCTAGGGGCTGGTTTTTATGGATTCAATCTCAGAATGTGAACACATCTAATAGATTTTAGGGTTTTGGCGTTCTTGTGAGAGTTGGAGTGCTGCCATTGTAAAAACTTTGAGTTTATTTTTATGCGAAGTTACTTTCTTTCAATCATGTCTTCGGTTATCATGATTGAGTTGTCACCCCTCTTCTAGGGTCGGGGTGAGCCCGACGATAGCCATGTCGGTGGATTGGTACATCACGAAAGAAAGCTACTTTATCTCGCTCTATCTGGTGCTTGGTCCTTGAATGAACGTTTAAGGAACTCATGTTGTGAAACTTATGTAGTAATTAAGGTTTCTATTCAGAAGCATATAAACGCAATTTGGTTTATTTATTGAAAGATTTATATGCCTATTTGCCGGATTTGGTGAAAGCTTTGTCCTTTATCGTTAAAGTATTTACCTTTGCGATTTATTGATTTACTTGCATGGTTGTCGTTGTTGTAATCCCTAGCTTTGGATGATTTTTCTCATCTTGTTTACATTCATTATACCGTCATTCGTTGGGTCATCGTAAAACTCAACACCCCTTTATTATTTCTGACCATCTTTCTTTACCATCCTTTTATTCTTCGATCATATTTGCCGACACCTACGGTTATTGTGTTTTGACTCGACATCGACTGCATCTTAGTTGACATCGAGTCTATTGGATCGGTTTGCAGTTTTTTGAGCCAATCGACATCAGCTATTGATTACTCAACATCTAGTACTCCACTTGATAACGATTGATGGTTTTATTTTGCAGGACTTCACTCGAGATCGACAACCACTGAATCGACATCAACTGTAATCCAGTCGATGTAGAGTTCCTTTTGGTCAATACAGAACATCGATTTCGCACTACTTGGAATTCCACTGACATGCTTCCTTGTGGATCGAAACTAATTCCTATACTACTACAGTGGGGGAGTCTTGAATTTATTTGATAGGCTAGGATTGTGATTTGGTTATACTCTTTGTATTTTCCTATTCCATTCTCCCCTATATCAGATTGTAAAAAATCTAACTCTGCTAATTTGGCTTAATGATTTTCAATTATATGCCATTCATCAATTTCTTTCCTCAAAGAGAAAATCAAAAGTATCCCTCGATCCCGGTACGTGGGAAGTTGTACTTTACTTTTGCTTTCTCAGTTTCTTTCAAATGAATTTCTATAACATAGGTTTTAGGATAGTTTAAGGGTACCCAACGGCCCTTCGATTATTTTGGGGTTCGAAATCCCTGCTTTCAAATACTGATCTTTTGGGGTTTGAAACCTCGATCATTACCTTAATTGAAAGATCCGAACGAAGGTATCCAACCTTCGAAACGTAACCCGGATATTTAGATGCAGACCGTTACAAGGTTGGTATCAGAGCGAGGTTGTGCAATTTGGATACACAAGGGTCGGTTGTGTGTTATGAAAACCGCCCATGAATTTCAAAGGAATTAAAAAGTGTTTTAAAAGGGTAAAATGAACTTAATATGTCTGACTCAAATGGACTAAATATGAACTTGGCCCAATAAATAAGACAAATAAAAAAAAGTGGAATGAATGGGTAGAAAAGGAGCTAGACCATAACTATTGGATGTAGTTGAGAGTGGGTAGGCGAAATATAGCTAATTCTTTATAGATGGGACCAGAAGACTCCAAGAAATTGCACCGCGGTGGTTGGAGTAGCGAGTTAAGTAGGGATCGTGAGTTATTTGCCCCTCCAGTCAGTCGCTCCTCCAAAAGCGGCATTATATAGCCTGACATGTTTTAGATATAAATTGGGCCAGAGGGCAATCTCCCTCGAAGGAGATCATTATAATCGTGTCCAAGTGTTTTGGTGCTAGGTGTTAACTAACCTTCGTATATGCAACAGTATGGTCGATACTCAACCCGGACCCATCAGGCTTAGGGGCCCAGCACATAGAGGACAAGGATGACTTCGTCGAGTTGAGACGGACGAGGTAGTCGGCAAAGTCCAGGACCCCAAGGGGTATGGAGATTCCGGCTCCCCGGCCAGAGGATATTTTGATACAGATGGATAGAATGGCATTGATTGAGATGTTGTGAGGACTTGTCGGAGATCCTTCGTCGGACGTCCTAGTGATTCAGAGCCCCGTCAGGTAACTAGTTGAGCCAGCTAGAGAGATTCCCGTCGAACAGCCAGCGGAGCCAGCTCCCGTCGGTATGGACCTTGAGAAGCGTGTAGATTGGGTTCGAGCATTGGTACATTGCGAACTGCCTCAGTTCTTGGGAGCAACTGGAGAGGACGTTGAGGCATGGCTGAGGCAGATCCACATCATATTCAACTATATCGGCACCCCTGCTTCCGAGTGCCAAAGGCTGTCCATAGGTCTTTTGTGGAAGGACGCCTTCGACTGTTGGTCCATCTATAAAAAGGACAGGGCTGAGTACAGCTATGAGGAGTTTCGTGCCTTGCTGCTTCAGGCGTATTATCCGCTAGGAAGACAGACTGCTCGAGAGGTTACATTCATGTGTGCAGCTTACGATTCTTCCCGTTCTATCTCGGAGATTATCTATCAGTTTAAGAGGGAGCTTATCTACTACGCTTACCTCTGCCCCATAGACGAGAGTTGTATCCCGATGTTATCCATGAGGTTACCTCCAGAGGCCCTCCTCCATGCATCGAGTTTGGGAGCTATACCATTTAATCACTTTTTGGAGGTTATTCTTATGTACGACCAGCAGCGGATCATTTCTTCGACTGTGTATGCTCCCTCTCGCCCCGAGGCGTAGAGGTCGCGGACAACTGACGCTAGATGGGATGTGAGAGCTCGAGGAGCTTTCCGCGGAGGATTGAGAGCAGGTATACCGAGAGTTCTGCCACCACCACCATCGGAGCATCACGTGTCATGGATGCTTCCAGGATGAACATTACATGGTGGACTGCCTAGATAGAGCCATCAGGTGCTATTCTTGCGGAGGTATGGGACATATGGTTGCCTGTTGCCCCCAGGGTGGTAGGACCCAACCACCTACAGCCACAGCGAGACTTCTCGCCACTCCTCAACCCCCGCTTCTGTCTTATCATCTAGGGCGGGGAAGAGGTGGTGCATCAACAGGAGGCCGATTCGGAGGACGTGGAAGAGGTTCATCTAGGGTTGGCAATCTCACCCACACTCGACGGGTATCCACTTCACCCGATCTAAAAAAAAACGTGTCAAATCCAATACAAGGTGGATATTAAACATGTGACGGCTGAATGGGTGATGGGACGGGTCGGATTCGGGTGACAATAATTTAACCCGTACCCCGACCCATACTTCACCCGTTATATTTTTAATATATATATTAAATATATGTATATAATACATATAATATTTTCATTCAAAATCTAAACAATTTCCCTCCTCAACTGCATGCGTAATTCATCATTAGAAGCTACTGTCATCCCTCCTTTCACGACCATTAGGCTACACGCGCGACCTCTAGGCTCCACACAAACGCTTGTAGGCTCCTCATCTCAATTAGACGATTTTGGTATTTTTTTTTATAAATTTGTTAGAAATGTTTGTTTTTTAGATTTACTGACTTAAATTTGACGAGATGCCTCATCTAAATTTTCACCCGATTCACCTGATTACCCGATGGGTGATGGGTTAAACGGGGCGGGTGATAGAGTTGGCGGATGGTAGGGTGGGTTGGGTGGTGGTTTTTGGATGGTGGATCGGGTGAAAATTCGGCCTATTCACCCAACACCCGACTCATTGTGATACGTTAGGGATACCCGATCCTTCGCTTGTGGGCTCAAGATCAATAACCACGCCGTATATTTGCCCGATCATGCAATGCTCTTCCAATATCTCCTGATTAACAATTAAACAAACTAATTAATTCAACTAATTATAGCGACAAAAATTACATAACTAAATTAACTAATTCAAATAGCGACGAAAAAGGAAACGAGGAAAAGAGAAGAAGCAGTAGCGCTCGCGAGTGGTCTCGGGCACACAGGCGCAAGGCATCATGGTGGGCGGGAGCGTCAGGGAATGCGACGTCCGGGTTGCACTTCGTTAGAAGTGAGAGCGAGGCCGCTGTTGCGAGCGAGAGCGAGAACCAGCGAGAGCGAGAGCCAGCGAGAGCAAGGGCTAGCGAGAGCGAGGGCGTGCCGGGAATGCGAGAGCGTGGGCGCGCAAGGAAGCCGACGCCGCGCTCACTGGGAGAGAAGGATGCCGCGAGCATCACCAAGGGCGGCTCCGCTACTGGCGACAGCTTCGGTGTCTAGGGTTGTGCTCGGTTTGGATTATGCCGAACAAGAACAAAGGCAAAGTGATGGTGATGGGGTGCCGAACCAAAGAACACAAGAGCATAAGACTTTTGGGATTGATAATCGAGAACCCTTTAATCCTATAAAGGGATTTCTCAATTCTAATTCAATCTAAGAAATTGAAAGTACATGTGTTTGTTTAAATAGAAAAGCAATGGAAGATCTAACCAATCCTTCCATACAAAGGAAAGGGTTTTGGATAGATCTAATCTATCTAAAGATAAATAAAATAGCTCTAAGATAGAAGTAAACCTAAGAAGATATAACTCTAAAACTTATGTGACAAGATTTATCTAGAAGAGATATAATCTTGCACATTATTAATCTAATCGCATAAAATAACAACTAATTAATTAAGACATAAAATATCTCGGCCCAATAAGATGGAACTCGACATGGGCCTTAATTGTACTCGACATGGCTTGGCCCACTCGACATAAGGAGGTCTCGAGTGGCCCATTGTGAATGCTGAGTTCTCTTGTCTTCATGGCGGATGTTGTCGAGTCTGCATGAGCTTTGTTTGAGGACGGAAGCTCATCTCTTGTGTTGGTGGAGTAGCCTTAAGCCAAGTGATCCAGGGTGGCATGAACCCTTGCTCCATCGTTCCTTGGTAACGGACAAGAAGGGCTTTGGTTGCATCTTGAATCTTCTTGCCCCTTGCACGAGTGATAGGGCCATCGAATGAAACCTTCATGTTGTTCTCAATGTCACCAAGAGTCATCGATAATTGCACTGCATCATTCTCCTCCACTTGACTTCGATTTGTCCTCAAATCGTCATCAGAGTCATCGTCAGGCACGAACAAGGATAGATCGGCAATGTTGAATGTAGAATGGACGTTGTACTTATCGGCAGGGAGATCCAGGTTGTATGCATTAGGACGCATCTTCTGAACCACTCGGAATGGTCCATCTCCCCTAGGGTCCAGCTTAGATTTTTGTTGTTGCGGAAACCTTTCATTCTTGAGTTGCAGCCATACCAGATCACCAACGTTGAACTGCACATCCTTGCGATGCTTGTCCTTCGCTGCCTTGTATTGCATAGTCTTCCTTTCCAGCTGCGCCTTGGTACGCTCATGCAAGCACTTGATGAAGTCCACGTGCTTAGCTGCATCCATGCTCTCCTTCTCCTTAAATGGTCGAGACATCATTTCCACAAGAGTGAGTGGGTTTCGGCCATATACCACTTCGAAGGGGGTCTGCTTTGTTGCAGAGTGCCTAGACCTGTTATATGCATATTCGACAAATGGTAGGCATTCTTCCCACCTCCGGAGGTTAGTTCGAAGCATGACTCTAAGGAGAACCCCAAGAGTTCTATTTGTGACCTAAGTTTGGCCATCAGTTTGTGGGTGACAAGAAGTAGAAAATAGCAATTTTGTACCTTATATAGACCATAAAGTTTTCCAAAAAGAGCTTAAGAATTTAGAGTCACTATTAGAAACTATAGATAAAGGCAATCCATGGAAGCGAACAACATCTTTAAAGAATAAGTGCGCAACATGAATAACATCATCAGTTTTGTGGCATGGAATGAAATGAGCCATTTTGGAAAATCTGTCTACAACAACAAAGATAGAATCATGACCCTTAGAAGTTCTAGGTAATCCTACAATAAAATCCATAAAAACATCTTCCCAGGGTGCATTAGCAATAGGCAAAGGTTGATATATACCATTAGAGTTGGCTTTCGACTTAGCCTTAGCACAAGAGACGCAACTTTTGATTAATCTTAGCACATAATTAAACATTTTAGGCCAAAAGTAATGTTCCTTAAGTCCTGCTAGTGTTTTGTCGAAACCACCATGTCCCCTAGACTCATGAATTTCTTGAGTTAACAATCGACGAATAGAAGAAGATGGGATACAAAGCTTACCCATCTTAAACAAATAACCATTGTCAAGAAAATATGAATCAACTTCACCCTTGGACACACATTGCACATAAATAGTTTTAAAGAAACCATCAGAAGCATTGAGTTCCTTTATCAATGCAAAACCCAACACATGTGCATCCAGATGTTCTCCCTTTGATCAGCCATGGGAGACTCATGAATGTGTAGGACCCGCCGATTGACAAGGCAGAGTACATCATCGAACTCTGTAGTGTCGATTTCCCCATTAGGCTCAAATGGCTGGTCCTCATCCACTTCGCTTGAAATTACATGGTCCTCGACAGTCTCCTCCTCATAGTAGTGGTCTCCCAAATCATTGAGAAGGACCTTCCTTTTCTGAGGGCATTCGCGAGAGACATGTCCAAAACCACCACAAGTGAAGCAGCGGATGTCTTTTGTACGCTCCTTAGATGGTAAGGCAACCCTTCTAGTTTCAACCTGATAACCCTATTGAGGTGATTTGGAAACTCCCTTTTGCTGCAGAGGAGGGTTAGTAGCAGATCTAGATTGACTAGAAAAGTTAAAAGGGACAAAGCTGCGACCTTTGGAGGTCTGGTCAAATCTTGTCCGCTGGCGTAGCTACTGCTACTGCTGCTGGTCATACAGAAGTTGTGCTTTATGACAGAAAGTGTCAATATATCTAATAGAATCAATAGCCAAAGGATTTTTAATAGAGACATTAAGACCAGCAAGAAATTGTGTACATAAAGCACGTTCAGTAAGATAAACATTAGCCTGATGAGAGAGCCGTTCAAGCTCATCTCTGTAATCCAGGGTTGAGCGAGCTCCTTGTCGACAAGAAGCTAGTTGCATCCTCATGGTCTCCGTGTACTCCTCAGGCACATGTCGTTTCTTCATAAGGTAGCGAAGTTGTGGCAAAGTCTCAACAAGTTGCTTGTCCTGACGACGGCGCATCTCACGAGTGCGGAACCACCAGATATGAGCTTTACCTATCAAATGCAATATAACAACTTCCAACTTCTCTGTTTCCTCATAATGCAGAAGTTCAAGCAAATAGTCAGTATGATTTTCCCAAACAAGATAAGATTCAGGATCAGTGGTTCCATCAAAAGTTTCTAACTTAAGCTTAACATCACAGCGTTGTATAGCTTGTGCATTATTAAATCTAGGATGACCAAAATTAGGAGGAGGTAAATCATCAAAGTTAGGGTCTACCTCATGGAATGTGTCCTCCAAATGAGACGTGTCACGCAGATCAGCGTTGTTGCGGCTGTCATCCCAGTTAGATGTGATGAACAGTGGATTCGAGTGTTGTTGATGATGCTGGTGTGGCCAGCCTTGCTGGGTATGCCGAGAGGGTGACTGCTCACGGCCATCTTGGTTGCTATTGAAGCCCGCTAGACGATCGTTATCATTCTCTCCATTGAAAGGGTTAGGAGTTGCAGACTTAAGTTTAAAATGCAATTGACCAGAAGGGGGTGGTTGACCAGAATAAGAAGAGTTACCTATAGGGGGGTTATTACCTGAAGGTGGTGTATTACCTGAAGGTGGTGTATTATCTGGAAGAGGTGGAGGCAGCTTACCTCCTGAAGAAGGTGTAGATCCAGAAGCCTCCATCTGTTTTTGACTCCTCTATTTGGCCAAGTAACTGCCTATTTGATCAGGTCGGAATAATAAATGCGATCGTCACAACGTTCGACATCTCGACGATTTTCAGCCTCAGCCAGCTCTTTGCGCATAGACAGGGTTGAGGCTTGTGCAGCATAGTCAATAATAAACTGCATCTCAGAAGCATAAATGCCAGTAGGTGGGGTAGGGGAAGGGTTGGGGTCGCTATCGTTCATCATCTTCCTACAATATCAAAAGAGCCACAAGTAAACGAAGCAAAGACTAGAAACCAAGTAATGCAAGCCTTATTGATTCCTAAGAGTGATTCAGTTTAAGAAATCAAAGAGGCGAGAGAAACAAGGCACTAAATTCAAGCAATTCCCCTAGACACAAGATTCTGCAATACTGAAGACAACAAGTAAGAATCAAAATTGCAAATTAATTCAGCCACAAGTCGGGTATCAAGGATAGCAAGTATAAACAAGCGGCTAATGTGTATAGAAGAAAGTGTTCAATGTGATGCTCGAAAATATGAATATATAGTAATCGACATGAGCAATGAGAAGGGCAATCAAGTGCACACACTCTATTAACTATTATCTGACGGTTGCAACACGACTCAGAAAAAGAGGGGTATGACCAAGGCTCCTGTGTCGGCATAGCACAAAATCACACAAAAATAGGGTTCTATGTAAAGTTTGAAACCAATTAGGTCATCTAACATGTAGCAAATGAAGAAGAGAAATAAGCAAAGAGTGACCGAAAATAAAGGTAAGATGAATGTATGCTTTTTTTTTTAAGCTCTCGGTTTTTTTTTTACTAAGAACTAGCTGCTGTAATAGATTTACAGTGACCGAAAATAAAGAGCAAAGGAAAAAAAATAACAACCTACGATGATCTTAAAGTAAGCAAAAATAAAGAAATAAGGGAAAAAGGCTAAAAACTGGAAATATTAGGGTTCTTTAGTGGTGCAAGTTACTATAATGCTTAAATCCAAGAATCACATTCATAGGCATGATCTGTAGCAACAAGGAATAAAAGATTAAAACTTGCAATCAAGAACACAATATCTTCCAAATTAAAGATCCAAACAAGAAATAACTAAAATAAAGTGCCAATTTTGTAGGGTAAATAATAAAGATTTAAATTTATGCAGCGGTATGGTGAAAAATAAGGCACGAAAATAAATCACTCAATTAAAGAATCAAAAGAGTATAGAGCTTGCATACACCTGAAATCTGATACCACTTGATACGTTTGGGATACCTGATCCTTCGCCTATGGGCTCAAGATTAAGAACCACGCCGTATATTTGCCCGATCTTACAATGCTCTTCCAATATCTCCAAATTAACAATTAAAGAAACTAATTAATTCAACTAATTATAGCGACAGAAATTACTTAACTAAATTAACTAATTCAAATGGCGACGAAAAGGGAAACGAGGGAAAGAGAAGAAGCAGTAGCGCTCGCGAATGATCTAGGGCACACAGGCGCAAGGCCTCATGGTGTGCAGGAGCATTAGGGAACGCGACGTCCAGGTTGCGCTTCGCTGGAAGTGAGAGTGAAGGCGAGCGAGGCCGCTGTTGCGAGCGAGAGTGAGTGAGAGCAAGAACCAGCGAGAGCGAGAGCCATCGAGAGCGAGGGACAGCGAGAGCAGCGAGGGCGTGCCGGGAATGCGAGAGCGCGGACGCGCAAGGAAACCGACGCCGTGCTCACTGGGAGCGAAGGATGCCGCGAGCGTCACCTCTGCCGGCTCCGGTATTGGCAAAAGCTTCGGTGTATAGGGTTGTGCTCAGTTTGGATTATGCCGAACAAGAACAAAGGCAAAGTGATGGTGATGGGGTGCCGAACCAAAGAACACAAGAGCATAAGGCTTTTGGGATTGATAATTGAGAACCCTTTAATCCTATAAAGGGGTTTCTCAATTCTAATTCAATCTAAGAAATTGAAAGTACATGAGTTTGTTTAAATAGAAAAGCAATCGAAGATGTAACCAATCCTTCCATGCAAAGGAAAGGGTTTTGGATAGATCTAATCTATCTAAAGATAAATAAAATATCTCTAAGATAGAAGTAAACCTAAGAAGATATAATTCTAAAACTTATGTGACAAGAGTTATCAAGAAGAGATATAATCTTGTACATTATTAATCTAATTGCATAAAATAACAACTAATTAATTAAGACATAAAATATCTCGGCCCAACATGATGGAACTCGACATGGGCCTTGGTTGTACTCGACATGGCTTGGCCCACTCGACATAAGGAGGTCTCAAGTGGCCCATTGTGAATGCCGAATTCTCTTGTCTTCATGGCGGATGTTGTCGAGTCTGCATGAGCTTTGTTTGAGGACGGAAGCTCATCTCTTATGTTGGTGGAGTAGCCTTGAGCCAAGTGATCCAGGGTTGCCTGAACCCTTGCTCCATCGTTCCTTGGTAACGGACAAGAAGGGCTTTGGTTGCATCTTGAATCTTCTTGCCCCTTGCACGAGTGATATGGCCATCGAATGGAACCTTCATATTGTCCCCAATGTCACCAAGAGTCATCGATAATTGCACTGCATCACATTGCCATCCCTAGGTTCAGCTAGAGGAGGTCGTGGAAAGAATTCCAAAGGATCATTTCATGCACTGCCCCCACCGCCTCACGTTTTTCAAATGAGAGGAGATGATCGGTCCGCTTCGAGTGCCTCGGGTACGATCCTTCTTCGTGATGCGTGTTTGAGTATTTTGTTCGATACGGGTGGTACTCGTTGTTATATAGCAGAGTCATGCGTCGCTAGGCTGAGCTTGAGCTGCACGAGAGGTCCAACCTATATTGTGGGTTTGCCAGATGGGGCTAGGGCTAGGACGAGTCAAGAGATGTTAGGATCCCCTGTCTATAAAGGTGAGCGAGAGTGGCCCGCCGACCTTCTCGTGCTGAGACTGTAGAACTATGATTTGATTGTTGGCATGAATTTCATGGACCCCTACGGGGTGATCATCAACTTGCAGGCGAGGACTATATCTATTTTGGTTGAGGATGGCACCGAGCATCAGGTCTAGGGTAGTGACCCTAAGGGAAATGGAGCATTGATTAGCGTCGTTAGAGCTGTAGGGCTTCTAGATCAAAGTTGTGCAGGATTCTGGTGTTACATCGTAGAGGAGGATCGAGGTAGGCCTAATATGACTGATGTGCCGGTGGTTCGCGACTTCACTGACGTTTTCCCATATAAGCTAACAAGATTGCCCATGAGAGAGAGGTCGACATCGCGATCGAGTTGGAGGCGGGAACCAGGCCCATCTATCGAGTACCTTACCAGATGGCACCTACAGAGATGGTTGAGTTGAAGGCTCACTAGAAGAGTTGGCCGAGAAGGGCTAGGTTAGTCCGGGAGCATCGCCATGGAGAGCTTCAGTGTTGTTCGACAAGAAGACGGATAGTTCGTTGAGGTTGTGCATTGATTATCGCGAGCTGTACCGGGCGACGGTTAAGAACCATTATCCGCTTCCCAGGATCAATGATTTAATGGATCAGCTCTAGGGTGCCATTGTGTTCTCGAAGATTGATATGAGGTTCGGGTATCACTAGTTAGCGTGCATGCAGAGGACATCCCGAAGACTGCTTTTAGGACGCGGTATGGGCATTATGAGTTCGTGGTCTTGTCGTTCGGGCTGACCAATGCTTTAGCACCTTTCATGGAGCTTATGAACAGGGTGTTCATAGACTATTCGAAGCTGCATGAGGACCATTTGAGGATCGTCTTCGAGATGCTGAGGAAGCATCGGTTGTACGATAAGTACAACAAGTATGATTTCTAGATATCTGAGGTGACCTTCTTAGGTCATGTGATTTTAGTAGCTAGAGTCGCAGTGGATCCGACAAGGATTGACGCTATCGTTGCTTGGCAAGTGCACAAGAACATGCGAGACATCCGCTCTTTTATGGGGTTGGCCAACTATTACCGATGCTTTGATCGGGACTTCTCGAGGATCGCTCGACCGATGACTCAACTGACTCGGAAGGACGTTCCCTTCATTTGGAGTGAGGAGCGTGAGGCCAGTTTCGAGCTTCTGAAGAAGAAGTTGACGACCGCCCCTGTATTGGCATTTCCTCTAGGACCTAGGACTTTGTGATCTACGTTGATGCTTCGCGAGCTAGTTTGGGATGTTTTTTGCATCAGAGGGACCGTTTCATTGTTTATGCTACACGCCAGCTAAAGCCCGGAGAGGAGACTTACCCCATGCATGATCTGGAGTTGGCCGCAGTTGTTCACGCTCTGAAAATCCGGAGGCATTGCTTGTACGGCACTTCTTGCAAGGTGATGACATATCATAAGAGCTTGAAATACATTTTCACCCAGAAGGAGCCTAATATGAGTGAGGTAGAGACGTTGGTTGGAGCTCCTAAAGGACTAAAATTTGGATATCGTCTATCATCCAGGAAAGGGAAATATAGTGGTAGATGCTCTCAGCCGGAAGACTCGTCAGGAGGTGATCGTGGCTCGCTTGACCGTTCAGCAGAGTTTACAGACAGAGTTGATATCATGTGGCATAGAGGTATGGCTTCAGAGGGATCGTGACCAGTTGTCCTTTTTGCAGATCCAATCAGAGTTGACGGAGGAGATTCACATAAAAATAACCCAACAATCGGAATCAGAAAGTCTTTACCAATCAAAAACCACGTTCTATTCAATCTCGTCGCCGCGACCACCCTTCTCGCTGCTGCAAAAACGAACCTAGATGAAGAAATTCATCCTCGCGGCCTCGACGTTCATCCTAGCCGCTACGATGGTGAGCCCAATTTCGTTCTTGGCTCGGTAAAATCCTTCGTTCTCCCTCGTTTTAACTATGTTTCCTTCCCCGTTTATTTCCTCTTGTTCCGTACTCTCCCCTCTATCTTCTAAGGGTAAGAAGGAGCAGATCTAAGATCTTTTGGAGTGAATTCGATCCCTTTTGCTTCCTTTTTCTATGTGTTGAGCAAGGTAAGGTTCTTCCTCTCAAATCCTCTCATTTTGAAGGTAAACCTTTGTAAAGGTCCTCTTTTAACCAAGATCTATCCCTCCTAGGCCTTGTCATAGCAAAATCTCATTGGATCGATGCCAAGGACCCTCCTCTTTGAAGATTTTTGAAGAGGCCTCAAGTAGCCTAGGTAATCCCTCTTTCGCTCTCCCCTCTATTCCTTGTTTGGAGTAATTTATGTTCTCTTAAGGTTCGTTTTTTAGTTAGAAGTGTTTTAAAACAAGTTTGGGTTTAAATGGATTTAAAACAAGCAAAAACAAACAAAGGAGTTTCGAATCTCACCGCGGCGAAACAATGGTCGTCGCGGCGAGTGAGAACACTAGCCAATGGTTTAATAATTAAATATTTATTATTTTATAATGGGATTTAACGGAAAGCGAACTATCGGACTTAATGTTTAGACGATGTTTTGAAGATTTCATTTCAAATTTCGGGATTCTTTAATTTGACTAAATAATCGATGTTGATCTTAAAAATGAGTTTTTGGATTGAGTATTGATGAGATTTTGAGATGGCTTTATTTTGGTGCTTTATCATATCGGAAAGACTTTGAAATGGTTTCACTCCCGCTTGGCTTTGGAAATGATTTACAACTCGATTTCTGTGTGTATGGGTGGTAGTATGACCGCTTATCATAATCTATGAATTATTATAGGTGATTACTGGTTGTTGGATTCTGCTTTTGATATCTTTTTTTGTTTGTCACTTTCAGGTAAGTTCTTTTATGGTTTTATTCAGACCGAAGAGAGAAAAACCTCCTTCTTGTAGTCATATGATATACTACGTGTTGCATAAACATTGAAGCATGCCATGTAGTATCATGATAGGGTTGCACACTTGAATGCTCATTCGGGTACTATGTGTGTTTGAGAAACAGAACAACCATTATCTGTGAGTCCTAGAGTCTTTACTAGGGTCATAGGATACGCCAACATCATTGGGTTTGTCTGAGTCATTATTCTCGATATATGAGATGAGCTTGATTATGAGATAGCCCAGGAGCATCGGACATGAGCTTGATTAATTGATTAGCATGATGATATGACATGATAGATAATATGATGATAATGTGCCAATATACCACTTACGGGTGGAAAATTGATATGATATAGCATTGAGCTGGCCAGCGTTTGCCTTAATAGGAAGGGGGGCGGTGGTACTAGAGGGATATGCCCCTTGGTATTCTTTGGGCCATTTATCGTATTTCTGCATTAGAAGCATCTTTATTATAAGTATAACGTATGTGTATACCTACTTGTGGGACCTAGAATGCAAAAGGCCTCCTGGGCGATTGCAAAAGGCCTAACTCCGCTAATTTGGCTTTATAATTTTCAATGATATGTTTTATAGTTTGGTTTTGACCCAGCCTCTCCGTGGCAAATTGTACTTTACTTCTGCTTTCGCAGTTACTTTCAAATGAATTTCCGCGACTTAGTTTTTATGATAGGTTAAGGGTACCCAATGGCCCTTCGATTGTTTTGGGGTTAGAAATCCCTGCTATAAAATATTGATCTTTTGGGGTTTGAAATCTCGACCCATACCTGAATTGCAAGATCTGAACAAAGATATCCAACCTTTGAAACGTAACCCAGATATTTATATTCGAGTCGTCACACCAATTATTAAATACTTCCCCATGTCTTGTATTTCATACCTATACATTCATCCATAGACTTTGTCAACTCCATCACCAAATGCTTTGAAGTTCATAGTTGGTATCGAAATCCAACAGGATGAATAAGGCAAGTGACTTTCAAGGCCTTTTTGCTCATTTGATGCCTTCGTGTCAAGTTGTTTTCTTTCCTTTGGTTGCTTGCCAAATTAATTAAAATATATAACAATACACCTCCTTGTGTGATTTATTTAACCTTCTCCTTGAATTTGGCAAGTATAATTGGGTGGCCTTAATATAAATAACCAAGTTACCTACCGTTTCTTTAAAGTATTATTTATCGTTATTCTTTCATGCTAATTGGATAGGTATGGAACATGGCTTTTTATTTGATGTTTCAATCCTTTATTTTATTTTATTTCATTGAGTTTTGGTATCCATGTAACTTATAAAAACACGGGTTATGGTTGTGTTCTGTGATCACCTAGGATGTCTTAAGTAAATAGTTAACATGTGAGGATTTTATGTTACGATTGGAACTCAATTGAATCAAGATCAATCAAGTAAAATGTACCAATCAATGTAAAGAAAAGTGAACATAACGTGTAAACTAATAAAAGTTATGGGAACGGGACAAGGCTGTGAGAATCCGGTCTATAAAGGGTTTTATGAAACTAACAACATTTCTAAGAAATGTTAGCATACCAACTTCGGTAGTAGGTTGCTATCTGCTAGTGAGGGCAGAGGCCGATATCATATTATAATGAACAACATGTGGTGTGGAGCAATCGACTCCTATTAAAAGTGGTAAACGAGTAAAACAAATTTGTGTGTTTAAGTCATTCAACATGAGGAAGTGAGAATTTATCATGCTATATAAGAGGTCGGATATGATATATTCGAGATTTAATATGCTTCAAAGGTATTAATTTTTTTTTAAAAAAAAAACTACCTACAGTTTATAACCCGAATATGAAGCACGCCCGGGCTATTATGTGGTGAGAGTTTCACTTTAATGATATTCTCAACCCGGGCTATTATGTTTATTTGCAAGAAATAGAGGTCTACATAAGTTTTGGTTTAATATTGAAGAATTTGGTGCCATTCCGAGATGAAACCAAAAGATGGGATATACTCGACTTCGACCAGGTCTTACTCGAAGTCGACTACAGCTGAAGTAGAACCAACTCGAGGAAAGAAGACGAAGGCAACTCGAGCTGGACTCTACTCGAAGTCGAGTAGACTTACTCGAGGTCGACAAGAACTGAACCACACACAAGCTTAAGGAAGAGGACCAGATCGATGAGCTAAGAAGAGAAGCCAACTTTTCTCGACTTCGACCAACTTTGGTCGAAGTCGACCAAGCCTGAAAATCGAGTCCAATCCCAGCATCGACCAAGGAAGCTAAGCAGGAAGATTCTAGTCGATATCGACCAGCACAAATCGATATCGAGTAACCAGTTGGTCGATTTTCCCTCCTGGAGCCGAGATCGAGTTGCTGAAGTGAAGACGGGAAATGTTGGTTGATATCGAGTAAGCCTACTCGATATCGAGTTGACCCCAGTGGCTGATTTCGAGCTAAGTCCGAGTCTTGTTAAGGTTCCATCCCGAATCTGATAGAGATATTTTCGAGAGAAGATTCCCAACACATGAAGATTTAGATATTTTTCCTTTTTATCTTTTTATCTATCCTAAGGATTGAACAATTAATTACCCTAAGGATTTATCTGGTTTTACTTATTTAGATAGATTTATTTGCAAGTAGAGTTTTATCTTTAGATATTAGATAGATATTTCTTTCGTTGATTAGCAAGGATCGGAAGCCTATAAATAAAGCCCATGGGGCTAGTTTTTATTCATTCAATCTTAGGAAGAGAAGTAGGAGAGTAGAGGGAGAGTGGAGGCCGAGAGGAGTGAAGGAGCGAGAGCAAGTTGGCTTCGATCGGTTGTAAGCTCTGTTCAGTTTATTAATGCAATTTTATTTTTCATCAACGATGTATGCGATTGCGATGAAGAGCGAGTAGTCCTCCCACTTCTAGGGTTGGGGTGAGACCGACGATATCCATGCGTGGTTGAGGTAAAGATCCTACCTTTATCATGTTTTGAGCATTTACTACCTTTTATGTGTTTATTACCTATTCAATAGAGATCCATGCTAACAACTTGGATTATAAACATAAAATCGGTAGATACAATTAGGGTTTCTTGAAAGAGTTGTCTAATTGTTGGAAAAGGCGAAAGCTTGATCCTTCGATGCGATTTGCATGATTATCGTTATTTATCTTGTCTTATGCATGTTTGGTTATCGTTGTTGCAAACCTCGATCTTTGAAGTTTTCTTTTACATAAAGTTTATTCCGAATCTGAAAGCTTTGTTCTTTATTTTATTTTACTGTTTCTTCTCGACTTCGACCACCCCTTAGTCGACGTCGACTACTGTTTGTGTCTCTGTAGGAACTCGAAGTCGACCAGCCAACTCGACTACGACCAGTTCCTCGACGTCGAGTAAAGAACTCGATATCGACCAAAAACTCAGTGTCTTTTGCTTGCTCGGATTCGACTGTACTGACCCCTGTCGACTACCACCTAGTCGAGGTCGAGTACCTTGTAGTCAACAACCACTCGTAAGATTCTTCCGCTGCCTAGGATCCGCTGACACGCTTCCTCGAGGATCGATCCTGACTTCCCGCTGCTACATCGGGAGGGAGTCTTGAACATTATTTTCTGGGAACTAAATCGGTTTGCTTTACTTTATTCGTATTTTATTTGCAATCTCGATTTTCTCCTACAACAAATTGGCGCCGTTGTCGGGGAAGCAATCATTCGCGCCTTAGGTAGTTAGATCTCACATTTTCCTTTATGTTTTGATTTTGCAAGTGTATGCGCCATTCTGGTCAACCACCTGAGTTTGACGCCTTAGATGACCCGGAACGCCTTATACACGTCCACGCTAAATTGAAAAGAGCCATGGCGGCCGCAGAAACACAAGCACAACTGATAGAGAGGATTCAGGCAGAGTTAGAAGCCAAAAATACTGCTCTCGCCGCTGAGAGAGCACGCACTGAACAGGAAGCTGAGCGAATGAGGCAAGCAAAAGCTGAGCTTGCCCAATTCCCTACCACTACAGAGGATTACATGCACGTGACTCTTTTCGTGCCTGAATCTGCTATTCTAATCCCTAAAAATAATTTTGAAATTCGCACTACTTTCTTAATTGAGATTAAAACTAATGCCTTTTACGGAACGTTTAATGAATGTCCTCTTGAACATATTGCCAATTTTTCTAATATGTGTCATACTCTTGCTGAAGGTACTACTCTGGAATATGTCAAGATGAAAGCTTTTCGATGGTCTCTTGCCGGTCCAGCATTGAAGTGGCTTTAAGGACTGACTCCACGATCCCTCACGACATAGGCTGAAGTAAGGCAGGCATTTCTAAATAAATTCTTTCAAACAGAAGCTTGGTGAGCTGCTAGTAAAAGGATGGGAACGATACAAGGATCTATTGCGATCATACCCTACACATGGGCAACCACCATATGTCGTTCAGGAGATCTTCTACAACTCTCTTGATCTGGCCGCTAAGGATAGGATCAACCATTATACTCATTATGAGTATCTGATGATGCCACAACCTGACGCATGGGCTACCCTCGACAAGCTTACCAACTTCGACAATAAGTATGGGGCTTCGACAAACTACAATGGGAATGCCTATGCAAGGCCAGCCCCATCCATGCCCCTTTTTTAGCCTTCTAAGGAGATTGATCCTGATGTTAAGGAGCAATTCTACAGAGATCAGAATCTCAAGCTCCTCAAGCAAGTCAAGTTTCTCTCTGTTAATCAACCCTGCATCGAATGTGGCTCACAGCGGCACACCACTACTGAGTGCCCACACACAGAGCAAGTCAGGATGGCAGAAACTCATGAAGAGGTAGCTTACGCAGGGGGTCCCAATCGCTATATGGAGGACCAAATGTTCCAACAACCACAATGGAACCAAGGTGCCCCTAGGAACCCCCCACCATACAAAGCTCCTGGACATCCAGAAAGGGACCAGCGGAAAGATGATCTACAGATGATCCTCGACGAGATGAGGAGAAATCAGGTGCAACAGCAACAGTCTACAAGCACCATCAACAATTAGCTCCAGAACATCAATACAAGATTTGGAGAGCTGGACATCTGGAAGAGGAACATCGAGACCCAGATTGGTCAATTCACGGCACAAATTCCACGACCGACCGGACAACTCCCTTGGTAGACAGAACAAAATCCCAAGGGGAAGATCGGACATGTAGCTGCTGTGAAGCTAAGGAGCAGGCATCAACTACGCGAGCCAGAGAACGGAAAAGAAAAAGGCAAAACTGCACTCGACAACGACCAACAACAACTCGATGTCGACCAAACTTTGGTCGATGTCGACCAAAATCACCTCGATGTCGAGCACCAGCTAGGCCTAGATTCGTCTGCATAGCACTCCAACTCGAAGTCGACTCCTTTAGTCGATGTGGAGGAAGATCTATTCGACGTCGAGGAGAATTAAGTCGAAGTCGAGAACGTTGCAACACCCCCGACATCTGTTCTTGCTCCGAAACAGAAAAAGACACTGCCTTTCCCTTCCAAGGCGCTGAAAGATCCCACTGCAGGTAGGTTTAAACACTTTGTTAATTAAGATACTTCAAGAATTGAATGTTTCAATTCCTTTTATAGAATCTCTTCAAGAGATGCCTGCATATGTCAAGTTCCTCAAGGAAATCCTTGAGAAGGATGGACTTCCTTGAGAAGAGACCTGACCCTGGTAAGTTCTCTATTACTGTGGGATTTAGACAATATAAATATGAGTCCTTGTGTGATTTAAGAGCAAGAGTGAGTATCATGCCTTTATCAATCTGGCGAAAGGTGAAGATGGGGTCCATAGAGCCTGTGGATGCCAAGCTATATATGGCAAACAATATAGTGGTTATCCCTATAGGTATGGTCGAGAATGTCCCTGTCCAGGTTGGTAAGTTATAATCCCCGCTAATTTCCTTATTATAGATTGTGGTGAAGATCCTACTAGCGCTATTATTCTTGGTAGACCATTCCTAGCTACTGCAGATGCTAAAATCAGCGTAAAGCAGCGATTGCTCACCTTCACGATAGGCGATGAGATCTTAGATTTCTCTTTTGGCCCTGCAAAAGAGGAAGCTTCATGGATGGAGGTGAAGAGCATCAGCAACCACGGGGGCAAGCAAACAACAACGGAGGAAGGCGCCAAACAGCTTCTCGACGTCGACCAAACACCTCGACTTCGACCAAAACATCTTGAGGTCGACTTCCTCTGCTGAACACCCGACGTGCCAAGAGCCTAAGTATGGGGTCCTTGTATTCGACGTCGACCAGATATACTCGACGTCGACCAACCCTAAGCCCGAAGATTTCTATTTTGGGCACGAAAAGGTAAGTCCAGGTATGATTTCAACCCCTCCTCTGTCCGTAAATAAATTTAATAAATATTTAAGGGGAGGTAAGGCCCCGTGGCGAGCTAATCTGCGAAGGACGAGAGCTGGAAAGAAGAAGAAGGAAGGCAAGGGTTACTATGCAACCAACAACTTATCAGCGGAGCATGCATCCTACCATCAGGACCTAGATGATCCGAGAGAAGGGCCAAGCACAAGGGGGCCCATATTGATGGTCCTTGAGCGCAAACGGAGAAGTCGGCCTAGCGACTCTAAAATCTAGGGCATGTACATAAAACTTTTGAATTTTGGGACTTTGAAACTTTTTGTTTTGGTTTTGTTTGTTTTTGATTTTGGTTTTGAATACTTCATGTGGAAGGTCTTGTCTTTGTGCAACAATTAACATTTTTAGGTCGAGAAGCAAGAAAGGATCACAAGAAGTGGAAAAAGAAGTCCCTGATAGATCATTCTAAATCGACTAGGCCAGTCGAGATCGACCAAGAGGAGCGGCCCACAAATCTACTCGACGTCGACCTAGCTACTTGACGGCGACCAAGCCAGGAGCTTCCTCGACTCCAGACTTCCACTCGACGCTGCCAGTTTACTCGACGTCGACCAAGATCTACTCGACGTCGACCAACTCAGTAACTCGACAGCCCTGTTTTGACTCTACAGCGCGTTATTCGGTGAGTTCCTTCCTTTACCCTTGTTTTATATTGATTTTCTACAGTGGGGACAATGTATATTTTAAGTATGGGGTGGGGGAAGAACTGAATATTATTTATTATGTTTTATTCTTGCTTTTGGTTTAACATGGTGAATTTTGAGTAAAATTTTAAATTTTTGTGCTTAATTGCTAAACTCAAAGTTTTATAAGACATCTCCCATTGCTTGTTCAAAAAAATAGTGTCATGGAAGTTATATGGAACTCGACGATGAAAAATTGGATTCATTAGAGATATAGCATGAAATTGCCTAGTAAAGGAGAGTCACAATGAAGTACATATTTTTATTGAAAACCATGAAAGGAGGTAAAATTTGATATTGCTTTTGACATGTTGCATGATAAAAGGATGGAGGACTTTATATTTCCAAATAATGCTCATATGTTTATATTCCTAGCCTTACTTATGCTTATGCATCACAAAAGCCATATTTATGCCTTATTTCAATTATTGCTCCACATATTCTAAATATTGCCATTCTTTACCTTATTTCCTATATGGGGATTATGCTGAGAATGATGTCACGTTATGGAGATATTATATGGTTGTTTGTATTGTTATCTTTATTGGAGTTTGGCAGGAATGATTTAAATATATGAAAAATTTAATGAGTGAAAGAAAATCCGATAACCTCAAGAGATAAAGGTAGATCGACCCTGCTCGCTGAGATAATAGTTCGGCGAGATGGGACACACAGGTGAGGAGTCCAAAGCACCAAGTATCCGGGGCCATTCATGACACCCATGTTTGTGACTCGCGAGAAGGCAGCGCTAAGGTTAGAGAGGTAAAAGAATATAAGTGAAAAAGGCGAAGAGTGATTTATGAAAGGATGAGTGATGTGGAAATTATTAAAAGGAGAAAATGCATCAAAGCAAAGTTTGAAGAAAATCTCTCCGGATTTAGCACCACATTGCCCAAAAATAGCCCACCACTTTACCTTTTACCTTTTCTTCACCATGAGCTTAAATTAAAGTCCTATCGATTATTAATGCTTTGTCACAAATGAATGTTTTGCATAACCCTCCTTTTGTGAATAGATGTTGCTTTTTATTGCACATGCATGGATTTGTGACATTAGTACCTTTTCGATGATGGTAATTGATTGCAGGGTTATATGAGAATGTATCTAATATGTTGAGAGTTTGTTTTCTTCCCCTGAATGACCATCCAAGTTATTGCTTGGGGTTAAGTATGGGGTGATTTGATGTCCACTAAAATGACCATGCTTTTATATACATTTATCTCCTTATTCTATATATTTTCCCTATTTCGGGCTAGGAATATGTTTAATTTATGTAGTTTATATTTATTTGCAAGAAATAGAGGTTGATAACTCCCTCCCTTGATGAAAATTGGAATAAATGTTTCAAAGGCTTTGACAGGATGTTTGTGTCAAAGGCCTTGGAGCGTTAACAGTTGATGAAATACAAAACCTATCTTATTTGTCCGAATATTATTTTATCTTATTATATACTTCCGTTATATTATATATATATATGCACGCCTAACCTTTTTCAGGAAGTATTTTCGAGATTATATCTTTCCTTTGGTGCATATGAGGAAATCCTATTCAAAACGGATCATGGCTTCGAAGTGTCCATATATAGAAGAAGAAAGATCAAGCCTGTTTCATAGAGCCGTTGGTGAAGATCGTCAGGCGCCATTCCACTCTTATATAAAGGAAAGAAAGAAGAAGACAGAGATACACAAGTGCTACACGAGCTTTCATTCAGTCAAGCGAAATCTGTATTCCAAGTGTCTCTCTACTAAGCGCTCTAGAGTTTGTCGTTTATTTCAAAGCCTTTGACAGTCACTGTGAGCTTATAGGATACATTCATTTATAGTGTTACTCGAGAGTTTATAACTTGGGAAGTTGCACTAGGCTATTGATTTGTGAGAGTAAGAGGATTGTACTAGATAGCTGAGAGAGGTGGGGCTCTTCTAGATTGGTCTAGGACTCCAAGGGAACGTGAGTTGACTAGATTGCAATTGTATAGGAGAGAGGCTTCTCGGTGAGCTATTAGGATCCTAAGCTAAGCGAATCAATAAAGCCTTTGAATCCTAGGGTTGTGGAAGAACCTTAGGCGGGGACGTAGGCCAAGTTGTGCTGAACCTCGTAAACAATTACTCGTGTTCTTTACTTATTTGCTTTACCTTATTTCCGCACTTGGTTCGATTGTCTAACTTTGTGATTCAGGTTAATCTCAAAGGTTTTGGTATGAGCTCCAAAAGTCTTGAGACTTTCTGCGAAAAACGGGCATACTCTATTCAACCCCCTTCTAGAGTATTTCTTTATTACATTGTTTTATATTATCGAACCTTCAATTGGTATCAGAGCTTTACTCACTGTCTTTGATCTAACAATCTTGTGTGTTTTCGATCATGTCTGGTGAAGCAAGCGGAGGATTTGCACAGGGAAGGTCCACAAGCAGACCGCCACTCTTTGTAGGAAACAACTTTGTCCACTGGAGATCTTTGATGAAGATGTTCATCATAGACCAAGATCTAGAGCTTTGGAACATTATAGAGAATGGTCCGAAGATTCCAGAAAAAGATTGACCAAATGACACCAAAGTTGCAAAGAAGGAGTCTGAATACAACCAAGCAGATCTTGAAACCATCTCCAAAAACTACAGGGCTATTAACTTACTTTATTGTGGTCTTAGCACTGATGAGTTTAACCGTATTTCATCTTGTAGGTCAGCTAAAGAGATTTGGGACAAGTTGGTCGTCACCTATGAAGGAACAAGTCAAGTGAAAGACACCATGATCAGCATCGTCCTTCGAAAGTATGAGCTCTTTAAGATGAATTCTGATGAGTCAATCAAGGCCATGTTCACACGATTCACAGAAATCACCAACAACCTTGACTCTCTCGGCAAGAGCTTTACCAACGTTGAGAAAGTAAGGAAGATACTGAGGTGCCTTCCAAAGGAGAAATGGGGTCCAAAAGTAACAGCTATAGAGGAAGCCCAGGACCTCACCACTCTACCCCTTGATGACCTTCTTGGAAAGCTGATCACGCATGAGATGATCCTTAATGAAGACGATGGAGAACTTCCAGCTAGCACTAAGAACTTGGCACTCAAGTCTAAGAAGGATGAGCCCAAGGATGGATCTGATTCCGAAGATGAGGATGACGATGAGGATGATCCTTTTGCTCTTATCACAAGAGGCCTTGCTAGAATTCTCAAAATGAAGAAGCAATTCAACAACAAGGATGGATCAGAGTCTTCAAAATTTCGAGGTGAGCCTCAATACAACAAGTATGAAAAGAAGACTAAACCGTTGTCTTGTTTTGAATGTGGTGAAACAGATCATCTTGTGAAGGACTGCCCTCAAAAGACAAAGAGCCAGCCCAAGAAAGGGGACAAATGGAAGAAGAAAGCCATGGTGGCTACTTGGAGTGATTCCGACTCTGACTCCGACGATGAGAAGGCCAACATTTGTCTTATGGCCTCAGAAGATGAATCCCATGATGAAAAGCTTGAAGCTACTGTAAGAGAACTTATGGAAAGTCCAAAAGAGGTATTATCGGAATTCCTTTCCAATATGATTGCCAATGAAGAAAGGCTTATTGCCCAAACTAACATTCTTATTAAGAGAACTGTGGACCAGGAAAGAACTATTGAGGATCTGTCTATGAGGGTCAAAGGTCTTGAAGCTTCTTATTCAGGTCTTGACATTAAAGTCAAGACGCTTGACTCGGAGAAATATGAGCTCAAGCAAGATCTCTTCTCTCTAAGAAATGAGCATCATGACTTAGAGAACGAGAAGATCTCCCTGAATAATAAGATTCTAGACCAACAGACAGACCTCATAAGTTTTACCAAATCCAAAGGCACTCTCGATAAGATGTTGGGTGAGCAACAAAGCTCTCTAAACAAAAGTGGTATTGGTTACAATCCAAAGTTTTTAAAGAAGCAACACACTACCACTTTTGTAAAGGCAAAAGGAAGCAGAACCTCTCCTATATGTCACCATTGTGCTAGAAAGAGACATGTAAAAGAGACCTGCCCTTATAGAAGAAAGGATCCATATATTATTCGTAATACATTTCCTGTTCATTTGAGAAAAGAACGGATAACACAAGTTTGGGTCCCAAAAGGCACTATTTTACCAAATATGGTTTACCCCAACAATGGATCCAAATTTGCTTATTGGTCTAGCCACAAAGGTTGATGTTTGTCTTGCAGGAGATCACCAAGGTGAAAGAACACAAATGGATTATTGATAGTGGATGTTCGAGGCATATGAGTGGGAAGAGTTCTCTCTTTCATGATCTAAAAGAGCAATCTACGGGAACAATCACTCTTGGTGACAAAGGGAAATGCGACATCGTTGGTATTGGTAGTGTTGGAAGTGATTCCAGCCATAGTATTAAAAATGTCTATCTTGTTAATGGTTTGAAGTATAATCTGCTTAGTGTCTCTCAATTATGTGATAGTGGTAACAATGTCAGATTTAACAAGAAAAGATGTATAGTGTGCAGAGATGATACAGGTGAAGTTATATTGACTGCATACCATTACAACAATATATACGTCGTAAATGCTGATCAAGTGGCACAAGGAAGCTTAACCTGTCTAAAGGCTTTGACGGACGATCCAAAGCTTTGGCACAGGAGACTCGGTCATGTGAGTCCACATACACTACAGAAGCTTGTGTCCAAAGGGCTTGTAAGAGGGCTACCTGAGATGGACTTCAAAGATATTGACATGTGCAATGCATGCACAGGAGGTAAACAAACACGTAGCTCTTTCAAACCCAAAAAGGTTGTAAGTTCTTCTAGACCCCTTGAACTTTTACATATGGATTTATGTGGTCCTATGAGAGTCAAATCTCCCAATGGTAAAAAGTACATGCTAGTTGTTGTTGATGATTTTTCAAGATATACTTGGGTTGCATTTTTAAAAGAAAAATCAGAGGCCTTATTTGAGTTTTCAAAACTTTGTAAGGAGTTGCAAACTTTAAGAAATGAGCCCATAGTATCTATTCGGAGTGATCATGGTAGGGAGTTTGATCAACTTCAATTTGATTTGTTTTGTGCTAAATATGGCATCTCCCATAACTTTTCTGCTCCTAGGACACCTCAACAAAACGGGGTTGTGGAACGCAAGAACCGCACCTTAGAGAATATGGCCAGGACTATGCTTTTAGAAAATGCATTACCTAAAACCTATTGGGTTGAAGCTGTTAACACAGCTAACTACATTTTAAATCGTTGTCTTATTCGTTCTATCTTAAAGAAAACTCCTTATGAACTTTTCAAAGGCCGCAAACCACTTATATCTTATTTTAAACCCTTTGGCTGTACTTGTTTTGTTCATAACAATGGAAAAGATAACCTTGGGAAATTTGATGCGCGTAGTGATGAAGGTATATTTCTTGGCTATTCCACGAGTAGCAAAGCTTATAGAATCTTCAATAAAAGAACCCAGGTAGTTGAAGAAAGTATACATGTTATTTTTGATGAATGCAATGACGGTGCTTTGAGTGAAAGTATTGCAGATATAGATCTTAACATCCATGAAGAGAACGAGGAAGGTGATGATGCTGCTACCAAGAACACAGAGAAGAAGAACATGCAGGAACCGATTCTCAACACTGAAGAATTGGCCCAAGGTGTTGAAGATTCGTCCAAAGCCCTTGGTGTCCAATCCAACAGTGTTGAGACGTCAGAAACTGCTGTAACTGAACCTAACAGAACCACGAAGTCAGATGTACCACAAGTCAATCCTACTGGTGTGACAAATCAAGGAGCTGAGACTAGCAAAAGAAAATTCAAATACTCCTCTTCACACTCTTTAAAGGATATCATCTCTGACCCTACTTCTAGTGTTCAAACTCATTCTAAACTTAAAGATCTTTGTGCTTTTCACGCGTTTGTTTCTCTTATTGAGCCAAAGAAGGTAGATGAGGCACTTCAGGAGCCAGACTGGATCATTGCTATGCAAAGTGAGCTTAATGAATTTGAAAGGAACAAAGTCTGGACCTTGAAGCCTAGGCCAAAGCATCAATCAGTCATTGGCACTCGATGGGTATTTCGAAACAACCTAGACGAGAATGGTAAGGTTGTAAGGAACAAGGCAAGGCTTGTTACTCAAGGCTACAATCAAGAGGAAGGTATTGACTATGAGGAGACCTTTGCTCCCGTAGCCAGGCTTGAAGCCATTCGCATTTTATTAGCGGAAGAAGTTTATGTGGCTCAACCCCCAGGTTTTGAAAGTTCAGAATTTCCCAATCATGTTTATAAACTTGACAAAGCGCTTTATGGTTTGAAACAAGCTCCAAGAGCTTGGTATGAGCGCTTGTCAAAATATCTTTTAGAAAATGATTTTAAAAGGGGGTTGATCGACAAGACTCTTTTTATCAAGACCAAAGGAAATGACATTTTGGTTATTCAAATTTATATTGATGATATATTATTTGGTGCTACTAACACATCTTTGTGCAAGGAATTTTCTGACATCATGTGCAGTGAATTTGAGATGAGCTTGATGGGTGAACTCAACTTCTTTTTGGGATTACAAGTTCATCAATCCAAGAAAGGGATCTTTGTCAACCAAAGCAAGTACACTAAGGATCTCTTGAAGAAGTTCAAGATGAATCAATCCAAAGCAGCCAAGACTCCTATGAGTTCAACATTGTCTCTAGATCAAGACAAGACTGGAATAAGTGTCAATCAAAAGGAGTATCGAGGAATGATTGGATCTTTATTATATCTCACGGCTAGTAGACCTGACATCATGTTTAGTGTTTGCATGTGTGCTAGATTTCAAGCTGATCCAAAAGAATCTCACCTCGTGGCTGTGAAGAGGATCTTTCGATATCTCAATGGAACTAAGGAGCTTGGACTATGGTACCCAAAACAAAAGGATTTCACTTTAATTGGATATTTTGATGCAGATTTTGTAGGCTATAAGGTGGATAGGAAGAGCACATCAGGATGTTGCCAATTCTTAGGAGCATCTTTGATTAGTTGGCACTCAAAGAAGCAAAACTCAGTTGCTCTATCCACTGCAGAAGCCGAATACATTGCAGCTGGAGCCTGTTGCTCCCAAATCCTTTGGATAGCTCAACAAATGCGAGATCTTGGCATTAATCTCAAAGGTATTCCAATTAAGTGTGACAATACAAGTGCCATCTCCATCACTAAGAATCCTGTTCAGCATTCAAGAACCAAGCATATTGATGTAAGACATCATTTCATTAGAGATCATGTTGAAAAAGGTGATGTGTCCATATCTTTTATTTCTACTGATTATCAATGGGCTGACATTTTTACTAAGCCTTTGGCAGAGGACAGGTTCACCTTCATAAGACGAGAGATTGGGATGCTTAACAAGGATGCACTTTCGTAGGGGGAGCTTTCCCTTTACGAAAGATAAATTCTACTTAGTGTCAAGACCCTTGAGAACTATGTCAAGGTGTGTGAACTAAATGGTGGGGTACATATATCGGATCATATATTTTTGGTTAATATCTTTTTAGATATTTAATCAATTATATTTTTATTGAATTTCAAAATTGCCTATTTGTGTGTTTTCCTTACCCGTTAAGATATTTTAATTTTGGAACGAAATCACACGGTTTTTCAGTCCGATTTTAATGGAACATTTGAATTTTGAATTTGAATCCTTTCAAATTGGCAATGTAATGATTTCTTTCCTTGGAACCCTAAACCCGTCCCATCACTCCCTCTACTTAAACCCAATACTGTATCCGATTTCTTCACACTCTCAAACTGATCCAAACCCTCTCACCTTCTCCTTCTTCAACCTCTCAAACTTTTCTACAGAAACCCTAACCAAGAAAGTTGACACACCCAAAAGACTTGACGCCACCCCCAAGGGACGTCAGGCCACTGCTACCTCTCCCACACCTGAACCCGCTTCTCAAGCTATCGTCCCAACTGTCGTCCAGAGCACCATCGCCGAGAGCTCGGCCATTTCTCCCAAGGGCTCTCAAAAGCGCTCTGCTAAGAAGCCGATCAGTGCTAAACAGAAAGGAAAGAGGAAGATCATGGATGAGGAAGTGGACGAGGAAGAGGAGGAAGAAGATCTCGACGCCCTTCTGGAAAGGGATGCTGCCAAGGAAGCCGAGGAGGAGGCCTTAAGGAAGAAAAAGGCCGATGAGGAGGCCGAGCTTGCTAAGAAACTGGCCGAGAAAGAAGCTGAGCGGATTCGGAAGGAAGTCGAAGCCGAGGAGGTTCCGTCCGAGGAGGAGCCTGAGGAAGAAGAAGAAGAGCAAGAGGGATCTGGAGAGGACGAGGAACCTGAAGGAGATGAAGCGGGGTCCAGTGAGGACTCGGGGTCTGAGGAAGAGGAGGAAGAATCTCCCTCTCCTTCTCCTCCTCCTCCCCCGTCTCCGAAGAAGCGGAAAGCCCCTGCTGCTGTCAAGCCTCCATCCCCCAAGCGCACCAGGAAGGGCACTGTCAAGAGTCTTGTAGCGCCTGTCAAAAGAGCTGCTCCAACAGTTGCGCGCAGAAAGAATGCAGACCCCCCGGCCTATATCCAGGTAAATCAATCCTTGCCCTCCTCTTGGTTTGAAGATGCTGAGATTGCTGGTAAGTGGGTAGACGAGTTTAAAACTCGTAAGATTAGCTGTTCTGATTTTTTAGATTTTGAGTTCTTTGAAGCTTTGAAGTTACCTTGCATTGAGCTCCTCAAAAAATCCCCAGCCTGGACCCTTCTTAACCTTGATACTGTCTACTACCCCCAGCTTACTCGACTTTTCTACATTAACCTAAAAGCCAAAAACGACACTGATGGTTGGTCTTTGGAGTCTGTTGTCAAATGGGTTAGAATCTCTCTCAACTCCAATGATTTTGCAGACTTCCTTGGCCTACCTACCCCAGTTCCACCCGCTGATATACACCCCTCAAAAGAGAATTGCATCATCCTTGCCCGAGCCAAGTATCTCCTACCCGAAGCATCCAACAGCACCTCAAAGCAACTCACCCACTCATCCCTAACCCTTTAGGCAAAAATAATTTTTAACATCATTGTTCGATGCCTCTTACCCCGTCTTAACTCTGGCTCACTCCTTACCGACAATGCTATGGTCCTGCTCTATCGCATCTTAAATGGCCTTGATCTTGATCTGGCCAACACCATCCTTGGAACCATGGCTCATGCCAGAAAAGCTAGAAAAGGCTCTCCCCTCCCCTTTGCTACCCTTTTGACCCCTATCTTCAAAGCTTCTGGAATTGATGTCAAAAATGAAGAACAGCTGCGTCATACGGGTAAGTTCGACTCTAAAGGCCTTGAAAAGATTGGCATCACTCGGTCTCCCCAAGGGACCTTGAGTCTTGCCACTCCTTCAAAAGCCTTTCCCACTGCTCCAGCTTTCGATGAACGCATGGACAACCTAGAGTTGGGCTTGGAGGAAGTTCGCCTAGATATTAAGGAGCTGTAGAAGGAGATGATGACGGAGATGAGCGGGATTTCCAAGATGCTGGAAGGACTGTGGACGAGGCTCACTGATGATGCTCCGGATGACTAAGCCTAAACCCTAACCCACCCTATCCCACCCCTGAAACTTGTTACATTGTTGGTTTTTGGAAACGTTTTCAAAACTCTTGGTAACTATTTTGGTGACTGTTTTACCTCCGCCCTTTGTTGAAAGACAAAAAGGGGGAGATGATCTGTGGTGCTTAGACTTTGAAAACCTATGCTTAAAGGTCTTGGAAGACCTTGGTTTTTGATTTATGGTTTTTGGTTGGATGGTTTTTACATGCTTTAAAATTTTTGATCCAACATTTGTCTAACCCTTGCAGGTACTTCGTCTGATTTCAATTTTTTATCTATGTTTGACTAAGTTGCAGAGATGCATAGGTTTTGTCTTTCATCAAGGGGGAGATTGATAACTCCCTCCCTTGATGAAAATTGGAATAAATGTTTCAAAGGCTTTGACAGGATGTTTGTGTCAAAGGCCTTGGAGCGTTAACAGTTGATGAAATACAAAACCTATCTTATTTGTCCGAATATTATTTTATCTTATTATATACTTCCGTTATATTATATATATATGCACGCCTAACCTTTTTCAGGAAGTATTTTCGAGATTATATCTTTCCTTTGGTGCATATGAGGAAATCCTATTAAAAACGGATCATGGCTTCGAAGTGTCCATATATAGAAGATTGAAGATCAAGCCTGTTTCATAGAGCCATTGGTGAAGATCCTCAGGCGCCATTCCACTCTTATATAAAGGAAAGAAAGAAGAAGACAGAGATACACAAGTGCTACACGAGCTTTCATTCAGTCAAGCGAAATCTGTATTCCAAGTGTCTCTCTACTAAGCGCTCTAGAGTTTGTCGTTTATTTCAAAGCCTTTGAGAGTCACTGTGAGCTTATAGGATATATTCATTTATAGTGTTACTCGAGAGTTTATAACTCGGGAAGTTGCACTAGGCTATTGATTTGTGAGAGTAAGAGGATTGTACTAGATAGCTGAGAGATGTGGGGCTCTTCTAGATTGGTCTAGGACTCCAAGGGAACGTGAGTTGACTAGATTGCAATTGTATAGGAGAGAGGCTTCTCGGTGAGCTATTAGGATCCTAAGCTAAGCGAATCAATAAAGCCTTTGAATCCTAGGGTTGGGGAAGAACCCTAGGCGGGGACGTAGGCCAAGTTGTGCTGAACCTCGTAAACAATTACTCGTGTTCTTTACTTATTTGCTTTACCTTATTTCCGCACTTGGTTCGATTGTCTAACTTTGTGATTCAGGTTAATCTCAAAGGTTTTGGTACGAGCTCCAAAAGTCTTGAGACTTTCTGCGAAAAACAGGCATACTCTATTCAACCCCCCTTCTAGAGTATTTCTTTATTACATTTTTTTATATTATCGAACCTTCAGAGGTCTACATAAGTTTTGGTTTAATATTGCAGAATTTGGAGCCATTCCGAGACGAAACCAAAATATGGGATCTACTCAACTTCGACCAGGTCTTACTCGAAGTCGACTACAGCTGAAGCAGAACCAACTTGAGGAAAGAAGACGAAGGCAACTCGAGCTGGACTCTACTCGACATCGAGTAGACTTACTCGAGGTCAACCAGAACTGAACCACACACAAGCTCGAGGAAGAGGACCAGATCGAGGAGCTTTGAAGAGAAGCCAACTTTCCTCGACGTCGACCAACTTTGGTGGAAGTCAACCAAGCCTGAAAATCGAGTCCAATCCCAGCATCGACCAAGGAAGCTAAGCAGGAAGATTCAAGTCTATATCGACCAGCACAAGTCGATATCGAGTAACCAGTTGGTCGATTTTCCCTCCTGGAGCCGAGATCGAGTTGCTAAAGTGAAGACGGGAAATGTTGGTCGATATCGAGTAAGCCTACTCGATATCGAGTTGACCCCAGTGGCCGATTTTGAGCTAAGTCCGAGTCTTGTTAAGTTTCTATCCCGAATCCGATGGAGATATTTCCGAGAGAAGATTCCCAACACATGAAGATTTAGATATTTTTCCTTTTTATCTTTTTATCTATCCTAAGGGTTGAACAATTAATTACCCTAAGGATTTATCTAGTTTTACTTATTTAGATAGAGTTATTTCCTAGTAGAGTTTTATCTTTAGATATTAGATAGATATTTCCTTCCTTGATTAGCAAGGATTGGAAGCCTATAAAGAAAGCCCATGGGGATAGTTTTTATTCATTCAATCTTAGGAAGAGAAGTAGGAGAGTAGAGAGAGAGAGTGGAGGCCGAGAGGAGTGAAGGAGCGAGAGCAAGTTGGCTTCGATCGATTGTAAGCTTTGTTTAGTTTATTAATGCAAGTTTATTTTTCATCAACGATGTTTGCGATTGCGATAAAAAGCGAGTAGTCCACCCACTTCTAGGGTTGGGGTGAGCCCAACGATAGCCATGTGTGTTTGAGGTAAAGATCCTACCTTTATCATGTTTTGAGCATTTACTACCTTTTATGTGTTTATTACCTATTCAATAGAGATCCCTGCTAACAACTTGGATTATAAACATAAAATCGGTAGATACAATTAGGGTTTATTGAAAGAGTTGTCTAATTGTTGGAAAAGGCGAAAGCTTGATCCTTCGATGCGATTTGCATGATTATTGTTATTTATCTTGCCTTATGCATGTTTGGTTATCGTTGTTGCAAACCCCGATCTTGGAAGTTTTCTTTTACAAAAAGTTTATTCCGAATCTGAAAGCTTTGTTCTTTATTTTATTTTACTGTTTCTGCTCGACTTCCACCACCCCTTGGTCGACGTCGACTACTGATTCTCGATCGAGCAAAGATCGCTGTTGTTTGTGTCTCTGCAGGAACTCGAAGTCGACCAGCCAACTCGATTACGACCAGTTCCTCAAAATCGAGTAAACAACTCGAGATCGACCAAAAACTCAGTGTCTTCTGCTTGCTCGGATTCGACTGTACCGACCCCTGTCGACTACCACCTAGTCGAGGTCGAGTACCTTGTAGTCGACAACCACTCGTGAGATTCTTCCTCTGCCTAGGATCCGCTGACACGCTTCCTCGAGGATCGATCCTGACTTCCCGCTGCTACATCGGGAGGGAGTCTTGAACATTATTTGCTGGGAACTAAATCGGTTTGCTTTACTTTATTCGTATTTCATTTGCAATCTCGATTTGCTCATACAACATTTAACACATCTCAAATAACCCGAAGCTAAAAAATCCGGGTTATTATGCCATTCTAATAACCCGGGCGTGTCATCACCCCCTTACCTCCGGGCTTTTTTTATACCCACTCCACCAGTCCAAAAAAAACCCATAATAAATTCCGGAATATTAAAAGTGGCGTGAAATAGAAATTCTGAAATTGAAATTTTTCCGTCTGGAGAGGAGGGAGAGTTTCCGCCTCTCTTCACCTTCGCCATCTTCGCCGTCTTCACTCTTCACCATCTCCACCTGTAGCCGTCCAAAGCCATCGAAACTGAAATCACCGTCTTCAATTTCTTCGCCGTTCGAAGCTTTCGCCATCCATTCTTCGCCTGCAGCTGTCAAAGCTAGCTTGCTCAGTGAAGGGAGCTTCTGCCTCTCTCCACCTCCCGTCGTCTCTCTGTCTTTGCCACCTCTCCGTCTTTGCCATTCACCCTCTCGCCTGTCATCGTCTTTGCCTCTCGCTGTCTCACTGAGGTAAGGGTTTGTGGTTCTTCGATTAATATGGATTGTTTTTTAATTTGGGTTTTAGGGTTTGTGATTCTTCGATTAATATGAATTGTTTTGTGGTTCTTCGTGAATGTTCGACCCCTGAATCCAAAATTAGGGCTTCGTGCAGCTTGATTTGGGATAGAGATTTAGCAATTTAAGAACCTCATCCTTGGATCGACAAAAACCTACAAAAAATTGAGCGTTTTTTATTTGATTTTGGGGCATCATGCTCGTCAATGGAGATCCCCTCAATCTTCCATGACCTCATATCTCTGAGCAACTCTCTTTCAAATGTGTGTGTTTTGCAGATCTCTAAATCTGTTCTTCAATCACTTATGATATAAATTTCTTGCTAATTTCTTTTTTTTTTCCGATTCGATTATGTAGATGACAGTTGTTGCAGCTTGTTTGTTGGTTGTATTGGTTCCATAGTAATGAATTTCTTGTTTGTGAGTTTTGCAATGAAACTGGCGTTAAGGTAAATTCCTTGTTTCCACTCCAAATTCTTCTTTTGTTACACAAGTTATAGACTTATAACTTGTTTGTTGTGTGGGAAGTTAACCTTTGGTCATAATGTTTGTTAATTGATTCTTTGTCTTTGCTCCTAAATGAAATTATAAAGTTTATAAAGCAGGTGGATGAATTTTAAAAGTTTCGTCTCCCATGTAAGGTTGTGCTCCTAAGTGATCATTCTGTGTTGTTTAAATCATTGCTGAGGATAAGCGTTGCAACTTCTAGGAATAGAATAATTGATACTAGTGTTTTCCCCTCTACTCCCTCCCTCTTTAAATTCTCTATATACCTTTTATGTCATATTCTTTTTTTTTTTCTGTTTTCTTATTTATTTTGACTGAAACAACCAATCTTTTATGTGCAGCTCCTCCATCAGTAACCATTGTGCAGATAATTGGAGACCTTGTTGAAGCTAACATAATTAAAGGAATTGGAACTTACTTTGGAGGGAGAGAAGGCCCTAGCAAGTTTGAGTGGCGACGTGAAAATATGGACACAAGGTAACTGAGTGCATTATCCTTTAATTTCAAAATGGAGTTTGTTTCATATATTCTTAATCTTATGTCACAATAACATTGTCCACTGTCGATTCTATTTTCCTAGCTTCAAAATTTATGGATTAGTGTGAAGATTGTGCATGACATTCAAATCGTCGTCTGAAATATTGGTTGATACTATTTCACAATTATTAAGTCTGTCCAGTTATTGATTCCGAATGCAAATTTTTTATTTTGCTTCAAATCTCGAGTCCATCTACTGTTATTATTGCATTTGGCTTTATCTTGGCAGAGATTTTGTACTCGTTCTTGCTGGTGCTAATGAGTATACTTTAACCAGGTAACATGTGGGACTGCGCAATGCCATTGTATGTATACCTACCAATTTTGAGGGTATGTTTGCTGTCAGCATTTGTAGAAACTCTTAAGACACATTTATATGTTAAAAAGATAAGAGAGAGATCCTTGTTTTTCTTTTACATGGAAGGAAGGTGAATCTGCATTAGTTGTCTCTGATGTTGTAAAGCACGGTAACTCTCAAGTTCAAACAGGCCTTTGCTAAGTAATGATGAAGTTGAACCAACATTTTTTGGAAAAATGTGTTTATGTTAAAAAGACTTACCTCATATGGCTTCCTGATTTTTCTAAGGGTTTTGGCCGGTTTTGTACTTTTGGAAAATGTCCTATTTAGTTTTTATACATAGAAATTGTGCTAACTTGATCACAAGCATTTGAAAGTGCTTATGGGGATTCTGTTATTATGTGCCTGAATAATGTGCAAACCTATTTTCTTTTTCTCAGTCCTACTTGTACTAGTTTGGTATGCTAATATTTTCCTTTTATGGACTCCTTTACATAATGCATACTGATGGACCAATCTCGTTTTTAGTTTTTATGAACAATAGCACCTCCAAAAGTGGCTAACTTGAAAATCAGTGGTTCAAATAAAGTTGTGCTGCTGTTGATGGGGAGGATGATCTTGAAGCTTTGAGTTGAGCACACTGAAAATTGCAAAGGTGATCAATGTTTGAGAAAAGTGGTATTATGTGATTGGTAGCTTGTTTATTGAGTTATCTTCTCATGATCTCATGTCCCCAAAATACTTTTTTTTTGTTCTTTTTTAATTATTTGTGTAGGCATTCCGTATTCCACTAGGGACAGTTGGTCAATATATAATTGCAAAGATCATCCCTATGACTCTAGATGGGGAAGCTGGTCAACCGACCTATGTCATATATCACAGCTATTGAGAGTGAGTATTGATTTATATATAAGCTAAGTTATTTTCATTATTGCATGCTTCCCTTGAATGATTTTTTTAGGATCTAGTACAGTATTTCAACTTTCAATTTTTTGCTTCTATTTAGGATGTCTCATTTAACTTAAATAGTAAATCATGTGACTTGCATGAATATAAGAGGTATATCCTTGTGGTAGGACATTAAGAAAAATATATATAGAAAATATTTTTATATGAGGTAAGAAATGATCGATATTGCATCCTTTCACCCTCAGTGTGGAATCGATTAGATCAAATGTTCTGGCTTTCTTTAATACTGAGGTATATATAATTTACTATTATTATAGGCATTGAACTTATTGATAATTTTGAAACATGTTTGAAATTTGATCTTTGGTACTTGTTGCCTAGCAATTTGGATAGTGAGAATTGAATGAGAAGGAATAAAGAGAAGAGAATATGAGATTACACTATACTTCTCATTTTTTATTTGACATTATTCAAAACTTAATGGTTGAAGGGAGGGTAAAAGAAATATATGGAGTATATCTTAATTTAATGCATTTCTAATAAAAAATGAATCAGTCCATCTTTTAACATTTTTCACGCTTACTTATCTTTTCCCTTCAATTTATCTGAAAAGATATATGAAATTGATCACCGTGACAACTCAATGATTTCAATTCTCCTTTCATTTCTCAAAATTACCTAGGTGGTGCTTTAACCTTTCTTGCCTTTACTCACGCTAGAGTAAAGTGAAGCTATGCTAAGATATTGAATCGATCGTTGGCTAGGACTTCATTTTGTTGATGGAGGACAATGCTTCAACATTGTACAAGCACACAGAATCAACTCCTTTTTCTGAAGACAATGACAATGAAGCCTTGCGCTTAAATTTTCTAGTAACTTCTGAATCTCTCATACCTAGCCTATTATATTTTTCTAGTTCAAAATGAGTTTATATATGAATGTAAATTTCTTTTTACTTGTTTTTTTGTTGATGTTTTAGAACCAACTAGGCTTCTATCTTCTATCATTTATTTTAATTTAATTCTTGCAAAAGAGAAATAATTTTACAATTACGTTTGTTTGTGTCAGCCACTTGTTTTTATTTTCATATCTTCTGCAGGATCGTGAGGCCTACAAAGATCAGTGAGCAGAGAATAGATGAGTATATTCAGTTCATAGTTTAGATGTTTTGTTCAACCTCTCTTCATCTTTAGATGAGAATAGATGTGAGTATAATCAATATGATATTACTATCTTTAGTTTTATTGTGGTGACAGTAGATTGTTTATGATGTATGAATATCACATGTGAATTGGAGTAGAATTGTGGTTATGTTTTTAATTTTAAGGCACGTGATGTAATTGAAAATTTGTTCATTGGCCCTAATGGATGCTGGTGGGAAGTACCACGAATGTATATTTTTTTTTTGAAAAAAAAGTTACTTCCCGGATCTATTCATATCCGAGCTAAAAGACTATATTTTTTTAAATTCTAAAGGGACATAATGTCCCGGATCTGATATATCCGGGTTATTTGTATTAGTATATAGCCCGGGCGTATAACTGATATCCGGGTTATTTTGTCTATTCAAATTTGAAGCGAATTTTAGCCTCACTCAAATAGCCCAGGCGTGTATTTTTTGGATCTGGACTCTTTACCTAATATCACATCAACCTGATGCCCGGACCCTATTTGCTCCATATCCGGGCTATATTATCAAAAACGCCCGGGCTAAAAAGCTTATTTTCTACTAGTGTAGGGTGATTACAATTAGCTTTATATCATGTTCCATTCATACTCGAAGTATGGTTCCTAAGATTGCTAGTCGCTCACATCTTTTCATATTCAATCCATCGCGATTATCCCTATCATAGAAGTCATGTTTTAAAATGTTGAGTCTTCACATAAATATTCTTAATAATCGCATTTGGATTTAGAATCATATGCATTAGGTCACTGAGTTTGAGTCCACAGAAGTCCTAGTTTGAGTCGTCATTTGCTAGTTCTCGTGAACTAACCGTCCTATATTAGGATGGCTAGTGTATAAAGATCGAAAAATTTCAGATTATTATTTTATTTGAAATATTTATCTATATTTGATTCGATTTCCAATATTTGAAAAAATTAAAAAATTTCCGTCATCGAGCTATTTATTTTAATTTAAATCTTTTGAAGAAATTTCCGGCAACATTTTAAATCGGATTTTGAAATGGATTTGTGTTCTACTTTCATGATCTGAGATTTTAAGATATAATTTGGATTTCATAATTTTAGTTCAGTTTCAAAACCTTGATTTAAAATTTTAATGTATTTGGGACTGGATTGAGCAAGAGGGTTTCGGGATTCGATTGTCGGGCATTTGATTTTTTATTTGTGGGACCGCTCCCATTTTTCTTTTCCTTTTCTTTTTGTTTCTCCTCTATTCCTCTTTTTGATTCTTCTCCTACCTCCCTCACTCACCTCCAACTGACTCTCCCTCACCCAGTGATAATGCATATTTCATATAGGCAATATAGGTGTTTCTTATTGCTATTAAGTAATGGCCTTTTCTCACGAACGTCCATTTGGCTGCACTCCTCTGCGATCTAAGCCATTGACAGCTTTTTGCTCAGAATCTCCTTGAGGAACTTGACGTAGGATGGCATCTCATTAAGACCTTCTGTGAAGGGTTTGGTGACGTTAAGCCTTTGAAGCATCTTAATGAAATGCTTGAACTTCTTCTCTGTATGGTCCGTCGGAGATTTCGTCAGGAAAGGCAGCTTTTTCTTCGGCGAAGGTGCTAATTTTGAGTGGAGATGGTCGAAATCGACTAGCGTCTGGTCGATATCGACTTGTGTCTGGTCGATATTGAGTGGATTGGCTGGCCTCGGGATATGTGGAGGAATTGGGTCGATTTCGACCAGTGGGGGGTCGATATCGACTGGAGGTCGGTTGATATCGACTGGGTTGGTCGATATCGACTGGTCTCCAGTGCCCTCTTCCTCCGTCGTTTGTTCAGGTGTTTGCATCTGTCGCCCACTCCTTAAGTTCATAGCAACCACCTATCCAGTAGATTTACCCTTAGGGTTAGGTTTAGAGGTTCCAGGCAGCGTACCTGATTATTTAGGGACAGACGTTGCCAGCTGGCCGATCTGAGTGTCAATCGATTTCCTCCAGATATCGATTTCCCCAAGTCTAGAGTTGACACCATGCATCTGAGTGTAGATGGAATTGATAGACTGCTTGGTGTCTGAATGATTCCTCCGCATCTCCTCAAGGATGTTCTGCAGGTCATCCTTCTTACCTTCTCTGTCATGGTGACCAGGAGCTCTGTAGGGAGGGGGATTCTGATGCTGGGGCTGGCGATAATAGCTCCAGTTCTGGTTCTGGTGTGGCCCTGAGTAGTGTCCCCCCGCATACCTTACCTCCTCGTGGGTCTCTCCTTGTTGTACTTCATCGACGTGTGGGCACGTAGTAGTGTTGTGCCTCACAGACCCACATTCCAAGCAAGGCTTATCCTTAGACATAAACTTAACCTGCTCGGTGAGACGGCGTAACTGATCGTTGTGGAACTGGTCCCTGACGTCTGGATCAACCTCCTTTGGTGGCACATATAACGGCATAGATAGGGCATGCCTTTCATACCTTTCGTCAGAAGCGGCCGTAGAAGTCCCATACGTGTTGTCGTAGTTGGCCAGTGTCTCAAATACCTCCCATGCTCAACGTGAAGTGTACCCGAGGTACTCATAGTTGGTGTAGTTGTTGATCCGATCTTTAGTAGGTGCATCTAGGCAGTTGAAGATGATCTCCTTGATGACGTAGGGTGGCTGTCCATGCGTAGGACAGGATTTCAGAAGCCTTTTGTAGCACTCCCAGACCTGTGCTAATGGTTCTCCTAGCTTTTGTCTGAAATCTGTGATTTGTTGTCTGAGGGCAGCTGTCTTTGCAGGAGGAAAGAACTTATTAAGGAACAGGTCTTGTAGTTCGTTCCAAGTGCGAATTGATCGCGCATGCAATCCTTTCAGCTACTGTTGTGCTATTCATGCAAGGGACCAACGAAAAGCCTTAAGTTTTAAATTTTCCAAATTAGCACCATTAGCTATAGCTTCACATAAGTCTATAAAAGTAGTGACATGCTCTAAAGGACATTCATTGATTCTTCCCCTAAATTGACTCCTTCTAATTTCAGTAATAAAAAAAGGACGAATTTCAAAATTAATAGCGGGAAGAACGATCGCTGATTCTGGAACTTACAGAGTAGGATGCAGATATTCCTTTGCGTTGGCTCAGATATTCCCAATCCGCTCCTCAAGTTCTCTTCTTGCGTTGATCTCGCGATCTACCCTTGCTTCCCACCGCAGCTAGTTCTGTGCATATTCCGCCTCTTGTCGGACGTGTTCTGCTTCTCTGGTGGTGAATGCCTCAATCTGTTGGCGGAGTTGCTCAAGCTCCTGTGCAGGTTTGAGCGGGACCGCATTCTCATCGTTGATTTGCGACATCCTCCTGAACCTTTGTCAAAGGTGGAAGTATCGCTCTGGTTTTAGAAGCGGATTGATAGGCGTGCGATCAGTTCTTCGCATGCACCTGGAAAACAAAAACAAAAATAAATAAGTAAAAAGAAACTAAAAAGAAAAAAACTAATATAAAGAAGAGAAAAAGAACGAAAAATGGCGCGATTGATGGCTTCCCCGGCAACGGCGCTAAATTTTTTAGGAGGAAAATCAAGTATGAAATATAAATCTCAAATTCGACCCCCTGTTCTCCGCAAATTAATTACAAGACTTCCTCCCGCTATAGTAGAAGATAATCAGGATCGATCCACGAGGAAGCGTGTCAGCGCCCGCCTTTTCAGTTCCAAAATCAGCAGAAAACCAACCAGGCAAATAGAAATAATAGAGAAAAGCAGAAAATCGAACAAAGACAGAAACTTGGTCGATATCGACCCAATGAACTCGATATCGACTAACAAAATCGACTGCAACAACTCAATATCGACTGGAACAGAAACAAATTTCGCAACTTTTCGCATACAGAACTCAAAACTTGTGAAATAAATCAATAAAATAAAAGACTTCCAAGATCAGGGTTTCAACACCACAACGATAACCATGTAAAATAAAACATAAAGGCATAAAAGATCATGCGTTTCATCAAATAACTTTCGTTATTAACAAATAGGAATATAGAGGCTTTCGCATAAACCCTAATTGTTCCTAACCCTTTTTCACATAATTAATCCAAGTTGTATTAAGATCACTTTCGCTTCAATAACACAACCAAAGATCACCTTCAACTTTCGCAAAAGATCACACGCTCTTCATCATAAAGAAAGACATCAGTAATAAAAGGAAACTAAATTACATTAAATAAACTAAAAGAAAGCTTACAACCAATCGAAGCCAAATCGTCTCTCAACTCTCTTGCTCCTTTGGTGGCACATATAACGGCATAGATGGGGCAGGCCTTTCATACCTTTCATCAGAAGCGGCCGCAGAAGTCCCATACGTGTTGTCGTAGTTGGCTAGTGTCTCAAATACCTCCCATGCTCGGCGTGAAGTGTACCCGAGGTACTCATAGTTGGTGTAGTTGTTGATCCGATCTTTAGTAGGTGCATTTAGGCAGTTGAAGATGATCTCCTGGATGACGTAGGGTGGTTGTCCATGTGTAGGACAGGATTTCAGAAGCCTTTTGTAGCACTCCCAGACCTGTGCTAATGGTTCTCCTAGCTTTTGTCTGAAAGTCGTGACCAGGAGCTCTGTAGGGAGGGGGATAATGATGCTGGGGTTGGCGATAATAGCTCCAGTTCTGGTTCTGATGTGGCCCTGAGTAGTGTCCCCCCACATACCTTACCTCCTCGTGGGTCTCTCCTTGTTTTACTTGATCGACGTGTGGGCACGCAGTAGTGTTGTGCCTCACAGACCCACATTCCAAGCAAGGCTTATCCATAGACATAAACTTAACCTGCTTGGTGAGACGGCGTACCTGATCGTTGTGGAACTGGTCCCTGACCTCTGGATCAACCTCTTTTGGTGGCACATATAACGGCATAGATGGGGCAGGCCTTTCATACCTTTCATCAGAAGCGGCCGCAGAAGTCCCATACGTGTTGTCGTAGTTGGCCAGTGTCTCAAATACCTCCCATGCTCGGCGTGAAGTGTACCCGAGGTACTCATAGTTGGTGTAGTTGTTGATCCGATCTTTAGTAGGTGCATTTAGGCAGTTGAAGATGATCTCCTGGATGACGTAGGGTGGTTGTCCATGCGTAGGACAGGATTTCAGAAGCCTTTTGTAGCACTCCCAGACCTGTGCTAATGGTTCTCCTAGCTTTTGTCTGAAAGCCGTGATTTGTTGTCTGAGGGCAGCTGTCTTTGCAGGAGGAAAGAACTTATTAAGGACCAGGTCCTGTAGTTCGTTCCAAGTGCGAATTGATCGCGCATGCAATCCTTCCAGCTACTGTTGTGCTATTCCTGCAAGGGACCAACGAAAAGCCTTTAGTTTTAAATCTTCCAAATTAGCACCATTAGCTATAGCTTCACATAAGTCTATAAAAGTAGTGACATGCTCTAAAGGACATTCATTGATTCTTCCCCTAAATTGACTCCTTCTAATTTCAGTAATAAAAGAAGGACGAATTTAAAAATTAATAGCGGGAAGAACGATCGCTGATTCTGGAACTCCCAGAGTAGGATGCAGATATTCCTTTGCGTTGGCTGGGATATGCCCAATCCGCTCCTCAAGTTCTCTTCTTGCGTTGATCTCGCGATCTACCCTTGCTTCCCACCGCAGCTAGTTCTGTGCATATTCCGCCTCTTGTCGGACGTGTTCTGCTTCTCTGGTGGTGAATGCCTCAATCTGTTGGCGGAGTTGCTCAAGCTCCTGTGCAGGTTTGAGCGGGACCGCATTCTCATCGTTGATTTGCGACATCCTCCTGAACCTTTGTCAAAGGTGGAAGTATCGCTCTGGTTTTAGAAGCGGATTGATAGGCGTGCGATCAGTTCTTCGCATGCACCTGGAAAACAAAAACAAAAATAAATAAGTAAAAAGAAACTAAAAAGAAAAAAACTAATATAAAGAAGAGAAAAAGAACGAAAAATGGCGCGATTGATGGCTTCCCCGGCAACGGCGCCAAATTTTTTAGGAGGAAAATCAAGTATGAAATATAAATCTCAAATTCGACCCCCTGTTCTCCGCAAATTAATTACAAGACTTCCTCCCGCTGTAGTAGAAGATAGTCAGGATCGATCCACGAGGAAGCGTGTCAGCGCCCGCCATTTCAGTTCCAAAATCAGCAAAAAACCAACCAGGCAAACAGAAATAACAGAGAAAAGCAGAAAATAGAACAAAGACAGAAACTTGGTAGATATCGACCCAATGAACTCGATATCGACTAACAAAATCGACTGCAGCAACTCAATATCGACTGGAACAGAAACAAAGTTCATAACTTTTCACATACAAAACTCGAAACTTGTGAAATAAATCAATAAAATAAAAGACTTCCAAGATCAGGGTTTCAACACCACAACGATAACCATGTAAAATAACACATAAAGGCATAAAAGATCATGCTTTTCATCAAATAACTTTCGTTATTAACAAATAGGAATATAGAGGCTTTTGCATAAACCCTAATTGTTCCTAACCCTTTTTCACATAATTAATCCAAGTTGTATTAATATCACTTTCGCTTCAATATCACAAACAAGGATCACCTTCAACTTTCGCAAAAGTCCACTCGCTCTTCATCATAAAGAAAGACATAAATAATAAAAGGAAACTAAATTGCATTAAATAAACTAAAAGAAAGCTTACAACCAATCGAAGCCAAATCTTCTCTCAACTCTCTTGCTCCTCCTCTTCACAAGCTCTCTCTCTCTCTCTCTCTCTCTCTCTCTCTCTCTCTCTATGTAACTAATTGTATCTGAAATTGAATTGGAATTGAATGAATAAAACTCAGCCCCTAAGGCCTTATTTATAGTGTTCATTCCCTAGATAATTAGGAAAGAAAACTATATCTATATCTAAATCTATCTATCTATATCTAAAGATTAAATTATGGAAATAAAAGAAATAAATCTAAAAGGGAACTATATCTAAAGTAGATAAATATCTCTTCAATCTTGATAGCACTTGATAAAATCTCCTCTTGTGGATATCTCCATTGGACTTTGGATAGAAATTGGATTAGAGCTCGGATAAGCTCGAAATCGGCCACTGGGTTCAGGTCGATATCGACCAACATAGGTCGATATCGATCTCGTTTCTCAGCTTCACTTCAGATACTCGATCTCGACTCCAGGGGTGAAAATCGACCAATTTTTACTCGATATCGACTAGCCTAGGTCGATATCGACCTGCATCTTCCTCTGCTCCAGCTTCTGGTCGATTCTCGGATCTCGGCTCGATTTGGTCAACTTGATATCGACTAGCTTAGGTCGATATCGACCAACTCTCTTCTTCTTCACTCGATTCTGGCTCTTTTGGTGGAAATCGACTGGACTCCTCGACATCGAACAAGCGTGGTCGATATCCCCCAGATGGTGTCGACTCGATTTTCTCATTTCCAGCTCGATTTGTCCTTGTTCTGCTACTCCTTGACCTCGGACTTCCTGTAGCTGACTTTGAGCTTTTCCTCCTTTCTCTGAACTGCTGTAAATTGCCTCGATTTCTGCGAAATTAAACAGAAACTGGTGTAGATTCCATAATTGTCAAATAAACATAAACTACATAGATTCTGAACTATTCTAGCCCAAATGCATGAAATGCATGCAAAAATCGATATAGAAGTAAGTGTAAAACATGGCAAATTAGGCTCACAACAGGTATTGTTGATAGTGATGTCTCTTTATCTTTGTAGTGGGTGATTTCAATTGATCTATGTTGAGGATATTCGATTAGGGCTGATTTTGGTATGCGCCTATTAGTCTTAATTGTGTAGAGTCAATGTGCCAATCGGTCTTGCTTACTTGAGTTCTTAATGCTATTCTTTAGTGATATTGAATAAGATGAGCGAATCTTTGCGAATCTCTCAACTTTAGTCAAGTAGACCTAGGAATATGAATAATTGATAGATCAATCCGAGGACCATGAATTCCAACCATTGTCAGAGAATTATAGGTGAAATGTTCTTTTTTCTATGATATTTATTTGCTTTGTGATTTGCAATCTGGTTACTTCTACATATTCGCTATTTGTCAAGAGTCATTGCTTTACTATAAGAGTGTTTGTTTAGAGTTATTGAATAGGAAATCGCTTCTTCCTGTGGGTTCGACACCGGCCTTCATCACTATACTAGTAGTTATTTGGTTTATCAAGTGATTGGTTGCGTAATCTATTGGTTGTGTGTTTAAGTTTGGATATTATTACTATTTGGTAAAGGGTGAATGTGCAAACGATGTTCGTCCCACATCAAATTCTTGGAGCCATTGTCGGGGAGAAGAAAGAAGTTTGCTTTTCTTTAACTTTTTCAATTACTCTTTACTTTGAGTCTATTGTGTTTTTGTATGGTTCAAACTCGATCTTCTAATTCATCACCTTTGTCATTTGATCCCGAGATTGAAAGCTCTCTTATGTTGAAGAGGAAGCTTGTGTTTGAGGTAGACGAAGACATGGCATCGAACATTGTTGTTAATCCACAAAGAAAGACCCTGAGAAACCTAAAGTAACATGATTTGATTGCTCAACCACTTGCAATTAGACTTCCTGATCACTCTTAGGGTTCAAGATTTGAGTATAAGTCGAATTGGTCATCTATTTTTCCTTACTTTCATGGATTGCCTAGGGAGGAACCAAACAAGCACCTTGCTAACTTTGTGAGTGTGTGTGATAGACTGAGACTCCATGGCCTGTCTGACGACCAATTGATGCTGAGAGTGTTCCCCTTTACTTTGAAAGATGCTGCAAGCGATTGGATTTACTACCTACCACCAGAAAGCATTACTACTTGGGTGCAATTGAAGAAAGCTTTCCTGCAGAAGTACTTTCCTGCGACTCGCCTCAACAAACTTAAGAAGGAGATGTCCAGTATTGAGCAATCACCTACGGAGAGTCTTTATAAGTATGTTAAGCAGTTCAAGAACTTTAAGGGTAGTTGTCCGCAACACGGTATACCCGATGATGATCTAGTGATGTATCTTTATGAAGGCTTGCTTGACACTGACAGGAGTTTCATCAATGCTACCAGCGGAGGAGATATTTTGGATAAAACACCTCAGGAAGCAATGGATATTTTTTGAAGGGTTGGCTAATGCATCGCAACAATATGGGAGACACCAAGGAGTTAGAGGAGTTCATAAGTTGGATAGTTCGAGAGATGGACACAAGGATGATATCGATAGGCTTATGGAGATTGTGAAAAAGATGGCTATGCAAATGAATCAACCCCATCAGCCTAGACCTTTTGGTATTTATGGAGATCCAACTCATCCAAATGATAAGTGTCCTTTGATTCAGGAGGGCACCGCTGAAGTGAATGTTGTGGATTATGGACCACGCTGCAACTTTGGTAACCATTACAATCAGGGCTACAATTCAAACTACCAAAGTGGATTCAACGGAAGAGGCCAACAACAACAAGTTCCTTTTCAGAGAGGACAATTCGAGAATCGTCCTAGAAACACTCAACAAGAAGATAGAGATGAGACATTGAGGTTGTTGTTGGACAAGATGAGTATTCAAGAGAAGTTGTTGAGTCAAATGGCTAAGGAGATTGGTGAATTGAAAGCGAAAGATTCGGGTAAGTTTCCATCGTAGGTGGTAGTGAATCCGAAGTAGAATGTTAGCGCCATGACCCTTAGAGGAGGCAAACAAGTGAATATACCCACGAGGAATGTTGAAGAGAGGCCTAGAGAGGAAGTTGATTTGGGAAATAAGGAGGAAGAGACGGAATTGGAGACGCACTGCATAGACGGCGCCCGCCGCCCCTCACCACGGTGCCCGCCGCCACCTCCATTGACGGATCCGACTTCTGATGCTGTTCAATCCCCAAAGAAAACTTCTAAAGAGTGGTCTTCTGAGGTTTCAAGACCTACACCACCCTTTCCTCATGCCTTAAGATCCGATCGTAAGTGGGAAGATGAACAAATTCTTTATGACACCTTTTCTCATTGTGAGGTAAATATTCCACTTTTCAATTTAATTAAAATTGTGCCTCGCTATGCAAAATTCTTGAAAGAGCTATGCACGATGAAGCGCGAGCAAAGGATGAGAAAGAAAGACAAGGTACGTTTAAGTGAGAATGTTTCTGCTTTGCTTCATAAACGATTGCCTGAAAAGTGTGGAGATCCAAGTATGTTACTATACCATGTGCAATAGGTAATTTTAGCTTCACGAAAGCTATGTTAGACCTAGGTGCTTCAATCAATGTTATGTCTTATAATTTTTACATGTTTTTGGGTCTCAATTCATTGTCTGAAATTGGTGTTACTATACAACTCGTTGATCGTTCTAGTATTAAGCATAGAGGAGTTGTTGAAGATGTTTTGGTTAAAGTGAATGATTATATATTTCCATCTGATTTGTTCATTCTAGACATGGAATAAGGCATGCCTGAAACTCCGATTATCTTGGGAAGGCCATTCTTGCGAACGGCCAAGACTAAGATTGATTGTTTTGAAGGTTCACTAACTATAGAGTTTGATGATAGAAAGATTGAGTTTTCTATATTTGAGCCTATTATTCCTTCTGCCAATGACTCCATAGATGTTCTTGACTCTAATGAAGCTAATCACATGAATAAATCAAATGGTTTGTTAGATGCTTCTGTTGAAACTGAATCTATGAATCTTGAGTTTTCTAACAAAGATGGAATTGGATTAGGGAAAGATGACATTGAAAGGAAAATTGAGAATTTGTTTAAGTCGCATGAAAATGTGTCTCATTCAAATGGTTCTATTTCTATTCCATATGAGAAATTGTTTCCTAACAATGTTGATGTTTTTGCAATTGCAGGAGAACCTCCTGGAGTAATTCATTTCAAGAAGGAATCGATGGATGCAATTGACGGATATGTTAGAGAAGTTTCTAAAGTTCCACCGCTTGTTTTGAAAAGGACAAGTGTGGAGGATCTTGATGGAATAACCTGATCAAGAATGCATCACGTCGAGCCAAAGACGTGAAACAAAGGCGCTTCTTGTGAGGCAACCCAAGGTAGTTAGGAAGTATTTCTATTTTTGCATTTAGTTTTCAATTCAATAAAGTAGGATCAATCGTGTCACTGGATTTCAATGTTACGGTAAGTGAAACCTATGTTGAGATTGAGTCTTGATTGATTTGAAAGAATGGAGCCACGTTCTGTGGAGACGGCGCCCGCCGCCCCAGCCACGACGCCCGCCATCTGTCTATCCGCCTAATGAATCCGAATTTTGGTAAATTTGGAAAGGAAGCTTCTATCTTTTTATTTTTGGTTATTTTCCGGTTTAGGTTAGTTTATTTTTATATATTTTTATGATTAGATTATTTTCTATTTATTTTAGGTTAGATTGTTTTCTATCTATCTTAGGTTAGTATTTTATCTTTTACTTATTTCCTATTTATCTTAGGGTTAGATTTTGCTTTTTAGGATTAGTTTTCTTATTTCCTAGGATTATATTTCTATCTTTTCTATTTCTATTATATCTAGATCTAACATTTTTCTTTCGCCTTTTTATAGATATTCCTTCCAACTCACCATATACTGTTCTCCCTATTTTTGGAGCAATCAAGCTTGCTCAAGAGGAATCTCAAGAAATACCAAAAGACTACTGGAATCCAATCCAACTGCCTAAAGCCTTGCGTTTCAATCGATTCTATCCACCAAAATACTTCCCGCCATCACCCTACATCCACAAAATTCAATCTTTTCCCATTCCATTCCCTTACCTATCACAAAAGAACCTTTTGAAACCAAATTGTTCAAGAATGTTTGAAGTTGGGAGGAGTGGACGTCGGTTTTCCGACATCTTTGCTCGGATTCGTGGTTCTGCGTATACGGCGCCCGCTGCCCCTGACACGGCGGCCGCCGCCGCTACCACAAGCCCGTCTTTTGGTCGTTTTTTTGGTTTTTCGTCGGTTTTTCCTCAAGATTGCCTCATGTCTTCTTCTCCTATCAAGAAAGATGTGTCGGCTTATTTCGATAATATGGATGTGCTATGCTAGAATGCACTTAGAAAGCGCACCTACACGTCCATGATGTTCTTTAATGAAATCAGATTGAGACCGGTTGGGTCTGTTTGACTCGGTGCTCGCTTTGATGGCACACGGAGGGTTGCCTGATTTTATTGGCATAAGGGCTCCTACCTACCCTTGCTTGGTAAAGGAGTTCCTTAGGACTTTAGAGGTGATATCGCCCAAGGATGTTCGATTTCGATTGCAGGGAAGAGCCTGTAATTCTTCATATGCGGTGATGGGAGTTGCCTTTGGTGTTACGAAGAAATGCTCTAAGAAGTGGAATAACATCATACGTGTTCTTGATTTAGAAGAGATCTGGAGGAATTTGACGGGGACGCTTGAGAACTTCAAGGATTTCAGGATTAATGGCATAGTTACCCATTCTGCTCTTCGTCTATGTCTACGAGTTTGGGGTTCTACTTTCTATGATTCTGAGAGCATTACCATTGTTGATCCGGGTGTGATTGATTTCTTATACTGCCTGATTCCTGAGTCTACCATAGTACCAGATTGGGTACTCTTAATTTTGAAGATGTGTGAGAGGGTTCGTGGCCAGCGCAACGAGAATTATCCTCTTGTCACCCCTTTTGGAGGCATGATCACACTTCTGGCAGTATTTTATGGTGTTGATGTTAGTTCATTGCAGCCTGTAAGTCACTCTTACATGTGGGATATAGATGCTCTTTTGTCCACACACGAATGTTGGAAAAGTTGTAGTTGTCATATGCTATTGAGAGATTTCGGTGGTTATCTGGACCTCTGCAGTCTCATCATCAGTATATGCCTACTATTTTACCTGTGGGGTTGAAGTTAGTTGATTTTCGCTAAATTCATGTCCCCGTTGATACTCATTTACGGAAGCCTGATGACCCTGTGACCCCGCGAGCGATGTTGAAGATATGCAGATCGAGATGACACCGCTTACTGTTCAAGATGCCTCGCGCATTGCGTGCTTGGAGAAGAAATTGATTGAATTTGTGAAGAGGTTGATAGATGAGTTGACGAAGCTGAAAAAGTCCCATGCGATTCTGGTTGGGAAGATCGATCAATTACATGAGACTTGTCACTTGTTGATGGATTCGATCAATCAGCGGTCTGGACCTCAGACCCCGCCTTCATAGAAATTGGTTAGTCATTTGCTTCTTTCAAACCCTTTATTTTTATATTTTCATTGTTCCTTTTTGTGTTTCTATGCATTGAGGACAATGCAACATGTAAGTGTGCGCGTGTGGGGGGGAGGGGGGGGGGGAGAATGAAGTGAATTAATTAAGTTAGTCCATGTTTGAATTTTGGTTTGTTTTTGTTTTCCATATTGTGTTATCAAAGATTTCCATCTTAATTTGAGTTTTTCCTGGCATGATCTTATAAATCCCATGGAATTCTAGACTGATTTGATCTTATCTGGAAAATTGGTTTTTTTGTGAAACATGATTGAGCATATATAATTGAAGATGTATGATCTAAGTTTAGAAGTATGCTTGAGATTCAACAAAAATTTGTCTCAGTAAGATATTTTTGGCCTTATAAGGGATACATCTTTATTCCTTTTTCTTTTCTTGTGTGATTTACTCTTCCTATGCATTTATCATTAAGTATTGTCATGTTTATCTATTTTCAAGGCCGATTATATACATGTTCAATACTTGATAACTTCAAATGATAGAGGCAACCTTTTAGCCACATATTTATACATGTCTACCTTATGTTACATCTTGCTTTGAAGCCAATTTGAGCATTTAGCCTTTTTATTGTTAGCTCCACAAAACTATTGTTCCTAGTCTATGTTGAGCCTTACCCTTATTCCGGGGGGATTGAGATTTTGCATGGGTTATGGAATTTATTTTGGAGATTGGGGAGAATGAAGCTAAAGTGTGATTTTATGGTTTATGGTTTTGAGAAGAGGTAATGTTATGTGCTTATTTAGTCCCTCATTCTTATGCATTTGATTTCCATGTATTTTGGCTCAGGTAAAAAAAAATTCCAAAAAAAAAGAAAAGAAAAAAAAAGAATAAAGGAGCCATTTATTTTATGTTTGCATAATGAGAAAGAATTCGGATTTATGTTAGTTATGAGATATATTGGTTGGGTGTTGAGATTGCATGATATGTAAGATGATGAGATGAGATGTTTTTGATGAGATATATGATGATTTTTGGAGTTATTTTGATGATATTGAGAGATGTTGTGCATTTGTGAGCATGATCTATTGAGTTGGTTTATGTTATGTTAAGAGTTTTGACATCTTGTTTTCCCGGAATTTATTGCACAACATAACCAAATACAATTCCTTAGCCTTATGTTTCTACCAAACCCCATTACAACCCCGCCGAATGGAATCTTCTATGAAGGTTTCCATTGAGTGAAAGTCTTCTTGATGTCCTTATTTTTGCATTGACGTATACGGTGGAGATTTTGTGATATAAATGTCAATATTTGAGTTGATGCTTGTATATGGAATTGAGGTGAGTGTGTGCTTAAAGCGTAAACACATGAGAGTGAGAGATACACATTTTATCCTTGGTAAGGTTGATCTTTAAGCATGCAAGCAACTTGATCCCATATATACATGTTATGACGTTTATATGTTTGGTTATATTTTCACTATCGATGATGTTGCTTTTGATGAGTAAAGTTATGAAGGATTTCCTGTGGGATGCGTAGAGGATGTTTTTCCTTATGGTCGCTTGAGGACAAGCAAGGGTTAAGTGTTGGGGGATTTGATAATGCATATTTCATATAGGCATTATAGGTGTTTCTTATTGCCATTAGGTAATGGGTTTGTTATTTTTTGAGTCTAGTTCCGTATATTACTTATGGAGTATTCGAGTTCGGAATCTATGCATTTTTAGTGTTTATTCTACAGAATTACATTCCGACCTTGAATGGATTTTGGGAAGAGCTTAAGAAGCATGTTTTGGAGCATATGGAGGCTAAGGAGGAGCTATGGAAGAGCAATGAGTCACGGCATTGGAATCTGTTGAAGGAAATTGAAGAACGTCAGACACTACAAAGACGGCGCCCGCCGCCCCTTTCACGGCACCTGTCGTGCCCCCAAATTCCAGAAACGTGGTTTTGGATCCAAAGACCATTATTTTATATTATTTCCTATTATTTCCTACTAGGGTTTGCCCAACCTTTGGGAGGCTTTATTAGTTGTTTTTTAGTTCTTTTGAGACGATGAACGATTTTAGAGAGAGACTATGAACTCAATTGGAGAGAGAGAGATAATTGGCCTATGAGTTGCTAAACTCATAGTTTCGCCTGCGATTCGAAGACATGGTTATTTCGATTGTGAGGATTTGATTCTATTTGATTATTCATGTTCTTAGTTATCATCTTTTGCTTAATTTATATTTGTGTTCCTTTCTATTCCTGGTCAACATGTTAGGAATTGAATCTTTAGCTATGAATTCGTTGTTGTTTTCTCAATAACAAACAAAGGTATTGATTATAGTGATGTCTCTTTGTCTTTGTAGTGGATGATTTCAATTAATCTATGTTGAGGATATTCGATTAGGGCTGAGTTCGGTATGCGCCTATCAGTCTTAATTGTGTAGAGTCAATATGCCAATTGGTCTTGATTATTTGAGTTCTTAATGCTATTCTTTAGTGATATTGAATAAGATGAGTGAATCTCAGCGGATCTCTCAACTTTAGTCAAGTAGACCTAGGAATATGAATAATTGATAGATCAATCCGAGGACCATGAATTCCAACCATTGTCAAAGAATTACAGGTGAAATGTTCTTTCTACTTTGATATCTATTTGCTTTGTGATTTGCAATCTGGTTAATTTTACATATTTGCTATTTGTCAAGAATCATTTATTTGCTATAAGAGTGTTTGTTTAGAGTTATTGAATAGGAAATCGCTTCTCCTTGTGGGTTCGACACCGGATTTCATCGCTATACTAGTAGTTATTTGGTTTATCAAGTGATTAGTTGCCTAATCTATTTGTTGTTTGTTTAAATTTGGATATTATTACTATTTGGTAAATGGCAAAAGTGCCAACCACGTTTGTCATGCATCACTCACACACCCGATTGCATATAAATTGAATATCTCCCCAAAACCCAAAACTCATCCAGAATCCAAACCCTAAAAACCTTCTCCTTCCATCTCACCTTCTTCATTTCAAAAACACAAAACAACCCCTTCCTCCCCTTTGCTTGCCGTTTTCGGACCACCACCATCACCTCACCTTTACTCCTCCTCCATCTCCTTTCGTTTTTTATTGCAAGCCCCTACCATCACTTTCCTCCTCGTCGTTCAGCCACTAGCAGTCGCCTAGCTCTTTTCCTCGGTGTTGTCCTTGCCTTGAAGCCAACAACTCCCCTATTTTCGTTGTCTAAGCGAGTCGAGCACCACCAGCCTTCCATCTCCTCCCATCCATGATGAACAGTAGATCCAGTATCACTCTCACCTCCCTTGACATCGACGAGCACCCAGAAGGTACTCAGGAGTCCCCTTGAAGTCGTCGAAGCCATGAAGAACACCATCTCCCCTACTTTCGTATCCGAAGCCGGTTTTCGATTTCATTTTTGTTTTTCAACTGAAAACCTCATAAAGGTGGACTTTTAATCACTCTTTCATCCTAATAAGCCTATCTCAAAGGCCTTCCCTCATCGACGAGCCCAAAATCGCCCTCGAAGTACCTCCGGTGTCACTTTTGAAGTCGTTTGGTGAAACTCTTCTTCCTCCTTACCCTTTGCTCCCATTTGCTTCCTTTTATGTTAGATGAGGTCGGGGAAGAGCGACGATGAGTATGAGCATGAGTTCAAGCCAGAAACGCGTGTTTTTCCCTGGAAAAAACCAAGGTCACTACGACAAATCCGAACTGGGACGAGGAAGGAAGAAGATGACTTTCACCACATAGAAAGCCTCGTTCGCCGTGGGGAAAGGGATTGTTTGCTGTAGCGAAAGCCATCGTTCATGAGGGAAAAGAAATTGGGTTTCGCCACCATGACCTGCCATTTCGCCGCGGCAAAACACAAGTCTGGGCTCGGGCCGTAGGCTTTCCTTACTTCCTTCCTTGGGCCTTTAGCCCGGTTTAGTCTAAGCTGGGTTGGGATTTTTTTGTATGTGTGTTTAATTTATTTGTATATATGTGTTTTATGATTTGATAATTTTATTTAAATCCGATTTAACTATTTAAAGTATATTTCATGACTTATTATGAACTTATTGATTTACTTGGGTTAGTATTTTAAAATGGATAGTTTTGGAACTTATATATTTTGTTTGAAATGTTATTGAGTGTTTGAATTATTTTGAACCAAGTATGCTGGAATTATTTTAATGTTGCAACTTGTTGAGAACAATTTAACTGGGCCAAATGTTTTTAGAACGACTTTTGGGACGATGATATTTTAATGGAAAATATTTAAAGAACTGACCTTTTAGACCCGATGGACTTGTTTCACTAGATTGTTGGATTTGAATTTGGACTTTGATTATGACATGACTTGTGAATATGGCTTGAACTAGGATTTGATTGGTAATTTGGAAAGTCGGAATTTTGACAAGACTGAGCTAAGATGAGATGTTAGAATGAGATAATGATGATGATGATGAGATTATGTCAGATTGTGAAAAGGAGATGTTTATTTGATTTTTGTGACGCTTGTATGTTTCTTTATTTATGCTTATTTTTATATGCTAGGTGATCTGTGATGCGTTGACTTATCCTTTTATTGCTGCCTTGCTTCTTCTGCTCTACACCTCCAAGTAAGTTTCTTACGGGGACTTACTCAAGATTCGGACCTCATACCTGATGTGTCATATAGTATATATGTGATGCATTCGCATGCCATGTAGTATCATACTTAGGTCTTACAAAACTTAATAAGCATCCGTCTTCTCTTTGTGTATGGTAGAACGGTCACTAACTTGTGGTTCCTAGAGTCATTTGCTAGGGAGATAGGATGACGGAGTCCCATCGGATTCGTTCATAATCGAGTCTTATATTTATACCATGAGAAAGAAAGAAGAATAAGCATGCCATCTGAGATGAGACATGAGACATTATGAGATATATGCTATATAGCATTTAATGCGGCCGGTGCCTGCACTAACGAGAATGGGTGCAGGGGTAGGAGAGAGACATATGCCACTTGGCATTCTATGTGGGATCCCATTTATTGTACTTTCTATATATATATATATATATATATATATATATATATATATATATATATATATATATATATATATATATATATATATATATATATATGGTCAGCATGCTTGTGTGTTTAATATTTCTGCCTTACATTAGATGCATCCTTTATTTAGGTATAGAGCATATTATTTGGCCTCAGCATGGTCTTCAGGACCCACCTGAGTGGCTCGGCTTGACTTGTTGTATAGTTTCAGGTACCCGTTCCCTTGCTTGATTTCGTGCTGCTACGGCGGAGATATACTAAGGCGTACTTGGAGAGAGAGACTGACTATGGACTCCCATACTTTTTAGACTTTATACTTACCTTCGTATTTTGGTTTTGACCCATCGCTGCCATGGCAACTATGTATCGTTTTATGATTGCTGCTTGTTTTGGGCTAAACTTGTTTTACGCGACTTAGAAATTATGACAGGTTCGGTGTGCAAACATCGGGTTCCCAATGGACCTATCACAGATTTTAGGGTACGAAATCCCTTCTTTTGAACCTAACACTTTGTTTTAAAACTCAACCCGTACTTGAATTGCAAGATCCGAGAGAAGGTATCCAATCCTTCAAAACGTAAAACGAGTTTTATTAATCGGGTTGTTACATGGTGTCCATCATACTCGGACGCCATACCAGTTTTGGCAGGTTTAGGTCGAGTCTCAAATGAGAAGATAAGGGAAGTTGATAATACATTTAAATTACTTTTAACGTTGTATTTAAAATTAAAAATTCTAGATAAAATGTGTAGGAGTTTGAATATGTTATTTCGTTTGGAAGTCTTACGCAGTAATATCAAGTTGTAAATTATTCCTCCATTTTAGAGGAGAGATTAATAAAGAGTTGTTTTTATTTTCAAGTCTTTCACTATTTTAATTTATTTTACATATTATTTATGTGTTATCATCTTGTTTTTGGGAGGATGGTTGCATGTCCCTATAAGCCTAAGGTGGTTACGAAGACCTTTAAAGTCCGAGTAATCACTGACACTATGACATTCCCTTAATTTCAAAAGGGGGTGTTACAACGACGACCTGGATGCCTGATTAACCCCTATTAATCTAATGGGGTTGTTGTCGCTGGGCCGCGTTCCATCTAGCAACAAAGACATAATTTACACGTTAAGGTTTTTTACACGACAAGTATCATTTTATTTTTAATGATTGAAATAAAAATAGTCTTAACTTGTAAAATTTTCTTAACGTGTAAATGGACCTAATTAATGGTTAAATGGACCTAATTTTATGGGTAAATGGGTAAATGAACCTACTTATGGGTAAATGTAACTGCCTCCCCAAACTTTCTATTCCTACAAATATTGCCCTATTTCAATTATAAAAATTATAGATTATAACCTGTAATTTTAGATCCCATTTTATAAGGTGCAAATATAAGATTACAAAATATAAAGTGACAAATATGAGATTGCAAAATATAAAGTGAAAAGGGAAAAATATGAGATTACAAAATAATATTATAAGGTGCAAATATAAGATTACAAAATGCAACAAGAATGATAGATCCCATTTTTTGTCTTTATTTTAAAAAGTGAAAAATATGATATTACAAAATATAAAGTGAAAAAATAATACAATAAATGTTATTATTAATAAATGTGCATTTTCAAAATGTAAAGTAAGTGTCCTACCAAAATTTTGCTTTATGGGCTGCTATTTTATGGTGGTTTTGTACTTTAATGCGACATGTGTCATTAAAAGTCTATTAGCTCAAAAACGGTATAGCGATGTGCCCAGGCACAAAGATGTGAATTCAAAATCACACATAGGCTATTCATGGTTGCCCCCCCCCCCCCCCCCCCCCCGGTTCATGAATAAGATTATAAAGTGCAATAATAAAATGATAAAGTGCATAAATAAGATGACAAAGTGTAAGAATAAAGTGATGAAATGTATGAATAATAATATGAAATGCATGAATAAGAGTATGAAGTGAACAATTAAGATTATAAAGTGCATAAATAAAATGATGAAGTGTAAGAAGAAGATTATGATGTGCATAGTCAGTGAAGGATCCAAAGGGGGGCTCGGGATGGCTAAATCCCCTCCTATCCTAAAAAAAGGTATACGCATATTTTTATATATCTGGTATTTTTATAATATATATAATTAAAGTGAAATAAGAACACAATGTAGTATATATTAGCTCAATGATGAGGACACCGAAAGAATTTAACATGGAGACTGGTAAACAAGGTCCGGTTCCTTTTATCAGTATCTTTTACATTTGGTTTTTTTAAAACATCAAAACCCTTCTTTTTTTTCTTCAGACCCGAACTGACAGATTGTTTTGCACACACTGAGGCTATAGAGGGAAAGTGACTAGCAAGTCCCCTAGCCGACCGCAGCTGCCGCCTTCTAGCTCCACCTTCGGTCGAGCCTCACACCGGTGTACCACCGCAACCCAGCCACTGTATTGTTTGTGAAGCCACGCACTAGTGGTGCACTCACAGCCGATCTTCAATCTTCATTATTCTCATTCGATCTAGATTGGCTAGTTTTCTTCCTCTTCCTTTTATTTTCATTGTTTTTAAATTCAATTGTTTCAGTGAAAATCAATTTAAATTAGAATTTTTGGATTTGAAAATCAATTTTGAAAAATTTTGATTACAGTTTGTGATTTGTGATAAATAAATTTGTGTCTTGGTTTGTGATGTGAAATTTTTGTTTGTGCTTTGTGGTGAGAAATAAATTTGTGAATTTGTTGTTTGTGATTTGGAATTGTAATTTGTGATTGGGGTTGTCAGAAATGAATTTGTGAATTTGTGGTTTGTGATTTGTGATTTGGATTATGAGTCATGGAGATTTGGAGAACCTTCTGTTATAAGTGATGGAGACTGGAGAACCTTATGTTAATGATTGTTTATTGTTTCTTATCTTACACTCCCTTCGTTCGGCAAAACATGTCACTTTATTATTCACGCATGCCATTTTAGGAGATAAAAACTATATAAAATATCTAATTTTTTATAATTTTTTAACAATTTCTTAGTTATTATTAATAAGTACAAACTTGTTAAACAAATTTTATATAAAAAATGAATATTTTATATAGTTTTTATCATTCTAAAAAGCGTGCGTGAATAGTAAATGACATATTTTGCCGAACGGAGGGAGTAGCTTTTTAATTTGAGATTCAATTTATAGGTAGGATGTGAAAATTTAAGGTATTGATTTTGGAAACCAATTTTGTGAAATTAGGTTTGAGAATCAATTTAGTGAATCGAACTTGGGATTCGTTAATTGAATTTGTAAATTTTCAATCTGCATTTCATTATGAGGTTAAGTCTTAATTTGTAACCATTAACAAACCTACGACCTAATTCAGTATATGACTATTTATGTGCAAAGAAAAAAATGGCTCTACTGAATTTGATTCTTGATATTAACATTGATCTCGATTCGCAGCTTGTCATAAGTGTTTTTCAGCCCCCCCCCCCCAGCGAAAATTCTGGATTTGCCATTATGTACAGTTAAGATTATGAATTGCATAAATAAGATTACGAAGTGCACAATTATGATTATAAAGTGCATAAATAAAAATATAATGTGTAAGAATAAAATGATAAAGTGCATACATAACATTATGGTGTGCAAATATAACATTATGTTACCCAAATATAATACTCCATCCGTCTCGAAATTTAGGTCGTTTTAGCCTTTGAATCTTGTATCAAAATTTAGGTCGTTTTATGTTTTCTAGGTAGGGGATAGTAATGATTTGTATCGATTTGTGTGTTGTTGACTTTTTTTAAAGATTTTGATTGGTTAAAAAATGTAGTGGGTGTTAAAAAATAATAAAATTTAGGAAAAAGTTAGTGGAATGATAATGTTAATTGAGGAGTGAGTGTTTTATTAAAACTTGTGCAAAATCCTAAAACGACTTAAATTTTGAGACGGATGGAGTATTATGTTGTGCAAATATAACATTACGTTTTGCAAACATAAAACTATATTGTGCACAGGGATGGGCACGGAACGGGACGAGGGTTATCATGTGTCCCGTTCCACATAATTTTTGCGGGACGGGATCGGACGGGATTCACTACTTTATTTTTCAATCCTGCGCGGCCCTTGTCCCTTACGGGACGGGACGGGACATGCTCTATTCCTCAAATAAAAAACATTATAAAAAAATCTAAAATTCATATCTATTTTTCGGTTTTCCAAGGCGTGACATATATAGATTTATAATGTTTTTTATAATTTATAATTTTTCCTATATATATACACACTCTAGATTCTGGACAAATTATACATATAATTATACACACAAAATATACACTTTATATCACGCGGTATATATGTAAAAATATAAAATGTGTATACATACACAGTGTACGTGTACAGTGTGTATATATAGTATACATATACACTGTGTATACATACAAAACATTTATATAGTGCGTGTAGTGTATATATAGTCACTGTGTATATATACACAAAAAATATACACGGTATTTATATATAATATATAATATATGCAGGACGACCCGGGATTCGCTGGATTTGTGCCCACCCCTAGTTATGCATATCTAATAATATATGTTACGTTGTGCACAAATAATATTATGTTGTGCAAATATAACTTTATGGTGTGAAAATAAAATGATAAAGTGTAAGAATAAAATGATGGTGTATGAATAATAATATGATGTGCATGGATAAGATTATAAAATGATGTGTTGCTAATCCCGATCCTTCGCCTGAGGGCTTAGAATGAAGACTAACGACTTAAGTTGTCCCTGATCTTGCAATATTCTTTAATGTCTCTTGATAGGCGTTGATGGTTGTGATAATGGGTTAATAAATCGTGACGGAATCAAGGCAAGACAACAATGACAACAACCAGTAGCGACAGGACGCGGGCGTGTCCAAGGATGTTGCGACGACGACAGGTAGGGCAGCGGCCACCGCAACTGTTCTTTGCGAGAACAACGACGGTGTTCTAATGTTGTTGCGACAGTTCTTCCTGGATTCAGCAATGGTTTCGATTGTTCTTCTTCTTTGTGTTTTGGAATTTGTGTTGCATGATTGTTTGGAACAAAAGAGTGAAAGTAGAAACGAACAACTTGAAAGCAAGAAAGAAATGATTTTGGATTGATAATCAAAGTACCCTTAGACAAGGGTTTCTCCAATTCTAGGAAATCTAAGTTTTTCCAAAGAGATGGACGTACGTTAAATAGACTTCCTAAGCCATTGTCTCCTTGCAAAGGATGGACATGGCTGAATAAAATAATATTAAATAAATAAAATCCTAGATATGAAAAGAAAAGTCAACACTTAGTGGTTAAGGAAAAATTCCCAAAAATATTTTCTCTTTTCCACTTTTATTTTCTAAAACTAAATAGCAAAAATAATCTAAATATTCTAATTAAATAAGAGAAATGCCGCCATCCCCTATGCCCCATCAATGTCAACCCTATGGTGGCTCGAGCCTTGTCTTCATGAGTCTAGATTGAGGTCTTAAGCTCAACTTCTGGGCTGGTGGTCTAGTCTTGAGCAATGTGATCCAAGGTGGCCTGAATCCTTGCTCCATAGTCCCTTCGTAACGAATGAGGAGAGCCTTAGTAGCATCTCTAATCTTCTTGTCCCTTCCACGAGTGATAGAATCATCAAAGGGAACCTTCATGTTGTCCTCAATGTCAATGGGAGTCGTCGCCATTTGTATTGCATCATGAAGTTCACTATTAAGATTATAAAGTGATTAAATAAAATGATAAAGTGCAAGAGTAAAATGAAGAAGGGCATGAATAAGATTATTAAGTGCACAATTAAGATTATAAAGTTCATAAATAAAATGATAAAGTTCAAGAATAAAATGATGAAGTACTGTGTAAGAATAATAATATGAAATACATGAATAATATTATATATGAAGTGAACAATTCAGATTATATAGTACATAAATAAAATGATAAAGTTCAAGAATAAGATTATGATGTTTACAATTAAGATTATGAATTCGACTTTTATCATAAAATAATACAAACTATTAAAATTAAGCAATTTAGCTTATGTAGGGGTCGAACTCACATCTCTACACATAAGCACTTTGCTCTACCATTGAGCTAATAGGATTTTCAAGTTTATTGAATCAACTTTTCGGTATGATTTGAAGTTCAGTTCGGTATTCTCGATAGCATTATGTCATTATCATTATTCAGAGTCGAGTTAAGCACCCTGAACCACTCTTCCAAGAATGATACTTTCTACAACGATGAGTGTTACCAAGTGACTGATTAATAAATCATATGAGAGTATGAGACCATTGTTAAAATTTTCATTTGTTCATGTATTAGTTGCCAAGGCTAATGAAATACGAATTCACCCAACACCAAAGACTACAAGTATTGAGCTAAATGATGCTATGAAACTAATCATATATTTCCTATCGTAAGCCATTTCCACTGGTATAAGATATTTTCTTTTCAATGACAGATTGCCAGGGCAGACACAATGGACTTTCAAGCATAACCAATAAAGAGAGCATCACAATGTAAGGATCCGACAGAATTATGTAATTTTCTTGCCACTGTTGTAACTTGAAAATAAGTATCAACATTAGTTTCTTTGTTGAACTGGTCTTCTGTTTCCATTGTTTTTTATGTTAGCTAATTTCCGATTACTAGTCCTTGGATGAAACTAAATATCAGAGGGTAAAAATTGAATTCATAGTCTCATGTTGGCCTTGCATAATAGAAGTATCTATTGCATCTTCTCAGATACATCAACTAATGAGATTACATAAAAAGAAACAAGGCAACTGTAATTATGGCGTCAAACTTAATGTGGAACTATCAACTATATATTTTGTATCCAATTAATAAGCAATACAACTTCTCATATTTTCAATCCATTTGATAACCAATAAACACAAATTTACTACTATAAATAGCAAAACATAAAGCAATGTGAAGAAGATTAGAGATAGGCAGCTGCTGTTGCAAAATTGCAAATCTTGGCTATTTATATACTATAAACAATTACTGGTTAAATGTAAACTCCCAGCAAGCAAATAAGACCTAATTGTAGACAGAATTAAGACCATGAACTTCTGGAGAGACCCATCTTACAATGCCTAAGAAATAGGAAAGCAAGAAACAAAATGTGAACTAGCTATAGCTTAAAACTAGGAGAACTATGACTCCATATTGCAACCAACCCTTCTTACAAGCAAAAGCCTCGATTGTTGTTGGCTTCAGCAGATCCCTAAAACAATCAACCTTTTGTTTACACTGTCAAATACACAATCACGAGGAATTGAAGCCAATGGCATGTACAATAAGTTAGCTTACTCTCACCTTCTCTCCGTCTACTCTGGATGACTGTAATTTAGGGTGGTTAGTGAAGGTGAGGACGGTGAAGAGGAGTTTAGTGAAGAGGAGACGGTGAAGAGGTGATGACAAAGAGGAGTTGGCGAAGAGGAGTCAGCCATGGAAGGGGAGTCGTTTATGGAAGAAGAGTCCAGCAAAGAGAAGCCAACGATGACGATCGAGGTGATGGCAAAGAGAATCAGCGAAGAGAAGTGGATCTAGTAAAGCCCCGGATTTTCAAATCCAAATTTTCCAGATAAAGGGAATTAAAAATGAATTTAAATCGGATTTAAAACTCGTTAAACAAATTTTCGACATGAATTTTAAGATTTGACGAGCGATTTCCGTCCTTTCACACCGAGAAATTAAAGTAATTGCAGATGGCGATATCCTTTTGGTTTTGAAAATCTAATTGATCGAGAAAGCGAGATTCAGGGAAACTAACATTCGAGAACTAACTTTGGGATTCGAGATTCATGTATTTGGGATTTATTTTCAGGTATTTATTTAACCACTTCCACACACTACTCTCACTAACTCCTTCACCATACCTCTTCAAAGACCATCCCTCACCCCGTCATTCACTCATTCATCATCACCCTCACCTGTTCCTTACATCCAATCCATCACCATCATCACTCTCGCTCCTATATCAGCTCATCATCGCCACCATCTCAATTGTCACCACCATCATCAACTCCATCCCATCGTCACCATCTCCATCACACTTCTCCACCATCACCGTGTCACGTCCTCGCCACCATCTCCTCGTACCTTCGTTCCTCCTTCTCCATGAGGAGCACCAGCCACAACACCACGAGGCACCTCCTCCGACGTCCACCTCCTCCAGCGCTGCCGCGAGCCACCGGAGCTCCATTAGCCCTGTTCGCGTGTGCTTTGCCTTCCGGTAAGACGTTCTCATCCATTTTCAATCGAAATCATCCTCGACCTTCACCATCACGTTCACCCATGTTCGACGCAGGTCCGACAAGCCATTGCGAGCCTCCAACGACGCCCAAACCTCCGATCGAAGCTCCGACGTCCGCGAAATCACCTCGGTGAGCTTCCGCCGTTTCCATCCTTCCTCAATTCGAATTTGTGCTTTATTCAATGTATAGATTAGTTGGGGGTGAGTGAGGGCTAAGTGTGGGATGATTGGGTTAGCTCGAGTGCTCTGGCGGGCTCGAAAGAGGCGTGAGTGAGCAACGTCAAGCAGAGAGCACGAGCGAGCAAGGAGCAAGGTTCGAGCGAGTGCGAGCGGATGTGAGCAAGCAAGCTAAGATGAGCGAAAGTCGAGGAGCTGGCCTTGAGAAAGGTTGAGCTTGGCGGAGCCGAAGTGCGACGAGGAAGCCGACGTCGAGCAGTAGACGCGAGAAGCTTTATTCAAATGGAATTTGGAGGAAGGGGGTGATTGTGGATCCCCCACATTTTTTATATTATTTGTTTTGATTAAACTGGTCTAGGATTTATATTTACCAGTTCGGTTCGGTTCGGGTCATCCGTTTATTTATTCAATTACTTAAGGGTATTTAAAATATATTATAATATTATTTGAGGATTTAAAAGATAAAATATTATTTTGGGACATTTAAAAAAGGTTTGGATTTTAGGGGATTCGAAAATATTTTATAAAGGTGTTTTAATAAATGGTGTTTAAAATAAATTGCTAGACTTGTCAATCTAAAAAGAGAATTTGGAAATGAATTTCAAGACCGGAAAATGATTTCATAAATAATTGAAAAAGGAGTTTTGCTAACATTTTTAAGGGTCAGGATTCTAACTCGGATTTGAAACAAATTTGGATCTAACTTGATAATCTGACTTGTTCGGTGACTGGCTAGCATGATGTTCTGATATGTGTGACTAATAGCATGATTTGCGGTTATAGTAATAAGAGGATAGATGTTAGATATTATGATGTCGATGATATATATATGTATGCCAAGTTCGAGTATGAAACGGCAATATGTGAAATTTGGTAAGTATGGTATCGAGGTTGTCATGAGCTGTTGAGGATGATGTTATGACCGAATTGAGAAAGATGTTAATTTATGAGATATGATGAGACGAGATGAGAACGAAAGATGAGATGATAATGTTTTTAATGATGAGACGGTCGAGTTATCATATTTATGTATATCTTATATGTTTCATATGTGACTTGTGTGCCTTGCGTAAATTAGACTGATTATAATATTTATGGGATTACAAGGTGATCTCTAATCTATGGGATTAGTTGCCATTATTGATTATTGTTTGGATTATGCGCTTCTCCAGGTAAGTCCTCCGAGGCTTACTTAGTAACCAGAACCTCCTACCTGATGTGTCATATAGTATGTAGGTGCTGCATATGCATAATAGCATGTCATGTACTTTCATGCTTAGGACTTGCACAAGCGAATGAGCATCCTTATTTTGTATGTGTTTGAAGACAGAACGACCATTATCTGTGAAGTAACTAGAGTCTTTGCTAGGGTCATAGGACAACCCATCATCATCGGGTTGTCCTGATAGAGTCTGATTGATTTATATATTTATGGTGCGGCACGACTAAGCGTCATACCTCGGTTGTGGTATGGGCATGTATGGCTGATTATACTTGGTTCGATAAGACCATGCGTCCTACCTCGGTTGTGGTACAGACATGTATGGTGTAGTTGGAGATCTAGGTTATGCCATTTGGCATTCTATGTGGATCAATTTAATCATTTTCCTGCTCTACATTAGATGCATCCTTTATTTAGGCATAGACATATTATATGTCCTAAGTGTGGTCTTTAGGGCCCGCAAGCGTCTCTTGGCCTAACTTCGTGGTATAGTTTTAGGTACCCGTTCTATTGCTTGATTTTGTTCTATTATGGCGGGGTCCATTCGTATGGCAGATAACGACCGCTTGAGACTCTGACTTTACTAGATTTATACTTTTGTGGATTTCATACAACTTATGCTATGTTTTGACCAAGCTCTGTCGCGGCACTCGTTGTACCATTTTTAGAACTTATGATGGTTTGCATAATCAAATGAATTCCCCACGCTTTAGACTTAATACAGGTACAGTGGATTTCACTAGGGACTCCAATGGTCCCTTCGGTTTTGGGTACAAAATCCCACTTTAAAGACACAAATCTCGAATTTCAAACCTTCAACCTGTACTAGGAGGGCAAGATCCAACGAGGGGTTTTATCCCTTGAAACGTAACTTAGGAAGCATAATCTCAGGCCGTTACAAAGGTGGTATCAGAGCGCAGGTTTTGCAATTTGATTATGATAGATTGAAGTAGTTTTGAAAAGTAGTCCAATGGTTTCAAATGGTTTTGAACTATTTTCAAAAAGGCAAAACGAATTTAATCGGACCTAGCTCTAGACTAACCGGCCCTTAGGATCAAACTCGTGGGTAGAGACCAAAGTGATATACATCCTTTATGGATGTAAAACTCGGGGAATAGTAGGCAAAATACTAGCTTTTAATTACAGATGGGCCTAGAAGACTCCAAGGAGCACCACGGAGAAGAGAGTATTGTGTTTGGAGGCTGTGAGGTTTTTGCCTCACCGGTTAGCTGTCCCTCGAAGGACAACATAGATCGTCTCTATGTTTATGTTTCTATATATATATATGTATTTGCAACTGGGCCCGAGGGTGATCCTCCTCGAAGAGGATTATATTAATCATTAAGTGCTTCCGTGTTGAGTGTTTAAATTAACCGTTTATGTAGCCGTCATGGTCGATACTAGAAGCGGAGAAGTTGGGCGTGGGGTTAGGGGACATTGTGACAAGGGACGCCCCCAAGAAATTGCTGTTGAAAGCGCCGAGGAGCGCTCCATTGACGATCACGCTGAGGAGCGAGCTTTGCCTCCGCCGGCTGACGACCGAGTTTTGATTTCCACAGAGACTAGGATTGGGTAGCTAAAGGTGACGCTTCATGATATTCTGAGCGAGTTACGAGGAGGAGCTCGATCTACGACACCGACGCCCAAGGTTCCCGTTCAGCAAGCTGAGCCCGTAGCCTATGCGCGCCTTAAGAAGCGCGTCGACTGGGTCAAGACGCTAGCTCAGTGTCGTCTGCCGGCATTTGCTGAAGGGGTTTGAGATGATGTTGAGAGACGGTTCTGTTAGATGGATGGACTGTTCGACCACGTTGTTGTACCAGCTTAAGAGAGACAAAGACTTGTCGTCGGTCTTCTACGGAGTGATGCTTTTGACCGCTGGTCCGTGTATAAAGCGGGCCAAGCTGAGTTGACCTACAAGGAGTTTAGGCACTTGATGCTGAGAGAGTATTGTCGTCTTGCGATTCAGACAGCCCAAGAGGTATCCTTTTGGCGAGGCTACTACGACCGATCAGCTCTGCTACTGTCTGCCACTTCAAGAAGAAGCTGGTATACTACGCTCACTTGTGCCCATCAAATGACAGTTGGATCCACATGTTATCGATGAGGTTGCCATCAGCCGTACTTCTGCACGCGTCCAGCTTTAGAGTTGTCGACTTTGATCGATTCTTGGAGGTTATCCTCCTGTATAACTAGCAGCGGATCTTGTACGAGACCGCATATACCACTTCTCACCATGAGGCGAAGAGAGCGATACCAACTGAGGCTCGTGGGGACAACTGATCTAGAAGAGAAGGCTATGGAGGAGACTTCAGAGGAGGATATTAGGTAGTTGCACCGAGGGCACCCCCACCACCAACCCTAACTGCTTATGGAGGAGATGCGTGAGTGAGGAGTATCACTTGCCATGGATGCTTCGAGAGGGGCCATGTTCTACAACACTACCCTAGGAAGGTTACGCTATGTTTCACCTGCCACGCCAGAGGCCATAGGACCATGCATTGCCCCAGTCTAGCGGGACCCCATCTGCACCGGCTTTGAGACTTTCTGAGGCACATCGTCCCCCGCTTTTGACCCATCCTCATGGACAGAGGAGAGAGAATATTGCTAGAGGTAGAGACGATAGAGGACCACTTGGGACCGGATATGAGAGAGGTCAGGCTTCTGGAGACAGTGACATTGATCTGCCTTCACTGCCTCGCGTATTCCATACGCGAGTTGATGACCGTACTGCCCCTACTTCTGCAGGTATTATACTTTTCCATGATGAGTGCTTGTCTATGATTGTTTGACTTTAGTGCTACTCACTGCTTCATAGTAGAGGCGTGTGTTGCCAGGCCAAGTCTATGCTGCACGAGTGGGTTACCCATTACTGTCGGTCTGCCTGATGGGGCCAAAATTAGGTTGAGTCGAGAGATCTTAAGAGGTGCCCAAGGACGTCAATGATATCCGTTCCCTTCCAGGTTTGGCCAGTTACTACAGGAGATTCGTCTAGGGTTTCTCGAGCATCGCTAGACCGATGACGCAGCTATTGAAGAACGACATTCCATTCCAGTAGAGTGTAGAATGTTAGGCTAGCTTTGAGCTTCTGAAGGAGATGCTGACGAATGCTCCAGTTCTAACATTGCCAAATAGGACAGAGGACTTCGTCATCTACAAAGACCCTTCGCGTTCCGGTTTGGGATGTGTTATGCATCAAAGAGATCAGGTCATCACGTATGCTTTATGCCAGTTGAAGCCCACAGAGGTGTCTTATCCCATCCATGACTTGGAGTTGGCATTACCTGTATAACACTTCATGCAAGGTGATGACGAATCACAAGAGCTTGAAGTATATTTTCACTCAGAAGGAGCTCAACATGCGACAGAGATGGTGGCTAGAGCTTCTGAAGGACTATGACTTGGACATAGTTTATCACCTAGGGAAGGCCAACGTGGTAACAGTTGCGCTCAGTGGGAAGCATCAGGAGGTATCAGTTGCGAGGCTTACGACCCAGAGGAAGTTGCAGGCGGATTTGATGAGGTGCGGCTTTGAGGTTTGGGTTCAGCGAGAGAGTGGGCAGTTGTCGTTCTTGGAGGTTCAACCTGAGTTGATCGAGGAGATTCGTCGAGGTCAGGTAGATTATCCTGAGATTGAGTTCGAGGTGACTTCGCATGTGTAGCTTCGAGTTATGCCTACCAAAAGAGTCTGAAGGTTTGGCACCAAAGGGAAGTTGAGTCTGAGATGTATTGGCCCGTTCCAGATTCTGGACAGAGATGGCGGGGTAGCCTATCGCTTAGCTTTGCCTCCATCCTTAGTCGGTGTTCATGACGTTTTTCACGTCTCTTAGCTTCACCAGTATGTCCCTTACCCTAGCGTAGATATTTCCTTGACCACGCGAGTACGGTGAGATCCTCATAGTACCGAGGATAGTATTTGGGCTAGTTATAAGGATATCCTAGACGAGTTGCTTGCGTCCTATGTCGAGCCGAGCGTAGATATTTCCATGACCTCGCGAGTGCGATTAGTTCTGCTTAATTAGATTGGAGATTGGTTGGTAGTATCTCTTTGATTGCGTGCTTATACTTGGTAGTTATGTGCAGATCCTTGGTGATATGATGTGATGAGCCACGTTGAGGTGATGATGTGCTAGATATATTATGGTATGCGACTATCCTTGACGTGTTTATGTCATTCTATTAAACGTGAGATGTGATTGCTATTCTATATACGATGCTTGATGATAGAAATGATAGAAGCTGAATTATTGAAATATGATTCTTACTTGGAACCTAGGAAAAGAATATGGGATTAGCCCTTAGAAGTGGATGGTAAGATGATTGGGAAGTTGGGAATACTTTGACTAATGTCCTAAAGGATTTTGAACGGTGCTTTAAAAGGACTAACCTGGATTTTGAGAAAACCAACGCCACCCTGGTTTTCATTATAACGTCCCACGAAGTGGATACAAGCATTTTTGGGGGTTAGTTACAGATTGCTTGCTAAGATCTAGTGGTGACGCTATTATGTCTTTTGAGTTATGATATTGCCGAGAAGTCATAGTAAAGATATGGTAGGGGCCCATATTACTTTCTTCCTACGACCTATTACAGATACTATGATCATTACTACAGTACTATGAGGATCTCATAGGGCAATTATGAGGTGCTTTTGGGATCAATGGCATGATCCTTGAACTAACCAATTTCAAACTTCATCCCCAGTTTTAAAATGATTTTAGTCTCGGGGACGAGACTTGTTTTTAGCGGTGGATGATGTAAAGGCTCGAATTTTCATATCCAAATTTTCCAGAAAAAGGGAATTAAAAATGAATTTAAATCGGATTTAAAACTTGTTAAGCAGATTTCCGACCTGAATTTAAAGATTTGACAGCGATTTCCGTCCTTTCACCCCGAGAAATTAAAGTAATTGTGGATGGTGATATCCTTTCGGTTTTAAAAATCTAATTGATCAAGAAAGCGAGATTCGGGGAAACTAACATTCGAGAACTAATTTTGGGATTCGAGATTCGCGTATTCGAGATTTATTTCTACGTATTTATTTAACCACTTCCACACACTATCCTCACCAACTCCCTCACCATACCTCTTCAAACACCATCCCTCACCCCGTCTGACTAAACCAATATTGGAAACATCTGTTAGAACATAAAAAGCACCAACCAATCGACAAAAAACGAACAAGAAAAATGTTATCATTCATCCGCGGACACAGGTCCGAAAAATCCACTCAAATACAATCATCCGCGGATGAAAAAAACAGATACGTGGCAGCCATGCCCACACCCCACGAGTATAACACGTGTTGAAAACCGAACACCACGTGGCACACCATACTAAGTTGTCTAGAGTCTATAAATAGGAAAGAACTTCAAAGAGAAAAGGGGACTTTTTTGGGAAAGAAAGGGGAGAAGAGGGCGGATCTCGGAACGGTGAACTCAAACAAAAAACAAGAAGTGATCGTACGCGTGGAAAAGGAACTTGTCAAATGGAAAGATATGAACTGTTCACTACACCGAATTCCGCGGATAAAAACCATGTTCGTCTTTTAGTGTAAATTTCTATTAAGGAAAAGACTGCCATTAATAGGCTTCAAGAAATTCAAAGAACGACAGGTAATCGAACCAAGTTTCCAAATAGTCCAGAAAAAACTCGACGAGGGAACGGTCCTTCTTCTTTAAGTATAGGTCAACTTCCCGCGGCACAGGTTGGGCTGCGTCGATTCTTTCGTCGCGGGTCAGGTAAGCCCGTTGGGAAGTTAGGTTATTTCAATAGTTCCCGGGCCCCAGTAAAAATGGTGGCTTCTAGTGCGTCGAGGCTTTTTCACTGGCGCCGTCTGTGGGAAACCCCTCACACTAAGGGGTTTCCTTTCTAAGAATATACAAAAATCCACAAAACTTTTGAGAAAGTTGAGGTCTGCGACTAAAGTTATAAAAACAAGTTTTTAGATATCTAACACTAAACTTTCACGACAGATTCACGACGTTAGGAAGATGAGTGATAGCCAAAACTATCCAACTCAAGACATGAGCCAAGGAGTGCACCAAGATGAGGAAGCCTCTAGTATGTATGTCCCGGTAACACCGCCAACAATTCCTGATGCAGAGATGGGAGGACAGAACCTCGGAACTCCTCCCCATCATTATGGCTATCAATATGGAATGGACGGAGGATTCATCCCACAAAACTTCTGGTATTATGAAACGCGACACGAACAACCTAATCTTTTTCAGCAGGAGCAGTCTCAATACTTCTATTATGATCAGTGGGGGCAGAATCCGCGTCAACAGGGGAATTACCGACCAGAAGAGCAGTATGGAAATGTTGATAGACGTAACACTGCATATGACAATCCCAGCAACTGGAACTATGTCTTTCAGAATCAGAAAATACCGCGCCAGTCATGGCAGAATGATCACTGGCACCGAGAGAATAAACATAGACGCGGTGACAAATCAACAGACGTTTCCACTTCTACAAAATCTGACTCTGTAGAAAAAAGAAACGAAAATGCACCGGTGGGGTTCCCATCAGTGTTTACTCAAGAAATTTGTTCCGCGTCAGTACCAAAGCGGTGGAGAGATGTGAGCCTCATGAAATACGATGGGACAACTGACCCTGAAGACCATCTTTGTCATTTCGATACCGCAATGGGGATAAACGAGTATAATGATGCCATGTTGTGCAGAACATTCCCTTCAACTTTGACGAAGATTGCGCTAACATGCTTCATAAACCTTCCAAAAGGGTCCGTGACCAATTTTACCCAGATGTCCCACATCTTCACATCTCACTTTGGGAGTGCGCGATCAAGAAAGAAGACTATGCTCGACCTGAATTCCATCAGACAAGGAGCTGGAGAATCCTTAGGGCATTTTTTCACTCGGTTTACCAGTATGGTAGTTCAAATCCCAAATTTCAATCATGAATCGGCTATTATCATACTCATGGGCAATTTAGCTGAGGGAGATTTCAAGACATACTTGTTTCGGAAAAAGCCAACTAGTTACGATGACTTGAGAGAGCGGGTTTCAAGACAGATTGAAGCAGAAGAAGCAGCCGCGTCCAGCTCCAAGGCAAATACGGGGAATCCAGGTCTTTTTGGAAAGTTGGCGGGAAAATTCAGAAAAGAAAAAGCCAAGCTTACTAGACATCCTTCAGAAGCAATAAATTTCCATCCTCACCGCGACGAAGTGCATATGAACTCAGAAAGGGGACAAGGAACTCGCAATAGAGAAAATCATCCGCGTTCTTATCATCCAAGAGAATATCAACACGGAGACCGTGATATGAGGTCTCCACCCAGAAGGGAGAATCGACCTGATCGTAGACCTCGATGGGAGAACCAGAACCCCAGGTTTAACGAAGCTCGTCATCCACAAGAGCGGTTTGATAGGCAACAAGATCAGCGAAGAGATCTCCCATTCCACTACCGGGGAAGAGGAAGAGGAAGGAGAGGACGCGGGGGAAGGAACAATTACACGCCTGCAGTTCAGAGATCTGTTAACCAGAGAGAAGCTCAAAGAACAGAGGCAGGACAGATACCAGAACCAGAAGGCTTCATAAACACCCTCGCGGGGGGTTTGTCCATGGCCGGGTCCAGTAGGCAGGAGAAAAGAAATTATAAAAGGGAAGGAAGACAGCCTCCATCCGCGTCAAGTAGAAGAATTTCCTTCACACAACATGAGAATATTACCTTCACTCCAAAAGACGCAGAGGAAATAAGAATGCCGCACTCAGACCCATTGGTCATTCATGCGCAGATAGCTGCTAAGACAGTAAAGAGAGTGTTTGTTGATACTGGGTCTTTAGTAGATATCTTGTCATGGGAGGCTTTTTCTCAAATGGGAATCTCTGCGGCTTCATTGAAACCGTATTCCGGAACGCTAATCACATTCTCAGGAGGGGAAGTACAAGTAGTAGGCACAATCGAGCTTACAGTTGTCCTAGGGACATCCCCAAACCGGCGTATGGAAAATATTGTGTTCACAGTGGTAAAAATTCCCACTGTGTACAATGCTTTATTGGGACGCGTCTCGCTCTATAAATTCCAAATGGTAGTTTCAATCTACCACTTTTTAGGAAAATTCCCTTTGCCTGGTGGAGGAATTGGCGAGGTCCGCGGACAACAACCAGAAAGTAGAAGCTGTTATCTAACCTCCATCAAGAAGAATAAAGAAGTGATGTGTATAAGTGAGAATTGTGAATCCGTAGTCGGAGACAATAACTCAGTTGAACTTTCAGAAGCTGAACTAGAAGTCCGGCCTTCAGAAGTGAAGGTACCTATCGCGGATGAGAGGATTGCGTTTACACCATTCCCAAACCCAGAAGAGAAAGTTTACTTGGGACAAGCACTGGAGACAAGAGAAAGAGTTAGAGTCTTAGAAATCATAGCGAGGTCAAGAGACATTTTTGCGTGAAATCCTCGAGACCTACTAGGCGTCCCGTCCGCGATAGCCTTACATACCTTAAGGATTCGTCCAGGAACGAAACCCATAGTACAGAAAAGGAGAAAAATGGCTCCGAAAAAAGCTGCCGCGGCAAAAGAAGAAACGGATAAGCTTCTAGAAGCATGCTTCATAGAGGAAGTAGAAGACTCTGAATGGGTCTCAAACGTAGTTCTGGTGAAGAAATCTAATGGGAAGTGGAGAATGTGCATCGATTTCACTGATCTTAACAAATCCTGCCCGAAGGACAGTTATCCATTACCATCCATAGATAAGCTCGTTGATGGAACTGCGGGAAATAAAGTCCTTAGTTTTCTAGATGCTTACTCAGGATATAACCAGATAAACCTGAACCCTTCAGACAAAAAAGCCACAACTTTCATCACCAATCAAGGGATTTTTTGTTACCGCGTCATGCCTTTCGGACTCAGAAACGCTGGAGCAACATTTCAGAGAACAATTGACCGGATCTTTCGTAGTCAAATTGGCAGAAATGTTTCAATTTATGTTGACGATATCGTAGTAAAAAGTGAAAGAGCAGAAGATCACGCGGCAGATCTACAAGAGACTTTTGATTCTCTACGAAAAGGAGGTTTGAATTTGAACGCAGAAAAATGTGTCTTCGGGGTTGATTTTGGGAAATTCCTTGGTTTTATGGTTAGCCATAGAGGAATTGATGTAAATCCTGAAAAAGTTACAGCAATTCAAAACCTTCAACCGCCGCGAACGATTAAAGAATTACAATCTTTAAATAGAGCGGTAAACTATTTGAGCCGTTTTTGCTCCTGCTTGGCGGATAAGTCATTACCTTTCTTTGCCCTGCTCAAGAGAAAGGGGCCGATACGGTGGACTCCCGAATTACAGGAAGCTTTTGGAAACTTAAAACTCTTTCTGGCATCGCTTCCTACCCTTCACCAACCTGAGAGACAAGAGGTCCTCCATTTATATTTATCAGTGAAGAGTGTCACCATCAGTGCAGTCTTGACGCGAGAAGAAAAATTCCCGGTATACTACATCAGTCGTGTTCTGCAAGATGCTGAGACAAGATATGAACCAGTGGAGAAAATGATTCTGTGTTTAATATTCGCGACGAGAAGGTTAAGGCCTTATTTCCAGGACCATCCTATGCGAGTTATGACGGATTTACCGATGAGACAAATCCTCCACTCGCCATGTTTGTCAGGAAGAATGATGAAATGGGCAGTCGAACTCACAGAATTTGAAATAAAATATACTCCGTGGAAAGCAGTCCTCGCTCAAGCCCTAGCTGATTTCATCAGTGAAACAAGTTTCGAATTAGGTTCTCAGACAGAGAAAAGTGAGTGGACACTCAGAGTAGATGGCGCAACTAACAAAGATGGGTGCGGAGCAGGGGTCACATTGACAGCACCTGATGAACGGCAGTACAATTATTCTTACAAGTTGGATTTCCAAGCTACAAATAATGAAGCCGAATATGAAGCCTTGTTAGCTGGACTGGAGATAGCTTTGATTAAAGGCGCTAGCCAGGTATCGGTTTATACCGATTCAGAAGTAGTGACGCGGCAAATAACAGAGGAATATGAAGCAAGAACTGGTTTAATGCCTGATTATCAAAGAAAGGCGTGAGCACTATCCAAGGCTTTCTTAAGTTTTTGTTTAACGGCTGTTCCAAGGGATGATAACCAGCAGGCAGACGTGTTAGCACGGTTGGGAGCTGTAATGCCTGAAGAAGTAGGAAGAGAAGTAGTTCTTGAGAGGATGAGCAACCGAAGACTTATTCAAGAAGTCTATCAGGTACAAAAAATTGAGATGGAAGACTGGAGGGCACCAATCGTGGATTATTTGGGCAAGGGTACTCTACCTGAAGATAGAGCCGCTGCCAAGAAGATACTTGTTAAATCTTCTCGTTTCACTATCAGGGAAGGAAAGCTGTATAAAAGGGGGTATTGCTTGCCAGACTTATTATGCATATCATCAAAAGAAGGAAGTCTTGTGGTAGAAGAATTGCATAATGGAGTTTGCTCACATCACCAGGGATGGAGAGCTGTTGTGGCCAAAGCAACCAGACTAGGATATTATTGGCCAACTATGAAGCATGACGTTCAAAGTTATATCCAGAGATGTGATGCGTGCCAAAGATTTGGGAACTTGAATCACCAACCTTCGGAGACAATGAAGAGTATAACAGGTGCTTGCCCATTTTCTGTCTGGGGAATGGACATTTTAGGTCCATTTCCCACTGCTCCTGGTCAGTTGAGATATGTTTTGGTCTTGGTGGATTATTTCACGAAGTGGGTGGAGGCCGAAGCGATGGGATTGATAACCGCGGAGAAAGTAAGGAAATTTTTATGGAAAAATATTGCCTGCCGCTTCGGAGTACCTGACTCAATAATTACAGATCATGGACCGCAATTTGATTGTGAAACAATCAGAGATTTCTGCGTCGGTCTTGGCATCAATCTTAAAATCTCATCTGTCGCTCATCCACAGACAAACGGACAAGCAGAGACGACCAATCGACAACTGTTGTATGGAATACAGAAAAAACTTGGCAACACAGCGAAAGGAAGGTGGGCAGAACTTTTACCTCTGGTACTGTGGTCCTACCGCACGTCAGCAAAGACTCCAACTGGAGAAACCCCGTTTTTCTTAGTCTTTGGCATGGACGCGGTAATCCCAATTGAGAGATTGATTCCTTCAGCTCGAATAATGGCATATGATCAAGATACCAATGACGAAGCTTTGGAGTTCGAGCTCCATCTCATTGAAGAACACAGAATGACGGCAGCTTTGAAAGAGCAAGAATACAAGAGGAGACTCTTCAAGTATCGAGATAGGCGAGTCTTCCCGCGGCATCTCAAGGAGGGGGATTTGGTGCTACGACAAGCTACTTTTGGAGGAAAGCTAGACCCAAACTGGGAAGGGCCTTATGTGATCATTAAAGAAGTTCAAGAAGGCGCATACAAACTCAGCACCCCTGAAGGTATTATTCTAAATAAGACCTGGAACACGGACAATCTAAAAAAGTACTTTGTGTAATCACTAAGTAGCTACTTGAATATAAAAATTTAGTCGCCCCCGCGAAAATAAAATAAAGCGGTTAGAGGGCGCTTTTTAAATTACAAACTTGTCTCTGAGTAATTTTATAAAGTCCTAAGACGCTGGAGCTTGGCTCCGCGTCAGGCCTCTGATCGAATCTGCATTCTCAGAGATAATACTTCGAATAAAGTCCTAAGACGCTGGAGCTTGGCTCCGCGTCAGGCCTCTGATCGAATCTGCATTCTCAGAGATGATACTTCGTATAAAGTCCTAAGACGCTGGAGCTTGGCTCCGCGTCAGGCCTCTGATCGAATCTGCATTCTCAGAGATAATACTTCGAATAAAGTCCTAAGACGCTGGAGCTTGGCTCCGCGTCAGGCCTCTGATCGAATCTGCATTCTCAGAGATGATACTTCGTATAAAGTCCTAAGACGCTGAAGCTTGGCTCCGCGTTAGGCCTCTGATCGAATCTGCATTCTCAGAGATGATACTTCATATAAAGTCCTAAGACGTTGGAGCTTGGCTCCGCGTCAGGCCTCTGATCGAATCTGCATTCTCAGAGATAATACTTCGAATAAAGTCCTAAGACGCTGGAGCTTGGCTCCGCGTCAGGCCTCTAATCGAATCTGCATTCTCAGAGATGATACTTCGTATAAAGTCCTAAGACGCTGGAGCTTGGCTCCGCGTCAGGCCTCTGATCGAATCTGCATTCTCAGAGATGATACTTCGTATAAAGTCCTAAGACGCTGGAGCTTGGCTCCGCGTCAGGCCTCTGATCGAATCTGCATTCTCAGAGATGATACTACGTATAAAGACCTAAGACGCTGGAGCTTGTATCCGCGTCAGGTCTCTGATTGAATCTACGTTCTCAAAGACGACACTTCATTATTAAAAATCAGAACACTAGAGCTTGAAATATAGCCAACCTTTCCAAGATCCAAACTCATCGGTGGATCACTATTAAAAATATTACAAAAGAGATGCTTTCTTGGGATTCTCAAAAAGTAGCATAATTATTGAAAGAAATCACAGCGATTGACACATGATTAAAGCAAAAAGAAACCTAGGAAAAAGCAGGACACTATGATTAAAAGGGGTTGGCAATCTCACATAAAGAAAAAACAAACATCCATCAACTTATATCCGCGGAAAACGCCCAGGGATGATACGAGTTCTGCCCTGACTTAAATGAAATCCATTTGAAGGGGGACCATCTGACTCCGAAGAGGCCCACTCCGCGTCCACCTCATCCCCCACAACATCTAAGATCTGGACATCGAAGCGATTCCCTCCTTTGTGAATAAAAGTGAGAGAAGAACCAATATGGACGCTGTGAGTCTCAGCAAAGTCATTCCAGCCACCCCTAAAAAATGGAACCCTATAGTCTCCACGCGTAACCTCCACCGGGAAATCACGAAGAATCCTGGTTGTCAAAAGTACACTCCTAGGAAGATCTGGACCAAGTCTATCCTCGAAACACAGAGGCAAAGACTACCAAAATTTTTAAAAGGGTGTTAAAAAACAAACTAACTCCATAGAAAGAAAGGTCAAACAAAATAAAGAAAAAAGCTAACCAGACGAAGAAGTTGCTCAGGAAAACTAATCCTCTCAAAAAAGGACCAAGGTAAACCAGTGGGGGAAGGCATCATGTAAGCACATAACAAGAATAGCGGTTGTTTCTTCTTACTCTTCTTATATATAGCACGAATCTAGACATGTGTCGAAAAATAGAAATATGGAGCAAATAAACTTGAAAGGTTAAATAATGGAGACAAAAAACCACAGGCGTCATGCATAAGGAAAATAGTAAATACTGTTACTAGGACTTCTCAGAAATCCCGTGAGGAGAACATCATGACAAACAGACCTCGAAAGACTGAAAATCAACATGCATAAACAGGGGGGATCCCCAGAAACAGTTGTCAAAGACTGGATAAACATCGGCATTACAAACAAATGGAGGAATCTAAAACCTAATTCCTCTAGGGCTAGGATATCTTAAAAACCATTCGAGATTGTCTCCTGAGGAGCAGGATCATCATTATTTCCCCCACGCGGATCCACCACCTAAACTTCGAAATGAGCCTCACCCATATGAGTAAAAATCATAGAGGTCCCCTGCTCAAAGCCATGAGAATCTACAAAGTCTTTCCATCCGCGGCCAAGGTAGAGAAGACCACCATTACGCCGCTCTATGCAAACAAGGAAGTTACGCAGTAGATAAGATGAGAGTAAGACCTGACCAGGAATAGTATCTGCATACTCTTCTTCAAACCGAAGTGGAAGTAACTAAAAAATAAAAGAAGTATTAGCTAAAAGTAATCACTCTAAAGATTTCCAATATATTTAGCTCACCAATCGGAAGAACTGTTCTGGATAATCGATTGCTTGAAAGAAAGCCCAACGGATTTCCGGCCCAACAACTCCGTCCGCTCTAAATGACAGGGGAGGAACTATAATGGATCCCCGCATCTCGATAAGATCTTTTTTTTAAAAAAAAAAGAGATATATAATAAAAATCCCTTTATTTATCAATCACAAGGGAACAGTTAAACAAGAAAAGAAGGAGAGGAACACATGCATGACATGCAACAGGTGACACAATCACCAAGGGCACGCGTCACACTTTTTCCGAGAAAAAGTTAAACGGATGGTAAAACCTTTTCCCAAGATCGGTAAAAGTAAAATTGCAGTAAGGGAAATTGAAGTTACTTGTTGGTAAAAAGCGATGAAACCAAGGACAGGGAAACCTCATAAGACAAGTATAAAACATGCTCAAAGTATCCATAAGTGATAAGCAATCCTAAAAACAAAATGGATCCAAATCCACAGCCTAGGGCTTTTTACAGAGTCATTATGAGGGAGGAACAACTTCAAACCCTTCGCCTCCCCCTCATGTATGTTCTAATCGACGAAGACGCTCATACTCAGGCTAGGCTTTGGTCCCGCTCCAACCAGGAACACGAGGTAAAGGTAGACAAAGATGAAGATGGCCTTTTCTGGCTAACCCAAGGATGGCGCGACTTCACACAAGCAAATCGAGTCAATGTCGGGTCCGCGTTGATTTTCACCTACATGGGTGATTCTATCTTTGAAGTCGACGCCGTCGGCCCGGATAGCGAAGAAAATGGAGAGATAGGCCATCCTTGATCTCCCCACAAAATTCTCCGCGACAACGATGTAACAATCTTAGAGGGATCCAGCCCCTGTGAAAGGTTTCTGTATGCAGTTTCTATTATTAATAATAAAGGATCCCTCCTCTTATTTCAGTTTGAGAAAATACATGAGAATATTAAGGAAATCATAAATTCCCTTTTTTCTTTATTTTATTCCATGAAAAAGTTTATATCAAGAGACAAGCTTTGAAAACTTCAAAGGTATAACGCGAAAATAACTCAATTAGAACTGCACGATGAAGAAATTGAGTCCGAAGTAGCTTGAGGATCATCCTTGACTTCACGACGCGGACAGACTTGAAAGGAAACATTGGCCTTATGAAAAAACATCATGGCACTTCCTATTCCCAAGTGATGAAGCATAAGGAATTCATCCGAACCATTGTCAATTTGGAAGAGACCGTTTTCACTCCAAGATACGGCCACAGGAAAGTCGCGGACAAGATAAGACGAAAGAAAAGCCCATCGAGGCGGAAGAGGTCCATACTCAGCCTCAAACTGGGGAGGCATAACCTACATGTCAACCAAATCAAGACTTAAGTTTAAAAAGCTCAAACTTCATTTAAAACAAAGTTAAAAGAAACTCACTAGCCGAGAAAGTTGTTCCACATTCTCAATCTTTTGAAAAAAGGCCCAAGGATTAAAATTTCCTGAAGACATGATGCTTGCAGCAGCACGATCGATAAACACAATTCGGGAGATAGCAAAAAAGATGAAGATTAAGGTCTTAAGAAGAAAAATTCATCCGAAGAGAATGAAGACAAGTGGTGAAGAATTTTGAACACCAGGACGAACCCATTCACCACTTGGAGAATTTGGAATATAAATATATAAATATTTACTATAGAGAAAACATGCAAGCAGTACTAATATTTTAGCCAAAGAGATCTTCAATCCGTTTTCAAAACGAAAGAAGTATCTCAATAATGTACCAAAAACCAGGAAACCATGTACAACTTCCCAATGTCTTTACAAAAGTTTCATCCCGCACACAAAAAATCAAAAACTTCTAAGGAGTGACTGCCTTCTCAACTTCTTCCTCCGCGTTCTCATCATCGTCATCTTCGGAATAAGAGTCTTCCTCGTCCATCTCCTCCTTCGAAAGCCCCCAGTCAGCACTCTCCAAGCTAGGCTAAAATTTTTCCAAAGGAACACCTGGGTTATTTGATGAACGCGTAACACTCTGGTTGATCCCTGCAACCATTCCCTTCCGAAAATAACTAAAGCATTTATCTTTCAGAATACTAGAACCTTTTGAAGTTTGAAGGCAAGCTTTTGCCGCGGAGAACAGAAAAGATAGACCGGCCTCGGTTTTGATCCACTCAGAGGAGAGGTAGCTCAAACCTTCAGGACGCTGAAGCCATTGCAGAGCCAAGTCTTAATCTGAGCCAAGTCCTCCTCCATCTTATCTATGGTAGCCTGTTTAGTTTGAAGAAGCTTCCGCGAGACACCATCAGAAGCCTCTAGCTCTTTGACGCGGGAGGCAGCAGAGTTTGAAGAAATTTTCAAATCATCGTATTTCTTCTGTAAAACTGCCATGGCCTCTTTCAGAGTTTGCACCTCCTCGTGAAGGTCAACCGATCTTTTCTTAAACTTTTCCACTGAAGCCGGATCCCCTACTGTATTTCCCAATATGCGAAGCTGGTGGCTCAATTTTTTTATTTCTTCATCCTTCTTCTTAAGATCTTCCTCTCCGCATACCATGCGTCTCTCAACATCCGGTTGAATCACCCTCAACTATAAAAATCGGGGTAAAAGTAAGAAAATCTGAAAATAGAACGCGTCAAGAAAGTCAAGAAAGATAATGGGAAACAATAAAAGGATTTTAACTTACCCACTGAATTATACGATCGAAGTTAGTGGAAAGAGTGACAGGGTCCAAGCGTTTAACATATCCTTGCTCCGGGAAGCAACGTTTCTTGGCTGGAAAAGCAAGACCTTGTAGGTCAACCGGATTGAAACCTGGGATAGGAAATTCACGAAGAGTCGCCACACCCTCCAAAAAGAGCCCCTTTTTATCTGAAGCAGATGGCCCGACAGCCATGGCAAATTTCCTCTTTTTAGATCTCGAAGATTCCGGCGCGGATGGACAAGTGCGTTTCTCTCGAGAGGCAGGAACCAATGATGAAGATTCAACTAAAGCGCCAGTCTCGTCCGCGACACTTACATCAGCATTTGACGTCACTTCTAAAACAGGAGGAGGAACAGGAGGATCATTGGCTACAGAACTTGATTTCTTCTTCTTTCCCGATTTGGCTTTGTGCCGCTTCAAAAGTGCATCCAGATCCATTTTGTCTGAAAAACAAAATACATTTCCCGATAAGTTATCCATTTTAAGAAAGGTAAAGTATGAAAACGCAAATTAATAAACAAAGAAGCCACCTAGTCGCGGATGAGGCATGCTCAAGCCAGCCATCTCAAGACGAAACGCGGATAACATTTTATCCCACGGAAATCTAGGAATATGAGAAAATGACAGCTTGAACTGAGAAAGATTGGAAATTTTTGGTTTTGAGGCAGAGCAAAAAGGCCCTGGGACCGTTCGACAATTAAAGCCTTGCTCGGATCTGTCGCGGACCAAAAACCACTTATATTTCCAATTTGGTTTACTAGACAACCTCTCCATGTACTTACAACTTGAGTTGCATTGATAAAATCTTGTGTCTTGAGTCCCCTTTTTTAAGGAAAAAATACTGAGCATCAACTTCAATGAGGGGGCAACACCAATCTCCTTGCATCTCATAATAAAACTTGTAAAGAACATCCAACCATTAGGAACAATCTGAGCAGGACTCAGGTTATTTTCCTCCAAAAACTTCGAGAAAAGGGGATGAAGAGGAAGTCGGAAGCCCTGAGATAGACTAGCTGCATATACGACTAAGCAATCTTCATAAGCGTCCAAACAACCACCTCCTTCCTCGGGAAGACAGAATTCAACACCCGCTGGCCATGGGAAGACTTGCGAAAGAGCATCAAGATCTCCAAGGTTCAATAGAGTAGTACAACCCCTCAATTTACTCACTGGGGACCTCCATGGATGAACCCTTTCAAGCACAACCGGTGGACGGCTGGTTGGAGGGGGAAGAGGTTTGAAATCCCCCAAAAAGAGACAAGAATCAAGATCCCCTAAGTCGTACACAGGGGTGTCCAAGTCACTCAAGTTCTCCTTAGAACGAATTACCTTAGGGTCTTCTGCTAAACCAATTGGAGGAAGCTCATAAAGAATCCAAACTTCCTCCGACCCTTGATCCGCCGACTGAGATGCGGACGAGGTCCCCGCGTCCATGGAAGAACTAGCACCTGAGTCATCCACAGCCTTTGGATTTTCATCTTCCGCGCATCCCTTCGAAGAAGAAGAAACTGAGTAAGGTGAAGAATAGTAATCAGGGTCAGAACGCTTCCGACGCCTTCTCACCTTAATAGGGCTACCAGTAGGACCAACTCGATCCGGGATAGACGCGGATGTAGAAGAAGATGACTCCGACGAGGAATCATCAGAGGTAGAAGAAGAACTCCCAGAGGAGGAAGAAAGTGTCTCTGGGGACGGACGCGCTTGAGAGGATGAAGCAACACCACCTCTCCATCCTTCATCCCTCTCAAAATCTTCTAGCGAATCACCCTCCTTGTTGAGATTAGCCATTTCTAAAAGAAACTAGAAGAAAATTGTACGAAGTTTTACTCACACAAAGTAAAATTTCATCCAAAAAACACCTTTGAGACGATTCCATACCCAAATCTACGATCTAAAGGTCAAAAAATCAAAGAACTCAACAAAGAAAACTCAAGAACAGCCTAGAGCAAGAAGAAATACCTTGAAGAAAACCACCAGAAACCTCAAGCAAACAGCCGGAACCCTAGAAAACCGCCGCCGGAAAACTAAAGATAAGGATAAGGATTAAATTTCGCGGAAAGTAGAAGAAGACAAATGTTGGGTGAAAAAGAGAACGGAACGGGGTAACTTATAGGAAAATTACTGACGTTTAGAATTCCAAACATAAATGGGCCTAATGGGCCCAAATTGGGCCGTAACTCAATAAAGGAAAGGCCCATATCAACCCTAAGTTGGAAACAGTAACGGTAACAAAGCTACAGATGTTTATATTTTTATCGATCCGCGTCAATCCCTAGACGGAATCAACACGGCCCGAGGAGCTGTGACTAAACCAATATTGGAAACATCTGTTAGAACATAAAAAGCACCAACCAATCGACAAAAAACGAACAAGAAAAATGTTATCATTCATCCGCGGACACAGGTCCGAAAAATCCACTCAAATACAATCATCCGCGGATGAAAAAAACAGATACGTGGGAGCCATGCCCACACCCCACGAGTATAACACGTGTTGAAAACCGAACACCACGTGGCACACCATACTAAGTTGTCTAGAGTCTATAAATAGGAAAGAACTTCAAAGACAAAAGGGGACTTTTTTGGGAAAGAAAGGGGAGAAGAGGGCGGATCTCGGAACGGTGAACTCAAACAAAAAACAAGAAGTGATCGTACGCGTGGAAAAGGAACTTGTCAAATGGAAAGATATGAACTGTTCACTACACCGAATTCCGCGGATAAAAACCATGTTCGTCTTTTAGTGTAAATTTCTATTAAGGAAAAGACTGCCATTAATAGGCTTCAAGACATTCAAAGAACGACAGGTAATCGAACCAAGTTTCCAAATAGTCCAGAAAAAACTCGACGAGGGAACGGTCCTTCTTCTTTAAGTATAGGTCAACTTCCCGCGGCACAGGTTGGGCCGCGTCGATTCTTTCGTCGCGGGTCAGGTAAGCCCGTTGGGAAGTTAGGTTATTTCAATAGTTCCCGGGCCCTAGTAAAAATGGTGGCTTCTAGTGCGTCGAGGCTTTTTCACCGTCATTCACTTATTCATCATCACCGTCACTTGCTCCTTTCATCCAATCCATTACCACCATCCCCCTCGCTCCCATCTCAGCTCATCATCGCCACCATGTCCATTGTCACCACCATCATCGGCTCCATCCCCATCTTCACCATCTCCCTCATGCTTCACCGCCATCACCGTGTCACGTCATCGCCACCATATCCTCGTGCCTTCGTCCCTCCTTGTCCTTGACGAGCAGTAGCCACAGCACCACGAGGCATCTCTTCCAACATCCACCACCGCCCCGACGCCGCCCGAGGAGCCCTCCAGCGCTGCTGCGAGCCACCAAAGCTCCATTTCCTTTCTTTGTGGTCGTTTTGCCTTTCGGTAAGCCGTTCTAATCCGTTTTAAATTGGAATCATCCTCGGCCTTCACCATCCTGCTCACCCACGTCTGATGCAAGTCCGACGAGCCATCGCGAGCCTCCGACAACGCCCAAACCCTCGATCGAAGCTCCGACATCGGTGAAATCACCTCGATGAGCTTCCACCGTTTCCGTCCTTCCTCAATTCGAATTTGTGCTTTATTCAACATTTAGATTAGTTGGGGGTGAGTGAGGGCTTTTTGTGGGATGATTGGGTTAGCTCGGGAGCTCTGGGGAGCGCGAGAGAGGCGTGAGTGAGCAACGATGAGACGAGAGCGCGAGGCGAGAGCGCGAGCGAGCGACAAAAAAGGTCGAGCGAGTGCGAGCGGAGGTGAGCGAGCATGCAAGGACGAGCGAGATCCGAGGAGCAGGCCGCGAGCAAAGTCGAGCTTGGCGGAGCCGAAGCGCAGCGAGGAAGCCGACGTCGAGAAGTAGGCGCGAGCAGCTTCGTTCAAATGGAATTTAGAGGAAGGGGGTGATTGTGGGTCCCCACATTTTTATATTAGTTATTTTGATTAAACCGGTTTGGGGATTTATTTTTACCAGTTTGGTTTAGTACGGTTCGGGTTATCCGTTTATTTATTCAATTACTTAAAGGTATTTAAAATATATTATAATATTATTTGAGGATTTAAAAGATATAATATTATTTTGGGAGATTAAAAAAGGGTTCTGATTTTAGGGGATTCGGAAATATTTTATAAAGGTGTTTTAATAAATGGTGTTTAAAATAAATTACTAGACTTGTCAATCTAAAAAGAAAATTTGGAAAATGAATTTCACGGTCAAAAAATGATTTAATAAACAATCGAAAAAAAGAGTTTTGCTAACATTTTCAAGGGTTGGGATTCTAACTCGGATTTGAAACAGATTTGGATCTAACTTGAGAATCTAACTTGTTCGGTGACTGACTAGCATGATGCTCTGATATGTGTGACTAATAACATGATTTGCGATGATTTACTATAAGAGACTAAATGTTAGATATTATGATGTTGTAGATATATATATATATATATATGCCAAGTGTGAGTATGAAACGTTAATATGTGAAATTTTCTAAGTATGGTATGAAGGTTGTCATGAGCTGATGAGGATGATGTTATGACCGAATTGAGAAAGATGTTAATTTATGAGATATGATGAGACGAGATGAGAACTGAAGATGACATGATAATGTTAATAATGATGAGACGGTCAAGTTATCATATTTATGTGTATTTTATATGTTTCATATGTGACTTGTGTGCCTTGCGTAAATTAGATTTAGACTGATTATAATATTTATGGGATTAATAGGTGATCTATGATCTGTTGGATTGCTTTCCATTGCTGATTATTGTTTGGATTCTACGCTTCTCCATGTAAGTCCTTGGGGGCTTACTTAGTAACCATGACCTCCTGTCTTGTGTGTCATATAGTATGTAGGTGTTGCATATGTATAAGAGCATTTCATGTATATCATGCTTAGGACTTGCACAAGCAAATGAGCATCTTTATTTTATATGCGTTTGAAGACAGAATGACCGGTATCTATGAAATAACTATAGTCTTTGCTAGTGTCATAGGACAACATGAATGTGCCATTCGATGGTCCAATCACTCGTGCAAGGGCCAAGAAGATTCAAGATGCAACTAGAGCACTTCTTGTCCGTTACCAAGGAACATTGGAGCAAGGGTTCAGGCCACCCTGGATCACTTTGCTCTGGACTACACCACTAGCACCGGAGTTGAACTGGCCTCCACAATCAGAGCTCATGAAGACTCATCAACACCCACCATGACAAGCCTACACTCGGCACCAACATGGGCCACTCGAGACACACACATGTCGAGTACCCTTCGCCTATGTCGAGTGGGCCTAAAGCCATGCCGAGTGCCTCCTAGTGTGTGGGCCGAATTGTTTTAATTAATTAATTAGTTCTATTATTTTATGCAACTTAGAATTAATAAGGTGGAATCAATTATATATATCTTAGATGTAATTCTTGTCCACTAAGTTTTATCTTTCATAGGTTTACTTATCTTTAGGGATTTAAATTCTATCTTTTATCAAACCGAAGCTCTACCCTTGCAAGGTAGAATTGGTTCTAGTTTCTATTTAAACAAACTTATGTACTTTGATTTAATCAGATTGAATATAGAATTGAGGAAACCTTTTGGCTAAAAGGTTCCTCGATTATCAATCCCAAAAGCTTCAAGTCTTACATGTTCTTGCTCCATAATCGGCTATCATCATCACCAACCCTTCACACAATCGATCAAACCCTAAACCAAACACATACCCAGGTCCGTCGCAACAAGGAAAAGGAAGAACCGCCGCAGAGAAGCAGCAGCCTTGGCGTCTTCGCAGAATTGGCTCCGCGCGCGCAAGCGCTGGTGCTCGGGCTCCTAGCATCTCGCTCTTTCTCGCTCCCGCACACACTCGTCCCCGCCTTCACTCACGCACGTTCGGACATCCGCACCTGGGCTCTTGGACACCTGCGAGCACTCGACTTTGCAGCTTCGCGCGCACCCGGCTATTTTTGCTTGGTCGTCCTTGGTTATATGATCGTTCTATTATACATGATGGTCGTGCCAATACATATTCCTTCACTTTTTATGGGAGGAGAGTTACTCTCCTACCCTTGTCACCTCAAGCTATTTTAAAGGAACATGTTCGCAAGCGAAAACAGCAGGACGCTCAAAAGGAGGCCCAAAGGATGGAGAAGTGGCGTGAGGCCTCAGCTGGCCAACCCGCGCCCGCGGCCAAGGTAACCACACCAGCGGCCTCTGGACCCACACCCGCGGCCGCCTCCACGTCCACCACTTCCCCTTCTTCTTCCACACCGCCTTCTTCTACTTCGCTTAAAGGCTCTATCGAACGACGATCTCTTGTCTCTCAGCCGCAGAAAGAGACAATCACTTGGAATGCTCATCGACCTCATATCCTTTTGATAATGAAAAAGGTATTACTTAATGTTGTGGATTTGAGTCATATTCCTGCATCTATTGCTCCTCTTTTGTAAGATTATTTAGATGTCCTTCCAGCTGATCTACCTCAAGGATTGCCGCCCATTCGAGGGATTGAACATCAGATTGACTTCGTCCCCGGCGCAGCCTTGCCTAATCGCGCCATCTACAGAGCTAGTCCCTAGGAAACGAAGGAGTTACAATGCCAACTCACGGAACTGATAGATAAGTGTTTTGTTCGAGAGAGCCTAAGCCCTTGTGTCGTGCCTGTGATATTGGTCCCAAAGAAGGATGGCTCATGGCGCATGTGTGTTGATTGCAGGGAAATTAACCAAATTACAGTTAAGTATCGTCACCCTATTCCTCGTTTAGATGATATGCTTGATGAACTCTATGGGGCATGTATATTTTCTACAATTGATCTTAGAAGTGGATATCGTCAAATTAGGATGAAACAGGGAGATGTATGGAAAACGGCGTTTAAAACTAAGTATGGACTATATGAATGGTTAGTAATGCCTTTTGGTTTAAGAAATGCTCCTTCTACTTTTATGATGCTTATGAACCATGTGCTTAGACGATACTTAGGGAAATTTGTCGTTGTTTATTTTGACGATATCTTAATCTATAGCAAGAACCTACATGATCACATATCATGGAGTCAAAGAGAAAACAGAACCTGATTTCACTAGGATCACGTAGAAGATCAGAACTCGTGGTCTCATTAAAAGCATGACAAGCATCATCAAAAGTAGGGCCAGTAGCAATGATTCCAGAAGGACGTAAGAGCTTAGCTTACAACTCAGCATAATGTATGACATCTCCGGTTGTATACACTCCAAGCCCACCAAACTGAAAAGAGAAGGTGGCAATCAGCCACTGCCAATCTCCAAACCCAAGCTCAGACGCAGTGACAATACGTTCCAAGCTAGAACAAAGTGCCGTGAGATAGTGAATCAAAATGGGGAAGCAATTATCCAACTCTCTCAAACATTGAAGAAGTTGGTAGTTCAGCAATGTTCTATTCCTTAACTTGATGAAAGCCAAGATGCAAGCAATGATGAATTCTCTGATAATGAAGAAGAGCATCTAGTGGTTATCGACACGAACTCTCAGGAGATGTCCGTAGAGATTGAGTGTGTTTCAATGCTTCCTCCATTTGTAGAAATCATCCCTAACTCGCCTATCAAGGAGCCAAGTTCGGAACCGATTTCTGTCGTCCCCGAACAAGAAATTGGCACTTTTTGCATATTGGGAGATTTTGGTGAATATGTCTATCCATGGAGCCACTACTTCAACAAACCATCAACGGAACTGTGTTGGTGGTCCTACATACCCTCGAGGGAGAATCAAGCTTGAATGACTGGTAAGTTGGTAATGGTTGCCATTGCTATATTTTTAATTACCAATTGTTTCATCTTTTGTGTGCATTCGAATATCGGTTGGGCACGAGAGTTTGATTTGCTTTTGAGGGCACTGACAATGTCTGCTTGAGTCTTGAATGATTTGATGAATAAACTGTCGAGCCGATGACAGTAAACAAAGGCACTGCTTGGGAGGCAACCCAAGGTAAGTTTTATGTTTTCCTCTATGTCTTTTGTTTTCTCAGACTAGTTTTGATTCTGTTCGGTTGTTGGAAGCTAACACCGCAGGGAGAAAAGGCGTTGAAGAGCTAAATTTCGCAGGCCGTCCCGCGGCCTTTGACAGGACTGAAATATTCCCTTTCCTCACTTTCCACCACCGCAGTGAACAAGTCAGTTTTTCTTTCTTCCCTTCATATTTTTCTCTTTTGTTATCTTTTATGTCATTGAGGACAATGCCTGATTTAAGTGTGGGGGGAAGAATTGCATGGCATAATAGGATTGCATGTTTATTTTCAGTTGCACTTGTATATTTGTTTTTAGTTTAGATTGCATGCATATCAACATGTTACTTTCAAAAAAAAATCAATGTTTATTTAGTCATTCTAGTTATTTGGTTATTGCATTGCTAGAATTAGATCTTATTTCCCCATATGGTCGCTTAGGTTTTTCTCGGATTTTGAAAGGGGCATTAGATGGTGTGGCTGACTCCCTGACGACCTCTCCTATTGGGTTCGCTTGCTTGTGATGCCTCTTTGTATACTTAAGACCTTTTACCCACGGAGTAATCTTGAGTGCAGGGCTGCTGTCAAGCGTCAGCGTCAAGAGGAGAGTATTGCTAGTGCTATTCGCGCTTGGGGTGTGTCTGGTGGCAGTTCACAGCTTCTACAGGATACCTTAGCTGAGGTTCCCCCTTCTTTTAGTGTGGAGGAGGACCTTGATTTGAGTGAGCTCAACCTTCGGCGATGTCGGAGGAAGATTTGTGATGGTCACTACACTGCAGCTGTTCGGGTGCTTTCTTCATCGAGTATTGCCCCGTATTTTGATGCCACTCTTGAGGCTCTGAGAGATAAGCACCCCACTGCTGCGTCTCCTAGCTTGCCGCATTTGCCTGATAATTACCATCCTCTCGTTGCTTCTTCGACCGTTGTTTTGAATATGATTAGGAGTTTCCCACGTGGCACGTCATGTGGGAGAGATGGGTTCCGTGCTCAGCATCTTTTCGATTGTTTGGATAGAGCTGCGGTTGCTATTTCGGATGATTTGATCTCCTCTATTACTCGAGTGATTAATCTTTTCCTTGAGGGCCGTTGTCCGCGGGCTTTAGGTGAGTACATTGCTAGTGCCCCGCTCACGCCGCTTGTTAAACCAGGTGGTGGTATACGCCCTATTGCTGTTGGCACTATTTGGAGACGCCTTGTCTCTAAGGTTGGTGCTTGTTTAGTCGGTCCTTCTTTGGCGGGTTATTTTGCTGGTCTTCATTTTGGGGTCGGGGTTTCCGGTGGAGGAGAGGCTATTCTGCATGCCTTGAATCGTTTCGTTGAGGCTCGTGGTACCGAGAAGGGCCTTTCCATGTTGTTGGTTGACTTTCAGAATGCCTTCAACTTAGTCGATCGGGGTGCCATGTTACAGGAAGTTCGCCGTCACTGCCCAGCTTTATCCCGATGGGTTGAGTTTTGTTATTCTAGACCTGCGCGACTGTATTATGGAGACCATAGCTTATGGTCTTGTCGAGGGGTGCAGCAGGGGGATCCTTTGGGTCCTCTGCTTTTTGCTTTGGTGTTGCATCCTTTGGTGTGCAAGATCAGAGACTCTTTTGCTCTTAGTCTGCAGGCTTTGTACTTAGATGATGGTACTATTGTTGGGGACACTTTGGTTGTAGGGAAGGTCTTTGATCTGATTATGGAGGATGGTCCCCGCTTTGGTCTTCATCTTAATGTGGATAAGACCAAGGTTTTTTGGCTTACAGAAGACCCCAGGAGTCGTCTTCCTGGTGTTTTCCCCTCCTCTATTGCTCGGCCTTCGCGCGGCGTCAAAGTTTTTGGTGGGCCTGTCAGTGTGTGCCCTACTTTCGGCAGCGACCTTGTGGAGAAGAGAGTGACTAGAACCATAGAGCTTATGAATTCTGTCGCGTGGATTGATGACCCATAGTGTGAGTTACTACTGCTTCGGGCTTGTACGGGTATTTCTAAACTTTATTTTGCTTTGCGTACTTGTTCCCCGCGTGTCTTTGGGTCAGCCCAGCTTTCATTTGGTGTGGCACTCCGTTCTAGCCTGAAACGTATTGTCACTACGTCTGAGCCTGGGTTTGGAGATTGGCAGTGGCGGCTTGCCACCTTCCCTTTTCATTTTGGTGGGCTCGGAGTGTATGCTGCTGGGGATGTCCTACATTATGCTTTTTTGGCGTCCCGTTTGCAGTCTGCTGAGTTGCAGGCTAAGCTCTTACGTGCTTCTAGTATCATGGTTGCTGGCCCTACTTTTGATGATGCTTTGCGTGTTTTTAATGAGACCACGAGTTCTGATCTTCTACGCGACCCTAGTGAAATCACTGCCCCTAAACTCATGAACAAATTGGCAGATATATATTTCGCAAAGGTTGTTGCTGAATCGGACTCTGCTTTCTCCTTGACTCTGCGACAGGCGGCAATATGGAAGTCTCAGCAGGGTGTTCACTCATCTGATTGGTTGCGTGCAGTTCCTATTTCTAGGTTGGGGCAGACTATGAATGGAAGGACCAATCGTAGTGTGCTTAGCTATTGACTGGGTGTTCCGTTGTTCACGGTGTCTAGGCCTTGTCTCGCTTGCTCTTGGACCTTTGTTGGTGATGTATATGGTGATCATGTTGTGTCTTGCGCGGGTACTGTGGGCATTAAACATCGCCACAACCTCGTTCGCGACACCTTATTTGATATCTGCTATAGGTCCGGGATTTCTGTCGGTAAGGAGGTTGATATCGGTTTGGTTGATGGGCATGATAAGTCCATGCGGCCGGCAGATTTGCTCCTTTATTATTGGGACAGGGGGCGAGACGTGTGTGTCGATCTGACAGGGTCCTCCCCTTTGACTCAGTCTGGGATGTCTGACTTTGTGCCCGGTCGTGTTGTGGTTGATGCTGCTCAGCGTAAGTGTGTCAAGTATCGAGATTTGTGCACGGCGGCTGGTTATGGTTTCTTACCCTTCTCTTTCTCTTCGTTGGGGGAGCTGAATACGAATGTTTTTGCTTTGCTGAAGCGGATCCATAAATTCTCGGTGTCTCAGGATGTCGAAGCCCGTGTTGCAGCCTATATATTTTCTAGACTTAGTTTTGCTATTGCTAAGGGGGTGGGAGCCCAGATTGTATCTAGGTTGCCCACTAATTTCTTGTAGTATGATTTGAAATTTTAAGAATTTATAATAATAATAATAATAATAATAATAATAATAATAATAATAATAATAATAATAATTATTATTATTATTATTATTATTATTATTATTATTATTATTATTATTATTATTATTATTATTATTATTATTATTATATATCAAAAGTTTTTACATGAAATTGGATGGGAGCCGGCTAACAAGCTGAGATCCGCACCCCTTTTGAAATTGGATATATATATATATATATATATATATATATAGGGGTGCGCTCCGGTGAACACAAAAATTGCAGTAAAAACACGTGAGGATCGGCTTTTTAGCCCGGTTCACTTGCTTTATTGCCCGGTTATGAATAGAACCGATCTATAAAGTCACAAATTTTAGCCCGGTTCTAAATAAAACCGAGATATAAAGTGACTATGTAATTTTAAAATATGAATTTTTTAGCATGATTTTTAGGTTTGACCGAACTCTAAAGTCATGTGTTATTTGAAAATTTGAGTTTTTAGCACGGTTTTTAGGTTGAACCGAGTTGTAAAGTCACCGTGTGATTGAGGTTTTTAGCATAGGTTTCAAATAAAACAAGTTATAAAGTAGTTCTCACGGTTTTTACCTCAAAATCAAAATACACAACTCATGAAATCTCCGAGCAAAATTCGACTTCTGTGAACGCCTCGTCCATTTCCAACGATCGCTGGTCGACCTCGATTCGACACCGGCATCGAACTCTCGCTTCGCTGCCGACTGGTAGCCGAAACTGCACATCCACCGGACCTGTCGTTAGAGAGGCATTGGTTGAGCTCGACCATGGATGTGAAAGAGATGGTGAGCGATGCCGATAACTCTTCAATTGTTTGCAGATGTTGCTAGGGTTGGGAGAGAAAGAGATTTGGGTGGATTTTTAGATATTTGAAGAATTTGATTAACACGCTCTATCGGAAGAGATTGGATTAATTTTACTCATGGGGCTCACTATTTTTTATTTTAAAAATTATAAAAATCTCAATTAATCTAGTCCTTTGATTTCACTTAATTCAATGGTCGAGATCTGTTAACACAAAACACAATAAGGCTTGTTAACATTTGATTCATCGTCTCTCTCTCTCTCTCTCTCTCTCTCTCTCTCTCTATATATATATATATATATATATATATATATATATATATATATATTATTATTATTATTATTAAAGTTTCTACATGAAATTGGATCGGAGCCGGCTAACAAGCTGAGCCCCGCACCCCTACTAGAAAAAGAGAAGGGTAAGAACCCATAACCAATGGATTTACACTTATCATGGTACTTGACCCGCTTACGACGAGCCGCCTCGGCCACCACACGCCCTGGAAAAAAATCAACCATCCCAGACTGCGTCAAAGGGGATGACCCTGTCAAGTCAACACAAACATCCAGCCCTTCATCCCACGTATAAAGAAGCATGTCCGCCGGACGGAGGGGTTTCCCGTCTCTCCCACACAAGCCAATATCAACCTATTTACCAGCTGAGATCCCAAAACGATAACAGACATTCACCAAATTGTCACAAACGACATTATGACGATGTTTAATCCCTACAATACCAGCACACGACACAGCATGATCTCAAAAAATGTCTCCCTCAAAAACTCTGGAGCAGGCAGAACAGGGCTTCGAAATGGAAAACAAAAGGATGCCTAACCGATAGCACAGCACACAACGATACATCTTACCATTCATAACCTGACCCAACCCTGAGATGGGGACAGCCCTAAGCCAGTCAATAGCATGGTCTCGACGTTGAGAACTCCACAAAGCCATCTGACGCGATGATAAGGAAAAAGTATTCTCTGCATCTTTCGTAATCCGTGTGAAATATATGTCTGCCAATTTCTTCATGTGTTTGGGGGCAGCAATCTCACTCGGACTACTCAGAATATCAGTTCCTACCTCATTGTTAAAGACACGCACGGTGTCACCCAAAGCAAATCCAGACACTATGACCTCAGCATGCTGAAGAAGCTTACTTTGCAGGCTAGCAGATTGTAAACGTGAAGGTAGAAAAGCATAAAAGAGAGCATCACCTACAGAATAAACACCAAGACCCCTAAACCTGAAGGGCAGTGTGGAGAGCCTCCATTGCCAATTGCCAAAACCCGGCCCAGAAGCAGTGATAATACGTTCCAGGGAACGTCGAAGAGCAAGATCAAACTTAAGCTGGGCAGACTCGAAGGCAAGAGGGGGACATGTACGTAAAGCAAAATAAAGTTTGGAGACCCCAGTACAAGCACGCAACAACAACAGCTCACATTGTGGGTCACCAATCTTAGCAACTGCATCCATGAGCACGATCGTTTTGTCCACCCTTTTCATCACAAGCTCACTACTGAACACCGAATTAACACTGAAAGGCTCACCAAGAAGCTTAACCCCATGCAGCGGCCTAGCAATGTTAGGTGGAAAAATACCAACCATCCTGCTCCTTGGGTCCTCTTTCGGCCAAAAAAGTTCTGTTTTATCAACATTGAGGTGCAGACCATAACTGGGTCCGTCCTCCATGATCATCTGCAGAACCTTCCCCAAGATCAAGGTATCCCCAAGAATAGTGTCGTCATCCAAATACCAAGCCTGGAAACACAACTGAAACGTGTCCCATATTTTGCGCACCAAAGGATGCAAAACTAAAGCAAACAATAAAGGGTCGAGAGGATCTCCTTGTTGCACCCCTTGACAAGACCAAAGGGTATGATCACCATAGTACAACCTAGCAGGACTGGAGTAGCAAAACTCGACCCAATGAGAGATTGCAGGACAATGGGTTCAGACTTCACGAATCATCACTTCCCGCTCAACCAAATTGAAAGCATTTTTAAAGTCCACCAACAACATAGTCAAACCCTCCTCATTACCGCGCTCCTCAATCAAACGATTCATAGCAAGGAGGATAGCCTCGCCCCCACTTGGCACTGCTACCCCAAACTGGAAATCACCCAAATAACCACCCAAGGAATGACCAATCAAGGAAGCACAAACCTTAGAAACCAAACGCCTCCAAATAGTACCCACCGCAATGGGGCGAATACCACTGCCTGGCTTGACGAGAGGCGTGAGAGGCGCACTAGCAATGTACCCTCCTAATACCTTAGAGCATTTCCCCTCCAAAAAGAGATTAACCACATGGGTTATAGCATCAACTAACTCATCGGAAATAGCAACCGCATCCCCACTCAAGCAATCCATAAGATGTTGAGCATGCAAACCATCTCTACCACACGATGAACCACATGGAAAACTCTTAATTATGTCCAAAACAACTCCTTTAGACGAGAATAGGCCATGGGGACCAATAAGAGTATTAGGTAAGAACGGCGGCTGAGAGGAAGGATGTTTGGCCTCTAACTCCTCAAGAGTGGCACTAGAATATGGCGCAATTCCAGAAGAGAAAAGAACCCTGACAGCAGCGGTGTAGTGCTCATCACAAATCTTCCTCTTACAATGCTTGATATTACGCTCTGTCAAATCAAGGTCTTCCTCGTCATCAACTGACAAGGGAGGAGAAGGTTCGGCAAGAGTATCCAAAACAAGCTGCATAATCGTGCCAGGCTCACTCCAAGAACAAATAGCCTTAACTATACATTCCTCTTGCAACTGCCGCTTGTTAGAGGATCTGGACTCCTGGCTACTCCTTGGAGAAAAGGCTTTGAGAACACACAGGCAACACCAACAACTTAACCCACCCTCCGATGTCATCCGGATTGCTGATCACATTATCAAGAGCTCCTTTCAGCACCCGAGAAAACCCAAGGCGACACTTAGGGGGAATAGATTTCACAGTACGCAGCCTCTTGGAAAAGATACGGTCGAGCGGATCAACGTCGAAAGCATACTGTTGCCGAACCCGCAAACCAGAATCACGAACAAGTTGCACCGAAGAAGAGGTAACATGTGGCCTAACAAAGTCATAAAGCACGAATCTAACCACACCATCACCACAACCAGGAGGCGATACAAACTCAGAACCACTTCCATGATGACATTTTGAGCGGAGAGTATGCGGTTTGAAACATACTCCACACAACCAAATTCCCATCTTCTTAAAGGTAGTTTCAGCCTCAATGAAGACAAGCTCGTCGGAAGAAATAGCATTCCTTGTCATACCTGAGCATCCCCCGTACAATGGCGATCCCTAAGGTGTGTGATCAAGGATGCCTTGGTAAGCCCATGACCTCCACCATCTTGACACCCATTAAGACCCACGAACGGACGATGAAAAAGAACCGTAGCAGACGGCATCGGCAAGCCAAAACTTTAACACCCCTTTTTAAATCCCAAGGGAATGTTACAGCGCTAGTGAATCCGCATACTTTAATGTCTTTGAATTCACCTGAGGCTTATAGGGACATGCAACCATGCTCCCATAAACAAGATGATAATTTAAATACAATCAAATAGGCGGAAGTGAATAAAATTTATTAGTTTAGAATATCTTATCAAAATAACATAAAAATTCCAAAACCATAAAGTATAAATAAATTCCAAAATTGATGAAATTAAAGTAGCGGTGCGGAAACTTTAGAGGTTCAACACTTGTAATAAAATATTCAATAACTGATAGCCCGCTCTTCAACTCTCTCCTGCTCCGCTGCTTGCACTAGACCTGTGGAATATGTTCTGGTGTTTCGTGAGAACGAAGGACACCAGCCATCCAATAAATAGGATGGTTAGTACAATAAAGACTAGCAAATGATAGGGAAAATGTTCAGACTTTAACCTTACAGTGACCATAAAACGGTATGTTATAGGTTAAGGGAAAGACACGAATATTTAACAGTGGAAACTGAATAATAAGGATAAAAATTCACGACATGACTCGGATGATCATAGCGATCGATTATAAGATAGGAAAAGGAATTATACTCGAGACAGATAAGTATAATAACTGAAATGATCACCTATTTAACAACCGATAATAATCACAATAATGATAACGATAATAATAATAATAATAATACGTGGTACCGGTCGGGCCTTTAACAAGGACCACGACCTACATCAGATCGTTGTTTTATCACCCCGCAGAGAATGCATTCCGGGATGGTGTTTCATGAAACCTTGTAAGGCGATGGCTTAATGAACCACAACGTGCAAGTCAGTCTATTGCATAACTTGCCAAAGGCAATAAAGCCACTCGCATCACGTGGTGCGCATTTTCACTTATCACACATATGCATCACATGGTGCACAATTTAACTTATCATACATATGCATCACATGGTGCACAATTTAACTTAATAAGCATCACATGGTGCCTATCTTAACTTATCATATATAACTAATTTATACTAGGTGATCATAATACGACATTAAACCAACAAGGACGTACAAGCACGGATATTTCAGGAATCTTAACACCGCATGCTATTAATTTGCATGAAAGAATCAAGCAGAATTTCATGCAATTTAGGAAGAAGAAAATGGGCAACTTTCACTTATCTCGAGTTATAAACAAACAATCATATTTAATACGCATATCACTATAATTAATTTAATAATTGCCCATTAATTTAAACTCATGCCAACTTATGAATAAGGAGATAAATTACATCAAGCAGACGGATATGCAATTTATCAAAAACTGGCAAGGAAATTGGCCACAGGGCCGCATTCGACACAGAAGAATAAAAAGGCACGCCAAAAGAAAATCACAAAACATGCAAAAGGCATTGAACGAAATCACTTGCTTTAACCTTCGATGATCAGCTGATGACAACAAGACGAGATTTTAGCACCTATTGAATCCAACGGAAAAAGGAACATTAATATTGATATTTTATAAAATTAACTTTACTTAACTCAATTTAAAATTGAATTAATTCTATAAAGTTAAAATCTATACCAATATGAATTCCTCAGGAAGCGGGATCCAGTGTGGGTGCTTTGAGATCTCTTGGTGTCGCTGAAACGGGCAAGAATTGAATAGTTTAGAAACATTAGCCGCATAACTTAATAAATAATTAACTTAGGGCCAGAAGCGGAATTAGTATGAAATTAAGGGACGTTTCTGCGATTTCTTCAAAAGAAATCAAAATCCCTGGGTTCATTCTCTTTGAAGTTACGAACAGAAACAGAGGTACGAACTTCTCGGCGGTGATTGGAACGGCGAAGGTGAGGGATCCAATCGGCGGCGACTCGGGCAGGGATTGGCGGCGGCAATCGACGCGGTGGTGGTCGATGGGCAGCAGCGGTGATGGTGGCGGAAGTCCGAGACGCAGGCAATTCCAGAACTCGGGCGGCAATGGCGACAGGCAAGGTGCGCTGCAGTGGCTCGGTTGCTGACGGTGGTGGCTCGGTTGTTGGCAGTCGTGGGCTGCAGTGGGTGCGGCGGCTCGGACAGTGGCCAAGCAGCAGTCGAGGCGAGTGCGGTGGTCCGGCGGTGGTTGCTCACGATCAATCCGAGAGAGAGGGAAGACGGGGCGGCGCGGGTTGAATTAGGAGGCCAGGATGATGGTGACGGTGATATGAGAGACGGTGAGCGCGAGAGCTTTTTGATTTCTGAGAAACCCTAAAGACTTGACGTGTATCTATACTGCCAATCAGGTTACAGAAAAGATAGATTTTTGATCTTTTGGTTAATAATCAATTAAATAGAGATGAAGAAAAAGAAATAAAAGAAGCGGATAAAGGTTACATAGAAGATAGATTTCATCCCCTTTAACGGAAATAAATATTATTTAATTCATTTTTATAAATTAAATAATAAAGGTATTTAGAGGATTTATGTAATTAAATCCATCATATATTATACACTTTAGAATAATTTAATTATTCTAATTCATATCATATATCTTAGGTGAATTTATTAAATGACCAAATTCACAAGATATATACTATAGTTTGATATAATATAGACTTCTTTAATTAAATAAAATTATGAAATAGCCCAAAATAATTTGGGGTATTTCTAAAACAACAACCAACGAAGGGTGATGAAATCACGAACACTTATAGAGGAGGCAACGAGCAATACAAACGGCAACAAACAGAAGCAATCAGAAGCAAACAGACCACCACACAGCAGCACACAAAAGCAACAGAGGAAACGACATTGAAGCAATCAGAAGCAAACAGCCCGGCGATGGCTCCGAGCGTATCGACACTAAGCGCAGCGACACCGAGCGCGTCTCAACGCCAAGAAGACAGACACGCCGTCACCTGCGCTAGCACACCGTCGCCGGCAATAGCACACCGCGATGGCCACAAGAAAAGACCGGAAAGAGACTGAGAAGAAGACAGTAAACCTGTTTCGCCCTAGCGACCACGGGAAGACTAAGCGTGGGCGCCAAGAAAAGGATCAGCGCCAGGAAGAAGGGGGCTCGCGAACCGCCGACTCCGAGCACCGGACTGAGCTAGAGCCGCCATGGCCGGTCGAGCACTTCTTGATCGCCTGATCGCCTGATCGCCGTGCCCTAGCAGAGATGGGTATTATTATTATTATTATTATTATTATTATTATTATTATTATTATTATTATTATTATTATTTTATCAAACTCCAAATAGTATAGAAAACAAACAATCAAATGTTTACAAGAAGTTAGCAGACAACCGAGAAACAAGCTACGCCTAACCCCTTTAGCGATGGAAAAACAAACTCTGATAAAAATATGAGCAGCTAGACGAGCTGCTCATATTATTATTATTATTATTATTATTATTATTATTATTATTATTATTATTATTATTATTATTATTATTATTAACTAGCTATTACATAAAATTGGATCGGAGCCGGCTAACAAGCTGAGCTCCGCAACCTTCCTGAATATTAAAGGCAACTCTAGTCAAAACATGAAAAGTATCTACTATACTCAAGTAGCCCTCTAGCAACCCCACATATCCGCTTGAGAAGTTCCATGGCCTCGTCCTCTAAGTCACCAATAATAGAAAAGGAAAACGGCAAAAAGTGATATTCCTTGAAACCAGTTGTAGAACAGAATATCACCCGGACGAAGCTCACCTCCCCTGTCATCAGTCATACCCCTAGACGCCTCTCTACGCACAGAAATCCCGACCTTCAAGCACTCATCATACAAAGCATCACGCAGCATATTATGACGATGTTTAACACTAATGTCAGCAGCACAAGCAAGGGCGTGAGTAGATTATTATTATTATTATTATTATTATTATTATTATTATTATTATTATTATTATTATTATTATTAGTATTATTATTATTAGTAGTAGTAGTAGTAAACAAGTTCGGAGGTTATGATTAATTTCACTAAATTAAGCAATAGATTTTTATTTTTGATGAAAAAATCAAGCAATAGATGAGTAGCTTACAAACCTAGAAAATATGAAAATCGGAAAAGTGAAATGGATGAGGGAGACGGACTAAGACCTTAGCAAGGTACAACTATGATTTAGTCGTAAATAATACTCCCTCCGTCTTAAAATACATGGCTTTTTAGGCATTGAATTTTTGTTAAAAATACACGGGTTTGTAGGGTAATTATTACCCCTAAAAAAATACAATAGTCGATAAATTTTAAGAGGCCCCCCTCTATAATAATAATGAGATTTAAATATAAATAAGTTTCCTTAATTAATGTGGAAGAGTTTAAAAGACCATGTATTGTAGAACGAAGGGAGTACAAAGGTTGTGAAGGCCTACTAACGTAGAGGTAGATTTAAAAAGAATGTTACACCAATAGCCGAACACGGAATGAATTGAACAACCAACGGCACTCCACCTCCAACAACATAGCAGACTCCTACTCTACTTCAACTACGTACGTACAGTCAGAGGTCGAACCTAATTAAGGGAATGTGCAAAGGGACACCGCCACAAATGGAGCTGAGAGCTACTACGTATACACCACCGGCGACCCCATCGACTCCATGCCCTTTCATCCATACCACTAACCAAAACTTCGCCCTCCTCAAAATATTTCTGACTACACCGGCCACCAAATCCAATTCAAACTTGACCAGTTTTTCCTCCAAAAATGGTCTCTCTTCATTTATCTTTTTCTTTGATTGAACAAATCAGAGTCGTTGATTGATTGAAATTTGAGGCTGAGATAAATAGGCAATTTTATCTTTTTCTTTAATTAAAAATCAGTGGAACCCACATAATTTCTTCCTCACTTGCTGCATTATTGGGGCGCGTGTACATGTCTTTTTTTTTCTGTAAATTATTCGATCGTATCGACGGATTATGCGATGTTATCGATAGATTTTTCTAATCGTCTAGGACCCTAAAAACAACCCCTAACTTTTAACTAAAAATTATTCGATTGAATAATCAAGCAATACGATCGAATAATCAAACGGTAGCATCGAATAATTTTTAGTTAAAAGTTAGGGGCGGTTTTCAGGGTCCTAAACGTTTAAAAAAATTCATTGATATCATCGCATAATCCGTCGATACAATCAAGTAATCCAACGATACCATCGAATAATTTTTAGTTAAAAGTTAGGGGTTGTTTTTAGGGTCCTAGACGATTAGAAAAATCTATCGATAACATCGCGTAATCCGTCGATACCATCGAATAATCTAGCGATACCATTGAATAATGTACAGGAAAAAAAAAAGACATGTACAAGCGCCCCAATAATGCAGCAAGTGAGGAAGAAATTATGTGGGTTACACTGATTTTTACTTAAAGAAAAAAGCTAAAATTGCCTATTTATCTCAGCCACCCATTTCAATCAATCAACGACCCTGATTTGTTCACATGATACACGAAGAGCTGAGTACACCGGAATCAACCTTCTATATATATATTAATTAGGTAAAAATTCGGTTGGGGAACCCTATCGGAAAGTAGGATGAGGTCAAGAAGATCTTTATGTAGATATAGCTCAAGCACGTGGTAGAGTTCTTCATTTATAAGTTATGAAAGTTAAACCAATAACTGTATATGATTTTTTTTTGAAATTTTTTCTAAGTTGCCAAAAAATGAAAAGTAATTAGCAAAATAGGCAAGATCGGTAAGAATTTAGCGAAATAGCCAAAGTAGGGTAAAGTCGCCGTTTGAAACAGCGACTTTACCCAATGTTTTAAAAAAATTAATAAAATACGTAAGCCGATGTTTGTAACAGCGACTTACCCGTAAATTTTTTTAAATGTTTTAATTTAAATCAAAAAAAAAAAAAAAATAAGTATATGAAACAGCGACTCTCCAATTTTTTAAATTTTTTTTCCAAAACCTTGCTCCAGCCTCATCCAAAACGTCGATTACCCTCAAACATGGAGACTTCCGGCTTCCTCAACCTATCTATGGGGGCATTCAAGTGAATTTGACGGGGATAGAAATTGAAATAGACCATGACAGTTGATCGAGACCACTAAACACAATTACCAGTAATCATTGCAGGAGCAAGACCCGTTTCAGAAGTGATGGAATCGATTTGAGTCTCTTACAACAATTTCTTCCAGTATTGCAATCCCCACTAAACACAATTAATGGGATTTGAACAGGGAGTGCTTATGAGACCAAAAGCAACAACCACTTTCTCACTATGCTGCAACAGGAGGTCGGAGAACAAATTAAACAAGTTCGAACAGCAAAACAGAAATCATTGCGAAATCGTTGTGAAATAGTTGAATTCGGAGGCGAGGTTCGCTGATTTGCGGTCGAGAAAGCCGAATTCGGAAGCGAGGAAGCCTAATTCGGAGGCGGGTGCGGTAATTGCTGAGCTCAGGCGGAGGCGCTAGGATCTGGAGGAGTTGAGCCCAACCGGCAGGGGAGGATCGTCGGTGTAAGCGCATAGGAGGATCCGCCGGCAAGGGAGGTTGATGGTGCCCTTCTTCCCCGTTGTTGCGGCTGCAATTGGTGACCATCCACTTCAATCTTCATCCTTTCCCCCAAACAACGGCGCCGGCGGTGCCCATCGTCTTCCATTCCTCACTTTGTCTAGGATAAAAAAAATAAAAAAGGGAGAGTCGTTGTTTCAACCAACGACTCTCCCAATATGTAATTTTTTTTTTAGTTTTTAGATAAACTAATGTTTTATTACCTTAAATTTAAAAAAAAAAAGGTAAGTCGCTGTTACAAACAGCGACTTACATATTTTATTATATTTTTTTTTAAACCTTGGGTAAGTCGCTGTTTAAAACATCGACTTTACCCTATTTTGGCTATTTCGCTAAATTTTTTCCGATCTTAGCTATTTTCCTAATAAGTTTTCCTTTTTTTGGCTATTTAGAAAAAAAAATTATTTTTATTTTGGATATTTTCATAATCTTAACAAAATCAAGACTCCATATTCATTCAAACATGAATTAGTAATGCGGTGCCCCCTTTCGGAGTACGCGCCTCACGCGCTTGGTGAAAAAACCTTTGTGTTCTTCAGAAGGCGAAAAAACCCTAATGGCGATCGATGCTTCTAAACCCCTAATCTATGGCCTATCCTTCTATAATCCCAAATTCCAACCTCCTCTGTTGTGGGATAACAATGATAGCCCTATTGCCATCCCTAATCTCGCAACCGGGCACCTCCAATGGGTCTGTGATGGCGAGTTACAATTGGTTTACTATACAAAATCGAAAAGAGGGATTTCGTGTGGGATTAGGCTTAATCCTCTTATCTTACTTCTGAGTTCCTGGGATTTCTTGTGGATGATCCGATGGGCGATGATTTATGCTGAGAAGTCTATTCGGCCCCATCCTTGGCCTCGTTTCTCTTGTACGGATTGCAATTTGGCACTTTCCTGGGAGCATGCGATTGGCCGATCATTCTGGGCTGATGAAGAAATCGAAAGGGGGATCTGCAATAGGGATGATTTCTCTTTCTGCAAGCGTGTGCGGAGGTGGATGTGTGAGTGTTCTAATCATTTCCTTCCTCTCTTTCCTCAAAATTTCTGCTATAAATTCCAACCCTTGGGTGTGCTTGTTCTGCACATTTCATCTTTCTATCCCTCTCATCCTTACTATTACAGAGAATTGGTTCTAATAAAAAGCTTTTTTGTTTTTCTGGAGATGGCACCAACATCAGCTGATAAGGGAAAGAGCCTTATGGTTGCAGAAGATCCTGCTCCAAAAGCGTCCCAATTTGCAAAGTCAAAAGGCAAGCCGAAGGGCTTTAAACTTGCCGAGGAGACTCCCATCTCCAATGATGGTGGTGACGGGCTAGCATAGAAGGCCAAGAAGAAGTTCAAGAAGTCGACAATGAACAGGGGGAAGCTTTTGGCTTTACAAGGAAAAGTGCATGAGAATGTCACTATGCTCCACCAATCATCCATCTTTGCCACCATCATCGGGGAACCCATGGAGGCGAGGGAAGTCAAGAAGCGCATGAGGTATGTATGGAAATCTCTCTCTGGTGGGTTTCAGCTCATCCCAATTGCTAACAATTGGTTTGAGCTTAGATTTGATATATCTGAGGATCCGGCTTGGGTATGGGATAATCATCCCTTCCATGTTGCTGGGAAATTGATCCTTCTGTGCCCCTTGAGGCTGGATTTCGATCCATGGTCTGAGTCTGTCCCCTTGCTTGATATGTGGATTAGATTCCCTAGCCTGCCGGCTAAGTATGTGCATGAGGAGCTTTTAAGGGATATTGTGAAAACTAACCATCTGGGTGAAATTATTAAGGTGTCGGCTTTCAATGCCAAAGGAGCTCGTTTCAGGTATCCAAGAGTATGTGTCTCGGTGGACGTCACTAAGATTGCAGGAAGGGAGATATTCGTGGTGAATGAGCATGGGGAGGTGGAGTTCTTTCCTATGTGGTTTGAGGACTTCCCACAGGGTTGTGGTGGCTGTGGAGACATTGATCACCTGTTTGATGAGTGTCCGAGAAGAAACTCTTGCAAACTGGCTGCTGGCTATGATCTGCAGCCTCCTGTGATGCCTACAGCACCTGCTGAGGAGCCTGCACACGAGCCAGGAGATGGGGAGTGGGTGCGTGTAGCGGCTCGGAGACCCATTGTGCGCCCTCCTCCTATGTTTGGACACTCTAAGGATGAGCTTCTAAAATGTTTCGGTAAGAATGTTACTATATCTTCAGACTCCTCCTCCTCCTCCAAATCTCCTAGTGGATCGGTAGGCAATGCTTCTTCTGCAACCCATGTGTCTGTTGCCGATATGGTGCTCGCACCAGAACCAATTACTATATTGGTGCCCACACTCCCTGCTGTAAATGAGTCTACTGTGGTTCCCCTGTCCGAGGCTCCCTCAAGTGATGAGAAACTGAACTATGAGCTTGAATTGCAACCCGATTTTTATCCTCACGCTGCCGACGATGATGATTATTTGGAGTTCGACAAAAACGAGTTCATGGAAGAATGTTTGGTCGAGGAGGGGCTTGCTGACCCTGGTCTCACTCAGGCCGATTATGAGGTGATCTTTAGAGATGTGCCACCATCCATCGAGTTCAACTTGCCCAACCTTGATCTGCTTGAGCGCCTTGAGCAATCCCTCATGGGGGCTCCTGTGTCTCCTTTTGGTTCACCTCCTCCGGCCAAAAAACACTCCCCTGTTAAAGCTTCAGGAACTAAGTCCGGGAAGCGGAAGATGAAGATCGAGGAAGGCGATTCAGCATGCTCCACCATGACTCTGATGGGTGGCAGCTCCAGGAAGGGGAAGCATGTGTAGGTTGCTCAAGAATAGGCACTTGGGAGTCCTCGGTGATGGCTCCGAGTCTCTCCCTTCCATGATGCGACTAAGGTCATTGCTTGGTAAGATATTTATGTGTCTAAATTTTAAGTTTGTAGTTTGCTTGGTTTCAGTGTGGTTGTGTGAAGTACTGATAGTTTACCTCATCCTATGTATGGCAACTTCTAGTTTTAGTTGTAAGAGAAGATGTGAAAAGAACAATTATCTGCTAAACTTTCATGTTTATGAATGCTTGTATTTGGACTTTTGGAGAAATCTAATCAAAAATTATAAGTATTACTATGATATGTGTATATCACTGGGTGATTGGAATCATGGTGCAACCGGTTTAAAGTGGAATCGATAGGGCCCTATGCCTCGTTTTATAATTGGGAGTGGTGATTACATTATAAAATACACATACTTAGCTCATGCCAGTGTCTACTCGGGTCAAGAGATATGGTTTGGTGAAACTGGAAAAGTCATACAAACAACTATGTTTATATGTGCACATAAATTTCCTCTATTAGAAGTTCCACACCACCGGATTCTAATAGTCCGAGTAGTTATAAAATGAAAATAGGATTCTGGAACATTAGAGGGTTAGGAAGAGGAGCTATTTGGAAAGATTTAAAGGCGATGAGGATTAATGAGCACATCAATCTTATGGCAATTGCAGAAACTAGAGCAAGTAAAATTCCCCATGAAAAATCGTGGAAAGCAACAGGTTTCAATAACGCTATCTGGTCAATCGGGGAAGATAGATCGGGTGGAATTGGTTTATTATGGAATGAGAACGCCCTTTCTAACGAAACAATTGAAGCGGAGGTGCTTCGTCCTAGAGTAATTCGAGTTAAATATATGTGCCACGATAAAAACTTCATTGGTGTGATTTTCTTTGTCTATGCCCCTCCGCATGAAAGTGACAATGATGCCTTCTGGTCAGAATTTTTTGGTATAATTATTAATGATCCGCTACCGTGTCTAGTGATAGGGGATTTGAACGAAATAAGTAACATAAGCGAGAAGGTTGGAGGTGTGGAAAATAACATACTTAGACACTCGAGATTGAACCACTTCAAAAACCAGTGTGATTTATCGGAGATTCCGTCTTCAGGGAACCAATTCACTTGGTGAAAAAAAAAAGAGAAGGGGAAAACAATATATGGGAAAAACTTGATAGAGTACTGGTTCAGCATGAGTTCCTTAGCACATTTCCCGATTTAGCTGCCTTTAATGGGGCTTTTTCGAGCTCAGACCACTACCCGATATCAATTTGTTTAAACTCAGGACGAAAATTTACCCCACCACCATTCAAATTTGAGAACATGTGGTTACAGAGGATGGATTTGAGGAACATTGTTAAGCAAACTTGGAGAGTTCGATGCTCTGGTTCAGCAATGTATAAACTAATCTATAAAACAAAATTTCTGAAAAATAAAATCAAAACTTGGAACAAAGAATCCTTTGGGAATATTTTCCGTCAAATCCAACAAGTTGAAAAAGATCTGATCAACCTACAATCAAAAATAATTCCCAGATCGTGGAAGGAGTGCATTATGGAGAAACAACTAATGAAGAAAAAAGAATAGTTATTGAAATTTCAAAAAGAATACTGGGGCCAAAGGCGAAATCAAAGCATATCAAGCTGATAGATTCTAACACGGCCTATTTCCACAGAGTAGCATCCGAAAGACGAAATAGGAATATAATCTGGAGTATCACCTCGAATGCAGGGACACAGATTATAGGTGACGAAAACATTAAGGAAGAAGTGAAGAACGATTTTAATAAGCGGTTTTCCAAAGAGCATATTAATACAAACTTACTTAACGAGTACCCTGAACTAATTCCGACAGCTATAACGGAAGAAGAAAATAGTCGACTCTGTCAGCAACCTAGCAATTGTGAAGTTAAGAACGTCGTCTGGTTGTTGGGAAAAAACAAATCCCCTGGTCCGGATGGTATGAAAGCTGAATTCTACAAATCTTACTGGGATATAGTTGGAAGTGACGTGACCAAAGCAGTCAAGGCATTTTTTCATTCTGGGAAACTACTCAAGCAGATCAACCACACTTTCATAACGCTATTACCTAAGTGTGACAATCCCTCTAAGACTGCAGATTATAGACCTATTAGTCTATGTTCCACAATATATAAGATCATCTCTAGAATTCTTACAGAGAGACTTAAAAGAGTGGTAGGAAAGCTTATTCATCCGTTTCAAGGGGCCTTTGTGTCTGATAGAGCGATTCAGGATAACATTCTGATTGCGCATGAGATTTTCCATTCTTTCAAAACAAGGAAAGGGACGGAGGGCTGGTTAGCAATTAAACTTGATATGGAAAAGGCATACAATAGGGTTGATTGGACGTTCACGGATGCGGTTATGAGAAAGTTCGGGTTTAATGATCAAGTCATTAAGTTGATAATGGAATGTGTAACTACAGTGTCATTCTCAGTACTCGTCAACAATGGGCCTACGCAAATGTTCAAACCTTCGCGCGGATTGAGACAAGGTGACCCTATGTCCCCATTTCTGTTCATCATTGGCGCAGAAAACCTTGCAAGGAAACTTAACTCAGAATCCAATCTCACTCACTTTGGGATTGGATTCCGGTTTGGCCACTCAGGTCCCAAAATCCCCTTCCTTGCTTTCGCGGACGATATGATTATTTTCGCTAAAGGAAGCCAAACGGCTTGTGAAAGAGTAACAAGAATCATTGATGATTACTGTAGGCTTTCTGGGCAAAAAGTGAACTACAACAAATCTGCTTTCCAAGCATCCCTAGGGATTCCGTCATCACGGATTACCACCATTGAAGGCTCTCTCAACATGGAAAGCCAACTCACTATCACAGCATGGTAAATCTGTGCTAATAAACTTAAACCTAGCAGCTAAGCCACTTTTTTCAATGCAAAGTTTCATGATGCCTGCGTCAATACACTCAACACTAGATAAGGTTAACATAACTTTTTTCTGGAATAAAGACCTACAGTACAAGCGACTAATAGGATGGGACAGGGTTTGCAGACCTAAAGCAAAAGGAGGAATGGGGCTACGAAAGTCGAAAGAAATGAATGAGGCCCTTCAAATGAAACTTATTTGGAAAATTATTGCGGAACCGGATAACGTTTGGGTAAAAATTATCAATTATAAGTATCTAAAATCCGTGTTCATTCTAAACTATGAGAAGAAGGGTAACACTTCTTGACAATGGTCACAACTAAGGAAAATCATTGAGCCATTCAAGGAGGGGTTAGCATGGTCAGTAGGGGATGGAAAAACGATTAAGTTTTGGCAGGATAAATGGGTGCCCATTAAGGATATCACTACGGCAAGCCTGGACCAGACAAATATCAATAAAAATGAAACTGTGGAGCAATATATTACAAATAGCACCTGGAACAGGACAAAGTTAGAATCAACCCTGGAATACGAAGTGGCACAACAGATTGCAGACATCCCTCTTCTAGTAAATAAGATTCGAGATAGAATGTATTGGTGGCCAGACAAGAAAGGATGGTTCATAACGTCAAGCGCATATAAATTGAGTACAAAATCCATAGACTTGACCAATGACTGGATCTGGAAACTCAATATACCACCAAAGATAAAAAACTTTATGTGGAAAGTCTACCACAATGGTCTACCAACAGCCGCACGACTCGCTAGGAGAGGAGTTGCCATCCCGCCGTACTGTGCAGTTTGCGACCATCATGAAGAAGATACTGCCCATCTGCTGTTCGAATGCAAGTTCTCGTTGCGCTGTCTAAGTATCCCCTCAATAGTAAAATAAAAAATCTGTGAAAAAATCAAAGAGTCAAGGAATATTGAATCACTAATGGCTTTCGCGGCTGGACTACTTGATGCCAAACAAAGATCACAAATGGCATTTCTTTGGTGGACTGCTTGGTCATGTCGCAATAAACTGATCTTCTAGCAACAAAAACTCCCGAATATAGAAGGATTCCTAAAAATGGTTGATTCGGCTTTAAGAGAGTGGGAGAAGGCGGGCAGATTTTCAGAAGAGAGCAAAACCATTATTAGTCATAACGGACATAGGATCATAACACACAATAGGGCAACGCAAAATAGCAAACGGAAAAAGCTACCACCGGGTAAATGGAAACTAAATTTCGATGGTTCGGCAGGAAGGAATACACAAAGTGCAGTAGGTTATATTATTTGTGACAATAGAGGTGAAGTTATGGCATTAGGAGGAAGAACAATCGGGCTACAGAAACCCCTACTGTCAGAGACACTAGCTTTGAGAGAAGGAATCCTTAAAGCCCGTGAATTAAGAATTCCCAGGCTCATCATTGAAGGCGACTCATTGATTATCATGGATCATCTGAGGTGGAAAGCAAAATGTCCATCAGAAATAGAGCTAATTATGTCAGATATTAGCTCCCTCATTTCGGGTATTTGCGAGGTTTCGTTCTCCCACGTACCTCGTAGCGGCAATGCTGTAGCGGATAAGGTTGCACACCTTGCTCTTGTTGCCACCACCACCACATTTCAAATTGATCCAGGTCTTGCAGACCTCATCCGCAAAGATGATATCGGGTAGCTCCACGCACCCGAATTCTTACCCAATCAAAAAAAAAAAAAAACAATACTCCATAATTAATTTCTATACCGCTGTATCTGTGTTCCTCTAAATAAATACACGCACAAACCGTATATTTCTGCAGGTAGGAAGATATGTAGCTATACCAAACAACCTAGCTAACTATAGATCCAAATTGGTGTTGGAATTTGTTAATTAAAACGAGGGGCAGGGGAGATGGTGGAGCTTCATGAATAGGGCTCGAAATAATCCGCGGGTATCCGCTCTACTCTTTTTACCTGTATTAATTTTGTGGGTGAAAATCCGCAAAAAAGTGGGTGACGGGTGGAGCGGGTGCGGGTGAAGCGGGTGATGGATGGATTATGGGTGAAGATTTTTCACCCATAACCCGCCCCATTAACCCACCCATTAACCCGCCCCGCACACCCGCCCCGCAAACCCGCATAAAATCCTTAAATTTACATATATAATGTGTGTGATTTTACTATTTTACCTTATTCAAGTTTAATTTCTACAAACTCTAATCCTTGATTAGTGCTTTGCCCACCAAATTTCAATTAGAATGGATATGGTCTTATTCAAGTTTAACTTCTAAAAACACTAATCCTTGATTAGTGCTTTGCCCACCAAATTTCAATTAAAATGGATATGGTCTCGGCTTGCTCTTCCACGTTATAGCAAGGGATAAACTGGATTAGTATACGATTAGTATAGAGATATATATCCTTCCACTTTCAAATTTCAATGAGCTCGTCATTTTAGAGCTTTGGCGACCAAAAATATAAATAGATAAACCAACCCCTTTGTAATTATGATTTAGAATTGGACTACTAACTATTTATGTTGATTTGATGGAGCGGGTGATGGATTAAGCGGATGAAGTTTTTTACCCGCGGGGCGGGTAAATACATAAACCCACCCCTTTATAAATATATAAACCCACCCCTTTGCCGGTGATGGATGGAGTGGGTGAAGTTTTTTACCCGCGGGGCGGGTGATGGAGTGGCTTCGTCCACCCATAACCCGCCCCATTTCCACCCCTATTCATGAAGAACCGGATCCTCGGGCAAGTTCGGAGCCATCGGATCCAATCTCAAGTGGAGTGTCAACAGACGAGGAGGAGTTAGCGGACGCCATCGGCTACGACGCGCTCAAGAGGCGCATGTAGAAGGACCGCCTCAAGATGCAGAAGCTACAAGACGAGAGGGACGAAGAGGCCGGCAGCGCCCCAAGGGAGCAGCGCTCCCGGAGGAAGACTATGCTTAGGTCTCAGGACGCCATCCTCAAGTACATGTGAAGCTGATGGAGGTCTGCAAGGCTCAGGGGTTCGCCTACGGCATCGTCCCCGAGAAGGGGAAGCCCGTCACCGGCTCCTCCGACAGCCTCCGCCAGTGGTGGAAGGAGACTGCCCGATTCGACCAGAGCGCCCCCTCTGCCATCTCCAAGTTCCACCCAACCCTCCTGGATGAGGCCGCAGCAAGGATCTCCGTAGCCTCCATCAACGCTGCCGTCTCCGTCGATGAGGAGGTGGTGTCGTCGTTCCTTCCACTGCTGCAGCACTTGTAGGACACGATTCTGGGGTCGCTGCTGTCTGCGCTGATGCAGCATTGCAACCCTCCGCAGCGGAGGTTCCTGCTCCACCGGGGGTTGGCGCCGCCTTGGTGGCCCCGTGGCGACGAGATGTGGTGGGGTGAGCAGGGCCTGGCTCTGGACCAAGGGCCGCCGCCGTACAGGAAGCCGCACGACCTGAAGAAGGCGTGGAAGGTGAGAGTCTTGGCTTCGATTGTGAAGCACATGTCCCCTAACGCGGGCTACATGGTCAGCTGGTTCGCCTCGAGTAAAAGCTTCCACGGCCGGTTGACCAAAATGAGGATCCCAAATTGCATGGGCAATAGGTCTTACATGTAAAGGGTCCTGTACCCATGACTCAAAATTTCCTTGCCAAGCTACATGAAACAGATTTCTGGAAGTTCACAGAAAAATTATTGCTAATTGCCCAAAATGAGAAGCAAAAATATTCTGATAAAGACGTTCTTCAGTAATATCCTCATGACTCTCGAAATCATGTGCGGTAGCAATGCCAAACCAAATACGACGCGTAGTGGGGTCCTGAGCTAAGCCTTGGCTAAACCTTGGAAATCTTAATGCCATAATGCCTTTCAAATCCTCCTAGCCATTATCCTACTGCAATAATTCTTGCTAAGAAGAATTCCCACGTTGTGGCAATTCCATTGCTGCAGCACTTGTAGGACACGATTCTGGGGTCGCTGCTGTCGACGCTGATGCAGCATTGCAACCCTCCGCAGCGGAGGTTCCCGCTCCACCGGGGGTTGGCGCCGCCTTGGTGGCCCCGTGGCGACGAGATGCGGTGGGGTGAGCAGGGCCTGGCTCTGGACCAAGGGCCGCCGCCGTACAGGAAGCCGCACGACCTGAAGAAGGCGTGGAAGGTGAGAGTCTTGGCTTCAATTGTGAAGCACATGTCCCCTAACGCGGGCTACATGGTCAGCTGGTTCGGCGGTCCAAGTCCTTACAGGACAAGATGACTGCCAAGGACTCCATGATCTGGTCCAAGGTGGTTAATCAGGAGGAGGCTCTATCCCAGCCCTCCCAACAGTGTCAGTGTCCCAACTGATACGTGGCTAATCCCCGCCACCGCCATCAACTGGAGGCAAGAGGAAGTGCTCATTTGATGAATCCCCGAATTACGCCGGTTCATCTAACAGCCCTCCCACGTATCAATTGAACAGACGACGACATCGAAGAAGATCATCAGGAGGGTAGTGTGATTCTTGCCCTGCCACCGCCATCAACTGGAGGCAAGAGGAAGTGCTCATTTGATGAATCCCCGAATTACGCCTTCCAGAATGTCGACTCCCCCTCCAAGGAGTACTGATGAGGGGACAGTAGCATTGGGTTACAAGAACATGAGAAAGGAGAAAGAGGCGGAGTGTAATTTTCATAGGCTGGATGACAAAGACGACCAGTACTACAATCAGACATTCTTTGATCCAGGAGAGGACGGGGCATTGTGGGGTGAGCCCGAAATGGAAGGGCCTTGCCTGGACAGCGGAATTGAAGCCGGTGTTGTAAGGGCGGTGGAAGAGAATGGGGCCTACTGGGAAAGCATGACCCAAGAGCTAGAGCTAGATGACGCAGAAGACAGGTTTTAAAAAGAGAGAAACATGGACCTCAACAACAACAGTCCACAGGGGAGAGAGGTGGAAACACAGGAAGAGAAAACTTCCCTTTGGGATATGAGGTATGAATATGAAGATGAAAATTAGATACTTGTTTAGTTTGGAACGGAACCTACTTATTTCATGCTTTCTACTTATTGTATTCCCATATATGTTGTAAAACGAATGTTGTTTTTGTACATGTTTTCATTCTGATTTGATTTCTACATCGGCGATTTTCCCTCTACTTCTAAAAAATTCAATTAAAAAAATGGCTAAAGCTAAATCAAAGAAAACCTAATTCCTCAAGTATGTACACGACTCTATGTATGTATGTTGTTTTGTGGGTATCGTTCAGTACTCGTGAAACCTACGCTGTTGAGGCAAAGACATGTCGTAGTTGTGTCTCCTGGCCATGTAAGAGTAGCCCTTTCTGAACTTGGAGCCTTTTCTTCTCACCTCCAGCTCTGCCTCTGCGCGGAAGAGAGCACAAACAGGTCTGTGATCAGAAAACGTTGATTCCTTACGGATGTAAGATAGCTGATCAATGCCTTCCCCATGCCACAATATCCTGTCACACCTGTCAAAGGGAAGGATGGGTATGGTAGGTATGGTTTAGTCTCTTTCAGCTGAATGTTGGACAAGTTAAAAAGAGCGATGGGTGAAGAAACATACCAAGCAGGAGTTCGTCTTTTCTTCTTGGATTTAGCACTGTCTCCAGTGTATGAGTCTGAGTCGCGGCAGTACTTGTATGTTGGTGCAAAAAGGATCTGCCCTTCTTTCCATCCATTAAACACTCTCCCAGCATCTCTCTCAATGATTAACTGAATGATGGGGTAACAAAAAATGCTTACTATCAACATACACTTTCGGAGCTAGTGATTCATTAGCAGAATAAAGTACTCGAGACCAACTCACCTGATCTTTCTCCAAAAGGTACTGCCAGTTATTGTCCTCCAACAAAGCCTTTGCCTCCTCATAACTCAAGGAAACTCGATAGTTCAGGTCACCAAACCAGAGTATTTGGCTGCAAATGATATAATCATAGGAGGTTTTAGCAAACAGACATGTTTAATTTTACGAGCTGAAGCTATAAAAGCCATAGGAATCTGGGATTTATTAGATAACTACAAGCATACTCATGATCGATGATCTTCTCTGGTGCTGGGCGGTTAGATTTCTTGCACATGTTGGGAAAATGCGTGCTTTTCAGAATCTCGGCAACATCAGCATTCCTCCTCATCTCGTCCCCCTCTTTCTCCCCAGAGGCCAAATGGCTGCACACAAAGCAGAAGCTTGTTTTGTGCAAAGTCATACTGACAGATATACAACCCTGCAAGAAAATACATTTTCCAAATCATCAAAAAAAACCACATATTTTCGTATCTTGTGATTCACTATGTTAAATATGCAACAAGGTAAATGAACCCACTTTGTTTCCAAGCCGTCCCATTATCCCTCTCCCCATGGTGCAAATTCTTAGATGCGCAATGTGTGGGATCAACTGATGCCGAGCCCAGACAGAGAGAAATAGCCCAACCATTTGCTTGCACGCCACAAGGCGATACTTTGCCTGTAAGGTGGAGGACAAAGGTTGGGTGGAGGAAGGAATGTCTTCTATAGACAAATAATCATCAAGGTGTGTCCTAGACCTCCACCCATCCGTGTTCGAAGAGTAAAGATAACAATTGCAGGTTTTTAAGAGGCTGCTATCGACTTTTAGGTTCCTGCTAATAACTTTCAGGCTCGGCTTCTGGAAGAACTTTGACTTGGTGATATCCTTGCATTGTTTTGATCCACATGATGAATCAGAATAAGGGTTGATCGGACATTCATGTTGTGGGCTGTTGAGTGCTTCATTTATCAAGGCAATCCACTTAGCTGCTGGTTCATTGTCCTCGATCACAAGAATATTTCCTGCATTTAAAGGAACTATTTCCTGAAACCTGAGAAAAAACGTAAAGTTTAGAGAGTGAAAGCATGAGTACTAACTCATTCGAACCTTTCTAGATAGATGGTGCATCGAACAGTCCCAATCCGAAGACATGAACCAGGAAATTCATTGTTAGTACGACTTACCCTATCACGTAGATATCTGAGGGCTTCTCCACCTGCAACAAATCTTCAAGGTTGAGACAAGTGGTAGGAGTCCTCCCGCCCACATTCCATGTTGTAACTGATATCCTGAAATTTCCAAAGATATCAAGTCCAATAGGAAACAAACAGTAACTCCTAAAAATGAGATGAGATAGATCCAAATGTAATACCGAAAACTATGAACATCTTTGGAAGGCCTCATCAATTTGTCAAAGTTTGATAGATTTAGACCTTCGATCCGCGCACTTCTTGCGTATCTTTCTGGGGATTGGTACAGGAGTTCAGAAATTAATCATCGTTTCCCAAATACTAATGGTAAATATCAAGTCTGCCATATTTTCTACACTGAATAGAACACTAATTTATCTTCCTTAGCATATGAATCTTCTTTATACTAAATGAATTATTGAGACGGAAGCAAGAAAATCAAACCGCCCCAAGGTTAGGTAATCTACCAATGAGGACTTGGGAAAAAAAATCGAGGAGCTTCTATCTATACATGAATTGAGATAATCGCCTGATTAAAAAAAATAATACAGAATTATGCCTATACCGTGAGGAGATGTGGCCAATAATCCACCTGATAAACTCTTTCTGATGACAGGCGAAATATCGGAGATGGATTGATTTTTCATCGACAGATTCTTATCCAATTCTGAACACAAATACAACACTCTTGATTGCGGCATTCAAAGAGGAATCCGAAGAATGTCTCTCAATTTTAATTTGGTGCTAACCTGATTCGTAACCCTCGTCGTCTGAGGCTGAGGTCTTCTTCTTGGAACTGAACATCTTTGGAATTATATGCTGCATTCACGGGCAACAAATTAGAGATCGCAAACAGAAACCGCAGCGAGAATGCGAAGACGAGGAACTGAACCTTCTTCTTCTTATCGGCTTTGGAGGAAGCGTCCGAGAAGACCGACTCGGATGCGGAGGTCGGAGAGCTGATGGAACATGCGGTGGGGCTGGATTTGCTGGTCAATTCGCCGGATTTGAGGTGTCCCGGCGGATTCATATTAGTGAATTCATGCATTTGCACTTAGTTTCTGTAGATTGTTCGTTGCTAATGGTGATCGATAACGGAGGGATGTGGAAATTAGCTGTTGACAATCTATGGGAAAACTGGTTTGTTTGTTTGTTTGTTGGAGATTGGAAGGAAACAAGAAAAGGGGAAAATGGGATTTCAATTTTCAAGGGCAAGTGTCTTGCTGGTGGATGATGCTGTTATTAGTGTCAGAATTTCCCGCCAAAGGATTCGCCAAGCTCTGCCCGATCATTCGGAGACATCGCCTGCCGCCACATCGGTTGCTCTCTCCTTCCTTTATCTTTATTTTTATTTTTAGTATTTAAATTTTAAATTCAAAATATATAATTAATACTAATGTAATCTCATCCTATGCACATGAATATATTGAGGGGGATTTTGCAAAATAGCCACGAAAATGGGCTTATTTTGCGAAATATCCACGTTTTGGGACATTTTTGTAAAATGTCTCCAATATAAGCCTTTTTCTCTCTCCTGATCATAATTCTCTCCCCTCCCTCCCCGGACCTCTCTCGCTCTCTCCATCTCTTCTCCTCCGGACCTCTCTCGCTCTCCCGTCCTAATTCGACTGCCTCCAACGGAAACAAATTCCGACAACGATGTTGCTGGAAGAGGCCTCGCCATTGGAGGCGCAGTTGGACGACGACGACGATGTTTCTCCAACGTCGGAGGCGGTGGCGAGCGAGCGGCGGAGCGAGGTCAGTGCATATATTTCAGAAAATTTGCGCCAATGGCGCAAATTTTCTTCGATTTTCGAAGTGTTGGAGACGATTTTGATTGAGGATGATTCCAATTTGGCTACCAAGGGAGCGGAGGAGAAAGATTCGAGCTCCGAATCAACTCCAATGGTAAACTCTTATGCGTTGATTATGATATTTATGATGTTATTATTGGAAATTGATCAATGAAGTTGTTGGATTGCTTCGATTGGGATCAGGAATTAGTGGAAGTGAGATTGAGTTGAGGTGATTTATGCTTCGAAATGAAGTTCACTTCACTGTATCATGCTCAATTTACACTCCCTACTTGTATTTTGAACTTGATCTTTGCAATATTTATGACTGATTTGGCGTTGAAAATTTGCGCCTTTGGCGCAAATTTTCTTCGATTTTTTAAGTGTTGGAGTCGATTTTGAAGTCTCAAGGTGTTTGTGTTTATGTTTCTTTGTCAAATTGTACTGTGAAGGCTTTGAAATTGAGCATACATGTGACTGATTTTGCTTCCGACTAATCGATCTTTGCTTCGATTTTGTCTGTGATTTGCCTTACTGCCTTGCTTCTGGTTTGCTTCTGACTGATTTGGCGTTGAACGCTCTTACCGCTGTTCTTGCTCTTACCACTGCAAATTTGAGTGCTGTTCTTGCTCTTACCGCTGCAAATTTCAGGACATTGCAAATGCTTTCGCTGGTGCTGGGATCACTGATGCATTTGTTGATGCCATCACCTCCAGTTTTTCAAGGCTAGAGCTTCTTGATTTGAGCGGGTATGCTTTTGATTTCTAAGATTATTTTTGTGTACACTGCAATGTTTTACCTATGGTAAATCAATATGCAATTGAATTTGATAAACAATCAACCTTACTTGGACAAGGCATGATTTCAAGCTTACCTGATTTGTTGTTGCAGTTATAATGCTGACTGGGAGGGTAAACATGAATGCCAACTTCTTTTTCAATGTCCAGCTTCTAAGATCTGTGTTTTTCTGTGCTGAAATAGGGCGGATTTGTGTTCTTTTTCAATGATGATTGTGCATTTCTGAGCAACTGTCCAGCTTTTGCATTTTCCTCCCTGTATTACTTGCTTTTTGTTTCTTATTATTTCGTTTGGTATATCTTGATTAGATTGCACATTTAAGTTCTAAAATTGCATTTTTTTTCCGTGTTAGTACTTTTTGAGTTTTTATATCGGTGTGCTTCAAATGCACAGCTCTGTGCTTCAAATGCAATTTGGGCTCAATCATGTATAATGTCTTCACTGACACATATCTTCCGATTGGGATTGAGTGCTTTTGCGGGTACTGTGCTGGTGAGATTGTGGGCAGGGAGTTCAGCATCACTTGGTACAAAGTCTAAATACTATTCATTTCTTTGTTAATTTGGTTGCTCATAGTTATTTACATATTAAGTAATTGCTGAAATTTGCTTCATTTTTTGTATTTCTGTTTAAATTCAAGTGCAGGATTTGCATGATATAATATTGACTATATCTTAAACTAGTTAATTTGGTTCTTAGAAATGTTCATTGCATTGTCCAGGTCAAAAAATCTCTTAGAGGGATTATAGTTGAAACTGGTTATAGGGGGATTCAACAAGCGACTCAAGATCAGTAGCTTATCGATCCCCTGAATCAGCTGATAAGGTGATGTAAGTTGTCTTCTACTTGTATTGTTTGTTAATGCAATTGAGTAACTACTGTGCTATTTGTCTAATACCTTACTCGATAAAGTAAAGATCAAAGCAATTGCCATTCATCATTCTTATTTTTCATGGTTATAAAACAATTCATGAGGTTGATGCTAGTTTTGTGCATTGACGTTGATGTGCATTGACGTTGATGCAGGTAAAGCAATTGCCATTCATCATTCTTGTTTTCCCTATTCTGAGAAACACTTCGCCAAATTGTCACCCACTCTCTACAAAATGGACCTGTATACTATATATGGACAATCGTGTTTTTCTCATTACATGTATTAAATTTATAACCATTTTTCAAATAGAATAATTGTTATTTTCTTATTTTAATCAGATAATTGCTGCTTCAAGCATGTTCCTTGCCAGCAAGATTGAAGATAAAATTCTTGCATTGAAGTATATTGTTGTAGTGGCCTATGAGCTTATGTACAAGTGGGATCCCTCTGCTCCAAAGAGAATCAGATAGAGGGTGAGGCTTATGCATTCGGCTTCTTTATGATTTCTACCCCTCTGTATATGGTGCAGTTTCTGATCTCTGGTTCATATACTTAGGATGTTCTGTCTAAGCAGAGACAGCTGATTCTAGACGGGGAACAACTGATATTAGTGACAATTGCTTTCGATATCAATATTGAAAATCCCTATGAACCACTTATGGCTGCTTTGAAGATGCTGAAGCTCTCAGAAAATCAAGTTGCAAGAACAGCTTGGGATTTTGTGAGCTCTGGGTAAGCTCTTTCAGTCTCTTATTGTCGCTAAAGTTTGATTTGAAAGAACTCTTCTCTTATTTTCTATGGGATGTTGACTCCTTATTAAACATGGTTTACAGGCTCCAGTCAACATTGTGCCTACAGTATAAACCACACTACCTGGTTGCTGCTTCTTTGTTTCTTGCTGCCAAGTTCAAGAATGTGAAACTTCCAATGGATAGAGAAAATGTTTGGTGGCTGAAATTCAATGTAACACCGAAACGGTTGCAAAATCTGCCTTAATTTAATTCTCAAAACTACTATGCAATAATTATATGTTGGATCTTACCTTGTTGTTTTGCCTGCTTTTCCAAGCAAGTCTTTTTGCTGGTCTTTGATTATTATTTTCCTTCTCAATACTTTCAGAGGCTATTAAGGATATGAATGAAATACTTAACCAGAGAAAAGATCACCTAATTATTGACACGATCAGAGACTAGTGAACGAGTCGTATCCATGGATAGAGAAGCAAATAGTGCAGCGGCCAAGGCTTGCTCCCTTGCAAAGGGCGGTCCAGGATGGCCTCCTTGAGGCCGGTGTCTCGCCTTTCAATGGATTTACATTTGATCACAAGTATGGTACCAAAGTTGGAGGTACCATTTTTGCGAAAGATGGACGCCATCACACTGCAGCTGAGATTCTGGCCTCCGCAGATCCTGATAACCTCAATGTCTTAATCCATGCCAAGGTTCAAAGGATTGTGTTTGACACGAGAGGTAAGTTAAGCCAGTTTGTGCAGACTTGTACAACTTTCTTAGCTATTCTTCGAATAACTAATAATGTCTGTTGTGGGAAGTACATGGTTTTCGTTATTGCAATTGGAATACTTATCAAAGGATTTATTTCTATTATTGACACAGCTGTGACACAACTCTCATAATTAGACCTTAAGATTGACATATTACATGAAAAGTTCATGAACCATACATAAGGATGCTGTATATAGAACTATAGACAAGCCTGCTTAAAAATGTCATCCCCTGCTTTGGTAAACAAAAGAGAAACAAAATTTATCATATTTTAGGGGCGCTTGTATGAAGTGAACTAGTTAGAGGTGTTTATTGTGTCTCCTTTTTGTGAATTAAGGTCAGTGCAAGAGATGAATTAACCATCATTGAGGCTTTATGTTAGACATATATGACAAGCAAAGACATCTCTATATATAAGCTGTCTAACTTTCTTGCCTAATTTTCTCATCTAAACCAATCTCAACTAATACAAAATTATGTATTTTAGCCTATGCGGGGGTCGAACCCACATCTATGTGTGTATACACATCGCTCTCCCCATTGAGCTAATAGGCTTTTAAAACTATGATAGATGCAAAAATAACATATATTAGTGGCTGCTCGAAAGCTTTGGGAACCTTGAGCCGATCTGGGGTGCTTTCGAGCTTCATTGAAAATTTTATTGCTTGATCTTCTTTCAAGAATACTGCACCAGCATGGCCAAATAAGGACTACGTACTGAGTTGAGCATGAATAGTCCCAAAGAGCAGCATTTACAGTAAGGTATAGACAACACAGACAAAAATTACCAAACGTCACAGACAAAACAACCAACCAAATAAAAAGCAGCACAACCAGAAAGACATGAAAGCTTGGGAAGTAAAGAAGATCTTCAAAAATAAATTAAACATGTAGCATGTAGCTCATCTCCACAATCCAAACAGGAACCACATCAACAAATTTGGAGCATATGCCTTGCATTGGCTTCGCATATTCACAATTAGACATACTTGCTTATTAGTTAAACAATAAATCAACACCTGCTTATTCTCAAAACTGTGAATTGTTTTATTTAGATGCTAGTATATACACAATTACACATTTACACATGCCTGCTTATTAGTTAAACAACAAATCAACACCAAAATTATTCAATCAGATGCTAGTATATACTCAATTTCGAACCATCATTGTCAAATTGCTGATCTTTTTTCTCCAATGCTTACTCTAGATGCTACTATAACAGGACATAACATACCTAAGCCACATGGCTTGTTAAGAGAATCAGCCATGACTGCTATCACACACGTACCTCCTTCCTCCGTTGCAGCTATCGATGCTTGTTGCTCAACCTGCATCTCGCATTCCTTGTGAAGTTGAGCCAGGATCATCGGATAATCTTCAATTGAAAGGAAATCGGTCGAATTCGTCTCCGGCGATTCCGTCTGTAGCAGAATCCGGACAGGCACCCCGCTGATGTCGCTCTCGCTCGGTTTGGTCCTCCACCACTCCTTCTCGGCGCTCTTCACAGCCATGGTCGTCACCGACGTCGCTCCGGGCTTCAAGATTCCGGTGGAGATCAGCAGCAGCAAGAGATCGAGGGAGAAGGCGACGATGTCGCCATAGATCTCGTCCTTGCTTTAGATGAGGAACACCTAGCAGATCTCGACTTTGCTTCAGATCGGCGCCGAATTTCGACCTATATCCGGCAGCCGCAGCAGAGAGGGAGCACGATGAGCTTTTCGCTAATCTGTGCAAGAGAGAAGCGACCGAGAGAGCAGGAGAGAGGAGAGAGATAATGTTCATCAAATTAGGTCAAATTTTATATATATAGTGGGCATTTTGCTAAATTGTCCAAAAACGTGGACATTTTGCAAAATCGTCCAAAAAAAGTGCCTTTTTTACAAATTTTTTCATATATTAATTTGATATATTTTAAAAATATACCCCTCCGTCCAATAATACTAGAGTTTTTAGAGGCGAGTTTCCGCATAATGATGTTTTCTAGCTATGAGATTGTAATGATTTATATTGATTTGTTTATTCTTGGCTCTTTAAAAGAATTTGATTGGTTAAAATATATAGTAGATGTTAAAAAACAATAAAATTTATATAAAAAAAATTAGTGCAATGATGATTTTTTTTAAAGTGAAGTGTATTATTAAAATTTGTGCAAACTTAAAAAAGCTCATGTATTATCACACGGATGTAGTATCAATTATCTATAAAAAAATATGACTATACAATATATCTGAATTACTGTGTAAAAAATAGACTAATATATCCAATGACATAGAATTAATGATTATATTTACTATATAGATTGATATTTTATTTTTACAAAATTACCACAAGATACGTACATCTTCATTGATGACCGTACTGAATAAATTTGTAATCTTTATATCGAATTCAATCCGGATTTGTTTAAGATTCATTAATCTCTCCTAAACTATCCTCGTTGCGTTTTGGATTCTGATATGGGTATCTCAACATTTTAATGTCTCTTCGTGAATTTGGTTTGAAATATGTCGATAATATTGTTTATACTAATGGGGTGTGTAGTGGTGGTTTTTCACTACAAGGGGGAGTAGTGGTTATTCATGTAGTTATGGTGGCGGTGGTGTCGTATATCATCTGATTTTTCAAGACCGTGCCAATGTATGGTTCAAGACTTCAAGTGGCTCATTAGAATAGGACTCCTCTGACAAAAAAAAAAAAAAAAAAAAAAAAGAATAGGACTCCAAATATTTTGAGACCCAATATCATCTATTATTTGTAGGGGTGGGTATAAATCTCGCAAATCCCGGTCCTGGTGGGATTTAAAAAAAAAATAGTGAATCCTGTCCCGGTCCCGTCCCGTAAGAATTATGCGGGACGGGACGCGGGACGACCCGTCTCGATCACGCAAATCCTGTCTTGTCCTGCATATATATAATAATGTATCATATATATATTGTTGTGAGCTGAATCTGTCATGTTTTACACTTAAGTTTATATCGATTTCTGCATACATTGCATTCATTTGGGCTTAGATAGTACAGAATCTATGTAGTTTATGTTTATTTGCCAAATTTTGGAATCTACACCAGTTTCTGTTTAATTCGCAGAATTCGAGGCGTTTTACAGCAATTCTACAGAAGTTCAGAAAAGCTCGGAAAACAGCTACAGAAGTCCAAGGTCAAAGCAGCAACGGAACAAATCGAATCAGTCTGAGAGTCAAGGTTACTCGATCTCGAGTAGACCTTACTCGACCTCGACGAGCATGTCCGAGCAACCTTGGTCGAGCAAGCCTGATCAAGAGAGCTGAGTCAACCCGACTTCCGGAGCCAACTCGATCTCGACAAACCCTAGTCGAGATCGACTACGCCTCAGCGCTACACCCGGAGTCGACGAGGCGAGAAGCTGCCCGAGAAGCCGAGGACGAGAAGCCGAGCGCACCCTACTCGATCTCGACAAGCCTTAGTCGAGATCGACAAGTGCCATAACACCAGTCCGAGTCCATGCCGAGGAAAAGATGCTCGACCTGGGGAGAACACCACTCTACTCGATCTCGATGAAACCTTGTCGAGATCGACGAGCCCCTGAGTCCAGATCCGAGCCAGTCGAGTAGAGCCACCCGAGGAGACCTAGTCGATGACCCACTCCTACTCGACATCGACAAGAGGTACTCGAGGTCGACAAGCACCAGGAGCCAAGACCGAGCCACATCGAGCAGAGCTAGCCGGGAAGTCCAGTCGACGATCAATCCTACTCGAGGTCGACGAGCCCTTGTCGAGGTCGAGTAGCTCAAGTTCCAGAAACACGTCGAGTTGATCAGTCCTAGTCGAATTGGAGTTGCTTGGGCGTGAAGGAAGTTGATTTGGCCGAGAGATCTATCCAAAGTTGATCAATTCTATCCATGGAAGGGAATCTATCAAGACATGAAGACTTACCTTAGTTAGATTTATCTTTTCCTTAGTTGATTTATTTCCATTAAGCAATTTATTTATCTTTTAAAGCTTTAGATATAATTTTAGATAAAGATAGGAGATTCTATCCTTGACTAGCAAGGGTTAGAAGGCTATAAATAAAGTCCTAGGGGCTGGTTTTTCATTCATTCAAAAATTTCAGAGACAATTAGTTAGTTACACATAGAGTTTAAGAGTTCTAAGGTTTTTAAGGTTTTGGCTTTCTGCGAAAGTTGATTGCCAGGATTGTAAAGGCTTTGAATTTAGTTTTAATGCAATTTAGTTCTTTTTATCAATCAATGTCTGTGATTGCGATGAGGCGTGAGTAGTCCACCCACTTCTGGGGCTGGGGTGAGCCCGACGGTGGCCATGTGAGGCGATGCGATAAAGGTCAGATCTTTTTGTGCAATTCATCTTCTATCCCTATGAGCATGATTCTTTTGTGAGAGTTGAAGGTGATCCTTGTTTGTATTATTGAAGCGAAAGTGATCTTAATGCAACTTGGATTAATTATGTGAAAAAGGGTTAGTAACAATTAGGGTTTATGCGAAAGCCTCTATATGCCTATTTGTTAATGACGAAAGTTATTTGATGGAAAGCATGATCTTTTATGCCTTTATGTGTTACTTTGCATGGTTATCGTTGTGGTGTTGAAACCCTGGCTTTGGAAGTCTTTTAGCATATTGATTTATTTCTGTCGAAATTCTGAGTTTTGTTCGAGATTCTGCAAATTTAAGTTTCTGTTTCCAGTCGACATAGAGTAGACCTTTGTCGAGATCGAGTACTGCCCTTGTCGATCTCGAGTAGGAGCTGGTCTAGGTCGAGTTGGTTTTCTTCTGTTTTCGTCGATTTTCACTTTCTGAGTTTCTGTTGTTCACAGCTGTGGTCGATCTCGAGTTGACTCTTGTCGAGATCGACAAGCCTCTGCCTTTGCTTTTAGTTTCTGCTTTGCTTTGTCTTTTCTGTTTTGCTTTGTTCTTTGCTTTTGTTTTTCTGCTTTTATTTCTGTTTCTTTTCTGTGTTTCTGTCTTTCTGCTGCTTTGCCTGTGAGAATTTACAGCTACCTGAGAACTGCTGACGTGCTTCCTCGTGGATTCGATCCTGACTTTCTCTTACTGCATTGGAGGAGTCTTGTATTTATTTGCTGGGGCCTAAGTCTGGTTTGATCTATTTTCATTATATTTCATACTCGATTCACTCCTCACATCATATATATATATAGGTAATTGTTCAAATAAAAATAGCTCTTACAATGAAAATTTCTCTTAAAGTGAAAATGTGTCTATTTTTCAAGTTTGGGTCGCAGATCCTAATAGCCCGATCTGAACTCGTCTCTCTCCTTCATCCTCCATATCCCCTCTCGCTCCGTTGAATCCCTCACCTTCCAGATCCCCTTCCGTCTTCATCCTCCAGCCTCTTATCTCAACCCCTCGCCTCCCATATCCCCTTCATCCTCTATTCTTTCTGGATCTGCACCCGAGCTCTCCTGTCGACCTCTTCTCCCCCTTCTCTCGGTACCGTCTCCTTGCCGCTCGTGACGTTGCATGACCCCTGGCGATCGGATCTAGGGATATCGATTTCAGAGTCCGACCTTCGTCCTGCGATTGGCGATTGCAAAGAGATGAAATCAATTTCAGATAAGTGAATTGCATGATCCCCAAATCAAATTCAACTCAAAGATTTAATTTCCCAGGATGCTGTTTTAGGGAAATTGATAGCTTCAGCTTCATCCAGGATCATAGTTTCCTAGGATGTTTTTTTTAGGAATATTGATAGCTTCATCTAGGTTGCTGTTTTCCAAATCGAATTCGGTAGAGACAACGAGTTGCTTTTCTGGTTTTTTTTGTTTCTCAACTGCTTTGAGGATATTCCTATCTCCGCGATCTCTGAGGATGTTTTAGATTCCGTTGTTCATTGCAAGTTATCGTTTGATTTGAGAAGTGAAAACTGCCTTTCGGTCACCATTCTGATATGGCTTTTCTAGAGCAAGGTAGACAAGTTTTGGTTCTAGGGCTTAAGCATAAAAAAAGAGAAGAAGTAGAATCAATCAACGGCACTTCATAAAGTTCGTGCCGTGCGTGGGCAAGTGCTTTTCCTTGTGTGGATCCTTTCTCGGTGGGGGAAAGGAATATATCCGGTAGGAATATAAGCCCTTATCCGGCCTGGAAAAAGCAGCGCTGCTGTCAGAATCATTCCTCACGCTGTACGGTCAGTCTATAGCGCTTCTACTCCCACAGGGTTATAAGGTTTGTAATTAGACATCATATGATTTAAGTCTGTCATCAAATCAACAGATGTTAAATTAATTTATCACATCAATAAAAAAATTTGTGATGTTTAAAACGGTTTACACAATGGTCAAGTTTTTAGACAGATGTGAAATTGTTAATTCGAAAAAAGGCATAAAAACGGGAAAGGGCGGAATTAAAACACTTAGAAATTTTTTGAAGCCCGGGCTTCCAAATTTGAGGTTACACTTAAAAAAAATTGGAGCCTTCTCTCTCTCCTCACTCCCTCTAAACACGTTCTACTCTCTCCTAACCCGAGCCCCCAAATCCCCAACTCTTTCATCGATCATCTCTCTCCAGTTCCTCCATCTTCGATCATCTCTCCCTCCAGATCCGAGCTTTCTCTCCGGCGACCGTCCTCCTCGGTTCAGTGCTCCTCCCCGCTGTCGTCTTCCTCCCTCCAGATCTGAGATCTCCTTTTGCTCGCCGGCCACCCGCACTATCTCTTCACCTCCTCCTCGCCGCCGTCTCCATCCCTCCAGATCCGAGATCTCCTCCTCCTCGCCAGCCACTGACATCATCTCTTCACATCCTTCTCACCGGCGTGTCCCTCCCTTCAGATCTGAGATCTTCTTCTACTCGCCGGCCTCCCACACCCTCTCCTCACCTCCTCCTCGACGTCGTCTTCCTCCCCCCAGATCTGAGTTCTCCTCTTCCTCGATGGACATTCACACCGTCTCTTCATCTCCTCCTCGCCGCCATCTGCCTCCCTCCTCGCCACCTCCAAAGATGCTCACCAGGTTTTCCCCTTCTCCCTTTCCGCTCTACAGGGATCAGCTAGGGTTAGATTTATTAAATGGTTTCCAATTTCTGATTTTGGATGCTAATTTTTTTGTTTTTGATTCATCTGATAGGATATGGTTTTTGATGCCGAAAAGAAGGTTGTATTGCATACTGAGATGGCCAAGATAAATGTTTTTATCAAGAGAGGTCAGTTTTTTAGTTTCACTTGTTAGTGAGCTGTGTGATTCAGAATTGCTCAGTCTGAAATTTTGATGAGTATTGCGATGAATGTGTAATGTGTGGATTTTAAATGCTTGGTGGGAGGTAATGAATAATTAAGAAGATGCATGAAACTCTGTGATATTAATCCTGCAGCTCTACATTTTCTTATTTTATGGTACTATCATTATCCTTTATGAAAGTAGGGCATTTAGGTCTAGTACCAACAGCTATGATTTTGAGATAACTAGTTATAATTATGAAATCACTACAAAAATTCTGGGTAAACAATTAAAAAAAAAACTCCCAAGAGATGATAAAATGGATCAAAAGATATTAAATTTGTAGAGACAATTTAGAAATGAATCAACCAGAAAATAAATGTACTGATGAAACTCTTTATAGTGTAAAAGAAATGTTTTGTTTTACTTCTGTAAAACTATCCATTACAGCTGCACTGCATTTAAATTCCTCCTAATGACTGCAACATGCAGGTTTCTTAGGCATTTCCCACCACAACATGGAAAGCCTGGTATATGGGAGTTGGGTTCAGATCAAGAATATAAATCTGAGAGGAATGGGAATATGGAAAATGAGGAAGGTAAGTTGCTATTGTTAAAATGAGGAAGGAAGGAATGTGCTCTCTTTTCTTTTCTTGAAGTAGAGAATGGGTCATTGAGGAGAGCATCCTTTAGTGAATGGATCTTCTGAAGCTCTGCTGCTCCTTTACTTCCTTCCATATTTCTTTTGTTTTATAGTATTCATGGTATATCTTTATACCTCTCTTTTGTATTATGATGTAACTTGTTCTATATTTTTTCCGTGCAGTAGCTTGTGATCTGCTTTTACTTCCTCAACCCCTTCGGTTAGTTTCTACATTCTTCTTACCATTCTAATTCAAGGTGGCTTACAGTTGAGTCCTTTTCCTTTCTTGAAATAGCCTCTTGCTTTCTTTCTTGCTAAGTAACTCTAAGCTGATATTTGGGTTTAAATTGGCTGTTTTTCTTTTTTCACCATGCCTACTGATTCCTGATTAGTTTATCAGAAAACGTATGGTTTTTTTAATGGAGTTGGGTTATAGATTAAACCTACTTGTAGAATGTAGTTCCACTGCTTGTCTTTGATCAGTGGTTTGTATTTTCATGGGGCAAGTTCCACATAGGGAGTCAAGCTGTGGCGATAGTAGCTGATGCAGAGGTGTGTAGAGAAGTAGGTATAATGGAGTTCAAGTGCTTCCCAAATAGAAGCATTCCCTCTCCCATATCAGCTTCTCCACTTCACTAAAAAGGCCTTTTCTTCAGCAGGTAATCAATTTTTGTCATTTCTAAGCTTACTGAGTGATTTAGGGTTAATTTGTTTACCATTTATTTTGGATTATCTTTCGTCTAATCATTTTTATTTAACCTTATGTTATTTCAAAGAGAAATGAAAAAGAAAAGAAAAATTGGCAGTAGCATAATATATGTCAATTATCAAGTAGATGAGAGAATCATGACTGGTAACATACTCTCCATGCTTCAATCTCCCTTGCTTCACTACCACCTCTCGTTATTACTTTATCCAGATTGGAAAAATTCCAGTCAAATATATTAATAGTTCTTCACACAAACATTGTTGTTGACCTTAAAATCACCTAATTCGCAAAACAAACATCGCGATCTTTAACCTCAAATAGCAATACATAAGGATTAAGAAAGAGGATAGAACAAGCTTAATTTGAGCACATTATTTTCATATTCAAAGTAAAAAGGGGGAAATAATGATAACCTTTTGTGTAGCTGGCCATCAAATCCACGAACTGGAGACACCTAACGTGTAAATCTTAGAATCATAGTATAGGTAGAAGAACAAGCCTCAATCGGAAATGAGAAGTGACTGAAAGGATCAACCGTTAAAAACCCGAATAATACATCCACTCAAAAATATAAGTTAATCATAATGTAGTTTTTATTAAACTTTTTTTTAGACCTTACATAATAAATAATTAAGCAACTGACAATAAAATGGCTTTGCAAATACATCCCTTTCCTTGAATATTTGCGGAAATGACATAACCCAAGTCTCTTAAACCCATTCTTATATATATGGAAGACATCTCAAAGAACACTTTGAATTTGCCAAAGAGACAAAGTCTAAAGTAGATATTATCAGAAAGAGAAATATGTTTTCAAATAATTATGCAGCCATTAACCCGTCTACAATTAAATGCTTTAGGTGTCTTGTACCATGAATAGATCCTATTGATAATTCTAACTGATAACACCACTTGGGAGTTTGGAAGAAACAAATAAGAAGTATATGCCAAATGATTTTTCTGTGAATATAAAAATCTTTATTACTAAAATGTCTTCCAATTTTATTGCCCCGTCCATTATCATTTATTTATGTTAATAGAGAGATATCTCAATTTTTTTTAATATGGTTGCTGGAAAATACTCTGCACGTGGTAGAGTTTTCTGATCTGTTGTCTCTTATTTACCTGGGTGATCATTGACAGAAAACTTGTGCCAAAATGAACAAAGATATGAACACGAAATAAGGGATATCAAGTGGGAAATGCGGCTGGTAATAAGACACCTAATCAGTCTCAAATCAAATTCGCCGATGAAGCACTTGATGAGCAAAAGCACAACATCAAGAAAGAGTAAAACTTGATCAATATCTGAAAAGCTCAGAAGAAGAGATTCGACATGGTATATTATCGGTATTTATTCAACATAAATTTTTGTGCATATATATTACAAATAGATCTTCGTAAAAAAATCTTTCTTGTTCCATGACGGGAGAAAGCATCAAGCCCTGTAGTGCCAGATCAGAACACACATAGGCCATAGCCCTACATAGACAAGAAAGGGTAATTCTTTTATCAGTGATTTTTTTTTAATGTTTAATCTGTGCTTGATGGTTTTCATGATTAGCTTTTTTTTAGTGTTTAATGTTTATATTAGAAGCTTTTTTTTTTGCGATTACGTACCAAAAGCTATTGCTCTTTTACGAAGTCGCTCTTGATTTTAGCCCCGGCTTCAGCGACTTTTCGCCAGGAAAATTTGCAAGGAATTTTTAGGTGTTTTGTGGTTCTTGCTGTAGTAAATGATTCTGGTAAAGCATTGCTGTATAACAGCATAAGGCCAAGTTTAGAAACCAGGTTTGAGTTGAACTTGGACCTTTTACTTTCAGTTCAATTTCACAAAACATTCAGCATCAAAAGTCCCCTGTTTGCGCAAGCTTAGGCACCTAAACCTAGACTTTGTGAGTTGTGACTACACCTTCATTGTGAGGCTTCATTTATTCTCATGGTGATATAGAATGTTTACATAATGTATATACTTGCTGAATGGATTTTTACATGGGTGCCATTGAATATGCAACATTACAAGTTTGCAAGGGACTATTTCAATGGATTTTGAGGCATGTTTAGGTTCCAACTATCAGTCACCAACTCAAGTGCCTGGGGATATTATGCATCCTACAAGTTCAGATATCTTGCTTCGAGATGGCATGTTGTCACCTACTGTAATTGCCTATATGGATCATCGCCGGTTATAGTTCTACTCCTCCTGTCAGAGATGGTTCTTATTGGTGTATGTACCTACCATTTATGTAATATCTAGACTTCAATCTTCAACACTAGACTTCTATAATGCATATTGTTTTTGCAAATGCACTGTTAGGCTATAGTTTTATTCCTGTATTGACTGGCTTTGCACCTTTGTTTAGTAATTCAATAATATTATAGTCTTAATCAATTAGCTTCAAATGCTACTTATGATACCAAATAGTTAACTTGAGTCTCCACAATGCCACTTGTGGTCCCAAATAGTTAACTTGAGTCTCCGCGTGCGGAGCACGCGGCAACCCAACTAGTCCAAATAAAGAACATCGGATTATATATGAAAATAGTAGTGCATTCATACATTTAACATCAGATTAGTTTATGGAAACAGAAGCCAGTATAATTATACACATCGGTTCATTCATTTAATTCAATTTGCAACACCAGTTTGAACATTAAAATGATAAATGAACTGATATATATTTGTCAAAGTAACTTCATTATCTACCAAATAAATTGATGTGTTATTATAGCAACAACATCATTTTATTTTGAAAAAATGATATAAATATGGGAAACGACATCTTCTGTGTATACAACCACAATAGTGCATTATTTTAGAACAATATAATATCATGAATTATATATCAGACATGATTATAAATGTGATCACTAAAAGAAAAACCGTTGTCTTTTTTGTCTTAAGACATCACTTATTTTACTAATAAAGATGTAAATGTCACTTTTTTGCTTTAGGAGAACATATTCACATGTTTTCAAATGACAAATTATGGATATTCATCAACAAGTGAACATGTCATAACCAAAATTGAGGGGTTCTAATTAAGAAAAGACATCTGTTTAAAACTGATGTGGAAAGTTTGGATCTTTTACTACACGCACAAAGAGATCGGAAATTTTTTTGAAAGACATCTGTTGACAACAGATGTCTAATTGAAGTTTTCTAGTAGTGATTGTTCAACTTGAATTTCAAAGATTTACAAGCTTAAGTCTTGATGTTATCAGGGAAATTACTAACCACAAAGCACTACAATCATGTTTTTATAATTATAAACTCTAAACCAAACCATTGTTTGACTAACAGGTAAACTTGTAATGTACCGTAGTGTAGCTTTGCATTGTTTGACTAACATATAAACCACAATTTGCTGTTTCTCATCATCTTATTTATCGATGTCTGATGTTGTTTATCATCAACTTTCTCATCAACTTTGAGGATTTGATGTTCCTTCTAATTTGCCTTTCTAAGGTGATTATTGTTCTAAAGTTTGAGTACTAAATCACAATAGGCGTTTTGAATTGCATTGCAATGGTAATTGGATGAATTTTCTGTGCAATCTTTTGAATTGCATTGTCATGGTAATCGAATAAATCACAATAGGCATTGTCATGGTAAGAGAAGAACATTACATGCCCCAAAATAGAGGTATAGTCTTCAATAAAGTCTTTCATTGTTGTTGTGTTTGCTTTCATCTTTAGTAGCTTGTCATGTGCTCTGAGCTCATGTCATTATGGGCTTCTCGATATATTTAATCTCTGAGGTCTGGCCGTGATTAAGTCATCAATGGATAATTAGATCTATATACATTCCTATTTCATGAGCTTCAAATTTTTCAGGTTGGAGTTGCACATGAACTGATTGCAGAACAAAAAGTTAGAAAGTAAATTCTTATGATAGTAAATTCTTATGGTGAGTTGGGGCAAATTTCCTAGTGAGCTTGGAAGCATCAATGAGTCACATGAGCTATGCAATGGTTGCATTCTGGAAGCCAGGATCAGCAAGGGTTTTTGTCGAGGCAATAGATTCTGGCAGTTCTATTTCCGAAACACTCAAAGAGATGGCATCAGAAGGACTAAGATCCGCGAATTATGAAGCATACAAGACAGTATGTAGGAGCGGGTTATGGGAATCAAGTTTAGCCCATGCCCTGGACAAGGAAAAAACTTTGATAAGCTCTTAGGATAAGGCAGAAGCTAATGCATCAATGAGTCCCTCATAAACCACAATTTGCTGTTTCTCATCATCTTTTTATCGATGTCTGATGTTGTTTGCTTATGGGTTGATTTTTGTGTGTGGTTGTGAAGAAATTTTATAGTGCATGCGTAATATATTTAAGTGCAACATTGGAAAAACAATGTTCATATACAAGCTTCAATAGTGCATATTTAATACAAAGAAGTGCATGGATAAAAAGAATAATTTTTTTAAGATGATAACGGAAACTAGTTATTTTTTTAACTAATATTGTATTAAACTACTCTTTGCTTGCACATCTATGTTTGAGGATGTAGCTCATCTTTACATTCCAATTTCGGAGGCAAAGTTTTATTTTTTTTTAATGAAAATTGTTATTGCAAGTAGTGTCTAATTCTAGGGAATGTTAAGACAAATCTCACCTCTCAAGATTATATATGATGCCCTTTCAGGTTGGTGGACACGGCAGAATAGATCATTCTGCAGAATACTTCCCTGCTGTAACACAACCCATCTCCTTCATTTTCCATTTTTGTAAGATTCTTTTTCTTTCTATCCTGAGAGTAAATTGCACATATTCAATTCATACTTGCAGGAAGGGTGGTATGATGACCGGACAAGATTTAATACAAGATTCTTTTTTGGGTTATGCCACGTAGTCCCATAAAAGTGGAAGAGCATAGATGCACGAAGAATGCCCAGGACACAACATGCTAGCAATTTGCCTCTTCGGGGAACTGAAGGAATGTCTGCTACCTTCATATGCTACAGGTGGATTTTAACTTGTAAGTGATCTTTGTACTTAATCTTGTAAATTATGTTGTGTAATCTTTGAGGTGCTAGAGCAATAAGTCTCTCTATGATGTTGGCTACGGCTGCAGCATGTTACTGGGTTTTACTACACTTTGTGCAACTACCTTTTTCTTCTTGTGTATATGCTCTTTGTTTCCTAAGTGAAGTCAGCTTCAATGAGTTGGCTCTGATTTTTTCTCATTTAGTTATTGGTTTTTTTCTAGTGGTTACTTGTACATGCAAAGGAAAAATGGTCGTTTGGCAACTGAATTTTCTGCCAGTTTTAAATAGGGGAGAACAAACTTTACAAAAAGGTTAGCTTGTGATAAAACATGGGAGAAACTAAACTGTAATCTGCAGCACATACCAACCATCCTTTTGGCTTCTGGTTGAAAAATGGCTGACAGAGTGACAGTACAGTACTGGGGTGTAGTAGTTTGTTGTTTCTTGCTCTTTGACCATTTTGAGATGAACTAAAATTTAGTCAATCTGAATTTTTTTAAATAACTTTTTCCAATTTTTGCTGTTAGTTGCTGTATTTTATTATTTTTTTTGTTATTTCTACTATATCCTTGTGATGAAATGATCGAAATCAGGACTTACATATTCTCGATGAATATTCTTGGATTCTCTTAATAGAATTCCTTTGGCAAGCTATCCTACTGAATGTACTGCTCACTGATTGTTCATTCTATTTGGCTTCTACTAATTGAGGTTAGATTGCACTATTGGTATCTAAAAGTGCACTAATATGTCTTATTTCTGCACTTAAAAGAGTTCAGGTTGCACAATTGGTATGTAAAATTGCATTAATATACGCAATGTGTCAGTAAAAACCTATTAGCTCAAAATAGTAGAGCATTGTGCACACGCACAAAGACGCGAATTTAAATTCCGCATAGGCTATCTATGTTTATATCTTACTATGTTTCTCATCATGAATAAGGTGCAAAAATAAAATTGTCATTTACAAATATAAGATCATAAAGTGCACAAATAAAATTATAAAAGACACAGTTAACATTATAAAGTGCAAAAATAATAATACAAAGTGCATAATTAATATTCGGCAACAAGTTCACACCTTTATGTGAAATGCTAAAAATTAATGCTCAAAAAAGCTAAAAACGAACACAAAAATGTACTCACAAAGTAGACTTTGTAATATTCGGCAAATGGTCCCTTTTTTTTTTAATAAAACCAATTACATGTCTCCTCTTAACTTGTCTATATTGGTACAACAAGTTGTCTATAATGAGAACTTTCACACACAAACAGTATAATCCCTTTCTTCTCTTAGCAGCTGTTGGAGGCGGTGTTGATGGGCTAAAGCTCCAGCTGAAATCCTTTATTTGCGGCTGCTTCCCATAGCTGCTGCTGGTGTTGTTGACACACTTGATGGATGAAGAAAGCACGTATAATGGTACAGATTTAGTTGTACATTGCGTATAACTCTTTGATGATAGGTAGCACAATTTGTCTTTAAAAAAAATAACAGCTTAAATACATAATTACATCAGTAGGAGCCAGGAAGAATATGATTTTGGAGAGTAAAATCATGTATTTTTCTCCAGAACTGAAAGAGCTGGTGTCAAATAGTTGTTTTCCTTGTCAGGCAGATGCGCCACCTACATATATACCGAGTTAGAAGGTGACACGATTAGTGTTTGTATCATCAGCTTAAGTACATACTAAGATAAAATATGTTTCTTGTCCCCTCTAAAAAGCAAACCCATCATGATTTAACCAACACATTTTTTTTTTATAAACTTAGCATTTTTGTTTGTGTTGCTATATTTTCTATTTAGAGCATCTGTATCCATGAAACCAATTCGAATAAAATGATGAAGTGCATAAATATGCAGATAAAGTGCAAGGATAAAATGATGCTGTATGAATAATAATATGAAGTGCATAAATAAGATTTTGAAATGCACAATTAAGATTATAAAGTGCACAAATAAAATAATAAAGTGCAAGAATAAAATCATGAAGTGCATGAATAAGATTATGAAGTGCACAATTAAGGGGTCATTTGGTATTGATATTAGTATATCAGATATCAGATATCAGCCTCCAATATCAGATATCGGTGTTTGGTACGAGGAGATATCAATATCAAGTGATATACTTGATATACCGGGTTAACTAGTTCCAACCCAAAGTGATATACCTCTTTTTTGGCCGGTATCACCTGATATCTTCAGCGCCCTTCTCTGTTCGCTCACCACGCTCAAGAGGCAACAACTACGCTGTCTTCTTCTTCTCTTCTCTCCTCTCATCCTCTTCTCTTTCTTTGCTTCATCCTTGGAATATACGGCTAATCCTGACAGAAATCTAGAGTTTGGGTTGTGAGATTTTTGTTTTGTAGATCTAGGGTTTGTTATGTTTGTTTCTGCGATTTTTGTTTTTGAAATTTAGGGTTTGTTGTGCTGTTGCTGCGATTTGAACATGGAATATATGGATTCATCTATGGCTTGTTGTTGGTTTGTGTGTGTACCTTGTAGTTCATTTGTGCTGAAATTGTTCTGCCAAATTTTGGTGTATGTGATTTTTTTTGTTATGCGACTCTGTTTGCATTTCTATGTACAATTTGATTTTTTTTGTTTTGAGATTTGCTTGGTTCGTTTGAGATGAATTTAATCGAAATTGATTAATATGAGCTTGAATCGATATCCTGAAATTTCTTACCAAACATCTGATATCAAGGATTAGATTTGATATCCGATATCCTGCAATATACCAAACAAGGATATCAGGATATTAGCTGATATCGATATACTGATATCGATATCGATATCTGATATCTTGATATCTAGATACTGATACCAAACGACCCCTAAGATATAACGTGCAAGAATAAAATGATGATGTGCATGAATTATATTATGAAGTGCACAATTAAGATTATAAAGTGCATAAGTAAAATGGTAAAGTGCAAGAATAAGATTATGAAGTGCACAATTAAGATTATAAAGTGCATAAATAAAATGATAAAATGCAAGAATAAGATTATGAAATGCACAATTAAGATTATAAATTGCACTTTTATCAGAAAATAATACAAACTATTAAAATTAAGCAATTTAGCCTATGTAGGAGTCGAACCCATGTCCCTGTGCATAAACACATTGCTCTACCATTGAGCTAATATGCTTTTAAAATGTAACAGAACAAGTAAAAAATGAATAGAACGTAACCCTATCACATAAGAATCGTAGTAGCTACTATAGAGACAAAGAGTAGATTAGTCTGCTAGTAAGTGGTAATTTACGCATTCATTCATACAAATAATTCTATCGATATCTCTGTTGATCAACATCCAAGGAGGATTGACTAACTAGCTAACACGTGAAACTTGGTTTCAGTTCCATCCAAGGAGGATTGGCATTTGACCATTCATTCTAACATAAATAAGTAATTTTCAAAAATATTCAATAGATGGCACTACCTTTCCTTCGTAAAATTTCATATTAAATCCAGGTGATAAGATGTTGATATTGTCAGAAGATTCAGTCTCCCCTAAACCGTCCAAATTTCCACTTGTTTCAGAAGACAGTTTTGAGATCTTTCTAGATGATTCATTCTCTCCAACATTTTATGTATACATGCAATCCATTGTCAATACAAAAAGCAAATAACTTGGTTTCATATAGAAGATTAAGAATGATGGATGCTAATTAACGAGAAATTTTTACCTTTCCATCATAACTTGGGTTTCTTTTAGGGAACTTCAGATACAACATATTCAACTAGTTTGACACCTACAAGGAGGATGCGACAATTAAACGTGTTGAACAAACAAGTATGGAAATTGTTTTAAACATCTCAGGCCCACCACATCCAAAAGCATCCAGCCTTACAAGCAATGCTAGAATTCAAGAGAGTATTGGGAGGTGTAGGATGGAATACCGAATCAATAATATCTTGGCAGTGTATGGGGCTCATGTAGTACTATACATCATGAAATGTTGCACTTAACATAGTCTGCAACCCTCTTACACCATCGAGGGTACATTTCTCAACTGCAGATTCACTTCTGAGCTTCAAGCCTTTCCTCCACTAAATCACAACAGAGCCCATGTTGTAAATAACTAAAAAACAATGATACTGTATCACAAGAACCTAAGTTAAAAATTAAAAAATAGAGAATTCTAATCCCATAAAATAAGATAGTGTAGAGAATCAAAGCCAAGCCACTTAATTCACAAGTACCAAATTGATAGTGACCAAAATAGCAGAAAAAGAATCAAACTTTTTCAGGAAAATAGCAGAAAAGTTTACAGTGGCCCAAATAAGAATCAAACTGAAAACCTGGAGAGTACCAAATAGGGTTTGTCCTCAGCAGTTTGTCTGATGATGATCTCATCAAATGGAGTTGCCAAAACTTCATTCACGAGTGCATAATGAAGCAACCTACTCACAATTGCCCTTTTTCTATCCGTCAGTTTCATATATCTTCACAAATCCGATCCAATCACAAGAAATTAAGCCCCGGGGGAACAAATTGAAACATGTCTTACAATTTCGAAGGAAAATGAAGAGATTGGGACTAAATATTCAGACCTGGTGATGGAGGAGTGTTCATGGTCGGGAAGGAGGGAGAAGGTGGATAGGTAGAGAGCAAAGCGTCCCCGAAGCTGGGGGTTTTCATGGCGCCGACTAAGAACCTCCTCGGATGGGAGAAATTGCACCAGATTTGCAGGGATGCTCGATTAATTTCAGACTGCATAGCGGATCAAAACTTCGGTTGTCTCTTCTCTGCGACCTGTTTGAACGGCTTTGACAACTCCTTCAAGAACTCAATCTCTTCTCTCCATCGCCCTTAGTTCAACCTCTCTCGTAGATCTCCTCCCATTGAAGACTGAGTTCGCTCTCTCTTCTTTGAGCATCAATGAAAGAGGGTTTGGGAGCGTTTTAGCGTTTTCCTCCGGTTTAGGACGGTTCAACGCTTCATTTTTTTTTTTAAGTCAGACCCGTGCTAGTTTATTCTTTAATCACACCATTTTCACTTTAAGCATTATTTTCACATTAAGCACCATTTTCATTTTAACCACACCATATATATATATATATATAGAATAGATATATTGTGCACACCCCTTAGGGTGTACATTGTGCACAATTGTGAGCCCTTAGATTGATTGTGATGGAAGGCTAAGATTAATTGATTTTTTAATGATTTTTTAAATAACAAAGGTAGGCCCCACATAAAAAATCCCCTTACCTTCAACAATGAGCGTGTGAGAGGCTGTATCCAATTTCTACCCTAATGAAAAAACATACAGATCCAATTTCACAAATCAAAAAGAAAGATGGTGATCGAAGAGTAGAGAGATGGATGAAAAGCCTGTCTTCGATCGACGGATTTTCGGTGGCTATGGGTTTGACAACGCCGATGGGTTCTGAAGAGGTTTTCAAGCGAAGAGGGGAGGAGGTGAAGGTCGGCGGCGGCGATTCGTGCGCGCTTGGAAGGGCAAACCGTCGGCGTCGCAATCGACGGTGGCGGCGAGATCCGATCTAGGCAATCGACGGCGGAGATTGGGCTGAAGGTGATGGTCTGATGGAGGAGTGCAAGAAGTCGATGGTGGCGGCGAGATCCGATCTCCGGCCAATTCATGCTCTGCAAATCCGGACCTGGGGGTTAGAGCTTGCCCCGTTATTGCCCCTTCGTTTGTGCGTGGTATGATGGTGGAGGAGGTGTAATCTGGGTTGGGTGGCTCCATCACCGGTGGTCGACGGCGTGAGTCCGGATCCTTCGACAATACATTGTCTTCAAAATCTGAAGAATCCCGACGAGTCACCATAGGCCGGATCCTCCGGCGAAGGCTACGCCGATCTCGTCGCCTCGATCCCCTCTGACGACTGCTGCTACGCCGTCTGTGGTTGATTCTGGGGGGAGGATGGTGCAATTGGAAGCCCAACGAGAATGCTAAGTTGAGTTAGATGCATAGAATTTTATTCTTTAATTCAACCATTATTCAGTAAATTTCTACTAATTATTCAATAGAATGTGTGTATTTTGTGACTGAGAGATGAGATTTGTTGATATTATTCGTTGAATTCTGAATAATTATTCAGCGAAATGAGTGTATTTTGTAATTCGAAATCAGATTGGGATGTGTGATGGTCGATCCATATTATTCGTTGGATTCTGGATAATTATTCAATGGAATGTGTGTATTTTATAATTCGAAATTAATGTGTGATTGAGTTCTAAGGTTTTCGATATTATTCGTTGAGTTCTACATACAAGTATTATTCGACGAATCTCTAAATATTATTCATTACAATTGCCATTTTTTTAGAGAAATTTTAGATGGTTAATTTTATGCGTTACACATACAATATTATTTGGTGTGATACAAGCATTATTCGATGAATTTCTAGTTATTATTCGTTTATAAAGGACATTTTTTTTATCGCAACACAGAAGCTATGAGATTATTCGGTGAAATATGAGGCATTACTCGTATAAATCGTAAGTATTGTTTAGGGAATTGAGTTTTTTTTTCCATCTGAATTTGATGGAAAAAAATAACATTATTCGGTATTACATAACAAATTATCCGGTGGAATTGGTGAATTTTCGTATAAACTTGATGGAAAAAAATAACATAACATTATTCGGTAGAATGTGAAATATTATTCGGTTAAATTGATAAATTTCAAAAACAAATGAAATCATGTGGTTTCACCAAAAATCACTCATATTTTTCATAAAGTATATATAAAAAAATCAGCTTTAAATAAAAGAATAAAAGAATATGGTTGCAAACTTTAAAAAAAAAAGGAATGGCAGTTTACATAAAAAAAAAAAGCAAGAAGGAAATGTTAAAAAAATTGTGTTGCAAACTTTAAAAAAAAAAGAGTGGCACCCGTTTAAAAAAAAAGAAAGAAGGAAATAATAATAAAAAAAAACACAATTTCAATCATTATGTACAAAAGATGAGATGGTGGTCACGGAGGAGGGAGTACCACATGCACACGGGCTGCCTCATAGAAGGTAAGTAATTTTTTCGGTGGGTCCTATATTTTTTAATTAAAAAAATAATAAAAACACCCAATTAATCTTAATCATCCATCAACTCTTAGTTAAAAGTCAAGATTTGTGCACAAAGTATATCTTTAGAGGTGGAACCAATCCATATATATATATATATATTCACTGTATTATAGTATATTATTTATAATATATATTAGATTACCATACACTTTGTTCAGGTCCGTGCATAAACATATTCAAGTGGAGCAACGGAACAGGGTTCCCAAATTTTTTGGGCCTAATATTACACGGAACCATGATATTTAATTATAAAAATATATTTTTCTCAAAGTTATTAAAGATGTAGCAGTGGCTCAACGACGTTTTCTGTTAGATTTCCTTCATTCAATTTGTCCCGCGTTCGATTCCCATTTGACGCCCGATTTTTTTTTGTTTTTCTAATTTATTGTATTATGTGTGTAGTATAAATTTCAGTGCGGTGGGAACTTACTTCTTTTTTTTTTATTTAGCACCTTTTTTTTTATTTAGCACCTTCTTTTCTTTTTTCTGTCCTTAATTGCTGTGGATTTTTTTTTTGTTAGAGTAACATACGAAGTATTTTAAATTCTTTAATCATTACACTGGAAGAAATTCTTTAAAATTAAAAAATATAAAAACAAAACAAAGAAAAATATATGTATATACTTTAAGAACCACTCAATCCTCTTTTATCTAAAAAGGGTTTAAAAACAGATAATGGCTATCTTATCTTAAATATTTTGATAAATTTATATATTTTTAAGAACCACTCAATCCTCTTTTAAGTAAAAAGGGTTTAAAAACAGATAATGGCTATGTTATTTTTAATATTTTGATAAATTTAATCGCGAATTTGATAAATATGGAAAGACAAATTGTTGTCCTGCGGAGGCAGACTAACGGTTATTAAACATGTGCATCACTAGTATTTTAATTTAATAGATATAATAATAAATTTATAAAATTAAAAGTATATAGTTATTTATCGATACAATCAATTATAATTTCGTACAAGGCCCTAAAAATGATCGGCACGACCCTGACTATGTTATATATATAGTATAGTGTGTGTGTGTTTAAGATTAGGTACAGTATATGTTATAGTATATTGCATATATATATATATATATATATATATATATATATATATATATATATATATATATATATATATATTATATTATAGTATGGATATATAGGAGTATTATATATAATATATACTGCATCACTGTGCATATATAAATATAGGAGAATCCGTAAAATATAAAAATATAAAAAAAATATTATATGTATTACATCTTTGAAAATCACAAAATATATATGAATGTTTTTATTTTTTATAATCTTTTTTTTTAGGGATAAGGCCCGTCCCGCGAGGGACAAGGCCCGTGTGGGTTCAAAAAAAGAGTAAATCCCGTCCCGAACCCGTCCCGCAAAAATTACGCGGGACGAACAGGATCCCCGTCCCAATTAAGCCCGATTTCATAATCCCGTTCCAACGGTTTTTGCGATCAAGTAGGATGAGGATGCCCTCGGGAGATCGGGCTTACCTAAGATGCGCGACGAGATTTCTTTCTGCCCACCATAACCTAGGACAATCTAAGTTTAAGTTGTCCGCAGGCCACCTTCCTTCCTTGGGCTACATCAAACGTCGATTCACACTAGCTGAGATGACTCCCGCTTGAAAGGGGCTCTCAAAGCTATGGAACTCGACCTAACCCGTTAGAGATTCCAATAACTGTCCCTCGACAATGAAGCTTGACTCTATTTATAGGCAACTCATCGAGTAACATGCATGACACTTGTCTCGAAAGTGGTGACATGTGTCACTTGGGGCGAGACATGTGTCAGCGATGTTGTGCTAGTAGGTTTTTCCACATTTGATCTAGTAGACCGCAAGCCAGCTTTGCATTATTTTTGCGAGGTTGTATTTATATAGCGGGAACCTATTTTATGCTGATATTTACTCATTTTTATTTATGACATCATCACAGCTCCTTGGACCTTAATTATGTCTTAACCAACTAGAGTTCGATAAAATGATGTCAACGATGAAGTCCACCTTGACAATGCCTACGTTGAGGGACTTAGTTTATATTCAATTTACAGTTTATCTCTACGAGCTTACAACTATGAGCAAGAGGCCCTACGCGGACTAGAGCTCCAACGTTGAGAGCGCTTAGTTCATACTCAATTACAGTTTGTCTCCGCGAGCTTGTAGCTACGAGCACGAGGCCTTCCACGGACTAGAGCTCCAGTGTTGAGGGGCTTAGTTTATACTCAAATAAGAGTTTGTTTCCGCGAACTTGTATCTACGAGTAGGAGGCCCTCCGGAGGACTAGAGCTCCATCATTCAGAAGTGCTTAGTTAATACACCATTAGAGTTTATCTCCATAAACATACAACTGCGAGCAGGAGGCCCTCCGCGAACTAGAGCTCCAACGTTGAAAGGGGCTTACTTTATACTTAAATAAGAGTTTGTCTCCGCGAGCTTCTAGCTACGAGTGGAGGCCCTCCGCGGACTAGAGCTCCAACGTTGAGGGCTTAGGTTATACTCAGTTAGAGTTTATCTCCGCGAGCTTACAGTTGCGAGAAGAAGGTCATCCACGGAGTAGAGCTCCAGCGTTCAGAGGGTGATAATGCATTATTTGTATAGGTAATTTAGGTCACTCTTAAGTCATTTAGGCTGCATTTAGTTAGGTTTTTATTATAAAGTAAGTTCATCGCCTTGAAAGTTGCAAAGTTCGGAATCTACGCGTTTTATTCCAATTTATGCAGATTCCTAAGAACCAAGCTGAAGGAGACAGGGGAAAGTTAAGACAAGGAGCTTAAGAAGCATAAGGAATGATCAAGGAAAAAGATGGAAGAATAAACGAGCAAGAGAAGAAGAAAAGAAGAAGAGAGGAGACAATGTAGGAGAGCGGTACCCACCGATCCTAGCAGTTTATGCCGACTGCAGTGACAAAACAAACACTCCGCAAAGCTACAATGAATCGGCGCCCGCCGCCAGCTGTTTCCAGATATTTTGCGCGGAGGCAAATCTGTTCCATTGGGCTTTTCTTCTACCTTAAGATCTCTGATTTCTACCCCTCCTATGCCTATAAATATAGCTCTCCTCAGCCACAAGAGAGACAATTCACACACCAATCACTTCTCACATTTCTTTACTTTTCCGTTTCGGTTATTTCAGTAAGCCATACTCAGCTAAACCTTAATTTTATAGTTTTACTTATATTTTATGCATCTGTTAGACACATGTGAGGGTTGTTTAAATACTATTTTATAGTTATGATTTACGCATATTTAGTTATTTATTACTCTTGTTCTTATATGTTAAGTTCTTTACTTGTCTTAATTGGCCACTAAGATAGATAATCACATGCTAAGAGATTATAGGTAAATCCTCTATTGCGTGCCTTAATCCGATATAGTAGCAAACATATCTTGATGAACTTACTGGAATTCATGAATACGAAAGAGTAATTACATATGGTTTAGTGTTATCCTTAGCGGATGCGATAGTTGGGTTGACAACCAGGTGACACGTCGAATATGAAAGAATTACATGAATTATGTGCTTATGTGATTAGGGACTTATTGCTTTACGAACCCCAAGCAAGAGTTTAGGGAATTGATAGTGATCGAATTAGGAAGCTATTCAATTATGTGCACAAACCACCACTAAGATATCCAAGCATAACCAAACAACCCGATGATTATGGAACTACCAATGTTGTGAATATAAGTGAAACTATACCCTCTTTCTTATTATTTACTTTGCAAATCATTACTTTGTTTACTTTACTTTTGCTTATCATTGCTTTCACTCTCATTATTAATTACTCTCTTGTTTAATATGTTTAACCAAAGTCGCATGCATTCTCTGTGGGATCGACAAGGGCTTATTGCTGATACTAGCTAGTTATTAGTTGAAAATATAGAATTTAGATTTGGGGTGTAGAACACACGACATTCTACACACACCAAAATCTTGACACCGTTGCCGAGGAGTGCCGAGTTTTTTATTAAGCGTATTTCATAAGTTTCTTTTGGGTGCAACTGTCTTGTCTGGTTCACACTTGTTCTGCTAATCTTTCTCCAGTGCCTTGTGATACAGGAATCGAATGAATTGTTGCCGGGTTACGAAGAGAACAATCAAGTAAAATGGTCGACAATGATGATGAACCAAAAAGAACGTTGAGAGATCTTAAGGAGCCTACACTTATATCACCGCTGCTAGCCATTAAGCTCCCGGATCTCCCAACTGGCTCAGAATTTGAATTCAAGTATGGGGTTGTTGCCTAGTTTTCAAGGAAGGAACGGAGAAGATCCCAACAAGCATCTAGTAGAATTCACTACGGTCTGCGATCGTGTAAGGCCAAATGGAATCGCGAATGACCAGATGATGCTCAGAGTATTTTCGTTCACTCTCAAAGATGTTATAAACAAATGGCTCTACTATTTTCCAATGGAAAGTATCAAGTCATGGGTAGAATTGAAAAAAGCATTTTTGAACAAGAACTTTCTAGCTACTTGACGCAACAAAGTCAAGAAGGACGACCTTGTTCTCTACCTCTATGAAGGATTATTGGATGTAGAGCGAGGAGTTATCAAGGCAACCAACGGAGGAGATATTCTGGATAAGACCCCAGCCGAGACGATGAAATTTTTTGAAGATCTTGCTAATGCCTAAAAGCATTATGGAAGACACAAGGAGTTTGAGGAATACACCATGTCAAGAATACAAGCACCATTCCTATCCAACAGATTGAGATCAGTAAGCTGACAGAATTGGTAAAAAGCTTAGCTACTCATGTTATTCAACCGCCAGTTAGACCTTGCGGAGTGTGCGGAGATCCGTCACATCCAAATGATCTCTGTCCTCAAGTTCAAGAAGGAGTCATGGAAGTCAACGCGATCAGAGACTATGTTCCTCAACCATATGGTAACAACTCCATTAACCGGAATTTCAATTCAAATCTTTATCAAGGTTTCATGAAAAGGCCAAATGCTTAAGCTTGGTACCAAGGAAGGAATCAGCTCGATGCTAGACCTCCAAACCCTATGCCAATAGCTCAACCTCAATAGGATGAAACCCTGCGACTGATTCTAGATATGTTCATAACTACAGAAAACGTCATAGGACAGATGGCACAGGAGATCAGAGAACTAAAGGCACATGCAAAAGGGAAACTACCATCACATGTGGTAGTCAATCCAAAAAAGAAGGCCGAGGAGACCCAGTGATGTGTCAAAACGTCGAGCCATCATCGTTTAAACAAAGGCGCTTTTTCTTTCAAATTTTATCCAATTTCTCCTATAAATACAAGGCATCTCCATTCAATGCTCCTCATTCAAAAATCCTTTTGAGTTTTCAGAGCATTCAAGCGATCAGTAGCATTCACAAGTTCTAATTTGGAGAAGAGGAGGTGAAGATTGAAAGTTCTTCGTCAAAATTCGAAGGCAAATCCGAAGAATAGATGAGCCCAGATCATCGGCGCCCGCCGACTACCCAGCGACGCCCGCTGATCCTATAGTAGGTTGTTTCTTTTAAGTTTTCACTCGAAGCTCGGTGAGATCATTCCTATTCTTTCAAATTCTTTTCGTTTATATATTACAATGAATATGGTCATGCCAAGCAATTTGGAAACTCATGAGTGAGTTCGTTGGATTTTGTTAGAGGCCTATGGTTACTCATCAACCAAGTTCTCTGATAATAATGCTTTACGTTACTTAGGTTTGTTCGAGAATGTGCAGAAATTATTGACGAGAGGAGGCTTGGATCAATTCATCCATATGATTGCACCTACATATCCCGACCTCACTCAGGAATTCTTAGCCACTTTGTAAGTTTTGAGACACCCAGCCCTTCAGTTCTCACTTCAGGGGAAACGCTTCAGAGTTCCACAGACGGAACTGAAACAATCTTTCAAAATCAGCACGAATTGACCTAACAAAGGAAGGAACAATATCAAAAGCTCATTATCCACTAAGACATGGAAGCTATCTACCCGGAAGGAAGCAATGACAGGATGCTGAAATCACGATAGCAGCATTACACATCCACCATTGCAGCTTTATGTGAGGGTCTTGAACAATACATTCTTCGGGCATCCAACTACTGAATTGTTCTCAATTCACGGTGGAGGCCTACTCTATTATTTAACTCCGAAGGCAACCGTGGTCCCGTTCTAGTCAGAGATCTTAATCGACAACTATTTTATAGTAGTATATGGAGACACAGATATCAAGATTGGGTTCGGAGGACTAATAACTATGTTGGACGATTGGTTGAAGGTGGATTACAAGAATACTACCCCTGTCAAAGATGGAGGCTTCCTATTGAGTTTAGACTACTTGCGCAAATAGGGCATCATGGCTCATAAATGCATATGAAAGTCAGAAGCAAGGCACATCTTGTTTCTGCCTACAACAATCCCATCAGCCATGAAAATCATAGATTTCTATTTTCCATTAGGGAAAGAGCGTGACGAGAGGATTTCTCAACCAAATAAATTTATAATCAAGACCCCGCTATAGGATAGTGGAATCAGGTTCATCCTCAGGAGAGAAGTCAATGGTTCTAGGTTTAGTTGGTTTCGGGGTTTAGGGATATCGAGAAAAGGTGGGGAGGTTGCTATCGACATCGGCTAAGAGTTGGTCGATGTCGAGGGATGGAGAGGGAATGGTGGTTTGTGTCTAGTAAATTCTGTGCAAAATAAAAATAATTTGAACAAAACAAATAAAGATGCAAACTTTCAAGGTTAGGGATCATCGCAACAATAACAAAACACACAAAAGATAAGATAAAATAGTTATGTAATCACATCAAAGGAGCAAGCTTTCTCCTTTTTCAACAATTAGATTCAACTCTCACATGTAACCCTAATTGTATCTACCAACTTTTATGTTTATAATCCAAGTTGTTAACATGAACCTCTTCTCTTTCGATAAGGGAACAAACATATAAAAGATAGTGGATGATCAAAACATAAAGAATATCAAAACTTATCTCAAGCGCGCATGGCTATCGTAGGGCTCACCCTGACCCTATAAGAGGGGATTTAGAAATAAAGTATGAAAATAAACATTTTTAAATTAAAACTAAAACTTACAAAATCTTCAATCTTCACTCTAGGCTCTCCTCCTAACTACCTGCACCCGAAGACGACTAGGCTTGAATGAATGAAAAACCAGCCCCTAGGGCTTTATATAGGGCTCAATCCTTGCTAGCCAAGGAGAGCAATCTATCTATCTCTTATCTATATCTATCTTCAGATAAAATTCTAGATAAAAGGAAATAAATCTAAATAGGTAAAGTAGATCTCTTCATGTGCAAGCTTCCTCCTCCTCGAATTAGGACCCGAAATCCACGTTGGCCTGCTCTGTAGACTCACTCGATATCGAGTCTTGGAACTCGATATCGAGTGGGACTCACTCACTCAACATCGAGTTCTCATGTAGATTTCAAGTGGGAATCACTCGATATCGAGTCTTGGAACTCGATATCGACTGCCTTTTTCTATTCCTGGTGGTCTTTAATGACTCGACATCGAGTCAACGGGTCGATTTCTGGTGAGGCTCCACTCGATATCGAGTGGTGGATTCGATATCGAATCATCTTGGTCGATTTCTAGTCTTGTGACTCCACTCGATTTCTGGTCATCTGGATCGATTTCTAGTCCTCTTCGGTCAATATTGAATGAATCAGTCGAAATTGAGTGACTCGGTCGAAAATGAGTGACTTGACAACTTATTTCCTTTTCTCCGAATTGCTCCGAAAATGTTTCGATTTCTGCGAAATTAAACAAGAACTTGTGTAGACCTCCATATATTATAAATAAACATAAAATACACAAATCCTGTACGTTTCTAACCCAGAAATATAAAATATGGACAGAAATCGAAATATATGTAACCGAAAAACATGGAAAATTGAGCGCACATCAACACCCTATGCTTAAGCTCGCTTGTCCTCAAGCAATACTTTAAATGGTCAGGGGAAGAAAACAAACTCTCAACATATAGATTTATTCTTATATAACCCTGCAATCAATTACCATCCTCGAAAAGGTACTAATGCCACAAACACCGCACACAAAAAGAGGGTTATGTAAAAAAAACATTCATACACAACATAGCATTTGATAATCAAGAGGACTTTTATGCGCATGGTGAAGAAAGGGTAAAAGGAATAGTGGTGGGCTATATTTGGGCATTGTGGTGCTAAATCCTTGCTTTCTTGCTTTAATGCACTTTCCCCCTTGATAATATCCACATCATTCATCCTCTCATAATTCACTCTTTGCTTTTTTCACTTATATGTTTTTACCTCTCTAATCTCAACACTGCCTTCTTGTGAGTCGCAAACATGGGTGTCATGAATGGCCCCGGATACTTAGTGCTTCTGACTCCTCACCTTGGTGTCCCATCTCGCCGAACTAACATCTCAACGATTAGGGTCGATCTACCTTTATCTCCTGAGATGACCGGATTTTCTTTCTCTCATTAAGTTTTCCGTAATATGAATCATTCTCCTCCCAAACTCCAAAATAATAGTACAACACAACAACCATATAATAATCTCCATAATATGGCATCAATTTCTCAACATACTCCCCGGATGGGTAATAAGGTAAAGAAATAGGCAATATTTAGATCATGTGGAACAAAAAATGAAATAAGGCTTAATATGGCTTGTGATGCATAAGCATAGGTATGGCTAGGATATGTAAGAATGTATGGAAAATAAAGTCCTCCGTCCTCTTATCATGCATATGTCAAAAGCAAATTCAAAATTTACCTACTTCAAAAAAAATTTGATGAGGCAATTTCATGCTATATCTCTAATGAATTCAATTTTGCATCGTTGAGTTCAATAAAAGCTTCCATGACACTATTTCAAAATTTTTGATGAGGGTGATATAAATAAACTTTGGATAAAAACATGATGCACAAATATGAATAGTCATATCCAAAGGCACCATGTAACGAGCAATAAGGAAAATAATCATAAATATAATGAAAGTAAGCATTTCCCCCACCCCATACTTAAAGATTGCAGTGTTCTCACTGTATAAAAACAAGAGTAAAGGAAGAAACTAACTAGACATGTGCAGAAGATCTCGAAAATAGGTGGTGTAGATGGCTGTAGGATTAGTCGATATCGAGTGAAACAGTCGATATCGACTAAGTTCACTGATTTCCGGTGTTTCGAGCTTCAGGGTGATCAGACCGTGACCACAAGCTCTACTTCACTCGATATGTTGGGTCGATGTCAAGTCTATGGCTCGATATCGAGTCCCCTTCGCAGCTCTTTTGCACAGGCCTGCTTGCAAACCCAGTAGACGTCGACTGGACTAGTCGACGTAGAGCAGGCTTCCAGTTCTCCGAATTACCTAAAGTCATCAAAGGGAAAGAAAACCTTGCATGAAGTAAAGAAAATAAAAGAAAAACAAATTTATGGAAAACAATATATATAGCGGGTTGCCTCTCGTAAGCGCTAGGATTTAAGTCGCTAGCTCAACGTACTTCCCTTTAAGCATTAGTCTGGCTCATCTTTTTCCGGAAGTATAGGTGGATCTGGTGGTTCCTCCAGTGGTGGGAAGCGTGGGATCTCATCCGGGGGCATCGTGTGAAGAAGCTTAAACCTCCCCGAGTGAACGCCCTATGACTTCACTCATTCATCTTCCTGGGCCTCAGCTGGCATGCGTAAAGGAAGATATAAGGAAAATTCACATACCTCATAATCGTATATCTTCCGCTTCATAGTTTGATTTGGTTGCGCATCTCCACCACAGCAGAAAGGTGGAGTGGGAAGAGATACTTTCACCTTATCATGCAGAGCTTTGTGCCACTTTTCAAGGACCCCATACTTGAACACGAACATCGGTTGCTCAAAATCATCAAAGGGTAGCCTTCACCTTGTAAGTTAAAAGCGACCTTAAAACACCATGGGCAACGACGTCCAACTTCTTCCTTTTTAGCTCTTCTTCTACTTGGGATCCTTCAAATGGTTCTTCCAATATAGATAGCAAAGTTGGAATTGAGATCGTGGAAGGACATACCTGGGTTTATGTAGTGTGATCAATATCGACTAAAGATAGATCGACATCGACTGGCGTTGTAGCTCTTAGGTACCATGGGAGTGCCCATTGCTCGTAGCAATCTTTTTCTTCCTCATCACTTTCCATAGATGCAATTTCCTCATAAGAAGGAGGGTCTAATCCTTTAGCACGATAGGAAGCCTCAAGCCTTCGGACTAAGTTTTTCAACCGAGCATTTTCCCTCAATAGTGCCTCCTCCTGTGCGATCCTATTTCTCCGTCTCAATTCTTCAATTTTCCATCCTTCCCATTTTAAATAATTGTATGTGCCTTGCATCTTTTTACCTAAGCTTTGAAAATACAATCAAGAACGCACAAATTAGTAGTAAAAGCTCAGCACTAAGTTGGTACCGATGAGGCAGGTAGTGGTAGGGTATGTGATAGGTAGGATAAGAAAAAGGGACAGGCTACTCGCAAACCCTAAACCCAATTAAACCAGGCGCGATTGATATCTCATCGGCAACGGCGCCAATTTGATGAGAGAGTTTCTCAACCAAATAAATATTTTATCAAGACTCTACTATAAGATAGTGGAGTTAGGTTCGTCCTAATGGGAGAAGTCAACGGTTTTAGGTTTAGTTGGTTTCGGGGTTCAGGAATAGCGGGAAGAGGTGTAAGTTTGCGCTCGACGTCAGCCAAGAGTTGGTCGATGTCGAGGGATGGAGAGGGGATGGTGGTCGGTTAGGGTAAAATCTGTGCAGAATGTAAATAAAGTAATATAGTTGAAAACTTCCAAGGTTAGGGATCACCACAACAAAAACGTTTGTATAAATCATGAATCACAGAAAAGAGCATGTTTTACATCAAAGAATCAACTTTCGCTAATTCCAACAAATTAGGTAAATCAACTCTGAAAAATAAACCTAATTGTTTCTACCTTTTCTTAATTAGGATTAATAAACTTGCGAATAAAAAACCCTAATTACTATCCAAGTTTGCAACATGAATTTCTTGAATTGTCATCAAAGGGTTAAGCATAGAGGTAGATGATGATAGAAACATACAAAATTATGAATTAATCGATTAAGAACACATGCCTATCATTGGGCTCACCCCAACCCTAGAAGAGGGAAACTAGAAACAAAACATAATAAGGTCAACTAACTTTAAATTAAAACTAAAGCTTACAAAACCTTCAATCTTCACTCTTCTCCTAACTACTTGCGTCCGAAGACGACTTGGCTTGAATGAATGAAAAACCAGGCCCTAGGACTTTCTTTATAGGAACCAATCCTTGCTACCCAAGGAGAGCAATCTATCTATCATCTATCTAAAGATAAAAGATATAAATTGGAAATTTATCTAAATAGGTAAAGTAGATAAATCATTTACGGTAATTAATTGTCCAACCCATAAGGATAGAAAATAGACAAAATGGCTAAAATATCTTCTCTTCATGCGCAAGTAAACTTCTCCTCGAACTAGGACTCCAATCCGTGTCAGCTCGCTTCTGTAGGCTCACTCGTTATCGACTAACTCAGTTGATATCGAGTCAACTTGGTCGATTTTGGGTGGTCACTCACCCAACGTCAGGTTCTCATGTAGATTTCGAGTGGGACTCACTCGATATCGAGTCATGGAACTCGATATCGACTGCCTTGTTCGATTCCTGGTGGTCTTCAGTGACTCGACATCGAGTCAACGGGTCGATTTTTGGTGAGGCTCCACTCGATATCGAGTGGGGGACTCGATATCGAGTCATCTTGGTCGATTTCTAGTCTTGTGACTCCACTCCATTTCTGGTCATCTGGATCGATTTCTAGTCCTGTTCAGTCAATATTGAGTGACTCAGTCGAAATTGAGTGACTTGATAGCTTATTTCCTTTTCTCCGAATTGCTCTGAAAATGTTTTGATTTTTGCGAAATTAAAAAAGAACTTGTATAATCCTCCATAATTCGCAAATAAACATAAACTACACAAATCTCATGCTTTTCCAACTTAGAAATATAAAATATGGACAGAAATCGAAATAGATGTAAGCGAAAAACATGGCAAATTGAGCGCACATCAGAGAGCCGACCTCGTCCATCATAACCACCAATGTATGGTCTTCACAGTAGCCATGAAGAGGTCAGTACACTCAATATATCAACAAGGCTCTCACAGATGGAACAGAAGGTCCAGACATTCGAAATCCTTAGTGAAGAATTATATCTGGGGATCGTCACACTAAAGGAGGAAAACCAAATCCTACAAGCAAGCCACAACACACTTGTAACAGCTACAAAATTTGGAATGATGGATTTGCGTGATTAGATGAAGAAGTTCAGAGTGCCATAGACGCACTCGCCTCTAGACATATAACCTGGTTAGTTACCCACATTCTCCTTGAGTCTTTTAATTCTCTTTATTTTTTATTTTTATTTTTATTTTTCTTTTATTGTTTTCATTTATTGACGACAATGAAAAGTTTAGTGTGAGGGAGAAGGGTTTATCTTAGAGTCTAGTTTTTGCATTTTAAAGCATATTTAAAAATTTTGGATGCATTTCAAGTTTATTTTCAGCACATTATGCATTAGAAAATCAAAAGAAAAAAAAAAAGAAAAAATGTCAAAAGTACCAAAAATATCATGCATATGTACATTCAAGTTAGGTCATTATTTAAATAACCATTTACCTTAGTCCTTGAAATATTTTTATAAAATTATGGTCATTTAAATTCCGTAACTAGTTTGGATTGAATAAACCTTAAAAAAATGGTTTTTAAGTGAAACATATTAAGTAGACATAATTGAGCATGTACGATCTAAGTTCCTATGCATGATTGAAATCCAACAAAAACTTGTCCTAGTGATAATTTTTGGTCTTATAAGGGTTACATATATTCCTTTTGATTTTGATTGTGTGATTTACTCTTCTTATACATTAACTTCTGAGTATTGGCATAGTTATTTATTATTGAGAGCCATTATAATACATGTTAATCACTTATAAGTTTCATATGATTGAGGTAGCCTTTTAACCATATTTATCCATATCCGTCTTATATTATACCTTTTCTTGAAGCCAATTTGAGCCTTTAGCATATTTCTTTTGATAGCTCCACAAAATATACTACTCCCTTCGTTTCAAAATAAAAGTCGCTTGACTTTTTGCACATTTTTTAAGAAGTTAAAAACTCTATAAAGTATTATTTTTTTAATCAAACTTTTTTTTTATAAATTGATGCTTATTAGTAATAATTATTAATTTATAGAAAAAAATTGATTAAAAAATTAATATTTTATCGAGTTTTTACCTCCTTAAAAAACGTAAAAAAAGTCAAGCGACTTTTATTTTGAAACAGAGAGAGTATATCCCTAGGCGATAATGAGCCTAGCCCTCTGGGAATTGGGATTAGAGTTGGTGATGGATTTGTCATTTGGAGAAAGGAAGAAGCTAGTAGCTTATGCGTTAATGTCAATTGCTTTTAGAAAAGATTTAATGTTATATGCTTTATTTCCTCACATTTTGTACTTCATAATGGCTCTAAACGAAAAAGGAAAAAAAGAAGAAGAAAGAAAAAGAAATCGAAAAAATCGTATCATGTGCATATGTAGCGAGGAGCATAGCCAAAATAAAGTAACCTTCTTGCCAATAAAGAGTCTTACTCATTTTTATATTTGTGAGAGTTGGATAAATTGCATCATATGGAAGCTTGTGATATTTTTTTAGTTTGTTTGGTTTATGTTAGAATTACATAGAAGTCTTAGTTCCTGCAATTAAAAGCACCACATAGCCAAATATACCCCTTTCCTTTATTTTCTTACCAAGCCCCATTACAACCCCGCCGAATGGAGTCTTCTTTGAAGTCTTCCATTGAGCGAAAGTCTTCATGATGTTGCTTATTTGTTTTGAAGTATTGGGTGGACATAATGTTATATAAATATCAATGCTTAAGATAGTTTTTGTGTAAAGAATTGAGTTGAAAGTTGTTCCGAAAGCCTAAAATATGAGAGTGAAAACACGTGTTTCCTATGAGGTTGGATGGATAAGGCATGTGAGCTGCTTGATCACACATGTATATGATGGGATGTTTGCCTACTTTATCATTGTTTGCACTTGTTTAAGATTTTGCTTTTAAAGAGGTTAATTCATGAAGGATCATGTTTGTGGGATACAATGATTATGTTTTGAATTGATGTTGCTCGAGGACTAGCAAAAGTTAAGTGGGATTTGATAATGCATGATTTGTATAGGTAATTTAGGCCATTCTTAGGTCATTTAGGCTGTATTTAGTTAGGTTTTTATCATAAAGTACGTTCATTGCCTACAAAGTTACAAATTCGGAATATACGCGTTTTATGCCTATTTATGCAGATTCCTAACGACCAAGCAGAAGAAGACAGAGGAAAGCTATGACAGGGAGCTTAAGTAGCATAAGAAAGGATCAAGGAAGAAGACGGAAGAAGAAACGAGCAAGACAAGAAGAAAAGAAGAAGAGATGAGATACTACAGGTGAGTAGCGCCCGCCGATCCTAGTGGCGGCCGCTGGCTGCAGGAACCAAATAAACACTCCACGGAGCTACAGTGGATCGGCGCCCGTCGATCACCCATTCACGCCGCCGACAGCGGTTTCCAGAGATTTTGCGCGTGGGAAAATATGGTCAATTGGGCTTTTCTTCTACCTTAAGATTTCTGATTTCTACCCCTCCTATGCCTATAAATAAAGATCTCCTCATCCACAAGAGAGACAAAATGTACACACCAATTACTTCTCACATTTCTCTACTTTTTCGTTTTCTTTATTTCAGTAAGTCATGCTCGGCTAAACCTTTTATAGTTTTGCTTATATTTTATGCATTGGTTAGAGACATGTGAGGGTTGTTTAAATACTATTTATAGTTACGGTTTATGCATATTTGGTTATTTATTACTCTTGTTCTTATATGTTGAGTTGTTTACTTGTCTTAATTGGCCACTAAGATAGATAATCAACATGCTAAGAGATTATAGCTAACTCCGCTATTGCAGACCTTAATTCAATATAATAGCTAACATATCTTTATGAACAGGTTGAAAGTCATGAATATGAAAGAGTAATTAGATATGGTTTAGTGTTATTCTTAGTGGATGCGATAGTTGGGTTGACAGCCAGGTAACACGTCGAATAGGCAAGAATTACATGAATTATATGCTTATGTGATTAGGGACTTATTGCTTCTCGAACCTCATGCAAGATTTTAGGGAATTGATAGTGATCGAATCAGGAAGCTATTCAATTTTGTTCCCAAACGGACATTAAGATATCCATGCATAACCACACAACCCGATGATAATGGAACTACCAATGTTGCAAATATAAGTGAAACTATATCCTCTTTCTTATTATTTACTTTGAAATCATTACTTCGTTTACTTTATTTCTCCTCATTATTACTTTCACTCTTATGACAAAGTGCTCGCTTGCTTAATACGTTTGATCAAAGTCGCATGCACTCTTTGTGGGATCGACATGTACTTGCTGCTGATACTAGTTATTTGTTGAAAGTATATAATTCAGATTTTGGGTGCAGAACACATAACATTCTGCACGCACTAGAGGAGCTTAATTTATACTTAATTAAGAGTTTGTCTCCGCGAGCTTGTAGCTACGGGCAGGAAGCTCTCCGCGGATTAGAGCTCCAACGTTGATAGTGGCTTACTTTATACTCAAATAAGAGTTTGTCTCTGCGAGCTTGTAGCTACGAGTAGGAGGCCCTTTGCGGACTTGAGCTCCAGCGTTCCGAGGAGCTTAGTTTTCACTCAAATAAGAGTATCTCCACGAGCTTGTATCTACGAGAAGGAGTCCCTCCGTGGAATAGAGCTCTAGCATTGAGAGGGTCTTGATTTATACTCAAATAAGACTTTAGCTTTGCGAGCTTCCAACTGCGAGCAGGACGCCCTCCGGGGACTAAAGCTCTAGCACTGAGGGGCTTAGTTTATACTCAACTAGAGTTTGTCTCTGCGAGCTTGTAGTTACGAGCAGGGTGCCCTCCGCAGACTAGAGCTCCAGCGTTGAGGGTCTTAGTTTATACTCAGTTAGAGTTTATCTCCGCGAGCTTACAGTTGAGATAAGGATGCCCTCCGCACACTAGAGCTCCAACATTGAGTGAGGCTTAGTTTATACTCAAATAAGAGATTGCCTCCGTGAGCTAGCAAGAGGCCCTTCGAGGACTATAGATCCAATGTTGAGAGGGATTAGTTTATATTCAAATATGAGTTTGTCTCCCCGACTTGTAGCTACGAGCAGGAGGCCCTCCGCGGACTAGAGTTAATAGCTGCAATCAAGGAAGCCCTCCGCGAGCAATAGCTCAAGTGTCGAGGGACTTAGTTTATACACAATTAGAGTTGTCTCTACGAGCTTATCACTACAAGTAGGTGGTCCTCCACGGACTAGAGCTCCAGTGTTGAGGGGCTTAGTTTATACTCAGTTAGAGTTTATCTCCATGAGCTTACAATTGTGAGAAGAAGGCTCTCCGCGGACTAGAGCTCCTGTGTTGAGAGGGGGTTAGTTTATACTAAAATAAGAGTGTGTCTCTGCGATCTTGTATATACGAATAGGAAGCCCTCTGCGGAATATAGCTCTAGTGTTGGGGGGCTCAGTTTATACTCAATTAGAGTTTATCTCCGTGAGCTTACAGTAATTAGTAGGATGCCCTATGCGGACTAGAGATCCATCATTGAGAAGGGCTTAGTTTATACTCAAAAAAGAGTCTGCCTCCACGAGCTTGTAGCTACGGGAAGGAGGCCCTCTTAGAGCTTCAATGTTGAGAGGGGCTTAATTTATATTCAAATATAAGTTTGTCTCTGCGAGCTTGTAACTACGAGCCAGAGGCCCTCCGTAGACTTATGCTCCAACATTGAGAGGGGCTTAGTTTATACTCAAATAAGAATTTCTCTCACCGATCTTGTAGCTATATGAAGAAGACCCTCGGCGGACAAGATCTCCAACGTTGAGAGAAGCTTAGTGTATACTCAAATAAGAGTTTATCTCCGCGAGCTTGAAGCTGCGAGCTGGAGGCCCTCCGCGGACTAGAGCTCCAACGTTGAGGGGCTTAGTTTATACTCAAATAGATTTTGTCTCCTCGAGCTTGTAGCTACAAGCTTGAGGCTCTCCGCGGACTAGTGCTCCAGCTTTGAGAGGGGCTTAGTTTATACTCGAAAATAAGTTTCTTTGAGAGCTAATATCGGCAATCAAGGAGGCCCTCCTCGAGTAATAGTTGTCGTGACGAGGGGATTAGTTTTTACTTAATTAGAGTTTGTGTCTGCGAGTTTGTAGCTATGAGCGGAAGACCCTATGCAGACTAGAGCTCCGGTGTTGAGGGGCTTAGTTTATATTCAGTTAGAGTTTATCCCCGCGATCTTAAAGTTGCGAGCAAAATGCCCTCCACAGACTAGAGCTCCAGTGTTGAGAGGGGCTCAGTTTATACTCAAATAAGAGTTTTTCTCCGTGAGCTTGTACCTATGAACAGGAGGCCCTCAATGGACTAGAGCTCCCGCGATAAGGGGCTTAGTTTATACTCAAGTAGAGTTTGTCTGCATGAGCTGTAGCTACGAGTAGTAGGCCCTCCGCAGATAGAGCTATGGCGTTGAGAGGGGTTTAGTTTATCTCTGCAAGCTTATAGCTACGAGTAGGAGGCCCTCCGCGGATTAGAGCTCCACTTCTGCCTTCTAGTTCTTTTCCTTTATATAACAAGTATAAATCGTTAAATAAGATCATGAACGTGTTAGCTTGCATGCCACCTTATCTAGAAAGAAATCCCACTAATTCCCCTCAAATTAATTGATATCTCAAACAAGTGAGAAATTCAACAAATTCAATTCGATCAATGTAAATAGACAGATACTCTACTCCAATCTTAAATTACTTCTCAGTGTGAGCAGATCTACATGGACGACGCTAAAGACAAAACCCGATTTCAGAATCCTGTTCCAACAGTTTCTGGGATCAGGTGGCCCACGAACAACTGAAACTCGGATCGATCTAGGTTATGGTTTGTTGTGAGCCTAATTTGCCATGTTTTATACTATCATTTATATCGATTTCTGCACGCATTTCATACATTTGGGTTAGAATAATACAGAATCTGTGTAGTTTACACTTATTTTCAATATATGGAGGTCTACACAAGTTTTGGTTATATTTCGCAGAAATCGGACGCACTTTGGAGCTTAAAGGAAACTCATGGAGAAGCTAAGAATGGTGCAGCTGGAGAAAAGACCATATTTCACCATTCTTCGTTCTGAATCAAGCTTTGATGTCTTCATGAGAGTTGTAGCCCTCAGAAAGAGCTTTCCAACGCATGGTCATCTGCGTCAATCCGACGAACGAGGACTCGGCAAAGTGCGTTTCAAGAACAGAGCAGAAAGCTGAGAGAACTCTACTCGAGATCGACTAGCATCTACTCGATCTCGACGAGGCTGGTCGAGCACACCTGGTCGAGCAGAGCTGATCGAAGACACCGAGTCAGAGACAACCCGACTCCCAGAACTCTACTCGAGATCGACTAGCTCTAGTCGAGATAGACCACACTTCGGAGCCATGTCCGGAGTCGACGAGCTGTGGCAAGCCGAGAAGCCGAGGACGAAGACGCAGACCACCTCTACTCGATCTCGAGGAGGCTTGGTCGAGATCGACGATGCCCAGGAGCCCAGATCCGAGCCTGTCGAGCAAATCTACCCGACCAAGCCAGCCAGACGACGAAGCCTACTCGATACAGAGTAGGGCTACTCGAGATCGACTCGACCTCCGAGCCATGTCCGAGCCTTGTCGAGCACCAGTCACTCGAGACAGACGAGGCCTACTCGAGACAGACGAGGCCTACTCGATACAGAGGAGGGCTACTCGAGATTGACAAGACCCTGGTCGAGATCGAGTAGACTTCCAGAAGACGCGTTACTCGGTTTTGACGAATCCTACTCGGTATAGGGTTGCTTGGGCTGGAAGATTGCCGATTCTATCCAAAATCATCAAGATACATCATGAAGGAGAAGATTTATCCATTGAAGACATTTTAGATATAATTCCTTATTTTAGATTTAATTCCTTTATTGTTTTTATTTATCTTTAAAGCCTTTTAGATATAATTTTAGATATAGATAGATATTTCTTTCCTAGAATAGCTAGGTAATGAAGCCTATAAATAAAGCCCATGGGGCTCAGTTTTATTCATTCAATTTCAGAGCAAGACAAGGAGTTCCACAGAGACAGTTTAGGAGTTCGAAGGTTTTAGGGTTTTGGCGTTCAACGAGAGTTGGATCGCCGGGATTGTAAAGTCTTTGAATTTAGTTTAATGCAAGTTATTTCCTTTCAATCAATGATGTCTGAGTTTGCGATGAAGCGCGAGTAGTCAACCCACTTCTAGGGTTGGGGCGAGCCCGACGATAGCCATGCATATTTGAGGTAAAGATCCGACCTTTATCATGTTTTGAGCATTTTCCTACTTGTTGATGTGTTTATTGCCCATCTAATGGAGATCCATGCTAACAACTTGGATTATAAACATAAAATCGGTAGAGACAATTAGGGTTTCTTGAGAGAGTTGTCTAATTGTTGGAAAAGGCGAAAGCTTAATCCTTTAATGTGATTCACATGATTATCTGTTTGGTTCTACCTTATGCATGCTTGGTTATTGTCGTTGCAAACCCCAATCTTGGAAGTCCTTTTACATTCAGTTTAGTTCGAACCCAAAGCAATTGTTTTTACTTTCTTTTATTTCGTTTTTACTCCCTGCCCTCGTCGATCTCGACCAACCCTTGGTCGACCTCGACCACTGATCCTCGACCTAGAGTCGCCGTAGCTTAAGTGTGTAGGAACTCGACGAAGCCCAACTCGACATCGACGAACCTTACTCGATATCGAGTACCAACTGGTCGATATCGACTAGACCTGAGTCGAGCTGCTGTGTTCGACTAGTCCGATCTTCTGTCGACTACCCTAGTCGAGATCGAGGACCCTGTTGTCGACTTCTGTCCGTGAGATTACTCCGCTGCCTAGGATCCGCTGACACGCTTCCTCGTGGATCGATCCTGACTTCCCGCTGCTACATCAGGAGGAGGTCTTGTAATTATTTGCGTGGGCAGAATCTGGTTTGATTTATTTTGTTATATTTCATACTCGATTTCCTCCTATCGTCAAATTGGCGCCGTTGGCGGGGAAGCTATCATTCGCGCCTTAGGTAGTTGAATCTCACATCTACTTTGAGTTACTTTGCAAGTGTATACGCCGTTCTAGTCAACCACCTGAGTTTGACACCTTAGATGATCCGGAACGCGTCCTACACATCCATTCTAAACTGAAAAGAGCCATGGCGGTCGCAGAAACACCAGAACAGCTGATACAGAGGCTAAGGACGGAACTAGCCGCCAAGGATGTTACTATCGCCGCTGAGAGAGCAGCAAGGGAACAAGAAGCTGAGCGTGCGAGGCAGGCAGAAGCTAAGCTTGTGTTGCGTAGATGGGAACATTACGCTAAATCGCCCAAATCAACAATGACAAGTTGGTTCGACAATGTCCCCTTCTATGAGCCAGTCGACAGCGACTACCTGGACTCGACATATACACATTCTGGAGGAACTGATCCAGAAACACTAGCCAAAATCGACTGTACCACAGAAATCCAGGTAGGTCCTTCCTCTATTTCGATTTCGCTATCTATCTTTGAAGAATCTTTGGAAGGATCCCAAGAAGAAGAAGAGCCACCAACGCAAAATCCGGACGTCCTTGCCCATGGTGCTTCAAGGTCGCTTTTACCCTATAAGGTGAAAGCCATTCCTGACAATTTTGAGCAATCGATGTTTGTGTTCAAGTATGGGGTCCTAGCAAAGTGGCATGAAGCTCCGCATGATGAGGTGGAAATATCTCTTCCCACTCCCCCGTTTTGCTGTGGTGGAGACGAGCAAACAAATCAACCAATGAAGCGGAAGAGGTATGATGATGAGGTATGCAAATTTCCTTTATATATTCCTTTATGCATGCCAGCTGGAGCCCAGGAAGATGTATGGGTGAAGCCATGGAGCATTCACTCGGGGAGGTTTAAGCTTCTTCACACGATGCCTCCGGATGACATCCAACGCTTCCCACCACCGGAGGAACCACCAGACCTACCTATACCTCCGGACAAAGATGAGCCAGGCTAATGCACAAACAGAGAAGTCGGCCTAGCGACTCTAAAATCTAGAGCATGTATATAAACTTTATGAATTTTTGGGACTTTTGAACTTTTTAGTTTTTGGTTTTTGTTTTTGTTTTTGGTTTTATGTCTTTTAGAATACTTCATGTGGATAGTCTTGTTTTTGTGTGCAATCTAACACTTTTAGGTCGGCAAAGCATATAAAGATCGCGAAAGGTGGAAAGAAGAAGTCCCTGAAAAACAGTCAGAATCGACGAAGGCCAAGTCGACGACGACGAGGAGGAGCAGCCCAGACGAAGCTACTCGAGATCGATTAGACATACTCGACCTCGACAAGCCAACGAACACTCCTCGACTTCAGAATCCACTAGACGCAGACGAGCCTCCTCGAGATCGAGTACACCGTACTCGAGATCGACGAGCAACCTACTCGACATGCCCAGTTTCACCTTCCTCGATGCATTATCCTGTGAGTTCCTTCCTTTACTCTTGTTTTTATTTGATTTTATACAGTGAGGACACTGTAAATTTTAAAGTATGGGGTGGGGGAAGGGCTTACCTTGTGCATATTTGATTTATTTGATCATATTTGACATATATGTGCATTATTTCTTTGAATTGCTCCACATGATCTAAATATTGCCCATTCTTTACCTTATTTCCTATCCGGGGATTATGTTGAGAATGATGTTACATTATGGAGATGTTATATGGTGTTTGTGATGTGTTGTTGTTATTATAATGGAGTTTGGCGGAATTGTTTGAAATATATGGAAAATTTAATGAGTGAAAGAAAATCCGATCAAAGATCGACCCTGCTCGCTGAGATAATAGTTTGGCGAGATGGGACACCAGGTGAGGAGTCCGACGCACTAAGTATCCGGGGCCATTCATGACACCCATGTTTGCGACTCGCGAGAAGGCAGTGCTGAGGTTAGAGAGGTAAAAGCATTATTATTGAGAAAAAGCATTATGAAAGGTGATGGATCGTATGAGAAAGAATGCGGTATGAAACTCAGTTTGGAAATACTCCATTTCCCCGGATCATTAGCACCACATTGCCAAAAATTGCCCACCTTTAGCCTTTTACCAATCTACTCCTTATTTGAGCTTAAATTAAAGTCCTCTTGATTATCGATGCTTTGTCACATGAATTGTTTTTGCATAACCCTCCTTTTGTGAGTAGATGTTGCTTTTATATATTTGCACATGCATGAATTTGTGACACTAGTACCTTTTCGAGGATGGTAATTGACTGCAGGGATATATGAGAATGAATCTGATATGTTGAGAGTTTTGATTTCTTCCCCTGTATGACAATTAAAAGTATTGCTTGAGGACAAGCAAGCTTAAGTATGGGGTGTTTGTTGTGAGCCTAATTTGCCATGTTTTATACTATCATTTATATCGATTTCTGCACGCATTTCATACATTTGGGTTAGAATAATACAGAATCTGTGTAGTTTACACTTATTTTCAATATATGGAGGTCTACACAAGTTTTGGTTATATTTCGCAGAAATCGGACGCACTTTGGAGCTTAAAGGAAACTCATGGAGAAGCTAAGAATGGTGCAGCTGGAGAAAAGGCCATATTTCACCATTCTTCGTTCTGAATCAAGCTTTGATGTCTTCATGAGAGTTGTAGCCCTCGGAAAGAGCTTTCCAACGCATGGTCATATGCGTCAATCCGACGAACGAGGACTCGGGAAAGTGCGTTTCAAGAACAGAGCAGAAAGCTGAGAGAACTCTACTCGAGATCGACTAGCATCTACTCGATCTCGACGAGGCTGGTCGAGCACACCTGGTCGAGCAGAGCTGATCGAAGACACCGAGTCAGAGACAACCCGACTACCAGAACTCTACTCGAGATCGACTAGCTCTAGTCGAGATCGACCACACTTCGGAGCCATGTCCGGAGTCGACGAGCTGTGGCAAGCCGAGAAGCCGAGGACGAAGACGCAGACCACCTCTACTCGATCTCGAGGAGGCTTGGTCGAGATCGACGACGCCCAGGAGCCCAGATCCGAGCCTGTCGAGCAAATCTACCCGACCAAGCCAGCCAGACGACGAAGCCTACTCGATACAGAGTAGGGCTACTCGAGATCGACTAGACCTCCGAGCCATGTCCGAGCCTTGTCGAGCACCAGTCACTCGAGACAGACGAGGCCTACTCGAGACAGACGAGGCCTACTCGAGACAGACGAGGCCTACTCGATACAGAGGAGGGCTACTCGAGATCGACAAGACCCTGTTCGAGATCGAGTAGACTTCCAGAAGACGCGTTACTCGGTTTTGACGAATCCTACTCGGTATAGGGTTGCTTGGGCTGGAAGATTGCCGATTCTATCCAAAATCATCAAGATACATCATGAAGGAGAAGATTTATCCATTGAAGACATTTTAGATATAATTCCTTATTTTAGATTTAATTCCTTTATTGTTTTTATTTATCTTTAAAGCCTTTTAGATATAATTTTAGATATAGATAGATATTTCTTTCCTAGAATAGCTAGGGAATGAAGCCTATAAATAAAGCCCATGGGGCTCAGTTTTATTCATTCAATTTCAGAGCAAGACAAGGAGTTCCACAGAGACAGTTTAGGAGTTCGAAGGTTTTAGGGTTTTGGCGTTCAACGAGAGTTGGATCGCCGGGATTGTAAAGTCTTTGAATTTAGTTTAATGCAAGTTATTTCCTTTCAATCAATGATGTCTGAGTTTGCGATGAAGCGCGAGTAGTCAACCCACTTCTAGGGTTGGGGCGAGCCCGACGATAGCCATGCATATTTGAGGTAAAGATCCGACCTTTATCATGTTTTGAGCAATTTCCTACTTGTTGATGTGTTTATTTCCCATCTAATGGAGATCCATGCTAACAACTTGGATTATAAACATAAAATCGGTAGAGACAATTAGGGTTTCTTGAGAGAGTTGTCTAATTGTTGGAAAAGGCAAAAGCTTAATCCTTTAATGTGATTCACATGATTATCTGTTTGGTTCTACCTTATGCATGCTTGGTTATTGTCGTTGCAAACCCCAATCTTGGAAGTCCTTTTACATTCAGTTTAGTTCGAACCCAAAGCAATTGTTTTTACTTTCTTTTATTTCGTTTTTACTCCCTGCCCTCGTCGATCTCGACCAACCCCTGGTCGACCTCGACCACTGATCCTCGACCTAGAGTCGCCGTAGCTTAAGTGTGCAGGAACTCGACGAAGCCCAACTCGACATCGACGAACCTTACTCGATATCGAGTACCACCTGGTCGATATCGACTAGACCTGAGCCGAGCTGCTGTGTTCGACTAGTCCGATCTTCTGTCGACTACCCTAGTCGAGATCGAGGACCCTGTTGTCGACTTCTGTCCGTGAGATTACTCCGCTGCCTAGGATCCGCTGACACGCTTCCTCGTGGATCGATCCTGACTTCCCGCTGCTACATCAGGAGGAGGTCTTGTAATTATTTGCGTGGGCAGAATCTGGTTTGATTTATTTTTTTATATTTCATACTCGATTTCCTCCTATCGTCATGGTGCACGGATATAAATCTCATCGCGCATCTATGGTAAGCTATAACTCCCGAGGTCATCCACTTCCTTCTTGATCTCAGCAACCGTTGGCACATGATTCTTAAATCGGGTTTCGTCAAATGTTGCTTAACATAAGCATTTTTATACTAATTTTTATTAAAAAGATGAATTAATAAGCAATTACAACCACTTCCGTCAAAATTTAATTTTGGCCCTGTTTGGGGGTAAAATTTCGTGTTTGATTAAAAGTTATCTTATAAGCTCATGAAATTATTTTTTTGTGAAGGCTTTCGTGTGATGCTTTATATAGCAAACAAACAAGTGAAGAGTGTGCAAAATGTGTTACAAACTAAATAACATCATTTGAACGCACTACAAGCTCATAAACTAAAGTATTTAAATTTAATATGATAGTTGAGCATACAACAAAAAAAATAAAAAATAAAAAATAATCGAGTTGCCGAGAGCGCAAATCCCGTCAATTAGGTGGCGAATTGCTCGAAGTTCAACACTAGCTCAGCTATCCGATCGAATTCGCAAATTGAAAATAAGGTTGAATTAATTAGTGGGTTTTAAATATAAAAAAATCCACAGGGCTCGTTTAAATTGAGGAGCAGCCCAAATCATCCTACAAAAATGGCCCAAACTAGCCATGGTTGGCAGATTTTTTTAAGGATGAAAAAAAAATCAACAAAATAAGATAAATAAATAGCTAAACAAGAAAAGCTATTGATATCTTTAAAAAAGGAGAAGATCTGCAACTAAGAGATAAAAGATAGAAACTCAGTTATACGAATTAGAAAAAAAAAGGCAAGAAAAGTAGGGTTTTCAATATCTGTTTTCCTTATAAAAAGGGGTAGCAGGTTGAGGCTAAAAAAAAAAGAAGGCAACGGCTGCAGAAATAAAAAAAACAAAGAGCACGCAGAGAAAAAGGCTGCAGAGAAAAAAAACAAACAAAGGCAACAAGCAGCAAAGAAGAAGAGGCAGCAAATAGGTAGGCTTCTCTCCGCGTTGGGTTCTTAATGATTCCCGAAAACATGCCCTTTCGCTTCTGGCCTGGGCTTCGGAGTCATCAAATCTCCCTCAAATCAAATCGAAGGACCGCCGCAATAGACTCTCGAAACCCTCCTCTTGCAAACCTTGCGAGCTTTTGCTTGTGGCTTGGGTTTCGGAGTCGTCAAATTGCCCCAAAACAAGTCGAGGTGCTGTCAAAATCGATTCTCGAAACCCTGCCCTTGCAAACCTTGCGAGCTTTCGCTTGTGGCTTGGGTTTCAGAATCATCAAATAGCCCTAAAAGAGGGTGAAACGCTGCTGGATTTTTCCTAAACTAGCCAACTAATTCATGCTGGGCGAAATGCTGCTGGGTTTAACTAGGTGACTAATTCATGCTGGGTTTTCCCTAAACTTTCAAGCAAACAAATTGCAAACGGCCAACAGGAAGCAAATTCAGTTTAACACAACACAAAACACAAAGTCCTCAAGGCAAAAATTTTCTAAGGAAATCAGGGGTTTACCCTAAACAAGGATGAATCTTAATCAAAGTTCCTGCAGAGACACAAAGTCTCATTCCAATGCTAAGTCTACGAGTTTCAAACAAGCCAAAAGAAAAAAAAACACTCTACTGCCCAGAAAGAACACTTCTATCTTTCAACTCAAATTGAAGGCACCAAATTATACCCAAAGAACCTAGACTCAATCAACAAACTGCTAGAAGATGAGGTTAACTAATCCGGTGCAATTTAAGTGTGCTAAATCAAAAAGGGATTTTCACTAAAATTTTATAACAAACACAGCAGCACAGATTGAGCAAACAGGAGATCAAATAAAATTCAGTAGGAGGCAAGCAGATACAAATTGGAGAACCATACATCTAAAAAAGAAAGGGAAAAAATCAATCAAGAAAAAGAGACCACAAAAGACTGTAATGGCAAGATCATGCCTGATTTTGCTTCATATCTTCATCCTAATCGAAATCAGCCTATCCCTTCTAAACAGCTCGATCCAACGAAAACAAAGAAAGGGAGGAGAACCGATGTACCAGATTGGCAAGACCAAGTTGCAGTGCCGCTTCGGAGGACTCGAATGGGTCCTTGTGGTGCTGATATCTCTTCCAATAGGCTTGAACGGGATTCCTCCCTCTTCTCGAGCCCTATTCCTCTTATTCCCCTTGTCGATCGATCCTAATTTGAAAAGCCCCAAACTGCACAAATTAAAACCCCCCAAAAATCATTAATTTTGAAGAATCAATCGATTCAAAAATTGATGAACCAATTATAGGTAGATGCGAGAGGGGATTCAACCTTTGTAACCTAAATTATCCAAATCCTAAATCAAACATCAAATTGGGATTGAGAATCCTCGAGCAAGAGCCCTAGAACATACCGGCCTAGACGCATAATGTCTTAGGTTTGAAGTAACGAGAGGCACCTTGCACTGCACTCTTCCATTTAGGTTGCCCATGGTAAAAAATCAAGGGCATCCGGCCAGAAAATCGTTGACGGACGAGCACCAGAGAGAAGAGAAGCAAGCAATTGTGGTTTCGTGACTCTCGTTCTCAAAAAAAAAAGAAATGGAAAGGAGATGTTGAATTTGCCCAGAAAGAAAAATGACGTCTTTGTTTTCTAAAAAAAAACCATGGGTTGAAGTAATAAAAAAGGGGGACAGACTCTCTTATAATAAAATTGGAAATAAGTTGGGTTCAGCCCATGGAAAGAAAAAAACAAACCAAAACTTGCTTGTATATATATATTTTTTGGAAGCGGAAATAATTTGGCAATAAGAAGACCTTATATGCCAAGAGCATCCCAACGGATGAAATCAATAAGCGTAGGATCGTCCGGTGTCCTTGGGCCAGAGAAGGCATGTGATAGGTACAAAATTCGATCAGCAACCCGGTTAGCCTCTCTAAAGACGTGACGAATCAATACAGATTGAAAAAAACCAAGGGAGACTAAACTGTCTGAGACAATCATTTCGGAGTCACCCGGAGGTTTTCCACAACCCTTAAGGCTGTTTATAATGGCGAGGTTATCACCTTCAATTATTAGGTTAGGTATGTTGAGTTGTCTAGCCGCATTGATACCATTCCAGATGCCAAGACATTCCGCCCCAGCAACGGAAGCAATTGATGCAGGACTAGCACCATAGTAGATTGGTTCCCCAGTGTGGTTTCTAATTATATATCCAAATGAGCCCCCCAAATTAGGGGAAAAGGCATCGTCGAAGTTTAGTTTAAGAGTTCATGTTTCTGGTGCATGCCATTTAGTCTTGTTTCTTGCCTTTTTAGCTGTAGGTCGAGAGATCTTGTTCCTGTTATTTGGGTCTTGGTCATCAGTGGTGTCATTAATATATTTAGTGGTGTTCCATAAATAGATTTGGTCTCTAAAAAAAGAGATTATGCTTTGTATGTTTGGGGTTGTGTTATCAAAGAGGGATATGCTGCGGGAGTACCAAATGCCCCACCAACCAAATGCGAGTTTTGCAAACTGTTGGGAGCCCATTTTCCCTTTTATGTTGTTTATGATATTTTTTAGTTCAGTTCCTTAAGCAAATCAATTGTTTAAGGTTATGATCAGTCTGGGGTCTAGGTTTGCTAATACTGCTCTAGAGATTGGGCAATCCCAAAGTAAGTGATGTAGATCCTCGTAATTGGAATCGCAATGAGGGCATGTTGTAGGAATTCCCAAACCTCGAGAAGCTAATCTAACTGACGTGGGTAACCCATTTTTTGTGATTTTCCATAATATCGTTTTGACTTTTGAGGGAATATCTAAACATCCAGACCCTTCTCATATCTGATTGTTGAAGTCTTTTGGAGTAGTTGATCATTTGGATAGCTGAGCTTGTGCTAATACATCCGTTTCTGCCTCATTTCCAGTACAACCAACCATGTGTATATTCTTGGGGATTGAGGAAGTAAGAATTAGATCCAGTATATCCTTGTCCAAAATGTTTTGAAATGTGCCAATTAGTTTTTCTGAATTCCGGGTTTTATTTTGTGATATAAATTGATCTACCGTAGTACTAGTGTCAACTAATGTCATGTCATTTATCGTGCATATAAGAGGTGACGTGCCGATCCAGTGGTCAGACCAGAATTTGATATTCTTGCCACTCCCGATTGACCAGCGAATTCCATTCTTAAAGAGTGGAATTAGTTTGGTTAATTGGGTCCACTTCCACAAAGCGTTACCCTTCCTGTGATATTGAAGTATGTTATGATTTTCAGGTATTTTTCTGTGACTAAGGTAACCCAAGGGTTATGAGGTTCGGCTAAAATTTTCCATAATAGTTTTAATTGTAACGCTTTATTCATGTCTTCAAAGTTTCGGAGACCTAGTCCACCATTAGACTTTTCTTTGCAGACCTCAAACCAGTTGATGAGAGGCTTGTGGTTAGGACCCTTGTTCCTTAAAAAGTTGCGGTTGATTCTATCCAATTCCGAATGGATTTGTCTTGGTAGAAGAAAGCATTGCATGAGGTGCAGAATCTTGGCCAATAACGTAGTTTTAATTAATGTGCAACGCCCAGCTTGAGATAAACAATTAGCTTTTCATTTGGAGAGATGGGATGTGGTAACTTTTAGAAGATCAAAGAATCTATCCTTTGTTGCCCTTCCACAAATGATGGGGTACCCAAGATAAGGGCCCCAATTGCTTCTATAGTTGATCTCTAGCTCATTATGGAGTAAGGTTTTTTGGTTTAATGTTATGTTATCTGTTGTTTGAAAATGTGATTTATGTCTGTTAACCTTTTGTCCTGATAGTGCACAAAATTCACAGAATACCTTGTTGATCTGGTCACATGCAGTTTTGGTTGCTGATGCGAAGATGACAATGTCATCAGCAAAAGAAAGAAACGGGATTCTAGTACAATTTCGTGTTAAAGTGATTCCTAGCTTAGTGACTACGTGGAGCCGTAGATTTCTAGTAAAGTCCCCAGGCTAGGACTTCTGATAGTTGGAGAAACAAATAAGGTGAAAGAGGGTCCCCTTGTCTAAGTCCCCTCTGAGGTGTAAAGAGATCCGTGGGTTCATTGTTTACTAGGACCGAATAGGAAACAGTGGTTATGCATTCCCTAATCCATCCAAAAAAACGCGGTGAGAAACCAAAACTATCTATTACAGAGAGTAGGAATTCCCAGTCAACAAGATCAAATGCCTTTTCCATGTCAAGTTTGACGGCCATCCATCCAGAATTACCTTTTTTTTAGAGAAGGAGTGACAGACTTCGTTTGCAATTAAGATGTTGTCCTGTATGGCCCTTCCAGCCGTGAAAGCGCTCTGTAATGGATTAATGATTTTGGGTAGGATTTTTCTTAGTCTTGAAGCCATGACTTTGGAGATTATCTTGTATGTTGTGAAGCAGAGACTAATGGGCCTATAGTGCGAAGCTGTTGTAGGGTTGTCACATTTTGGGATTAATGCTATAAAGGTGTGGTTTATTTGTTTTAAAATTCTGCCACTAAGGAAGAAACCTTTAACAGCCTTAGTGACACAAGGTCCTACCATATGCTAATATTTTTTAAAGAACCCTGCAAGAAAACCGTCAGGGCAAGGGGATTTATCATTTGCTAAACTAAATATAGCTTTCTTGATTTCTACGTTCATTATTTGCTTTGTGAGCCACTCATTGTCCTCATCATTAATTTCTCTATTTATTTTAGTAAGTAGGTTGCTCGGGATTTGGTGTCGTTGTATGTGTTGGTATCTTTTTATGAAGTCTTGTTGTACTACTTCTCTGATTTCTTTATCTGTCGTGACAGATATACCTGCTATCGTTTGCAGTGATTTTATTATGTTTCTGTTTTGTCTTCCTGTCGCTATTCTATGGAAGTACTTAGTATTAGCATCAATTAATTTTATGTGATTTCTTTTCGCTCGTTGTCCCCAGTAAGTGTTTTGATATTTTAGTAAGGATGCATTTTAACAGTTAACCTTTTGATTTTTCCTCAGTTTTGTGATCATAACTATTACAAATTTGTATTTGGAGGTTCTAGAGTTCGTTTTCCACATTTGAGATTTGCCGAAATATGTTGCCAAATCTTAACATACTCCATATCTTGATCTTTCTTTTTACTTCCATTAGTTTCCTAGTTAGTTTTTATAAATGTGATCCTGGGTTATCAACTCGCCAGGCGTTCTTGACTATATTTTCAAATTTCGGTCTCGTGGTCCATGCCAGTTCAAACTTGAAAGGTTGTAGCTTGGGTTTTTGCTTAATCATTAGATCAAAAGTAATTTGAGCATGATCCGATCTAATGAAAGCATGGTTTTTTGTAGGTAAGTTGGGGAATTGCTGTAGCAGAGTATGGCTTATTAGTGTTCTATCTAGTTTTTCATGTATGTTATCTCGTCCATGAGATCGCTTTCCCCAGGTGTACTTATTTCCTATTGTCGGAGAGTGATAGCAAGCATTTAGTTTAGTTATGATGCATATCATACATGGTTTAAGTACAATTTGCATATTTGCTCTTTATGTTGGTGGAGTCGGAATCTACACACTTTTATTGATTATTTCAGGTAACTGTGGATTCGAGGATGAGATATGGGTTGATAAATCATTATATGAGAATGTCTAGTTGATCAAAAAAGCTTAAATGAAGATGTCAAGAGGTCCTGAGAAGAAGAAGCGAACCTAAACGAAGAACAAGTCTGCAGAAGTTTTCGCCAAACATGCTGAACTTGTTTTGCACTTTCTGGAGGCCTCGGTTGTCCGATTGACTATTATGACCATGCGTTGGAAAGCTCTTTCAGAGAGCTACAACTTTCTTGTTGACATCGAGAGCTGATTTAGTGTAGATTTTTCGGAAAAGACCATTGCAGCGGGCGCAGCACAAATGCCGCGGCCGCAGCACATCAATTTGTCGCGGCCGCCGCATTTGCCGCGGCCGCCGCGTTTCATTTGATAAAAACCCTAGTTTTTCTAGTTTTGCTAGTTTGTTTGGTGGCCGACTTAGACTTATTAAAAGGCCGATTTATGTTATTTTTCAGTAACTTCTATTCTATTCTACGTTCTATGAGTGAATTGGAGAGAGAGTGATGTTCGCCATGGGCGGCTAAACTCTCTTCGTTCTACTTGCAATTTGAAGCTTTATTTGGATTGATTGTGAGTTTCTGAATCTTGTTCCTTATTTCCTATATTGAATGCTTCAACTTCTTTGTGCTTTATTGTTTACTGTTTTGTTCTATCTTGTCTGGCCAACTAGTTAGATCAATGCAATTGCTAGGGTTTTGTAAATTCCTGATTGCGAACCTTAACCCAAGTAGCAAAGTTATCCCTTTAGGGCTGATTGAACTAATGTGATGGGTAAGAAGTTGGATGTGTTGTTAAATCCCTTTTTAGGGACTGCAAATACCTTGGTTAATCTCTAAATTTAAAGCTATCAATTGGGTTAAATCCTTCTTTAGGGACTGTTCGATTGTTAAGGGTTTCTAGGACTGATTGGACTAGTAACTTTATTAGGTCGGGACAAGGGCATTCATAGGAAGAGTAAAAGGACAAAAGGAAGTTACAATATCAATTCAACCAAATAAAGTGGATAGTTGTAGGTAGAGCGATCTTCTCTAAATTGTTTTGCATCAACTTGTTTATAGTTTAGTTTGTTTTCTTTCTTATTTCAATCACCCAAAACCCCCTTTTCTACTAATTGGTAAATACACATTGCGGAGAAATACTCGATTCTCTGTGGGATCGACCTCTTACTTACTTGCTATACTAGTTTGTAGGTTTGAGTTTTATTTTGATACGATTTACGCGACTAAAAACCGTGCATCAGATAGTCCACCAAGTTATGTGTGGTGATAAACTCAGAGAGTCAGCGAAATTTATGCGAATTAGGAGGGACCCCCCCCCCCCCCCCAATTTGTCAGAGGGTTCCAAAATTTCGTTTAGATCTCCCATGATGATCAGATGGCCGGAGAGCCCCAAAATAGAGACCGACAGGGCATTCCAGAAGCTATCCTTATCGTTTTCATGGTGTAGGGCGAAATCACAAATGTAATTGTGATTTCTAATGAAAGAGTATGATTGGTGTAGTTTGCCTGTATTGTTCTACTATCAAAGTTTATTATTTGAAATGATTCGTTGCTAAATTGCAATGCCTTCCAGAGAAGGCAAATCCAACCTGATAGACCAATGCTAAATTGCGATGTATGTTGCCGAATCCTGATTTCTTCCAACAATTTTCTGGTGGTGGGTTTTGTAACTTGGTTTCTCCAAGTGCTAAAATTTTGATGTGTTCGGTTCTACATGTTGATTCAATATGTGTCCATATATGTTTCCTACTTGGCCACGTACGTTCCAATAACTAAATTTCATTGAGAACTAATCTTTTGTTTTGGGATAGAAGCATGTATTCAACTTTGGGAAAACCAAAGTTGATTTTGATTATCTTAGCTAACACCTGTTGTTGTATGCGGTTGATGAAAATTTTTTGTTTGGTTTTAATCTGTTGGTTTCTTAGCAAGACATATATTATCATGCATATCAGTTGAATTTCCCAAGTACCTTGTAGAGGATGATGAATTATAATTACAGCAGAGAGGCAAAACAAGAGGCAGCAAGCAATCATGAGAGACCACACATAGTGCAATATGTGTGTTGAAACAAACAAAACATTGATAAGGGTTTATACAGTCATGTGCATACATATGGCTCGAAAAGGAGTTCAAACTGTTACAAGTGTTATCATTTTCCAGGTCTATAGAATGCTTCACATTAAATCTGGTAACCCACAACATGGGATCCAAGAGAGGACGATACTCAGTTAACAAATGTAGTGGATTTCTGATCCTGCAACAAAGATTGCAGTTTAGGTTTAGTGACTTGATCTGTTGTAGGTAATCATGCATCGTAGAGAAAGATTCAAGTTGTTGTGTGTAGTCGGAGTATCTGCCAGAGCTGAGAGTGCAGGGGAAGGAGGGGAGGCTTTGATGCAAATTCCCAGCACCAGAGCGGTAAAAGTGGATGAGATAGGGAACGAAGTTCCTAATTAAACAACGTATGTTATAAATGTAACAAGTATTATAGTGAAGTAGAATTGTTTCTTCTAATATCATTTGCAATTTGGGATTAAGCAGTTTAACAAAGCCAGGAAAATCAAGGTATCTAGTCCAATTACGTGTTTTATGTATTATATTGAAGGTAGGGCTTACATGGCCACTAGAAAACCTTAAACCAATAGTGGTTCTCAAGAAAGAAAGAAGCCAGGCTGGCTTACAGGTTCTTGAGTGTGTGTTCCAAGCTACTCCCTGTATCACAAGTAGAATGTTCATGTGCAAAAGAGGAAATTCCTCTCAAGAAAAGTTAGCATTATAGTGGTATGCTGTTTGCTCCAAATGACTACTAGATGAGCAAGTAAGGGATGCAGATGATAACCAAGATAGCATGATTTGGAGAAATTTTTTGAAAATATAGTAAGCCACCCAACTCATGATGACCACCTTGTTAGCTTGCGATCTCTGTTTTAGTTTTCCCAATGTAAGGTAGATGTGACGCAGACTAACTCTATGAGTTCCATATTTAAAGTATTCAAGTTTCTTTTGTAGTTCTAGCTTTGTTACATATGCCACAAATTCAAGGTGACAAATCTCTAAAGAGAGTAACGAGAATAGCATCTGTGTGAAATCGGTATAGGGGTCGGTACTGTTGAAGCTGTTCAAAAAACGAGTTTAGATAAAAAAAGCGATTTAGGGTGTCACTCGAAGGCTTCCCGTTGGTTTGGGTATTAATGGGTGTCAGTGGAGCCCCATTGAGGCTCCCCTTCCCTTCAGTTGGTTAAGGATATGCCATTAAAGTAGAAAATAGCGATTTGGAAACACACCAGAAAAAGAGAACAGAGAAATTGTGATAGAGAGTGGTAATAAAAAGTAGGAGAATGAGGAAGTATGCATTAAATTTAGGAAGTATAGCGTACCTGCATATGCGAGAGGAAGCACCCACCAATTTCTGGGCAATGCAGGAAGACTAATGGCCGAGCAGACCCTTGAATCCGGGAACATGTTGACGACTCCAGATAGCAGAAGAATCGTCCAATTGACCAAATCGGCCGATTAGGAGAGAGATAGAGCAAAGCCCCTTGACTGTATCATTGATTAACCTTATAGATCTCCATTTGAGCGATTTGAACGGGAAGAAAGAGCAAAACCCTAGAAAGGAGAAATCACACAGAACCCCCCTCCAGATCCAAACCTTATGCCAAATCCAGTACCAAAGGCGTTTGAGATTGACTGGACAAAACCAATTGAAGATTTTTGGTCTGATTTGTGTATGGTTTACAAGGAAATTATCCCTTTTTCCTATTTGGTTTTGGAGTTTCGGGTTGAAGGATGAAGGTTTGGGGGTAGGGGGAAGCACGTGGCATCGCGCGTTCTTTCGTGAATATTTGGGTTTTTGAGGTTCGATTCCGGTTGTGGACTTGAAATTCCACAACTTGCCAGTATATGTATATACATACATATATGCTCGCCGATTTCGGAGGAAATTTTATTTAATTACAAAACCAACCCATTAAATATAAGATTTAAAATTAGCATAAATTAGAAATTGGGTTTAACAAAATAATGAAGTTAAACTTGTAAAATTTAATTGTCAATTTATTCTAGTGGGTCAATTTTCAAAATTGATGTCTAAGTAAAAACGGAGTCAGAAACCTAAATCAAATTTTCTCAAATTTAAAGGGTTCTATGAAAGAACTACGCAAGATTTGATTCCGACTTGTCGGATACGTAGGTCACTCGATACAAAGCTAAAGCCCGTCGAGTTCAATCGTCAAACCAAAAAATCAAATTAGTTCTAAAAAGAACTACGTGAAGACTTAATGCTCTTGTATTAGTTACGTAGGAGGTCCGGTATCAAACTTTCATATATATTGGATTCAGTCGCCCATTTCAAATCAAATTAAATTTTTTGTCCTTAAAAGAACTACGGGTGATTTGATCCCGTTCCAAATGGGTACGTAGGACACTCGACATAAAGCTCAAGCTCGTCGGGTTCAATCACCAAAACCCAAAAATCAAATCAATTCAAATACTTTGAACTACGTAAAGCTTGATTCTCTTCCAAGAGATACGTAGGCAACTCGTTAAGATTCGGGTGCAGCCCAAATCAACAAAACCACTTAAGTCTTAGTGTAGATATGACTTTTAATCAAGAGGATAACCAAATGGTGTCGAACTCAAAATACAAAAATTTAAATAAAATATGTTCTACAATTGTTTGCGCATTTTTGTTCAACAAGCCCCACTTTTTTCATAGAAAAGTATATGGAATTTAATGTTGTTGAACTTAAGCATAGTTACTTTTATATCATAACTGTCACAATGTGATGTATATTAAGGTTGTTGAACATAAGCATCTTTATACCAATGTCATATAAATAATAGAAAAGCATAAATCCTACATATTAACAAGCTTCATTTCAAACCATCCAAAAAACCAAGCTATTGTTTAAAGGAGCCATAAGAGTCTATGTTCTAGAGGAAACGACCTATTCATTCATGTAAAATACTTCTCTTTTCTTGTTGTGCAATACTCCCCTTTTCATTTGTGATGAATCATTCAACCATTCGTCTCTTCATGTTTGTAAGGTTCTTTTTATCTTCTAGCTCCTTATAAAATACAACATATGGCTCTATCTATTGCTCATTTGTACAGATTTGTCTTATGTTCTTTGTTATTTGCTCAGGGTAAAACAATACACAAACTCCACAATCTAATGTATAATGAGAAGAGTACAAAATACGTGTTAGACTGATGTGTTTTATATCGAGAAGCTATTGAGAAATGGGTAAGTGTATTTATGTGACTTACACATCTATTGTAGACAATATCCATCTATTCATTAAGATATCCATTGTCGTCACATCATCATTTGTAAGGTCACTTTTTTCATATTATTCATATGTCATTTTGAGCTTAGCATTTAGTTGTCTTTCCTTTTTTTTCCCCACTTATTGCACTTACCTGTGTTATTTTGTTTATCAGTTGAGTATAAACAACCATTATTCAAATCAGTGTTAGCATTGTTACAAGCTCATGAATGTTACTAAAAAAAAAAAGCGTACCTCTTGTTGCACACTTTTGTACCCCTTTGTCTTTTTTCTCCTAATCTTTCTCAATGGATTGTAGTGTTCCCGCACATTATCTTTTTCGCTCAGCCTCAATAGAATGTAGTGGTAGTCTTCTTTTCTTATCAAAGGGAAAAATGTGTTCTCGGTTCGCCCCAAGAGCTTTAAAAAGGGTCCAAAGAGTAATTGTTTGGAAATATGGTTGTTATTTGTTATTGCATGCCCTAAAACTATGTCATATAATTGTAGGTGAACCTTAAAAACAAGGTATAATATCTTATATCCTCAGCATTGCTAATATAGTAAACTTGAGATGTCATCCTCAACTATCTCCATGCATGCATCAATGATAATGCATATTTTATATAGGCATTATAGGTAAGTCTTAGTGCATTAGAGTATCCATATTTCATGTTTAATAAGCATATTCACATTCTTAATCATTTGATATTCGTAGTTCGGAATCTACTGGTTTTTAGTGTTTATTGGTAGTGATATATTACATAGGTCTCATATTGTATAGTGGGCTAAAAGCCCGTTAAGGCCCAATACCTTTGTAACCTATATATATGTTATATCAATGAATGGAAACCCTCAAGGAGGACATTACAATCAATCTCATGATCTTACATGGTATCACAGCCTAAGATCCAAAGACCCTAAACTTTTTTCTCTAAACCCTAGCCGCCACTCCTCTCTCTCTCCTCGCCGCCCTCTCTCTCTCCTCGCCGCTCCCCAGCCTCGGCCACCTCTCGCCGCCGTCATCTCACCCACCCGCCTCGGCCACCCCTCCTACCGTCGGCCTCCCTATCCTCTTGCCGCCGCCCACTCTCTCTCCTATCTCTCTCTATCTTCCTCGTCACAATGACTACCGAACCCACCGCCACCAAATCACCATTCCATTCCGCCCTAACCATCTCCAATATAAAAAATTGCATCCCTATCATTCTTGATCATGAATCCAGTACCTACACCATGTGGTCGCCCGTCTCGTCCTCCCGGTACTCTCGGGCCTCCCTTCCGAATACAATGCTGCTGCTACTCATATACAGCAGACAGAACCTCTCCCTACGTTCGAGAAGACCCGGTCTCAACTGATCTTGGAGGAGACTCGCCTTCAACGTCAGACAACCGACGTCGCCAAAGACAAGACGGCGTTGGTCTTGTTGCGAGATGGGAAATCAACCACAAATAAAATACCTCAATTCCCACTATGTAGATAGCGGAAGTCGGGATCGTTCCACTGGAGAGAGGACAGCACTTTCTAGAGTAGTTCCTATGATCTAACAACACACAAAAATCAGTAGCAAAGGCGGTCGATATCGACTAGAGATGTCGATATCAAGGGGATGGTCGAGAGAAGTGATGAATGTCGAGTGATTGTTTATTTTCCAGCAGCGAAATAGAACAAAAAGCAAGAGATTTTATGGATGTAAACAATATAAAAATAACTTCCAAGGTCAAGGGATAACCACAACAACAACCATGCATAAACCACACAAGAATCATAGAACAAAGATCATGTTTTTATCATCAAAAGATAGCTTTCGCATACTTCACAAATAGAGAATAGAGGCTTTCGCATAAAACCTATTCGTTCTACCTTTTCTTAATTAGATCCCTTTTACTTTCGTTAAAGATCTCTAATTACTATCCAAATTCATAATTAAATCCACTTTCGCTTCATAATCATAAACATGGAATTGTCCTCAACTTTCGCAAAGGATTTGAGCACAAGATAGATGATGATAAACTCATAAAAACATCATATATTCAAGCTTTCATACATGGCTATTGTTGGGCTCACCCCAACCCTAGAAGATGAAGAACTACTCACACATAGCTATAGAAAACATGCTGAAAATTGAATTAAACATAATCTGAAATTGCATAAAATCAAACCTCAAAACCAATGTCAAAATCCTTCAACCAAAAACTCCAAACTTGCCATCCCTTGCTGCTGTAAATTCAGCGTGTGTTCTGATGTGCTGAGAGATAGATCCTAATTAGCCTCTAATTGGCTTTATTTAAAGATAGAAATTAAGACTTAATCTCCAAGGAAAGAGATTTTATCTTAGGAAAATAATATAATCTATCTAAGGAAGGATAAAATATCCCAAGTCTATCTAACTAAAAGATCCTAAAAAGGAATTAAATAGAAACCCTAATTAAAAAGCCCAAAAATCAATTAAATCAGCCCGCTGAAACTTTTCCTGGTGCGCAGATTCGCACAGAGTATCGGCGCCGAGGTCTGGGTGTCGGCATCGAGGTGCCTGTTCGAATGCAGTAACTTCTGTTTTTTTCCAGCTTTTCGACTCTGTCTTCAATCGCACTTTCCCGAGTCCTTGTTAATCCGATTGACGCATATGAATATGCGTTGGAAAGCTCTTTTCAAGGACTACAAATCTTATGAAGGCTCCAGATCTTGAATCAAAGTGATGGATGGCGAAAATAAGGCTTTTCTCCAGCTGCACCTCTTTTCCCTTTTGCTTGGCTTCTCCATTGCATTCATGATTTTTCATTAAGCTCTAAAGTGCGTCAAAACTCCTCCAAATCAGCTCCAATACCTATAAAATCACACCAAAGCTTGTGTAGACTCCATATCTTGCAATATTAAGCATAACTACACATTTTCCTTATTTTCCCAACATAAAACCTAATAAAAGGACTTGAATGAAATGAAAACATGATGCAAAATAATACTAAAAATGCGGACATCAAAACACCCCATACTTAGACTTGCTTGTCCTCAAGCAATAACCAAACAATAAACACTACCTACAACACATCATTCAAGTCTTCGCCTTTGCCAAAAAGCAACATCATAAGCGCAAGTGGTCTAAAAGAATCAAGCAATCAAATGTCATCACACATATATAAGCAACTCTAAGCAAGAACAATTGAAATCCAACCTCACAAGGATATACGTGTTTCACTCAACACTCAATGTGTTTAGGCTTTGAATAACATCTCTCAACTCAATCCTTAATGCAAAAAGCTACATAGACATTGTTATTTATATCACCAATCTCTCCACCGGAGATGTCAAAGCAATCAAAATCATCAAGAGGACTTATGGCTCAATGAAATACTTCAAAGAAGACTTCATTCGGCCGGGTTGTAATGTGGCTTGGTAAGAAATAAATGGTATGGAATTATTTAGGCAAAGTGATGCTAAAAATCCGAGAATCAAGACTCCTAAACTTCCAACTCAACTCAACCAAACAACTCATCTCAAAATTCAGCACATCTACCAAACTCATCAACAATCAAGATCATCAACCCATGAAAATACTTCTCAACCAACAATTTCATCCAACTCTCACATATAATAAACTAGGCTCTTAATAAACACTTTTCTTTTCTGCATTTTTTTTCTTTTTCGCCAACCTTTTTTTTCATTCTTCTTTTTTTTTTTCTTTCTTTCGGCAATATTACATATATATAAATTTTCAGAGCCTCTAAAATATAAGAACAATACGAGGAATAATGCACAACCTTACATAATCTCACTCAAAGCATCTCAACAAAGCTCAACAACTTGGCTTCTTCTCCATCAAACTCAACTCGATCAATTTCCAACCAACTCTAAATCCTAATTCCCGGATAAAGGGTCAAGCTTATAATCGGCTAGGAATCAATTTTGTGGAGCTAACAAAGAATAGGCCAAGGCTCAAAGGGCTTTAAGCAAAGATAATATGCAAGGTAGGTAAATGAATGGATAAAATATGGCTAAGAAAATATAAGTCCTTCATCATCTAATTTTAATAAGCAATGAACTAGTATCTCATAATCGGTCTCAAGAAATAGATAACCACATCAATGTCAAGAGGTAATTACATAAGGAGAGTAAATCACACATCAAAAATGAAGGGAAATATATAAATATGAAGAACATTCCCTATAAGGCCAAAAATATCTCACTAGGACATAGATTTTGGATTTCAATCGCCTCTACTTAGAATCATATGTGCTCAATTATAATCGCAAGTCAAATTACCACATAAAAATCAAACTTTTCAGGAGACTTAGGCTAAACCATCCAAACATATCATAGGATTTACATGATCAAGTCGATTATTAGGCATCATCATAGGACATCTAAGTTAGGTGTTTTGAACTAAACTAAAAACTAAAATAAAGGCTAAAACAATAAATAAACATGCATTTTTTCTTTGTTTGATTTTCGACATTTTTCAGTTTTTTTTTTTTTGTATTTAATTTTTTTTTTTGGACTCAATAAAAATGCAAAATATGCAAAAATACAAAATAATGCAAAACACCACCAAAAACAAACCTCAAACCATAAGCATATAGTAAGTTGTTACCCCCACCCCATACTTAAAAAATTACTTTGTCCTCAAAGTATAAGCTCAAAAATAAGAGATGGGTGTAAACGAAAACTTACAAGATAGAATTGGAGCCCATTCCGACCGGAAATAGGTGCTACTATCGAGCCTAGGAGTCGACGTCGACATGGAGTGGTCGATAAGCTTCTCTTCTCCAAGGTTGTCCTTTCGTTATGCTTATCACCTGCCACCTCATTAACAACCAAAACCAAAACCTCCAAAAACCAAGTTTAAAGCAAAACCAAAGCAAAATCCAAAACCAAAACCAACAAAAATAAAATCCTAAATAATCATAGGTCTATGTACAAGCTCTAGACTTTTAAGTTGCTAGGCCGACTTCTTCTCTTATGCTCATGTGGGAATTCGCAAGGCCCATGTGGCACGGGCCTCCTCCTCCGGACTTTCAAGTTCGACCTTGAATATGACTTCTTCCTTGTCCTTAAGCTCCATTGCACCGGGTCGAATCTTGTGAATTTCGAATGGACCAACCTTCTTCTCTTTGAATTTGCTAGGGAACCATTGATTCTTGGCCTTGGAGATGTACACCGTATCTCCTACCTCATAAGCTTTTGGATCCTCATTTTATCCCCTACATAATCTCACAAATCAAGGCATACCTCTTCCATTCGTAATAGATAGGTTTTTAATAGAAATAGGGGAAGAGAAATTCATACCTTGACTTACCTTGTTAGGACCAGGATGGTGGTCTTCAGCCCAACTCTTTCCTTTCTCGTCAACTTTTCCTTCCATGGTAGCGCAACCACCTTCTTCACGTTGTCCTGCTGCTGGAGTTGTCGATGCCGAGGCTGAGGGTATCGGCGCCGAGGCATCAGTAGCTTTTTCAGCGTACTGCAGAAACATTTTATCCTCCAGGAGTGTCGACGCCGAGGCTGAGGGTGTCGACGCCGATGCATCTGTAGCTTTTTCAGCATGGTGTGGAATCGATGTCGACAGAGGTGGGTTGACGTCGAGGACCTCATACTTAGCCGTTGTCGTGCCCTTGATTTCCACTTCTTCATTATCCAAAGTAGCCAATAGGTTGTTGATTTGATCCTCCGAGGGCGTTGGCTCCTTGGCTATTATCTCCTTTGTAAGCTCCTCACATGGAATGACGTCCATTCGTGCATATAGGGCATTGACCTCCATTCTCCTTACCTCCCTCATAGTCGTATTAAAACGAAACTCAATTACCTCATCGGCTATCGTGAAAGTAAGCAGGCCATTCTTGACGCTAATGTTCGCATCCGCCGTGGCCAAGAAAGGTCTACCCAAGATGATTGGTACGGTGGGATCCGGTTCCATATCTAGCACAATGAAGTCGGTTGGGACGAAGAACTTCCCCACCTTGACGGGGACATTATCCATAATCCCTGTGGGCTTCACCCATGTGTTGTCGGCCATAAACAACTTCATCTGCACCGGCTCCAATGCTCCTAGCTTGACTTGGTGCCAAATAGATAGAGGCATAAGACTTACACTTGCTCCCAAGTCACACAAGGCTTTGTAACGATGATTTCCAAGCCCAATAGAGATGGCGAACTTCCCTGGATCAGCCTTCTTTTCGGGGAAGTCCATCTTGTTGCATTCCTCCGCAATATCCGCTAGAGACCTCTTGTTACTCAAGATCTCCTTCAAAAATTTCACATAGGCGGGCATCTCTCTAAGTGCTTCGGTGAGGGGGATAGTAACATTGAGTCCTTGAAGCATCTTCATAAATCGCTTGAACTTCCTATCAGTGGGGTCCTTCGGCACCTTGGAGGGGAATGGGAGTGGTACCTTAGGCTTAGAAGCAACCTCAGAAGTTCTCGTTCTTTCTGCAGCAGGGGTCGGCGTCGAGGCAGTAGGGTTCGGCGTCGAGGGGTCTGCAGTGTTGGGAGAGGTTTCTTGAACAGGTGTGTCGGCATCGACACTGGAGGGGTCGGCGCCGAGGGGCTGTGCCGAGGGTGTTTCTGCAGTAGGTTTGTTCACTGTCAGGGTGTCGGCGCCGAGGGTAGAGGTGTCGGCGCCGAGGGTGTTTCTGGGCTTGTTGTCCTCTTTTTGCGAGTTGTGTTGGTCTAGTAACTCGCGTCCACTCCTTAGCTTGATGGAAGCAACATGCCCGGTTGCAGGGCCCTTAGGATTAGCCGTGGTTTGGCTTGGTAGGGTGCCGGGTTGCTTTGGAATTTGAGCCGCCAATTGACCCACTTGGGTCTCAATGTTTCTTCTCCATATGTCCATCTCTCCAAAGCGAGCATTGAGACCTTGCAATTGAGTTTGGACAGCCGAGTTAGCAAGGTCATTCTTTGCTTGGTTCCTCCTCATCTCCTCAAGGATCATGCTCATATCATTGCGTGATTGCTCACGCTCCGGATGGCCTGGAGCTCGATAGAAGTTGTGTCCGCCATAGTTTTGTTGGGGTTGTCGATTGCCCCAAGTGTTTTGGTTTCCTCCTTGGCTAGGACCTCCCACATAATGAGCATCCTCATATGTCTCGGCTAGGTGCACTTGATCGGCGTGAGGGCATTGGACCGTGGTGTGAGAAGTAGATCCACACTCTATGCATGCTTGATTTGCCGATAGATGCCGAACTTGCTTTTGTAGCTTTCTCACTTGATCCTTCCTAAATTGCTCGCGAACATCCGGATCAACAATATTAACTGGAAAACAACCAACAGGGGTTAATCTGACAAGTACAGAATAGATGGGCGCATGTTGTAGATTCGTTTCACAAAACGAGTAATAAGCATCAAGACGTCATCAGCTAGTATGCTAAAGAGATCATTTTCAGGCATACATACAAAGAAGAGTTTATCATACTATCATGGGCCTAACCTAGGAGAAAACAACTATCTTTTAGGTTCATATCATGTGGTTTATGTTTCCAATCAATCATTAGTACAATCAATACAATAAGTCAAGTAGGCATGCTATGACAACGTAATCACGATAGAGAGTGAGGCATAACACAAGACTTGATCAATGTAACTAATCACATATGTAATAACATGAGCAACATTTTACAAATGAGCATTTGCAAGGTACGTGCAGGAGGTTACAAAATCATGTCATGCAGTTCAGAGAGAGTCACCATTTCAACAGGACAAAGATCCCTAAGGGCAACCATTGACCTTCCCCAACTAACTCATCACCCCTCTTTCCCGTGTGACTTTGGTATGACTCTTTGTGGTAAGAAAACACTGGTTGATCATCATAAGAATCAAGAAAGAGAGCCCAGAACACCTTACTTTTGACTCAAAATGCCATCAAGAACCACCTTCCAATAATCACTCAGACAACCTTCATACCCATACATAATTCCGACACAATGTGTTTACCGACCCGATTCCCCGTGGAAGACACTGACATCCGGGAGAAAGACTCGATAGAACCGTCAAAGGGTTAACAAACATAGTGGAAGTGGCTGTTTCGCACAAGCTGGGTTGACCACACAGAAATAAGGGTACTCCCACTATCCCGTTTTCACAGATCAGTCGATACACATTTAATTGTTAGGCATACTAATTAGACTTTATCATATCAAGCACTCAGCATAGAATCAGTCAATGACAATTATAATGACCTCCTTCGAGGGAGATCGTACTCAGTCTCAATATATAAAGCACATCAAGCTATCTAATGTCGCTCTTCAAGGAGCGACTGACCGGAAGGTCAAAAACCTCGCGATCCTACCTAACTCGCCACTCCAACCACCTTGGTGCAATCTCCTTGGAGTCTTACGGATCCTTTGTAAAGAGTAAGCTAGTATTTTGCCTACCGTTCCCAACTACACCCAATAGGGGTGGTCTAGCGCCTTTACTACCCACTCGTGTCCCCGTTTGGTCGATTTTCCTCGTTTATTACAAGTCGAGTTCTTTACTTAGTCCAATTTGGGTCAGGCATCTTAATTTCATTTTGCCCTTTTAAATCCTTTTTAAAAAGTCCTTGAAACTCGTGGGCGGTTTTCAAAACATACACTCGACCCTTGTGTACCCGAATCGCACAACCTCAGCTCTGATACCAACTTTATAACGGCCCAGAATTATGATTTTCGGGTTACGTTTCAAGGGATGAAACCCCTTGTTCGAATCTTGCAATCCAGGTACCCTTAACCTGTCCTAAGACTATGTCGCAAAATTCAATTCAATTGAAAGTAAAGTGGAAGCAATGTTAAGATACAAGTGCCACGGCAGAGCCGGGTTAAAACCAAAACATAGTGGGTGACTACCATTTGCCAAGTTAGAATATTAGCCAGATTCTTCGGTCCGCCATGAGATTCCCCGTCATAGAAGCAAGGGGCAAACAAGAGCGGTACCTAACACTATCCACGAAGTCAGGCCCGGTAATCGCCTGCGGGTCCTCTGACCGTGCTGAGGCCATATAACATGCCTATACCTAAATAAAGGATAACTAATGCAGTACAAGATTTAAATCACATAAGCATGCTTTGATAGTTATAATATGCATAAAAACTGTAAAGGTCCCAAGACAATGCCAAGTGGCATATCCCTTGATCTGTGCCCACTCTGGGGCATATATGTCTGTACCTCACTCCGAAGCAGCCCAGGTAGGACGCTTGGTCGGTGTCGCAGCCTATATGTCCATACCTCACTCCGGAGCAGCCCAAGTAGGACGCTCGGTCACCGCCGCAGCCTGATCATATATAAGACTTGATTGACTCAGGATACCCGATGAAGCTGGGCTACCCTACGACCCTAGCAAAGACTCTAGGACTATCACAGATAACGGTCGTTCTGTTTCAAACACACATAGTAACCACATGCTTAGTTCAATGCAATCCTAGAATGATACTACATGGCATGCTTTAATATGCAACAAAACTGCACATCCCATGACACATCAGGCAGGAGGTCCGGGTTACTGAGTAAGTCCCGTAGGATACTTACCTGAAGATGCAGAACAGCAAAATAACGCAAGCAAGGGCCCAAATGCAAGTCCAATGCAATCCCAAAAGCAATACACACCTATCATCAAGCCATTTCCATTAGCTACCGATCCAACATTCATACACACAAAACCCAAGTTCTCAACATCCTCAAAACCAATCGATGGTAAAACCATTTTCCAAAACCTTTCCGCTACTATCAACATCAACATAAATCATTTACTTCCAATCAAACTCATTGATAAAATCGTACCAACCATATTTTCCAAACTCTTAAATCCCAAATTAAGTCAACTCATATTCAAAATAATTTCTCAAATCATATTTGACCAACTTTCGACATTTATCATTCAATCCTTAACAAATTCCCAAAATCATATTATAGAAAAAATTCCAGCGTTTTGGTTTTCAACACATCAAATTCTTTAAGAATAATTTTTGGAAGACTTAAACCTTTCCTAAATAGTTTAACAATAATATTTAAATAAAATAGAACACCAACAAATCAATCCATTTTAACAACCATATTTATAAAATAACATCACTAAATCATAATAATAATAATGATAATAATGATAATGATAATAATAATAATAATAATAATAATAATAATAATAATAATAATAATAATAATAATAATAATAATAATAATAATAATAATAATAATAATAATAAAATCATAACATATATAACCGTATAACGTATTCGAAATTACTCTATTAATATATATTCCAACATAAAAACACAACAACAACACCAATTAACCCACAAACCCAGAAGCCCAAAAATTCTGGAAAAGAGAAGTCCAACCCGGAAAGGAAAGGAAAGGGAAACCCGGACACAAGAGGAAGGAGAGAAGGAGATCCGACCCAAACCCAAATCAGAACCCGGATCCAAGGGACCCGACCAGCCCAAAATGAAAGAAAGCCGGATCTGGAAAGGAATTAGGCCCAACCTGCCCAGTTCACCATCGTCTCTCCCCAAGACACAAAACCAGAGCTCTGTTTCATTTCTGGAAAACGGAAGAGAAAAGGGGAAAGGAAACCCAGGGATGCCGGAAGCTCCTCCTAAACCGATACCCACCCCTAACTGGCCGGGAACCTATTCCGATCTCAACCCACCCTAGAAGACTCGAACACGCAAGGAAGGAAAGAGAAGAAGAGCTCACCGAGGGCTTGATCCAGACACGTTGGAGGCTCGATCGGAGGTCTCGAGGCTCATTGAAGTCAGAGCACGTAGGTCTTGACCTACAACGATTAAACGAGGGTTAAAGGTGGAATGTTTTGCCCGTTTCGTGTGAATCGGAGAGGGAGAAGGCTTACCGGCCGCAAATGGAGGGAACAGGGAAAATCGAAAGGAAAGTCGACTCGATTGATGCTCCTGGGCTGGTCCGGGGCTGCTCGACTTGTCAGCGCTGGTGAGAAAGAGCCGAAGCTTGGGAGCTGGCGAGAATGTGAAGAGAGCAGGGTGCTCTTGGTGGTTTTCCGAAAACGGGAACAAGGGCGAGGCGGTGTGCCTAGTGGTGTTGTGGTGGCCGAACGGAGGAGGGTGACTGCTCCATATTGTTGTTGCTGCTGCTACTCGGGGAGAAAGATGGTCATTGCTGCATCTGAAGTGGAAAAGGAACAAAATGAAGATAGAGGTGTGTGGGCTGTGGACAGATCGAAATGGAGGATGTAGACGATGGGTTTGTAAGTGAAATGGGGAAATGGGACCTGCTGAGGGCAAAATAAAAGGGGTTGTGTTCAGCTTGAATTCAAATAAAGGTGAGGAGAGAGGAGAAGACCGATCCTCTAAGGTTCAACAGAAGATAGTGCTGGTGGTCCTGCATTCGGGCAAACAAGAGAGGGGAAAGGCTTGGTCTTGCTACTGTTGTCGACACAAAAGGGGAAAGAGGAGCTGGATGCTGATTTTTTTTATAAGAAGAAGGGAAGATGACAAAAGGAGGTGAACTACTACCTGGCTGGACCTGATTTTGGATGAAAGAAAGTAGGAGACACAATTGGTCCCAATTATGTATTTCAAAATTTCCATAAATTTAAACACTAAAACCCGCTTTCTCGACCTTATCCCGAATCAAATTTTCAAATCGAATTATTAAAACCGAATTAACTAGTCCGGTAAAATCTCGCTCGTATATTAAAATCTCAAGTCAAAGTAGCGGAATTGATATCCACCAGAAAAATCCGTTGAAATCATGCCGTAAATATTTTTAAGAGATTTTAATTAATCAGATAGCTCGAGGACGGAATTTCCAAACCTTTCAAATTTTAGAAGTCGAAATGATTTTAAATCACTATTTTAATAATTTTAATAATTTTAATATTTTAAAATTTTTCGCTCTTTACAGTGTACATTTCATGTCTTGTACTAGAAGAAGCAAGTTCACTGAGGGCCAACAATGTTTTCCATAACAAAAGTTCCCCATGCAATTAGCTAATGTCATGTATTGCTTCTCCTCTGTAGCATTCAAACCTTCTTCATACATCTTTGCTGCAATTGACAAGCAAATGTTCACATTTATAAAATTAGAACCCGGTAAAATTTCTTAATGTCATAACTTACAATTACCTTCTTTCCAAGCATCAATATCATGAAGGCACTACTTCTCAATGAAATCGTTGGTTGGGATCTACAATTTTTGTGCAATACAAACTCAGACAATCTAAGGATGAGTTATTAAATAAAAACAAAAGGCAAATTAGTTTTTGTATTTACCAATGTGACAATCTTTATGTATTTGAAGGCGTTGCTCACATGTTACTAATGAGTGAGTACGAGACAAAATCTTATCCAAATCTTTCAAAATTCTCTCCTTTATCCAATAAAGCCTCTATAAACTCTAAGGGCACGGAAGTTATATGCAGATTCATATTTTCAAATTTATAGATAGGAGAAAACTAAATTTATTTAAGGTTACAAAAATGATTCAATTGATTATAAATTTATGGTTTAAGAGTTTCAATTACAATTTCTGACATTCTTTGTTTGATACGTTTAGTATTGGTTTGATATTATTTATGATGATCAAGGTTATTTATATGTTGGTGTTGAGTTTAGTTAAGTTTGAGTAGTTTGATTGATTTCAGAGTTATAGAGATCTGATGTTTGAGCATGATCAATGATTTTTTAGTTATTTTTTAGACAGTTCAATTCACCATAGAAAATCAATAAACACATATAACAAATCATTGATCATGCTCAGACATCGGAACTCCAAAATAATTCAAACAACTCGAACAAAACTAAACTCGACATTTGCATATAATAAACATAATCACCATAAATCATTAAAGCAATACTCAACGTGCCAAACCAACAAAGTTTGAAACAATAATTGAAAATCTTAAACCGTAAATCTGTAATAAGCTAAACCGTTTCAGTTATCTCCTCTCTATAAATCTGAAAATATGAATGTGTATAACTTTTGTGCCCTAAGTTTATATAGGCTTTATTTGATAAAAGACAGAATTTTGAAAGATTTGGATAGGATTTTACCTCATATTTACTCATTAGTAACATGTGCATGACAAAGCCTTCAAATAGCAACATTCGCAAAGGTGGTTCATATTGGTAAATATAAAAAATGATGCTTTGCGATCTGGGATTGTATGATTTTTCCGAATATCCAAAATCAAATTCAACTTGAACGAGAGTGCCTTAAGGAGTTACAAATCCAAATGGCATATCAAAAAGATAATGTTGCGCTTGTTGAGAGGATTAACGAGGCTGAAAAAAAAATTGTGGAATAATGTGGCTCGATTGCTGGAGTTTACTGCTAAAAAAAGCCAAGGTACATTGCTTGACGATGAGAGAGGATATGTCATATATGTTCTTTAGGAATATTTAAGAGATGAGGGTCAGAACTGTGATCCTAGTGATAAGAGAAGACCCGAAGTTGTTGGAACATGAACAACAAGTTTGAAGTCATGTGGCTAGCTACTTTGAAAGGCTTTTGGCCACTGATGTGGGTGGTCAACAGTTACTAGTGGTTCCCCTGGGGCAAGTTGTACAGAAAAGTGATAAGGAGAGGCTTTGTAGGATTCCAAGCGATGAAGAGATCAAGCATGTTTGTGTACGTGGTCTATTGGCATAAATAAGTCACTGCGACTAGATGGGTTTGGACGCGATGAAAAGATCAACCCGCCAGGTAGACCTATTTTTTCTTCTTCTTATTATTATTATTATTATTATTATTATTATTATTATTATTATTATTATTATTATTATTATTTATTTATTTATTTATTTATTTTATTATTATTATTACTGTAAACTAGTAAAGTTTCTACATGAAATCGGATCGGAGCCGGCTAACAAGCTGAGCTCCGCACCCCTTCTGAATACTAAATGCTATCCTAGTCAAAGTGTGACAAGAATCTCTACTATATCCAGGTAACCCCTTAGCTACCCCGCACACCCGCTTGAGAAGTCCCATAGCGTCATCATCAAGGTCACCAATAGTGGAAAAGGAAAACGGGATAAAGTGATAACCCTTGGCCCTGCAAACATCATCATACGTCTTTCTCTTGTTATCAGCAGCCACTCTAGCCGCTTTACCCGGAACGAAGCTTGAAAGACAAGCCGAACTGAAGATAGAAGTTCCCGTAATATCCACACAAGTGTCTTTGCCCTGGAACCAGTTGTAGAACAGAATATCGGCTGGCCGAAGCTCCCCTCCCTTGTCATCAACCATACCCGTAGATGCCTCTTTACGAACAGAGATTCCGGCCTTCAAGCATTCATCATACAAGGCATCACGCACCACATTATGTCGATGCTTGACACCAATACCAGCAGCACAAGCAAGTGTGTGATCCCCCCACACGTCCAAAATGCCTTTCTCACAAGCAGGGCATTTGGAACCTGCACTAAACAACTCAATTCCCAAACGATATTTAACAATTGAGCGAAAGGTAACGGGATTCATAACCTGACCAAGACCAGGAATAGGAGCAGCCTTTAGCCACTGTTGGGCCATCGGGAGCTTCAGATTCGCAATAAGAGCTTCTTGCCTCCCAGTAAAAGCAAAGTCCACCTTGAGGTGCTTGTCCACATTTTTGTAGTAGCAGCTAGCCATTTTCTTCATTAGGCAGGGGGCTGGCTGTAATACGCATATGTCCAAGTCATCCTTATCGATGACGCTAAACCAACTGGAGACTACTGATTTGAAAAAGTTCCCATCACTAGACACTCCAGCACTCCTCAAAATACGATCCTGCAATCCACGGGACTGGAGCCTCGAAGCGAGAAAAGCATAGCGCAATGTGTCTGCAGCGGTATAGACCCCAAGGCCATCATAATCAAGGGGCATAGTAGACAGATGCCACTGTAAAGGGCCAAAGCCTGATCCCCCTAGTGTAACTATCTGGTCCAGTGAAAGCCTCAAAGAATTATCAAAAACACAATGGGCATCAATAAAACAGGGGGGTGGGGTTGTTCGCATCGCAAAGTAAAGACGAGAGACTCCTGAGCAGGCTCGTAGGAGCAATAACTCACATTGAGGATCTTCCAACTTCTTAATGGCTTCCATCAGAGCATTAGTTTTCAGAACTCTCCTCATCATCACCTCATTGCAAAAGGAAAGATCCAAGCTAACAGCCCCACCAAGGAGCTTAACTCCCCTTACAGGGCGAGCAATATGCTCAGGGAACAATCCGACTTCCCTACAACGTGGGTCCTCACTCGGCCAAAATATTTCTGTTTTATCAACATTGAGGTGGAGTCCTAGGGCCGGGCCATCCTCTTGGACAATGGCAAGCGCCCTGCTAACCATCAAAGTGTCTCCAATCAGAGTCCCATCATCGAGGTACCAAGCATTAAGCTTCAGCTCACAACTATCCTGCACCTTACGAATCAACGGATGTAGAGTGAGTGAGAAAAGTAGAGGTCCAAGAGGGTCACCCTGCTGGACCCCTTGACAGGAATATAGAACCTGATCACCATAATATAGACGAGCGGGGCGCGCATAACAAAACTCCACCCAATGAGATATGGAAGGGCACATACGACGAACCTCCTTAATCATAGCACTACGATCAACGAGGTTAAATGCATTTTTGAAATCAACCAAAACCATAGACATGCTATTATCATACCCTTGAGCTTCCACTAATCTGCTAACCGCATGCAGCACTGCTTCTCCGCCTCCTGAAACACCCACTCCAAATTGCATATCCTCCAAATATGGCCCAAGAGCTTTACCAGCCGAAGAGGCAGCCACTTTGGACACCAAGCGCCTCCAAATCGAACCAACAGCTATGGGACGAACCCCTCCACCCGGCTTAAGAAGAGGTGTGAGAGGGGCACTCGCAACAAAAACACTCAAGGAAGCAGGACAACGCCCTTTTAGAAATAAATTGACCACACTCGCAGTAGAGTCAGAGACCTCCTCAGCAATAGCCACAGCAGCACCACTGAGAGCGTCCAACAAATGTTGAGCGCGCAACCCATCTTTCCCACACGATGTTCCCTTTGGGAAACTCCTTATACGATCTAAAACCAAACTTTTGGAAACCTGCAAGGAGTCCCCTACAATAGGCTCAGGGGGGTACGAAGGGTGTCGGCGAGAACGGATGTTTGTTAGAAAGCTCTTTAAGAGTATCACCCGTCTGCGGAGCGACACCCGACGACGTGAGAATACGGATAGCAGCAGAAAAATGCCCATCCCCAACCTTCCTCTTGCACTGTTTGATGGCCTGCTCCTCTTGACACCTCTCTCTATCCCTAGAAGGGACATCAAAATTGCCGGACAAAAGATCAGAGACAAGACGATGAATGCCCCCAGGTTCTCCCCACACCCGAATAGCCTCTGAAATACAATCAATCTGCAAACGCCTCTTCAACCCTGACCGATTTTCTGCGCTAGTCTTGGGCTTAAACCTATGCAAGATGCAAAGAGGCAAAATAAAGAGACACACCCAGGAAGACACGTTAGACGGATCGGACGCAACCCTATCAAGGGCGTCCTTAAGGACTCTAGCGAAACCCAGCCTACACTTCCATGGGACAGTCTTAACCGTATGAGTGTTAACATTAAACACCTTCTCCAACAAAGTGACATCAAAACTCATAGACGGCACACGATCATCCTGAACATCCACATGACCTAAATCAACAGAAGAACTGACAATCTCATCAACTGGACGGGGGAATCCATGAATAAAGAAGGTTATAGTTCCATCATCAGACAATGGAGCCTCAACAACATCCCCATCATGGAAGCAATTCTTAGACACAGTATGGGTGACACAACAATGTCCGCAAAACCAAAGACCAAGTTGCTTGAGAACCGCCTCAAACTGATCATAGATACCCACATTGGAACCAAGAAGCTCTTTGAAACCAGACAATGCAACACCACTAAGATGGATATCTCGCAAGTGCCTGATAAAATAGGCAGGAGTGAGACCCTTGCCACTACCATCTCTACATCCATCACACCCCACAAAGGGACAATGCACCCTCACCGGCAGGATACACCCTCCACCTCTCATCTAACTCCGAAGACCCAAAACACCAACCAAAGGCAGCACAAAACAACACAAATCAAAGAACAAAGCCACCTAGAATCGAAGGCACTGCGAGCGCAGAACCAAGCCACCAACACCACAACCCCGCAGCACACACACAGCACCACGAGACGCACAACAACAGCGATAAAACTCTCAAATCGAAAGCAAACAAACGCAAACGAACCGCCGGAGATTAGGGATCAGCAACAGACGCATCAATCTCGTACTAACCCGCCAGACGCAGCAAACACCTAGCCTGATGAGGGATGCAGAACACAGAAAAGGAGAGATCAAACCTGTCAGAATGCCCTCGCCGGGAACCTGATGAACGAAGCTCCGGAGACGAGGGACTGGGCGCGAAAACGCAGACCCCCGAAAACGCTGAACAAGCACTGTGGCACCACCACACCCTCGCGCCCTCGCCCAGGCCACGAACCGCCGACCACGAACCGCCGGCCTCAGAAGCGGGTCTGCTCCGGCCACCACGAACCGCCGGAGGAGCGGCCTTCCTGGACGCCTTGCCCCCATAACCCACTATCTAAATAATTTGCAAAGGTTAACCCTTCCCCCCTTAAAGTTTGCAAGATAGCCGGTTGAAAAGTGAGATTGAAACCGGAGGTGGAGGTAATTAAGGAGGGGAGAGAGACGGTGATCTTTGGATAGGGAGAGAGGAGGAGAGAGAGGACAAGTTTATAAAAAAAAAATTGTCAACTGAACTATCAGTTTGGGCCGTAAAGAAAGGGAGGAGGGAGGGCAAGAGGCATTCATTTGAAACCGCCATAGGAGAAACGAAAATGGAATGAAGAAGAGGAAGAAGAAAAACAGAAGGAAGAAGACGAACCTACCAGAAAGGAGAAGATGAAGTCGGGATCGAAGGAAACCCTAACTCTATCGAAGGAAGAAGACGACCTTGCATCGTTTAGAAGAGAGGGACTGTCGATTTTCATGTAAGTAAACCCTAACTCTACCGATTGTAGAAATTGAAATGGGGAGGGACCGATTGAAAAACCTAATTTATTTGACATGGTTTGAAATTAGATGAAGGGGTGGAATATCCACTATCATGTAGGAAGTAACCGGCGTCAAGTTTAAAAAAAATGGGTGGAAATTTGGGAACGGGGGTGTTTGCGATGGGGAGAGAAGGGAAGTACCATTGCCGTGATGATATGGGTTAACTCCATGAATGGGGAAGGAAATTGGGGGATATCGATACATGCAGTGGAACATTGGGTGAAATTGGAAAATTGGATAGCTTATTAGATGGAATAGGTTGATGTGGATGCAAAATTGGGGAAATGGGGGAAATGGGTTAGGTTATTAGAGAGGGAAATTGGGGAAATTGGGAAAAGTTGATGTGGATTAAAAATTTTCAAGAATAAGTTATTAGATCTATTTACTGTTGTAAAACCTTCAACCATTGAATGGAATTGTTGCCGCATTCTTTCATGTCATGTTTTGAGTATTGAGTTGTCATGTTGAATATTCCTCCTGTCGTGCAAATATGCAAACTAGCACAAAGTATATTAGGTGGAAGGTTATAAAAGCTTATAATGTTTGCTCTGAATACGGTGACATCTGATATGTTTTGGGTCAAAATATACTTGGAGTTTGATAAGTATAGGGTGAGATATGGTTTATGTCATATTGTAATGCAGAGGTGACATGTTATAAATCCTTACCGGCATGTGCATTGTGACTGGTGTGATGATAATGAGCATATGTTTGCAGCGGGCTAATGCATGAGTTCCTAATCTGCAGGGTATCAAAATAGAACATGGCTCGTTCATCTGCATGAATGATTATCGAGACACAGACAACTGGTGAGGTATGGTTTGTGTAGTGTTAAACAAGGGAAGTTGGTTTTACAGATGAGTGGCTCTAACATTTCCACCCCACTGTGCAGGCCATTTATGTCGTCCCCAAGGACCGCCATTTCAAGTGTTGGTGCAACCAGTACGCTCGGCCCCAGTTCTTTTTAAAAGTCGACGACGACCTGACCACCTCATAATGGAGTCGATTGATGGAAAGCCCGTTGGGCGGCAATGTGGAGGCTTGGTTCCAATGTTGAGTTCTCAACACAAATAGTCCACTACGTCTTGCAGTGGCAGCTGTGGTTGAAAAAAAGAGCACGAAATCGGGTACATGATCCAGGGCTCCATAGTCCGGTTCTCCATCGTTGAGTTCGCGCTAGTGACTTGACTGAAGTGCTCGTACGTGCTGCGAAACAACGAGACTGAGGCAGACAATGCGGCCTGCTTAGAGTTCTTCGGGGTGGTGAAGCTAACGATGGAGGACTTCGAAGTATTCTTCAAAGTGGCGATGAAGGCTAAGCCTTCCCCTGCCAAGTGCTTTAAGTACGTGTTGCTGATGCTGGTGGAGGGGGTGCTATTCGCGAAGGAACCCCGCAACTATGTTCAAGGGAGGGTTATGAACATGGTGTCAGACGTCGATGCCTTCTTGCGTTACCCGTGGGGGCGTGTATCCTATGAGCGAACCCACGATTTCATTAAAAATGCCATCGAGCGCAAGCTCCAGCAAAGGGTTAGCGGCCCTCGCCCTTCATACTTGTTAGTCGGCTTCCCCCTCGCCTTCTAGGTATGTATACGAAGATCACTTAACAATGAACTATTTATACTGGACACTTATCCATGGTCACTGGACAATGTAAAATGCAAACTAAACATGATTATATGCAAAGTGTCCACATGTCATCGCCAAACAATTCACTATCATCAGCAATAAAAAAGTCTACCCTTGGTCCCTGCGGAATAAGTCGATAGAGCACAGCATCGCGTATGATTATGTGCCTTCCTCATGTAGAAGGCGAAGGATGGGCTGGACTGGTTCGACCAGGTTGATGTTATTCGGACAGTCCTCCTCCTAGATGCCGAGGAGGTGTGGAAGGGGGTTGTTCTTGGCGTTGTCTACACGACAGAGAAGTCGGATAAGTTCTTCGACGGCCTCGTCTAGAAGTTCAATGTCACTGCACGAAAAAGAGCGAGCACGACGCAGGCATTCGGGTCAGGCCCGCAACATGAGAGAAGTACGACGGCAACCCAAGTGGATGTGTCAGTGATTTTGTCTAAGATGAATGAAATGGAGAGGAACATAATGGCCAATTTTAACGAGATGATGCAAACGGTTGAGGCGTCGATGGAGGAGCTCAATAGGGCGGTGATGGAGAAGAAGCTAGCCAAGGACGAGGTCACACATTCGCTGGGAAGGGATGGAACCCATTGGAAGGAACCCGAACATGTTGAGGTGCAGTCAAAGGATGTAAGATGGTCAACTTTTCATGTTAGTATATACAACCGTCGTGTATTAAGATACAACCATCATGCTAACTTCATTCCCATCTCTACGTAGGGTGACAAAACTGATAAGGACATGCGCCAGAAATTGGGAACAGATGTTGAGCGAGAAGAATCCACAAATACAACCGCTGAGGTAAATAATCTAACCCATACTGTGATGGCAGTATTGACAATGCTGGTGACACTTATTGATGCTTTGAAGGAAAAAGGTCAGACTAAGGGCACAGGAACGGCGACCCCCGTTGAGCCAGAAGCACCCCCCCCCCCCCCCCCCCCCCACCCTGACAACCGGGGAGGTAAGTCATCTGGCTCCTAGTGTAATGTCAAACTAGGTAGTTGTCATGTCTGCCACTTTCAACTGTCATGTATCAGGACCGGGCTAATATTGTTGAGGTGCTTGCTGAGGGCTTTAAGAGTGAGGCAAAAGGGCTTGGGGACACAGGGACAGCAACCGTTGTTGAGCAAGACACACCCACCACCTAGACAACCGCTTAGGTAAGTCATCTGACTGTTAGTGTCATGTTAAGTTATGTAGGTCTCATGTCGCCCACTATCCACTGTCATGTACGATGACCCTGTTTGCGTGTAGGAGGTGCAAAATGAGGGCTCTCTGGCAGACGTCCCCTTTGAGCATAGGGGGACAAGGACATGGCAAGCCCCTACATCGTTGGCTGGACACTAACTCACTTAGGGGGTGAAGAAGTCGCGGGTTGCCAAGGATAAGAAGGAAATGGAAGGGGTTGACGAAGTCATTCAGGGGGTGAAGAAGGTGCGGGTTGCGAAGGGGAAGAAGCAAACGGTGGGGGTTGATGCCGTGACCCTAGGCTTGGCGACCAGGGCTGACGTCGACACTTTCTCCGTGTGGATGACCGATGGAACTGAGCTCTCTCGCACAATGATGGCCACCCTCCTCCAGAGTGAGTTCTTCGGGGACCTCAAGGCGCCGAAGCGTTGGGTGAGCTCAGAGGTAATGTCCTCTCACCTGTATTCCGATAACATGACATTGATGATGTTGACTAGACATGCGTTCGTTGTTCGCAACATATCGACCAAGCATGCAGCATCCACCGGAATGAGGTATTCAGCGACTCGAAGTACACATTTGTTGCCGTCGTCGACCCCTACTTTGGGGTACTGCTACAACGACAGACCAACATGGACGTTGACGAGGAGTTGACCTACTACTTCGACAGAGTGTTGCTCGAGCGGTTTCCAAAGCCTTGGGCCACCGATGACCGCGTGTTGGCCCCCTGGAATCTGAAGGACAAGTACTGGGTCGCACTGGAGATCAACCTGGCCGAGTGGACCGTCCATGTGTATGATTCGGACACTCGTCTCACTCCTAAGAGACATCTGCCTGACCTTCTGAAGCCCGTCACGCACACCCTGCCCATCATTATGAGTGTCCACCAGGAGCTGCACGCCAAACATGGAGGGAAACTGCCCCATCCGTTCAAGTAAAACCGTGTGAAGGGTTGTCTATCTTTCGCAGTGTAACGTAAGTGCTGCAAATTTGGTTTGACACATTTATTTTTCATTACGCAGAGGAGACTCTGGCCCATACGCAATCCGTTTCATGCAGATGCTCGCATCAGGCGACCGCGTCTTCAAAGGGGCAGACGACACCTTCATCACTGCGTATCGTCCACTCTTTTGTGTCGCCATATTCCACGGTACCTTCCAACCCGGCCCCGACTCTCATTAGTCATTGGCTCCTTCTCGATTGATAGGAACATTGTTGTTTGGACAGTATTCGGTTGCTTGAACAGTTGTTTTTACGTTGGATTTTATGTGGTTGACATTCGTATCCAGTTTTTGTCATGTTGGGATCTTACACCTTAGGTTTTGAAACTATGGTGTCATGTGGTTTTTGACACTATGATGTCATATAGTTCATACGATGGTTGACACTTGTATCTACGTTTATGTGGTTCGCATTTCCAATAGAGTGAAACTTACCGCTATGAACTGTCATGTCCAAAATATCACCCAGCATGTAAATACAAGTGCATGTCATGTACATACTGAAATGGCTGACAAGGTCCAACAAGCCTTAAATACAAAAAATGGTTTAACTACATAATGAAAAGCAAAAGGTGGAGCGTAAACGTTTTTGAATATTTGAGTCCAAAACACAAAATGCGGTAACTACAGATTGTCATGTCGTTACCTTTATCTATTATGTCAAAAGATGTACAAGGCATGTAATATCTATATCATCAACCAAGTATAGAGCTAACATTTTCGCTAGGTGCGACGCCGCTTCGAGAACTTTATTTCCAACTAGGACAGGTACCACGATGTCTTCGGCCTCCCAGGTCGTGGCTTGATAAGGGGAGGCAAGTCTCATTGGCGATTGCATGGGGTACCCGCCAAGTGTCTCGAGACGGGATAGGGTAGATGATGTGCTGGAAGCACGCACGCCACGCCTCAACCTTGTAGAAGTTGTTGGCAAGCGAGTACACGTCGATCCCGCGCAATTGGACAGCAGCGAGTGCGTGCGAACATTGGTACTGGTCGACGTTGAAGCGTTTGAAGCTACATAAATGCCATGTTAGGTTTACGAGCTAGGTGGAGGTTCCCTTGTGTACCTCGAACTCATGAGGACTCAGCGGCCTGACGACCATGGAAAGGGACTGCGCGATGTTTGATTTGATGGCGGTAGCAACCCAGTCGCTAACGACTTTCTCCTGAGCGAAGCTGGTCTCTTTCCAAGTGATGAACCACTTGCCGATGGTCTCAAGGATGGCATCTATAAGGGTTGTTAGCGGCAAATCTCGAGAATGTTTGAACACCGAGTCCAAGCACTCGGAGTTATTAGTGGTTGTGATGTTCTACCAATTCCCGGTGTAGAACGCCCTTGCCCAGTTGCTGAACCCGACCTCCTTGATATATTGGCCCGCTGCGGGAGCCTGTGCACAGAACTCCGCGTACAATGATTAGAACTCATCGCACGTGTAAGCTTTAGTCATCGTCATGAATTGGTCTTGCCTGGTCCCGCACTTGACCCGGAACCGGATGTTTTAAAATAAGTGTCATGTGTATATGCCATACTTCGCGAACATTGTTCCAAAAAACGGCTTGGGCGGCCGCCTAGACCCCGCCTAGACGCTGGGCGGTCCTTGACCTTCGAGCCAAGGAGCTTGGCGGGCTTGGCTTGGCGGAGAGCTAGCTTGGCGGGTTTCTGGGCGGGTCTAGGCAGTTTTGGGCGGGTCTAGGCGGTTTTGGGCGAGTCTGGGCGAGTCTGGGCGGGTCTAGGCGGGTCTGGGCGGTTTTGTTAAAAAAAAAGCAAATTCAAAGGTTTTAACCCAAATGAATATATAAAAGTCTAGAAGATTAATGTGCAACCATGATTATATTTTAAAATTTAAGTTTTATTATACAACTTCTAGGTTGTTTTAGACTTTGATTATATTTTATATCATTATTATTTTCCCGGTTGAACAAGAAGCGTTATGGTTTATGCTTATTGGCTTTGGAAAAGGTTGAACAATATGGACTATGAAGATTATCAAAGTTTATTAATTTATATAGCCTTTATTAGGTCTTTGACATGACTTACAAGTAAAAATACATGTTAAAATAAAAAGTCTGCCTAGACCCCGCCTACTCCGCCTATACCCTTGAACCCACCTCTCCGCCGAGCATCCGCCAAGCGTTTTTTGGAACATTGTTCGCGAATACGTACCTATCTCATATGCCCTTCTCGGTGCTAATGTGGCGGTCAGATACCCACATCATATCAGTCGTCTCTTCAACGACATGCAACATGTGCCAGAAGAAGAACCTCATGACCCATCATTCTCGCCGTCCACCATGGCTAACACGACAGGGTATATGTGGTGGTTAGCGTAGTGTGCGGTAGCAAATAGCAGACACCCTCGAAACTTCCCCTTCAAGAACCCCCCGTCCACTGATATGACCTGGACAGGAAACAACTTGAGTCGTTAGTGGTGTCATGTACAATCGAAGAACCGTCATGTTTCATGTGCATGAGCGTCATGTTTCCCGGTCAATGACGTCTTGTAAGTAAGAAAATGGTATCCCCTATTTTCAAAGCACGAAATGTATACGGGAATGACAGTGGAGACCAGGAAGGACTGACCTTTCGTAGGTGGGGGATAGCCCTCCGCCAGACTCCAAGACTCACAAACGCATTGAATCGCCCCTCCGTGTCGTGTTCTATCCTGGTGTACGTCCAAGGGTTGGCCTGTTCCATCATGTACATGTACGAGTACATGCTCCGATCTCTTTCCTCGTCCGTCCCATAGATGTTGTCCCTCGTACTCAATCGGGCTCGGTACTTCTTCCAGCAGTTGCATGTGACCCTCAGCTGCGACTTCATGAGGGACAATACTTGCTCTGGAGCCAAGGGCTTCTTTGATCCTACGAAACATCACATGCCCATTCACAAATCACGACCAATTGCCAGTGTATATCGTTTGGTGTACAGTTCAATTGGGGAAAGAAGACACTGATTTTACCTATTGGCATCTACAATGTAGGGATAAAGTACGTGGTAAAGGTGAATGACATACCTGTCAACAAGCCGCTACCCTAGCTCCGTATATGTCGCACAGAACTTTTGTGTAATAACCTCGTTCAGCTCGCACGTGTGCTCGTCCACAAGTTTCCGGATTATCCATAACCGCGAGTTCTTGTAAGTAGATGCCCGACATGACCACTTGCACTTGGCAGCATCGCACACTACAACATACAAGCTCCCTCGTACTCAATCGGGCCCAGTACGTCTTCCAGCAGTTGCATGTGACCCTCAGCTGTGACTTCATGAGGGACAATACTTGCTCCGGAGCCAAGGGCTTCTTTGATCCTACGAAACATCACATGCCCATTCACAAACAAGTTGATATTAAGTCGCGACCAAGCTTCTAACAACACGTGTGTCCAGTTAAAATTTTCGTGTGTCTAGTTTAGCGTTATGTTTGTCCAATGTATATAGTTTGGTGTACAGTTCAATTGGGGAAAGAAGACACTGATTTTGCCTATTGGCATCTACAATGTAGGGATAAAGTACGTGGTAAAGGTGAATGACATACCTGTCAACAAGCCGCTACCCCAGCTCTGTATATGTCGCACGGAACTTTTGTGTAATCACCTCGTTCAGCTCGCACGTGTGCTCGTCCACAAGTTTTCGGATTATCCATAACCGCGAGTTCTTGTAAGTAGATGCCCGACATGACCACTTGCACTTGGCAGCATTGCACACTACAACATACAAGCTCTTCGTCGACTTTTTGACCTTGGTCGTAAAGCACCTAGCTAGACCTGCCCACATTACGATCTCCTGCACCTCCTCCTTGATTCGAAATACTTGTCCCTCCTGGAGCTTAACATTGGACTGGTGAGGATCCAATGGGTTCACCGCCGCCATTGGTTCACTTTCAACATGCTTCGAAAAACCTCCCGAATTCCATTTTCCTCTTTCATATGCTTCCTCTACTTCCCTCACCGCTCGCTCCGCTTCATATTCCCATGACCAAGACTTCATCAGACCAGAACCCTCGTGCTCAGGTTTAACCACTTTTGGGATTGCATCATCCTCATCGGAGGAGCTGCCGAGGTCAATGGCGACCCGACCAACACCACCACGTAGGTGGCCTTCATCTTCTAGGTCACTACTGACATAAATGACCTGCTTCCCACGTTTAACTGTGTTGGCATTCATTGCCCTCTTCGCAAAATCCAACTCCTTATTTATCCCTAACTGGTCGAAAGTTTCGTTTAAATGGACACATAATGTTTCTAACAGGATACCCGTTTGATTTACCTGGACAACTTGTACTCCCAAAGCTTCGTCTTCTTCATCAAGTGTCAAGGGGGGTCCATCTATGGGTGATCTTCTTGGGTCACGGGCGGCCTAGTTAACGACACTACAACATCCTCCCCCCTGAAGGAGACATACCACCCACGATTGAGTTATCCGTTGTCGATCCTTGTGTATTTATCACTTCTCCACCAACCTTGTGTCGCAAGGAGACATTGAGGTCGATAAGTCAGGATCGTTCTCAAGATAGACTGTTTACAAATTTGAAGGCCTGCAAGTCTTCGTCATCCTCAATAGCAAACGGCATTCACCCCTTCTTCTTTGGCTTTACGTATGTGAGATCCACCTCATACCTCCTCTCATCGACATTAAACTTTTCCATCGGCTATTTCTTCAGATTGACGTAGTCAATCCTTTCATCCACCAGCAGAGCCTTCTACCTCGTTGACCCCTTATAGACCCAAGTGGCCCCTTCACACGCCCACCATCTTCAAAACAATAGAGTAATACAAACGGATGATTTGTCCCCTGTTGCATTACATAGGGAGACAAAAAGTCAATTTTACATGAAGATGTACATAGAAACAACACTTACCATACATAGAGAGAACACTTATCCATTTTCTATTAGAACTCGGTGGGAGAATGCCCAGTAACTTCCAATAGGTGTCATGTGATTCTTCTACATCTGCCCAGTGAAATGTAGCTGCTTACAAGTCAACCTTTTAATGAACCCAGACCCACTTGCTTCTTCTTCGATGGCTTCTCTCTGTTTCTTCATATTTAATTCCCTAGGTCGCCATTAAATTTGACGTCCATCATTCTCTTTAATATCCTTATATAGACCCCCACATCATTGCCCACCAACCCTCCTCAAATCCCGCCGACTCTTCTTCTTCCTCCATTTAATGCTCCTCTACAATGCATTAATGTGGCCTAATGATTTGCTGCATAATGTCTTCAATGGTTATATACTCTCCCCCTCCTCCCTCCTCCCTCCTCTTTCCCTTTCTTCTGTTTTGGCGCCATCGCTGGGCAGAAATTTTGGGCTCCCTCCCTCTTACTGTAGTTGTCCTTGCAATTGCCCTCTTCTAGCTCTCTCTCTCTCTCTCTCTCTCTCTCTCTCTCTCTCTCTCTCTCTCTCTCTCTCTCTCTCTCTCTCTCTCTCTATTGTCCAATGTCTTGCGGATTGGTTTTTCCCTCCTCCCTCTCTCTCCGTGTTTTCTTCCCTTTTCCATCTTTCTCTCTCTCTCTCACTTGTCTAGCTGTCGATCACAAAATGTCCACTCACCCCCTCAGTTACCTACTACAATCCGGATATCCGGTTTTGTGCAAATTTTTTTCGAATTGGGTTAACCCTGCCAAATTTTCCTAAAAGTGGGTTAGTTTAGCAAATTGCTCTTAGTATTATTTGCAACGGCTATATTTGTAAAATATCCATTGTAATTTTGAGCCAAAAGGAAGCTTTAGTTACAAAAATCCCTCCAAAAATGAACGTGCCTCATGCGTTAGGGTTTTAAAACCCCGTCCGCAACTGCCACCTTCTTCTTGAGCCAAAAGGTGTCACTGTAATTTCTTGTTGAGGCTGTCGGGGCTTCTGGATAGGCGTAGGGTTGTAGTTGTGCAATTTGACCGATTGTTTGGGTGGTGGAACAGGTGGCTCTTCCTCTTTTGCAAGCTTCTGGATTGGAACCGACGACTCAATTTCACCAGTATTGTGACCACGGGACAGGTTACTCATACAAATTATCAGATTTACTACCACTTGCAACTAGTTTCTTTTGGGCTAACTGCATATTTAACTATTGATGGTTGGCATCTAATTCATCAGAAGCTCGTCGACCCTTGTTTCAGTTTGCGAACATGCTGTATTAGGCCAAGACCTAGCTATACACTAAATTTGTACGGCTTCACAAGCCAATCAATTATTGTATGTTGTTTCTCCGTTGGTTGTTTCGTTAGTTTGGCTTGCTACCGTGTTTCCTTTTGCTGCTGCCGGTTTGCTTCGTTTCCTGTTGTTTTCCACTGTCTTCATTGGAGATGTATGGGGATGTCTTCTTCCTCGGTTTTTCGGCGCCTTCTGGTGGTGTACCTGATACTTTTACCCTTACCAACTCGAAATGATGGGAGAGCTCCCAACTGCAGCCCTACTGTTGACTTTCACCTTCGTTCGAATAGGTCAAAAAAGTTGCCCATGCCTTCTCAATTGGGGAGACTTACCAGTGGACATAATTGCTTTATAAGAGGTTGGAGTAGCACTCTTATTTTAACCCATTAGTGTGGAAGACTGGAGCCCTTTACTGGATTCGGGTGGGGTGCTCTCTTGGCATCAACTTCGGCCGATCGCGCTTCTTGCTACTGCTGTTTGCTGGCTACTTGCGTTACTACTTTGGGGGAATTCATCAATCAGTTTTGGCTTACCGAGCTTTACTTATGAATACATACAGTTACATAAGCCTTACCAAGCTCCTTGCATACATATTTTGACAATTAGACAATCCTTGGTTCTTATAAATAACCATGTATTATTACTTTATTTCATACCAAATTTATATATACATATTCAGCAGGGACACTTGTGATCTTATCGACCTCTTTTGTTTTATTTCTTTCCTTCATTGGTTGGCTTTGTTTAACAAAGGGATCACTTCTCAATGTGGAATTCATGAGTACCCCATCACAGTATATACTCCTTGGGATCTCAATAGCGCATCCGATGATGAATCACAATTCCATTGGACTCCATTCAAACAATTTATTTATCCTGATACAAGCTTGGTACAAATGGTTACACAATCAAAACGATTATCCGTGAATATTTGCTCTTGGAACTGTCAAGGTATTAGAAGTAGAAATTTCTGGACGGACACGGAACTATTTTGCAGAAACAACTGCATCAACGTATTAGCTCTACTTGACACAAAAACAAATAAACCCCTATCTTAAAATATTTGGAAAAAAGTGTGGTTTTAGCAATATGGCTTTCGATCCGGCCTCTGGCTTCTTAAGCGGTATCTGTTTACTTTGGAAGGATCTTCCAGCTTCGAAAGGCGAGATCACGCTCGTCACAGTGCAACAAAGACTAATCCATATAAATTATTACGACTATACTATCAATCGAACTACAACCTTTCTTTTGTTGTACACCCTACCAAATCATAGTTCAAAGGATCCTTTCTGGTAGAAGATCTCGCTCTATGCCTCTCCGCTACTCATTCATTTTTGTTTATTGGGTGACCTAAATGAAATCGCAGTGCAAGAAGATAAACTAGGGGTCATACCCCCTCTTCAAAACCGATTCAGACGCCTACAAACGATTAAAGATAACTTATTGCTTCTTGATATTCCCACTTATTGGGGTAACTATACATAGCAGAGAAAGAAAATTAGCGGGCCAAATAACAATTACGCTAAGTTGGACCACTTGTTTGCACAAAACGATGTCGTTGATGCCTTTGATAGACTGCAAGTTAAAATCCATCCTTTTACTACTTCTGACCATGTCCCAATTTCGATTGATCTTCGCTCGCCTACTCATATTAACAAAAGAACCTTCCGTTTCGACGAATTGGCTTGGACTACTAAACCAGAATTTAAAAATCTAGTTAGACAAGCTTGGAAACTAAATCCCTCGAGGTCTTTCTTGTTCAAACATGTCAAAAAAACTTCTCTTCTAAAAAATCTTGCTGAAAGATGGCACAAGCGTACTTTCAACATCCACAGACAAATATTCCAATTAGATGAACAATTGTTGCGCTTACAGCAAGATGTGATTAGAAATATATGCTTTATCAATTCTGAACTACATCGAAGCTTACTTAACAAAAGGGAACGAATGCTTGACTTCCATCGTCGCTACTGGAGCCAAAGGGAAAAAGTAAAAAATAGCAAATTAAATGATACAAATTCCAAGTATTTCCACCGTATCGCATCAGCCAAACGTGGCAGAAAGCTTATAAAGTTCCTTACAACAGATTCGGGACTACAGTTGTCCGACCACAACTTGATCCAAAGTGAGTTCGTAACAAACTTCGAAGCACGCTTTAAATCCTCTTAAAATCACGCCATGTCCTTTGAAAATGACATTTGCGTGATTGGGAATGAGATCTCTCATGATGATAAAATTTCTCACGGCCCCGATTACAAACAGTGAGATCAAGAATGCCCTTTTTTCCATCAAACCAGATAAGGCTCCTGGGCTGGACGGCATGCCAACATGTTTCTATCAGCCATATTGGGATATTGCCAAATCATCAAAGCGGTAAAAGCCTTTTTCTTCCTCTGGCAGAATGTTGCGCCAAGTTAATCATACCTTCATCACATTGATCGAAAAATGCGATAGCCCGAAAGACGTCAACCACTATAGACTGATCAGTCTACAATTTATAAAATTATATCCAAAATTCTCACTGCAAGACTGTCGCGAGCTTTTGACAAACTCATCCATCCTCTCCAAAGCGCATTTACGAAACACAAGTCAATACAAGACAATATACTTATTGCTCACGAATTTTTCACACCTTTAGACTTAATAAAGCAAAGTGTGGCCATATGGCCATCAAATTAGATATGGAGAAGGTCTAAGATAGAGTTGAGTGGTCCTCTTTTTCTCTATTCTTTCCAAATTTGGTTTCAACAACAAGTTTATTCTCTAGATTAACGAATGTGTATAGACAGTGTGTTACTCTGTTCTTATAAATGACGAGCCATCAACACCTTTTACTCCCATAAGAGGACTGCGTCAGGGGCCCCTTGTCACCCTTCCTATTTATACTCACGGCAGAGGTGTTGGCCAGAACCTTGCAACATCAAGCAGCTGATTCCAAAGATCTAGGCTTCACCATTGGCCGAGGTGGTTTAAAGGTCTCTTTCCTCGCTTTCGCAGATGATATTTTGCTCTTTGGAAAGGCAAACCAGACAACCTGTAATAACCTATCCAGAACGATCCATCGTTTCTGCCAAATTTCAAGACCAAAAGACAATCTGCACAAATCAAGCTTCCAAGTGTCCCCAAACGCTACAGCTGCAACTATAAAAACAGTTACGACAATAATGGGGATCCCACAGGCAAACAATTTAGAGAAGTATCTAGGCTGTCCTATTATCAATGGTTGGGTGAATCGCGACACCTTTGCAGACATTGTTCTTAAGACAAAGCAAAAAATTTCCAAATGGAAAGCTTCTTCCTTTTCCGCGGAGGAGCGAAAGGTCCTTATCAAGGCCAGTCTTTGTGCCCAACCGCTTTTTCTTATGCAAACTTTTCTACTACCTACATCTATCCTCCACGAACTTGACAAAGCATACAAACAATTCTTCTAGAACAAGGATCCATGATACACACTCCTCATCAGCTGGGATAAAATTTGCGCGGATTCCCTTTTTGGAGGACTTGGTCTTTACATAGCTAAAACTATGAACCTAGCTCTACAGATGAAGCTACTGTGGAAGATCATTGTTGAAACATATAACATCTGGTTAAGGTTTATTTCAGCCAAATACCTAAAAGGAACACCTTTGATAAACTACTTCAAAAATGGTAACACGTCATGGCAATGGTCCAAACTGATTTCGATCATGCACTTGTTCAAAACAGGCCTCCGCTGGTCTATCAGCAATGGTAGGGCAGTTAGCTTCTAGAAGGACACTTGGGCTCTCAAAACTCCCTTGCAAAAAATCGCACTTCAACCTCTGATTGATGGAAACTCCAATTGGCTAGTGGACGGCTTTAATACTGCTGACAATAAATGGGAAGTTACAAAGCTCGAGACAGAACTACAGTGACTTCTTAGTCCTACCTTAATTTCACAAATTACCACTATTCAACTACCCACAAATAATTTTTCGGATAGTCTGTTTTGGGGGCCTAGCAGAGATGGTTGGTCCTCTACAAGTTCAGCTTCGACGCTAATTCCAAACCACACAGGTGACCGTCATTTTGATTGTAACTGGCTTTGGAAACTAGATATTCCTTACAAGATTAAGCATTTCCTATGGAAGGTCTCACGTGATGGGCTACCTACTTCTGAGAGATTACAAAGGTCACATGTTTCTGATCCTTTGGGTTGTAACTTTTGTGGGTGTAAAGTGGAGTCGACTTTCCATCTTCTGCTTGAATGCCCCACCACATCGGCTCTGTTATCAGCCCTTGATTTATGTCACCCAACTCTTATTGTTATCACCTGGAATACCAAACCCAACCATATTCTTCACAGTATCTATACTTCGACCGGGAAAAATAATATAAGCAGATTAGCCTACGCTTGGTGGAGTATTTGATATTTCCGAAACAAGCTGGCTTTCCAACACCTAGCTGTCACGTCTGTCCAAACTATTGCCTTTTTTTTTTTTGCTAATCTTATTAATATACTTGGTCGACTAGAATAGATGACACAAGTACACCTACAACGTCGGTACCTACAAACATCCATCCACGATCTTCCTCGTCTTACAAATCGCAACCCATTAACATTCGCAAGAATGAGACATGCAAAAAACCGTCTCACGAGTACTATAAGCTAAACTTTGATGGCTCCTACTGCCGGTCAGAGGAAGGCTTTTTCGGCTTCGTTATTTGGGACCATGTGGGGGTTGTCGGGTGTTTTAAAGGCTAAATGTTTGGGCATAAAACGCCTGCTTATTGAAGGGGGTTGTTTGGTCGTCATTAAAGCTCTCCTATCTGACTAGAAATATCCCTGGAATATCGAGCTGACGATGGCCGACACGAATGTTGATTTAATTTCATTTTGTCATCTTGTTATTCGTCATATTTTCAGGGAATCGAATGTTGTGGCTGATAGGATTGCATGTCTCGCCTTCAACATCCCTGCTGACGATAGTTTCACTCCTGATCCAAAACTCCGTGTTCTCGTCCGCTTGGACGTGCTAGAAAAGAAGCCCGTTCATTAGCGGCTTTCTTATTTCTTATCTTGCTTCTAAAAAAAATTGTAATTTTGAGCCATTGTGAATTCTAATCATTGTAACTTGTATCACATCTCTATAAATACCTCAAAACTTAAATATTTTTTTGCACATGTCTAATCAAATAAGTTATAACATTCTCACATTTTTACATCTCTTCAAACATTAAATGACAAATCGAAATGAAGAAGCTTCAACCACAAACGTTTGTGATTTCTTGTTTGAAACGCATTTTCGACATGAAGAAAGAATTACCGGTAATGAGTTTTATATTTTTTTGTTGTTATTGTTTACAGGGTTATAAAATAAAGAATAATTTGGGATATGACAACTCACGAAGCACATTGAACGCCAGCATCCTCACAAGTGTCCGAGAGCAGAAAGCGAAGCAAGCCGCTCATGAAATTGTGTTTCAATGTTTATACTTTGTTGTTATCATTGTCTATAATAATTAATATTTTTACCTAACTATAGAAAATAAATTTTATAAATCAAGAAAAAATTCAACATTGGTAAAAAAAAATCAATCAAAAACACATGAATAAGAGCCGTCGTCGAGCACCTCATCCGGGTCTGATTCGAAAAAGTAGTCATTCTTTTGAATCATCATCTCCACCCTCTTCCAATCATTTAGGCAAACTTGACCTTCCAGCATCTCGGGCAATAATCACACCTTGGCTAAAAAATTTCTCCAGCGCTATAGTTGGGCAAGGAGTGGCGAATATTTGACGAGCAATTGCCTCAACTATTATAGAATATCGAATTCCTCTTCATCCTCACCTCGGTTTTTTTTTTACAGAATTTGATGACCCGACAGGTCCACGAGTGAAATTAACACAACCCTAACCCTAAATGTTAACCCGTCTAGACCATGACCGTTGTCGACCCTAACCCGTCGGGTCGTCGACCATTCGGGTTTCCGTCTGATCAAAAGCCATCAGGTCAGGGTCAACCCTCGACCCTTGCTCATGTCTAGCTGCAGATACCGTTAATCTACCAAGACGTGCATGATATGAGGGTTAAATGACTATCCACCAAGACGTGCAGGAGATGAGGGTTAAGTGACTATCCTACTACACAAACATTCCTGAAATTTTTCTCGTAGCAACGTGTTTTAACCCTCGAGTTAAGGTAATGGCTCTTCAAAGAGTTTTAGAAAACTACTATCTTATATTGGGGATTGAAGGTGATCCTTCTTGCAATGTATATCTTACAGTTTCTAGAGTTGGAGAAGTTCTTCAACAATTGTACTCCATCTGATCCAAAAAGATTGTCGTTTGACTTTTTAACACGTATTTTAAGGAGCTAAAAACTATATAAAATATCAACTTTTTTTAAATTATTTTTTTACAACTTAATATTTGTTGGTAATAAGTATTAGATTATAAAAAAATAATAATAAAAAAGTTAATATATTATATAGTTTTTAGCTCATTAAAATACGTGTTAAAAAGTCAAACGACATCCTTTTTGGATCGGAGGTAATAATCTTTATGCCAAAGATATTCGCTCATCTCAACCACCCCCTACTCCCTCGACGACCATGTTGTGCACTAGCATCACTGCACGAACAAAGGCTCTTGCTAGATATATTTTTGGCACAAAGAGATCGAGGACCTCGTCGAGCCCCCATTCAAAACTCGACGAATATTTATCTACTAACTTTGACTTTCTTAACGTTGAGCAGAGTATTTTTGACGTTTTGAAATGGTGGAGTCGTCTAGAAAGATTGCGGTATCCTACTCTACAAGCAATTACCTCGTCAGATTCTTAGAGCACCTTGCTCGAACGTTGCAACGGAGCAACTTTTTAGTCGAGGCGGACAGATCTTAAAAGCCCTAAGATCGTCTATACTCCCGAAAAACCTCAAGAGGCAAGTTCTACACAGAGATTGAAAGCAGGCAGATATGAGAGTCTAGATGAACCACCTCTCCATCGAATCAGACCCCCATGAAGAATTCGACGACGACATTTCATCGAACGGGAGCTCAGATGGAGACGCCACGGGAAGGTAAGCGGGGATTTAGTGCTACAAGTAAAAGACTACGTGGACTTTGATTCCTTTTCCCCGAAAGAATACATAAACAACTGGAAATAGGTGCAAGCCCTCCTTCCCCTTCCCCCGCCCCTTTTTTTCTAGTGACAAATATGATATTTAGTTGCATAGGAAAAACATTTAAAAAAAGTACTATTATTTTTTTACTTATGACCAGGCGAGTCAACCCATGACCTCCCTTTGACCCGTCGCCCCACCTAGTCCACAGGATTCGGATCTGATTACAACTTCTCGACCCATTACCCGCTGGGTCGAACCCATCGACCCGATGTGTCGGACTCGTGGACTGACCTAGGTGACACTGGCCTATTAAAAAAATGTAAAAAAATAAGCTATCCCAACAAAAAAGATTGTCACCAAAGTCATTGACCTTGACTGATCAATGATCAAAATAAAAATGAAAAAAAAGGATAAAAGTATCCGTGGGAGACATTTACTTTATGAGGTTATAAAAATGGACATTACTTAAATAGGATAAAGGAAATGAAATCTAGGAGAATCCTCACAAAATCAGAAAAGATAACTTATACTGGTATATGTTTAAAAAATGTTGATAAAATTATATGATAATGTTTTAATTACAATTAATAAAATTAAGGGGTAGTTGAGTTTTAAAAAAAATTAAGCCCATTTATATAAAAAAAATATCATTTAATACGTTCACTCGTACACATTCATAACTTTGTTTTGAAGTTGAGAAAGGAGATTGAAGCGGTAATGAATAATCACAAACAAAAAAAAATAAAAAAAAAATTATCAATTACTCTGTATGAAATTTACTCTGTTTACAATACACCAACAGTTTACAGTTTTCAGCTTTCTTGTCGGGCATCAAGTCAACCTTCATCTTTATAAATCGGATGTATATTTTGCAGAGCATGAAACTCAATAGAAGCTAGGGTTCCCACTTCCCCTGCAGAAAGAAATACTTTGAAATTTTGCAAAAGGATTATAGCTTACTTGCCCGTTGAGTGGTTTAGTGTGACAATTCCTCAAGGAGCTGCTCTTTGTACTCTGCCAGATTCTACACAAAAGAAGGCAAATGACAAGAAGCCCCCATCAGAACATCCCATATCATAGCAAAAATATTCCAAAGATTAAAAAAATATACAAGGATCAATTAGGCACTCACGTTTTAAATTATCATTAGCTGCATATTAAATGTAAAAAATCATCATTTAAATGAAATGATATGAAGTAACAATTTTGCTCGAAAGAAAAGGCATCGGTTTAAGTGGAAGTTTGGTTTTGGATGACGCAATATATTCATTTTTAACAGGGTATCTATAATGAGGTCATAAAAGGAGTGAGAAGAAACCCAAAAAATTGAGTTCCTTAGACATGATCATCGCTTCATTTGTTATCTAATACAGAGTATCAGTCATAAAGAGGCCTGGTAATGCTTTTTAATAATTCAGTAAACATCATACCCTTGTATAAGCATATACACCAGCCTCTGCAGGTCCAATGGGGCATCCTCTCCTTTTAAACTCTTTCTCTTTATAAATGTAGAGCAAAGGCACGCCGGTAGATAATTCCAAGCTCATAACCTGTGAGGGATCAAGGTCATAGTGTCTATAATGAATGAGCAAACAAAAAGTTCATGCCAAGTGAACTTTAAAGTTCGTGAGGGGATATTTTTTTTTACCTCGTGAGGAGTTAATCTTTCAAGGTACATGATAATAGACCTCAATGAATTCCCATGAGCAGCAATCATCACATTCTTTCCAGAGTGAAGCTGAGGTTCAATCTGGAACAAGCCAACCAACAAATTCAAGCAGATGACGATTAGGGGACAAGAAAAACAAAGTTCATATGATGTCCCTAAATCATAAAACATATATATCGATTACATGCATCAAGAGATTCTAGGGTGGGAAACATAATCGTAAATTGAGCAACTACGTATCTGCACATGATAAACGTACATTATCTTTGAAATAAGCAACAGCTCTCTCTGCGCACATCTCCAAGCTCTCTCCTATTGGGGGAGGGATGTCAAAACTTCGACGCCACTCATGAACTTGCTCCTTCCCATATAGCTCAGCAGTTTCTTGTTTGTTAAGACCCTGTAGCTCGCCATACCTGTAGAGACATTACTCCGTTAGTAGGAAACCCCCAACTCAGATGCTCCAGAAACATAAAACAAGAATTTTAATAATTAAAAAAAGAAATAAAAGAGAGGGCTTACATTCGTTCATTTAATTGCCAAGCTTTTATAACCGGAACTGACAGCATCCTGGTATCCTCGCTATATATTTGACTCCATCTTTTGGCCTGCTCGTTTTCATTATGTGCAACAATAGGCACCTGGAACGGCAAGATTGAATGAAAAGAACACATAATTCAACCACAAACATAAACTGGGAAATTAAAGCACATTCGACTCAAAAATACAAAAAAGATATATCGATAACATATATTTCTCATTTAATTCAATAATTATTTAGAACTGTGATTCATTAACAATAATCCTAAAAACAAACCAGATACATTTCCGCATACAATTACACCAATTTAAGTGTGATAAAACAAACCAACTAGATTGACAATCATGGGATTATAGAGCTCCTATTGCAGATAAGTCTATAACGATTTAATATAAGATTGCTGTTCCATACAAAACAGGTTAGTAGCCCCAGCAGGCAGGTCAGTAGAGATGATCTCTAGATCCAAAGTAGTCAAAAGAAGCAGAAATACCATCTTGCTTTTATGCTGTATCATGGCAAGCATGGCAGTCATCTGTGCACGTATCAATGTAGATGTGAAGATGATGTCGACAGGTAAGTAGCTTATCCTTTTACCAGCTTCAATAGCTTCCTCTACACCTTTCTTAGTCAATGCAACATCCACACAACCAGTGAAGAGATTTTTCTCGTTCCACATGGATTCGCCATGTCTAATTAGAATCAAAGCTGATTCACCCGATTTTGTATCTGCTCATGCAACACGTCGCAGGTTACAATACAAGGTTATGTCACTCTATGAGCCAGATAAAGTGAATCACGTAAAAACTAAACGAACCTACTTGATTCCTTTGCTGATTGCATGGTGGAGTTGTGAAAGGCTGATGATAACACCTTGCCTACAGAAGATTGAGACGATAGTGCACGAACTCTAAGAGGTTTGCAACTACCACAATGTGATGCAAGGCTCTGTCTCTTTGAGGGACAACCTTGGTCAGCCATTGAAATCCTTCGAATCAATCCTTGGGAGGAGCTACAGAGTTGTTTTGGAGAAAGACTATCTTCGCCCAGTCCATTATGATGCTTGTTCCACAGTGATATGTGAAATGAATGGACGGACATACTAATTAAGTACCCGCTTCGAAAGGGTATTGAACATCCGATCAAGAAGATGGAAAAGGATAGTTGATGTTAATCAAAACGAAGAAACTAGTAGAATCAATTAAACCCTAATCAAAACCAAACAGACATTCGGCAACAATCAGGAAGAAAATACTGAATATCCGATCAAGCAATATGAGGAAATGCTAACTCACGCAAATGAAAGTGAAATTGAAATTGGGATCCAGAAAATGACAAAAAAAAAAATATTGCAACAGAGGAGCCAAAGCACATAAACAAAATGTCAATAAGACGAAGAAAGGAAATCGGAGGGAGTCAAATTTGAGGGAAAACCAGAAAAGGTATCCAGATGAAGACCACAACAAAACAAGACAAAAATAAATTCAGGCTAGGGCAGAAGTGAAAGCGAAAGCGAATTTCGTCTAGAGTATGTTCATTTATTACAATGTCTCTCTTTCCCAATCAAGATATGAAAGATACCTGTAATGGCCGCCAAGCAGATACGGGGAGATGGGAAAACGGAGAAGAATCGGACTGGTAGGAAGAATCAAAGAGAGGAATGAAGAATGATCAATACCAGCAGCCTCGTGAGTATCGATGAGAGAGGAGAGAGTGAGCGATGCCGCGAGGGTAGAGATGGAAACTCATAAGTTCCACCCAAAGTATCATCGACGGGACTTACCCATTGTAACTTGGCCGATTTGCAGAAATACACGGTGTTCATTTCGTAAAATTATACCCGTTTTGTGAGAACAGTAAAAATAGGATATGTTAATCATTTGTGCTAAAAAATAGGTCGCTTGTACTTTAAAATAAGGAAAAATGACCAAGAATAATACCAACTATTACTCGTGAACCTAAAATAATATAAACTTTAAAAATTACTAATTGGTGTACAAATTATACCCAAATAAACCAATTTTGATACCATGACCAAATTTATAAACAATAAAAATTATTTAAACTAAAAATATAATTAACAACAATTGTGGGAACATTTGGTAAACTCGGGGTAAATTAGATGAAACCTCTTCGTCTTCTTCCTATTAGTCATCGCCATCGCCATTGCCGGGGCAGGAGCTGCGGCCGAAGGAGGAGTCGCTAGAGCGGGACTAGGTGGGGGAGTGGCCGGAGCAGGCGGGGGGGTCGTCGGTGGCGGAGAGGGAGGTGGGGTGGCCGGCGCCGGAGGGGCAATGGTGGGAGGAGGAGAAGCAGCCGGCGACTGGGTCGATGGGGGAGGAGCTGCGGTCACCGGTGGAGGGGGATCTAGTCGGAGGAGTAGGAGGGGAGCGGAGGTCAAAGGAGATTGGGTGGCCGGCGGCGAGGAGGAAGGGGTTCTCCATCACCTTACCTTCTAGCTAGATCGTACACTACAATCCCCCTCCACCGGCGACCGAACCGCCTGCTCCGGCCACTCCCCGCCTAGTCCCACCGGCTCCGGCCACTCCCCCGCCTAGTCCCGCCGGCTCCCGCCACTCCTCCGGCCGCAGCCCCTGACCTCGGCAATGGCGATGACTAACAGGAAGAATAGGAGGAGCTGTTTATCTAGTTCATCCCAATATTATAAAATGTTCCCAAACTTCTTGTTAATTATATTTTTAGTTTAAATTATTTTTTTGTTTATAAATTTGGTCATTGTATCAAAATTGGTTTATTAGGGTATAGTTTGTACACCAATTAGTAATTTTCAAAGTTTATATTATTTTTGGTTCACTAGTGATAGTTGGTATTATTTTTGGTCATTTTCCCTTAAAATAATGACTAATTTTACCTTTAAATTTAAATGTAAAGATCTTTAAAAGGAGAATTATAAATTAAAAGAAAAGTAAAAAAAATATTTAAAAAATGAAATATATATTAAAATAATGTTTTTAGTATTTTTTTTCCCAAAAAATTTAAAATAATAAAACTAGTCGAATGAAAAACATTGCCTTAGTAAGATAAATAATACTGACAGGAATAAATTTTTTTTTTGACAGGATATAAGTTCTTTATGACAAAGCTGATAATTAATATTGATAGGATGGAGTCTATAATTGGGAAGAGAATAAATATACGATTTTATCCATACCGTTACTAGAAATTAAAGGCATGTCCAATATGACAAAATTCCTTGTTTACAACGACATGAGTAATGTTCATAGTGACAAGGTTGTAGGTTTTTTCCAATAGGATTGAAGCATAGAGGAGAGAATCACTGAAGATACGGTAAATCATAACTTCGGGAGTATTAACCATATTTACAAAATGATTGTCAATATATAACTTGAAACCATAATATTATCACATTGACAAAATTGATATCATTCTTGACAATCCCAAATATGAAAATTGATAGGATTTTGATCAATAATCGACGGGAGATTGAGTAAAGATACGGATTTGAACTAAATCATAACCACTAGAATATTAATTAATGTTCATAGTGACGAGGTTGTAGGTTTTTTTCGACGAGATTGAAGTTATAATCGGGGAGAGAATTACTGAAGATACGGTAAATCATATCTTCGGGATTATTAACCATATTTACAAAAGGATTGTCAATATATGATGATGCCCAAAAATAGCAGGAAATGAAAAAAAGGAAAAAGAATGAAAAGAGGGAAAGATGGGCCATCGCGGATAAAACTGCTAAGCGGTCCGCGGACATAAGCGGCATGCAACCCGGACAGATGTTGAACATGCCCCCCACCCACACGTCCTCTTCCGTAGAACACGTGGTAGCCACGAGGCGACAAATGGCCGTGAGAGGGAAATGCCCCACTCAAAGAGGGATGTGGGCATGCACTATATAAACAAGGAGGCACTCTAAGAACGTGGCTTTTTCGGAAAACCAAAAGGAGGGTCTTGAACTACAGAGAGAAGGGAAAGGAGACAATCGAGTAAATACCAATTTATCCGCGCAATCACCGCGATCACCCGAACGGCGAGGATACAGGTGTTAGAAATAGGGATTGTTCGAATATAGCCCCATCTCGATCCGTCTTCTCTATTCTAGAGCAAGAACCCATCCTATCCGGAGGACATTGATGAAATCGACGCCTGAAAGGTAGAATGAGCCACGAACGAGGCTCGGCGGCGCCAGGCTCACACCGTTCGCCGACCGCGGAGGTCTGGGCTCGGGTAAGACCGTCCTAGGATCAATGTTCATCGTGGCACAGGCAAGGGTTTCCCCCCTAGCTAGGATAGGAGTGTTATAGGATTAAAGATATGGGGGGAAACTTCATATAAGACCGTTGACCAACTTAATCAGTACAGGTGGCTCCTCTCCCTTCACGGTGACGTGGAGGTAGGTCCACCTCTCAAATGTGGTTTCATCACTGGCGCCGTCCGTAGGAACAGTCTCACGCTAAGAGGTCCCAAAAAAGGATATACAAGGTAAGTAGCAGAAACATTTTCTGACAACTAACCACGAATTTTGTTTGATACAGAAAAATAAGCAATAATATGGAGGACGCATCCAACATAATGAGTCACGACGCAGAGGGGTTTGCTGAATCTGCTCCGCACGACGCCTCTTCAAATCCCTTAGGGGTCCCCGACAACGCTGTCTTCTCGCCATACATACCTCAGCATTTCGGACAGGGCGATGAAATCAATGGAGACCATTTTTTCCCTTTGCCGAATCCCGAATATTTTTGGCAAGGTGGTGGGGCGAACGGAGGTTTCTATTTCCCCCCACCAAACCCCGAACATGCTTTCTTTTACGGGCACGACGGGTACCAGACACATCAGCGGGAGAACGTTCGCAATCGGTTATACATGAATGACTACGACAATGCTCTGTAGGAGCATCACCAGCAGAGAGATTTTGAGTACCCTGGTCAACATCCCCAATACGGAAACCAACACACTAGCAAGTACCATCGCGGCGAGAGGTCCTTTGATATTTCCACGTCAACCAGGACGAATTCACTCCCTGCGCGGATAGAGGCACCTGATCTCATACCGTCGGTCTTTTCTAATGAAATTTGTCGAGCCTCGGTCCCCAAGGAATGGAGAAATATTGGTCTCGTGAAATATGACGGCGCCATCGACCCCGGCGATCATATGTGCCACTTTGTAACAGCTATGGGGATAAACGAGCACAATGATGCGATGCTCTACCGCATTTTTCTCTCGAGTCTGACCAACATAGCCCTGACATGGTTCACCAACCTACCGCAGAACTCCATTACTAGTTTCGCGCAGCTTTCCCAAGTCTTCAAATCACACTTTGGGAGTTCTCGGTCGCGCAAGAAGACCATGCTGGACCTAAACTCTATCAGACAATGGATACATGAGACACTGGGACAGTTCTTCACACGATTCACCAGTGTAGTAGTGCAAATCCTGAATTTCAACCATGAATGAGCCGTCATCATCCTCATGGGGAACCTAGCAGAGGGGGATTTTAAGACTCGCCTCTTCAGAAAGAAACCAAAGAGCACTACTAGAATTCTGTTCATAGACATCGGGTATAAACCGATGTTAATAAAAAAAAATTCAACGTGTTAGTAGGTGGTGTTAAAAATCCAAACTTTACCACATCGGTTTATAACCGATGTCTATAATGATTTATAACATTGTTTTTATTGTTGATAACGATTTAAGTACGTTGATATAATGACGTTTTGGTTGATGAACCTAATGTTAAACCATTATTATTTTGCATTTCTAGCCATTTAAAGGTTCGTAGGAAAACCCAAAACATCGCATTAACATCGCTATTTTTTATAAACATGATGTTTTACATTAATAAACACATCGGTTAGGAATTATTCAATGTGTGCATAATCTTTTTTCATGTTTAATTTTTTATAATCTTTTATATAAATATCATGAACCACATTTAATATTTTAAAAGTCGATGTTATTTATATATTTTCGAATCATTTGTTATATGAAAAACGATGTTTTGGTATTTTATCACATCATTTTATATTACAATTTTGACATATACGTGGTTTTAGAAATCGATTTGTATACCTATGATCGACGTATCCATAAAGATAGACATCGTTTTTTCTCTCTGGAGTCCGATGTTTTTCATCAAATACACTAATCATCCAATACCCATGTTGATCTATAATGTGACCCTGTTTTGGCTAATAGAAACTTAAACATTCTGAAAGACCAACACATGCATTAAATAATAAAAAATAAACAATGTTCTTGATTGCAATAACCCGTCTAAATGTCTAATATACATTGGTGTCATAAGTCCCTTATGAGAGCTTTGTAATTACATGTTCACATGTCTCCTCCAAGATCTTCATAGCTTCGGTGAAGAGCACCTCCAGGGGTAAGGCATTCGTTTACTCAATGGCTAAGCAACAAGAGAAAGAAAACTGAAACATTTCAGTATTCTAACATGGCGGTAACATATAAAGAATGGAAAATGCATACTTGAGTGACTGCGATGGTTGAATGGCAAGTTCTTGTCATATGGTATGGCAAGTTCTTGAGCTACTTCTCTACCTACATGGAATGATTGGAAAGCCTCTGCGAACTCCTTGGAAGTTCTGAAACGATATGGCTCATCACCGCGGAACCAATATTGTTGTTGATCCTTCTTTGAAGTCACCTATTCATTGAGATTCATACAATCCTATGTAACTACTCAAATAAAATGTAGGATAACGGACTAGTCTAACTTTAAAAACAAAAATCATTAGAAAAGAGGTCATTAATTACCTCTTGCAAGAAGTCTGCAACACCCTTTCTTTCAGGACACTTGAACCCCACGGACTCGAAAAACTCAAGTACATTCTGACGAGGACCTTGGTACACAGCTACTCCATCAGATAGAAGAATGATATCATCGAACAGATCATATGTCTCAGGTGCAGGCTGCATGAGAGAGATCACAGCTGTCCCATTTAGGATGTGGACAGCTTGTCTCAGCGCATTCACAATCTGGTAAGTTGTTGAACTGTCCAAACTAGTAGAGATCTCATCCATGAACAGAGCCCGAGATGGCCCAACAAGCATCTCCCCTGCAATCACACCATATAACATTTTAGTTTATAAGAAAAAGGGTCCAACTAGAAGTGATTCTTTCACTTACCAGTGGTCACGCGCTTTCTTTGCCCTCCTGAAATACCACGAATCATTTGGTCTCCTACCATGGTATCAGCACATATATCTAATCCTAAAATCTGCAAGATTATAAGGACAAAATGTTAGACATCATTTTGATACTCCTAAAAAATCCATCAAAGAAATCAGAAGTGAAAGGCACCTTTAGGATGTAATCTGTTATAACATTCTCCTTTTGGCCCTCTGATGCTGCAACCTAATGCATATACACAATAAAAAAAGTCGATAATAGGCAAATCTGAATAATTTTTCCATAATGGCACCATGAAGAGCGTCTGTCCTCTTACCTTCATAAAGACATCAATATCAGGATCAGGCATAATGTTTGCCTCTTTCTCTCTTCTTGCCAATTCAGCTAGCATTTCTGCATATTATTTCAATCCAAGACATCTATTATCAATAAATCATATGGACCTACAGATTATGATTAGCAAAGCAATCTTAAACCAGACGTACCATATCGACTACTAACCCCTTGAAACCTGGCAGAGTACGCCAAGGTTTCCCTCACAGTCAACTATGCCAAATGTACATCATGTTGGCTGATATATGCAGCTATTCTCTGTGGAACAAACTCATGCATGTCATGTCCATTATAAGTCACCTTCCCGTTACACTGCAATTGCATTGAACCCAGGAAGATTCTGAGTTCCTCAAGCTGATTTTCTTCTTTAAAGAAGTGCATAAACTAAAACAGCTTGTCTACCTTCAGTTCTTTGTCAAGTTTTCCAGCCAAGGCCAACAACAACGTCGTCTTTCCAGAACTTGGAGGTCCCAAAAGTAAAGTCACTCTGAGCGTGCGTGTCCGATTTTTGATAGCCTCGGCTTGAAGTGACATGAACCGCACAAAGGCCTTGGCCTCTATACCCTATCAACAAATCACAGGATATGAGCCTCACTCATCATATAGATGTTTAAGGAGCACTTCCTTAACATCTAAATGTCTTTTTGGAATTCATGTAAATATTTATTTTAGTTCTAATATATTTACATTTAAAATAAAAAAAAACAATTTGCTGCATTATATTCATTTTCTATTCAAGCTTTCAGTGAATTATCCCTTGCCTATTAGGTTTTATGATGCCGCTAACATCGTGCAGGATGGTGAATTGCGTCTTTCTATTGGGGAGGAAATGGAAAATTTTAAAGAAGCCTTGTGAAAGTGCCAAATAAACAAGTTTATCAGCAAGCCATTGAATTGGATCTTTCTGTTGGGGGATAACTGATAAGAATCAAGATATGTTGGAGGAGAGGGTTACCTCTACAATGTCAGTGATAAAGTTGATGAATGTAGGCAAATCTCTGCTGCCAACATATGCTTCTCCCTCGACACTTAAGTGCTCAAATCTCACTTCAATTGTAGGCACTTCGATGCCGACCCTGACAAGGAAATAAATTCAGATTTCAATTTTCCCCTTTTTAATGGAAGCTTGTTTGAATCTAGACAGTCCAACAGAATCTAATACCCAAACTCGATCGAACTCAGTCATCTTCCAAGCAAGCATAAACAGAAATCATCAATTAGAATTAAAATCAAAATTACCTCTCAATTTGATTCTTGAGCTTCAACAAGAAGCGCTCGTTATCCTCTTCAATTAAATCAAACAGCGGAAGTTAGGGTTTCGTTTGGAACTGCAGAAAAAGGGAGATTGGAAGCGAATAGGAATACGTATTCGAGCAAGAAGATAGAAAAACGAAGGAGATCGATTGTGGATCTATGAATCATGAACATGGGAAATCATTGAACGCGAGAGAGAGAAAGAGAGGTACCTCTCTTCGATGTGACTGAGAAGCCGGAGCGGATTTGGCAGAAGAAGGCTTGTTTCTTCAGTCGCCGACCCCATCGCCATGAATCGCCCTACCTGATGCTCCTCCAATTTGGGGATTTTTTTATTTTCCTCCTGTGGGTAGCAATGACTAATGAATTAGGGGTACTGGGTCCTCTTTTTACCAAAAATCCAAAAAGTCCTTTTTTTTTTGGTTAAGGGTATGTTTGGCAAAAGCAAGTAGCTTTTCGGAGCTTATGGTTTTGATATTCTATAGTCTTAAATGAAATAAATATAAGATTTTAGTTTAATTAGCTTTTGAAAGCTTTTGAAATTTAAGCTTTTCAACAGCTATTCACCCAAGCTTTTCGGAGCTTTTGGTTTTTTATTCACAAGTTTTCAATAGCTACCATAACAGCTAGGTTTACCAAACACTATACTAGCTTATTAACATATATTTAACTCAAATAATTCAACAACTTCAGCTACCCAACAGCTTCAGCTTTTCCAACAGCTACCATTTTGCCAAACACACCGTAAGTGTTTAGATTTTACCGCCTAAGTGTTATAAGCGCGCTTTAAAAAAAATTTCAAAACGTCTTTTTAACATTGTCCAAAAAGTAAGACCGATGTATATACTTCCATTAACATCGATAATTTTAAAGACGATGTTATAATAATTTTTTACATCGTGCGTTTTTCTGACCGATATAAAAGAGCCGATGTCTATGAACACAATTCTAGTAGTGGAGCTACGACGCGCTGAGAGACATGGTGTCCACCCATATTGAAGCAGAGGAGGTCGCGGCCTCCAGCTCTAGGGTGAATTGATACGAACTCGACTCGGGTTGAGCGAGTACAACTCCCAATCGTCCGGTGTCAAGGTAAATCGAGCGACCCTCGTGATGTGGAGTAGGATTCGAACCGGCTGGCGATTAAGTAACTTGCTCCCTTTGACTTGCACTAATCAAACATGGTGGTGACGGTTGATTCCGAATTACCGAAGTTGACTTGCAAAGTTCCGTTGACTTTCGATTGGAATGGAGGCGGAAGCAAATACCAAATTGCCTAATTAGCCAATTCTAATTAAGTACTCACAAATTGCCTATCGAAATTGAATTCTAAGTGATCAAAACGGTTGCAGTGTATAAGCTTGGCCTTGCACTAATGAAATCTCCAACAATTTCAACGAGTTGACATCGAATCCCACTTGAAAGGCGTACATGATTTGGAACTCAAGCACAAGCGACGAGGACAGTATCGGCCGGTGATCGCAACCAGCAAGTGAATACAGTGGAGCGGTGGCAAAGGGACAACAGTGGCGTGACGGACAGGGTTGTCGACGGTGGGTGATGCTGGTGGTGCAGGGTTGGTGCTATGGTGATCGGAGCAAGGTGAACCTCTTCCAAACGAGGATGAGACTCCGATCTTCAATCAATTCCAGCGAGAACCTTTGATTGAAGATTCAATTGAATTCAGCTGTACAATAGCAAATTGAAGATAGGGTTTGTGACGTCAGGGAGGAAAAGGGGGAGTTTCAACTCAACACTCTTCAATTCCTCTAAATTTGACGTAAAGATGAAAATTAACCCTAATAGAGTATTTAGAGGAAAATACTAATAACCCTAATTAATTAACTAATGGACCTAATTAACTAACGGGTTGGACATACTATGTAAAGTAAGTCCACACCATTATTAATAAATAATGCTAAAAATAGAAATAAGTCTTAATAATAAATAGTTTATGTGAACGACGTCGAAAAAGTATCCGATGGAGGCTAAGACGCATCACACGAAGTGTCGGCGATAAATACTAATAAGCTCAATGATGGTGGTTGCTCCGGTTTATAAGCGAAGCCTCAAGTGATAATGGACGCGGTAGCTCTTGCGATCGCCTTGGCTCTCGCTCTAGTCATTGGTCCGTCAGAACGGACACTAATGGCTTCCTCCTCTTCTTGTACGGTCAATGAGGGAGATTGGGACATATCATCCTCCCCCCTTGAGAGGGAAGCGTCCCCACTTCCTCATCAAAGTAGTCAGGATCCTCATATGGTGACAAGTTGTTGTGAGCCGAATCTGCCATGTTTTATATTTACTTTTATATCGTTTTCTGCATACATTTCATGCATTTGGTCTAGAATAAGAGATAATCTATGTCGTTTATGCTTATTTGCCAAATTACGGAATCTACACCAGTTTCTGTTTAAATTCGCAGAAATCGAAGCAATTTACAGCAGTTTTGAGAAAGAAAGAAAAAAAGCTCGAAAGTCAACTACAGAAGTCCAAGGTCAAGAAGCAGCGGAACCAAAGCAAATCAAGCTGGAAACAAGGAAAGCTGCTCGACAACATGTTAGTCGATATCGACTACAACTTGTCGATATCGGGTAAACATTACTCGATGTCCAGTAAGGATTGACCAGAATCGAGCAAAGCTAGGAGGAGGAGCACAGCTTACTCGATATCGAGGACTTTTACTCGATATCGAGGACAACCCAAGTCGATTTCCATGTCTGAGCCGAGATCGACAAAGCTGAGCGGACAAGATAACTCAAGTACAGAACCTTACTCGATATCGAGTATATTACTCGATATCGACCAAAACCTGAAGACCAACCTGTGCTTGAGGAAGCCACACCGGATCGAGAAGCCGAAGACCTAGACATACCGAGCAACACTTCCTCGATATCGAGTAAATTACTCGATATCGACAACCCCATCACCACATGTCCGAGCCAGATCGGGGAGCAGTTACTCGAGAAGCCAGAAAGCCCAAGTCGATGAACACAGTTACTCGATATCGAGGAAATTACTCGATATCGAGTAAAACCTTCTGGGCCGCGCGTTGCTGTTGGGCTGTCCGAGTCGAGTTAGGCTTGCTTGGATTGCGAGAAGTCCGAGTCTATTCACATCTATCAAGACTTATCAAGATCTATCAACTCCATGGATGATTTACCCACTTTAGATATATTTCTTTTTTGGATTTAATTCTTTTATTTCATTATTTAATCTTTACGTAAGTAGATAAAGAGATATAGATATAGAAGGATATTTCCTTCCTTGATTAGCAAGGATTGAAAGCCTATAAATAAAGTCTTAGGGGCTGATTTCTAAGCATTCAATTTCAGTTACAATCAATTACAAGTAAGTAGGAGTAGAGGAGAAAGCTTGTGGCAAGAGAAGTTGGAAAGGCGAAAGCGGATTTGGCTTCGATTGGTTATAAGCTTTCTTTAGTTTATTTAATGCAAAGTTATTTCCTTGATAATGAAGAGCGAGTAGTCCACGCACTTCTAGGGTTGGGGTGAGCCCGACGGTGGCCATGTAAGGTGATGCGGTAAAGGTTTGAGCTTTTTATGCAATTCGTCTTCTATCCCTGCGAGCATGATTCTTTTGCGAAAGTTGAAGGTGATCCTTGTTTGTGTTATTGAAGCGAAAGTGATCTTAATGCAACTTGGGTTAATTATGTGAAAAGGGTTAGTAACAATTAGGGTTTATGCGAAAGCCTCTATATTCCTATTTGTTAATAACGAAAGTTATTTGATGAAAAGCATGATCTTTTATGCCTTTATGTGTTATTTTGCATGGTTATCGTTGTGGTGTTGATACCCTGGCCTTGGAAGTCTTTAGTTTATTGAATTAATTGATCAAAATCTGCGTTCTATGTTTGGAAAGTTTACGATATGAAGTTTCCGTCTTTACTCGATTTCGAGGAGTCTGTACTCGATATCCAAGACTGTTTTGTCTATATCGAGTAAGGGTTTGCCGAGATCGAGTTGTCTTTGCTGAGTCTGCTATTTGATGGTCGTTTTCAGTTTCTGTTGATCGATATAGTTAGACGATATCGAGTACCCTTTAGTCGATATCGAGTAGTTTCTGCTTTTGCTTTATTTTCTGCTTTGCTTTGTTATTTCTGTCTTTCTTTCTGTCTATTACTTATGTCTGTGAGATTTACAACTGCCTGAGATCCGCTGACGTGCTTCCTCGAGGATCGATCCTGACTTCCCGCTGCTACATCAGGAGGGGGTCTTGTAATTATTTGCGTGGGCACGAATCTGGTTTGATTTATATTTCTATATTTTAAACTTGATTTCCTCATACAACAAATTGGCACCGTTGCCGAGGAAGCAATCATTCGCGCCTTAGGTAGTTAAATCTCACATTTTTCTTGAGGTACTTTGCAGGTATATGCGTTGTTCTGGTCAAACACCTGAGTTTGACACCTTAGACAATCTGGAACGCCTTATACACATCCAAGCTAAACTAAAAAAAGCCATAGAGGCTGCAAAGACACAGGAACAGCTGATTGAGAGGCTTTGGAGGGAACTAGCCGCCAAAGATGATGCTCTCGCCACTGAGAGAGCAGGAAGGGAACAGGAAGCTGAGCGTGCGAGGCAAGCAGAAGATGAGCTTGCCCAATATCCTACCACTGTAGAGGATTACATGCACCCGACTCTCGTTGTGCCTGAATCGGCTATTCTAATCCCTCAGAATAACTATGAAATTCGCACTCCTTTCTGAATAGAAATTAAACATAATGCTTTTCATGGTAGATTTAATGAATGCCCTCTTCAACATATTACCAACTTTACTGATATATGTCGTACTCTTGCTGAAGGTACCACCTTGGAGTACATCTTGATGAAGGCTTTCCGTTGGTCTCTCGCTGGTCCCGCGTTGAAGTGGCTGGAAGGACTGAAACCACGATCCCTCACAACATGGGCTCAAGTAAACCAGGAATTTCTCAATAAATTCTTTCCTCCTGCCAAGACAGCGCTCCTTCACCAAAAGATTACATCTTTCAAACAGCAGCCTGGAGAGCAGCTAACAAAGGCATGGGAACGCTATAAGGATCTACTGCGATCCTGCCCTACACATGGACAACAACCTTGCGTCATTCAGGAGATCTTCTTCAATTCTCTTGACCTTACTGCTAAGGATAGGATCAATACATATACTCATTATGAGTATCTGACAATGCCGCCAGCTGATGCATGGGCTGCCCTAGACAAGATGACCAACTATGACAACAAGTATGGGACTCCAATCAACTATGAGGAGAATGCATATGTCAGGCCAGCCCCATCAATGCCTCTCTACGAGCTTGCTAAGGAGATCGACCCAGATGTCAAAGAGTAGTACTACAGAGATCAGAATAGGAAGCTCCTCAAGCAAGTAAATTATCTTTCTGTCAACCGGCCCTGCATCGAATGCGGATCACATAGGCACACCACAACTGAGTGCCCACACACAGAGCAGGTCAGGTTGGCAGAACACCATGAAGAGGTAGCTTACACAGGGGGTCCCAATCGCTATATAGGGGACCAAAGGTTTCAGCAACCACAATGGAACCAAGGTGCTCCTAGGAACCCCCCCCCCCCCCCCCCCCGCCCTACAGAGCTCCAGGACATCCGAAAAGGGACCAGAAAGGGGATGATCTACAGACCGTCCTAGAGGAAATACGGAGGAACCATTCAGATACCAAGCAGTCCTTCAACTCCGTCTACACTCAGATTTAGGGAGTCAACTCTAAGATTGGAGAGATTGATATATGGCGGAAATCAATGGAAACACAGATTGGCCAGCTAGCAGCAGGCATCCCCAGATAGTCAAGAACCCTCCCTGAATCTTCAGAACCCAATCCCAAGGGGAAAATCGGACACATAGCTGCTGTAAAACTCAGGAGCGGGCACCAAATACGCGAGCCAGGGGTCGGAAAGCAGCAGGACGGAGGAGCTGAATAGCTAGTCGATATCGACCAGACCTTGGTCGATGTCAAGGAGAGGCAACTCGATCTCGAGGAAGGACTACTCGATATCGAGGACAAACTGGACCAACCTTCGTCTGCACAACACAGCAACTCGACATCGAGGAAAGTAGTCGATATCGAGGAGAACCTGGTCGATGTCGAGGAGAACCAAGTCGACGTCGAGAAAGCTGCAACACCTCCGAAATCTGTTCTGGCTCCAAACCAGAAAAAGAAGCTGCCCTTCCCAACAAAATCTCCAAAGGATCCAGCAGAGAAGAAGTTTCAGCGCTTCATCAAGATGCTTCAGAAGCTCAATGTCACCATACCCTTCACGTACAGAAGCTCTCAATGAAATGCCATCCTACGTCAAATTCCTCAAGGAGATCCTAAGCAAGAAGCGGTCAATGGCTGAGATTACAAAGGAGTGCAGCCATATGGACATACTTGAGAAAAGGCTAGATCCAGGTAAGTTTGCTATAACCATTGGATTTGGTCAATACAAATTTAATGCATTATGTGATATTGGAGCTAGTGTGAGTATAATGCCTTTAACAATATGGTCCAAGATTAAGATAGTTGCCTTAGAGCCTGTGGATGCTATGCTTTATATGGCCAACAACACGGTGGTCATTCCAACAGGCATGGTGGACAATGTGCCAGTACAAGTAGGTAAGTTCTTTGTCCCTGCTGATTTTCTAGTTATTGATATGGCGGAGGACCCTGCTTGTCCAATTATTTTAGGAATGCCCTTTTTGGCGACGGTGGATGCCAACATAAGCATAAGGAAAGGATTACTCACTTTCCACATCAGCGATGAGGTAATTGAGTATTCTTTTAATAAAACTGAAAGGCACACAGGTCCTATGGAAGAAGTAAAAGCTATATCAGCTGGTTATCACTTGCGGGGAGCCTAAGGTAAGAAATATGACTCCTAAAGAGCTGGAAAATAGGGATATGGAAGCCCAGGTGCAGAAGATCATGGCCATCCTAAACGATGACACAAAGGATCTGCTCGACATCGACCAAGGTAAGTCGACGTCGACTAACTATTTCTTGGATGCCTTGACATGATGCAAGTACGGGGTCGAAGTCACCCAGAATTCCTCGATATCGAAGAATTTGGTCGACATCGACCAAACTCAAAACCCTCCACCAGCAGCAGCGTCGTCGAGCAGCCATCTTCGTCATCGACTTTGCCTTCCTCGACGCTGATTCCAACAGACGAGAAAAATTCCTCGATATCGACAGCGGTAGTTGATATCGACCAAAACTTGCCTTCCTCGACTCCACCATCCTCGAGAAGCAACCCACCAGAAGCCGAAACCAACTCGATATCGAGTACTGTTCCTCGAGATCGACCAAATACAGTGGTCCCCGAATCCGTTTCTGCGAAGGTAAGCCAAGGTATGGATCTTTCTTCTCCCATTTCCATTAAAGATTTATCTATACATGGGAGAGGTTTGCCTTGGTATGTGCGATTATGTAGAATTTCCAATGATGAGCCTAAGGAGTATGAAGTTGGAGACAAACCCTATGTTTTCAAATCAAAGGATCATTGGTTTCCCAACAAATTCAACAAGAACAAGATGGGACCCTTCATGGTGAACAAGATCCATTCTAGAGGATTGCAGCTGATGGACAAGAATGGAGTTCTATTTGAAGCCCAAGCTACATGGGCCCTGCAAATGCCACCTTGAGCTTAATGAAGAAGTCGGCCTAGCGACTATAAAATCTAGAGCTTGTAAATAGACATTTATTTTTTGAGACTTTTGGACATTGTTGCTTTTGTTTGTTTTTGGTTTTTGAACTTTTAGTTTTTCTATTGTGGGTATATGTCTTCTACATTTTTTCAGGTCCATGGGGATAGAAGCAAGCTAAAATCGGACTAGGCCCAGCAGCATAGCACTCGATTCTGACGATTAGCACACCTGTCTAGTGATTTTCTTTCTTTACCCTTATTTTTTATACAGTGAGGACACTGTAATGTTTAAGTATGGGGTGGGGGAAGGGCTTACTTTATGCATATTAGACCATATTTGACATTATGTGTGCACATTTAAAGCTTAATTCTTGAATTGCTTATACATGGCTATTTTTGAATTCATTATTGATTTATGGGCTTATATGCATGTTTTCCAAAGTTTAAAGAAAAATCATTATGTGTGCACATTTAAAGCTTAATTCTTGAATTGCTTATACATGGCTATTTTGGAATTCATTATTGATTTATGGGCTTATATGCATGTTTTCCAAAGTTTAAAGAAAAATCACCCCCATTGAAAATTTTTGAATAATGTCATGGAAGCTTTATTGAACTCGACGATGCAAAATTAGATTCATTAGAGATATAGCATGAAATTGCCTAGTAAAGGGAAGTCGCAATGAAGTGCATATTTTCTTGAAAACCATGAAAGGATGTAAAATTTGAAGTTGCTTTTGACATGTTGCATGATAAGAGGATGGAGGACTTTATATTTCCATAAAATGCTCATATTGTTATATTCCTAGCCTTACCTATGCTTATGCATCACAAAAGCCATATTATGCCTTATTTCATATATTGCTCCACATGTTCTAAATATTGTCATTCTTTACCTTATTTCCTATCCGGGGATTATGTTGAGAATGATGTTACATTATGGAGATTATCATATGGTGTTTGTGTTGTTGTATGTCATTATTTGATGTTTGGCGAAATTGTTTGAAATATATGGAAAATTTAATGAGTGAAAGAAAATCCGATCAAAGATCGACCCTGCTCGCTGAGATAATAGTTTGGTGAGATGGGACACCATGTGAGGAGTCCAAAGCACTAAGTATCCAGGGCCATTCATGACACCCATGTTTGCGACTCGCGAGAAGGCAGTGCTGAGGTTAGAGAGGTAAAGACATTATTATTGATAAAAGCATTATGAAAGGTGACAGATCTTATGGAGAAGGAATGTGGAAATTTAGTTTGGAAATACTCCATTTCCCCAGATTATTAGCACCACATTGCAAAAAATTGCCCACCTTTAGCCTTTTACCAATCTAGTTCTTATTTGAGCTTAAATTAAAGTCCTCTTGATTATTAATGCTTTGTCACTTATGAATGTTTTTGCATAACCCTCCTTTTGTGAGTAGATGTTGCTTTTAAATTGCACATGCATGAATTTGTGACACTAGTACCTTTTCGAGCACGGTAATTGACTACAGGGACATATAAGAATGAATCTAAGATGTTGAGAGTTTTGAATTCTTCCCCTGAATGACAAATAAGAGTATTGTTTGAGGACAAGCAAGTTTAAGTATGGGGTGTTTGTTGTGAGCCGAATCTGCCATGTTTTATATTTACTTTTATATCGTTTTCTGCATACATTTCATGCATTTGGGCTAGAATAAGGCAGAATCTATGTAGTTTATGCTTATTTGCCAAATTAAGGAATCTACACCAGTTTATGTTTAAATTCGCAGAAATCGAAGCAATTTACAGCAGTTCTGAGAAAGAAAGAAAAAAAGCTCAAAAGTCAACTACAGAAGACCAAGGTCAAAAAGCAGCGGAACCAAAGCAAATCAAGCTGGAAACAAGGAAAGCTGCTCGACAACATGTTAGTCGATATCGACTATAGCTTGTCGATATCGGGTAAACATTACTCGATGTCTAGCAAGGATTGACCAGAATCGAGAAAAGCTAGGAGGAGAAGCACAGCTTACTCGATATCGAGGAAAACCCAAGTCGATTTCCATGTCTGAGCCGAGATCGACGAAGCTGAGCGGACAAGATAACTCGAGTACAGAACCTTACTCGATATCGAGTACATTACTCGATATCGACCAAAACCTGAAGACCAACCTGTGCTCGAGGAAGCCACACCGGATCGAGAAGCCAAAGACCTAGATATACCGAGCAACACTTCCTCGATATCGAGTAAATTACTCGATATCGACAACCCCAACACCACATGTCCGAGCCAGATCGGGGAGCAGTTATTCGAGAAGCCAGAAAGCCCAAGTCAATGAACACAGTTACTCGATATCGAGGAAATTACTCGATATCGAGTAAAACCTTCTGGGCCGCGCGTTGCTGTTGGGCTGTTCGAGTCGAGTTAGGCTTGCTTGGATTGCGAGAAGTCCGAGTCTATCCACATCTATCAAGACTTATCAAGATCTATCAACTCCATGGAGGATTTACCCACTTTAGATATATTTTCCTTTTAAATTTAATTCTTTTATTTCATTATTTAATCTTTAAGTAAGTAGATAAAGAGATATAGATATAGATAGATATTTCCTTCCTTGATTAGCAAGGATTAAAAGCCTATAAATCAAGCCTTAGGGGCTGATTTCTAAGCATTCTATTTCAGTTACAATCAATTACAAGTAAGTAGGAGTAGAGGAGAAAGCTTGTGGCAAGAGAAGTTGGAAAGGCGAAAGCGGATTTGGCTTCGATTGGTTATAAGCTTTCTTTAGTTTATTTATTGAAAAGTTATTTCCTTTTATTATTGATGTCTTTCTTGATAACGAAGAGCGAGTAGTCCACCCACTTCTAGGGTCGGGGTGAGCCCGACGGTGGCCATGTAAGGTGGTGCGGTAAAGGTTTGAGCTTTTTATGCAATTCGTCTTCTATCCCTGCGAGCATGATTCTTTTGCGAAAGTTGAAGGTGATCTTTGTTTGTGTTATTGAAGAAAAAGTGATCTTAATACAACTTGGGTTAATTATGTGAAAAGGGTTAGTAACAATTAGGGTTTATGCGAAAGCCTCTATACTCCTATTTGTTAGTAACGAAAGTTATTTGATGAAAAGCATGATCTTTTATGCCTTTATGTGTTATTTTGCATGGTTATTGTTGTGGTGTTGATACCCTGGCCTTGGAAGTCTTTAGTTTATTGAATTAATTGATCAAAATCTGCGTTCTGTGTTTGGAAAGTTTGTGATTTGAAGTTTCCGTCTTTAATTGATTCTGAGGAGTCTGTACTCGATATCGAAGACTGTTTTGTCGATATCGAGTAAGGGTTTGCCGAGATCGAGTTGTCTTTGCTGAGTCTGCTGTCTGTTGGTCGATTTCAGTTTCTGTTGATCGATATAGTTAGTCGATATCGAGTACCCTTTAGTCGATATCGAGTAGTTTATGCTTTTTCTTTATTTTCTGCTTTGCTTTGTTATTTCTGTCTTTCTTTCTGTCTATTACTTCTCTCTGTGAGATTTACAGCTACCTGAGATCCGCTGACGTGCTTCCTCGAGGATCGATCCTGACTTCCCGCTGCTATATCAGGAGGGGGTCTTGTAATTATTTGCGTGGGCACGAATCTGGTTTGATTTATATTTCTATATTTTAAACTTGATTTCCTGCTACAACACAAGTCGGAGACGTTGAAGGTAGCATGGACTCCGTAAGAATATGGCAACTCCAGGTTGTAGGCATTTTCACCAATGGCCTGAATAATCCTAAAGGGGTCGTCGCCTCTGTTGGACAGCTTTGACTTCCTCTTCGATGGGAAATGATCCTTCCTCAAGTGTAACCACACAAGATCACCAGGCTTGAACAACATCTTCCTGTGGCCTTTACTCCACTGAGTCTTAATCTGTGTAGCACGACGTTCCATCTGTAACCGTGTCCTCTCATGGAGTTCATTGATCATCTGAGCGCGATTTCCAGCTTGCAAGTGGTCATCCTTCAATGGCTTAGGCGTCAAGTCCAATGGTGTCAATGGATTCCTGCCGTAGACGACCTCAAAAGGAGACAAATTGGTCGCTGAATGCTTGCACCTGTTATAACAAAACTCCACGGTAGAAAGTAAGTCCTCCCAATGCCTGGGGTTGGCGTTGAGCATGGTCCGAAGTAATGCTCCCAATGTCCTATTGGTCACTTCTGTTTGGCCATTTGTTTGGGGATGATAGCTGGTTGAAAATAAGAGTTTTGTACCAAGCTTTCCCCATAGAGTCCTCCAAAATTGTCCAACAAATTTAGAGTCTCTATCAGAGACGATGGTATGCGGTATCCCATGGAGACGAACGACATTGTCAAAGAATAGAGTTGCAATCTCAAAGGCACTATTTGTGGTCTTACAAGCCACAAAGTGGGCCATCTTTGAAAACCTATCAACAATGACAAATATGGCATCTCGTCCCATGCGAGACATCGGCAAACCAACGACAAAGTCAATAGAAAAGTCCTCCCACATGCCTGATGGAAGAGGCAATGGCTGATAAAGGCCATGTGGCTGAGAACTTGCCTTGGCACGGTGACATGTCACGCAAGCTCGAACGTAGTACGTTACCTTCCGTGCCATATGGGGCCAAAAGAAGTGCTCACGTAGAACACCAAGAGTCTTGGAAACACCATAATGACCTCGGCCATCATGTGCTTCCCGGACCAAGAGTAAGCGAATAGAACATGATGGAATGCATAACTTACCAGCCTTAAATAGAAAACTATCATGCAAATAGAAACTAGCATGCTCCCTATTACTTAAGCAAATGTCTAGAATGGGCTTAAAAAATTCATCAGAAACATAAAAATCACGAATTAAGCCAAATTCTAACACACGTGACTGAACAGAAGTAATGAGAACATACCTCCTAGACAATGCATCAGCAACAACGTTGTCTTTACCTTTCTTGTACTAGACGATATAAGGAAAGGTCTCTAGAAATTCCACCCAGCGAGCATGTCTCTTACACAACAACGCCTGACTCTTCAGGCAACGTAAGGCGGCATGGTCGCTGCGGATCACAAACTCATGTGGCCAGAGGTAGTGTTGCCACGTTTTTAGTACTCGGATCAGGGCATACAACTCCTTGTCATATGTGGAGTAATTCAGCTGTGCACCTGTCAACTTCTCAGAAAAATATGCAATAGGTTGTCGGCCTTGGTGTAAAACACCTCCAATGCCTATGTTAGAAGCATCAACCTCTATCTCATAAGTCCTAGAAAAATCAGGCAATTGCAGCAAAGGTGCATTACATAAAGCATCTTTCAACATATTAAAAGCAGCATCTAATTTTGGGTTCCATTCAACAACATCATTACGTTTTGTTAAAGCATGCAAAGGGGCTGCAATAGTAGAAACATCCTTAACAAAACGCCTATAAAAACCAGCTAACCCAAGGAAATATCGAACCTGTGTGGCCGTAGTAGGCTGAGGCCACTCACGAATAGCAGCAACCTTCGACTGGTCCATATGTAAACCCTCTTTGGAGACTACAAACCCCAAGAAGATGGTGGACGGAGCACATAAGCTACATTTGGCCGGATCGCCATATAGCTACTCTTATCGAAGTCTCTTTAACACCAGCCTGAGATGCTCAGTATGATCTGCAAGATTGGGTGAGTATACAAGAATATCATCAAAATAAACCACAAGAAACTTACCCAAATAGTCTCTGAAGACGTGATTCATCAGTCTCATAAAGGTCGAGGGGGCTTTGGTGAGACCAAATGGCATGACAAGCCACTCATAGAGCCCATACTTGGTATTGAATGCCGTCTTCCACTCGTCACCTTCCTGCATCCTGATCTGATGGTATCCGCTTCGCAGATCTATCTTAGTGAAGACGCATGCACCATATAGCTCATCCAGCATGTCATCTAATCTCGGAATGGGATGCCTCTACTTCACTGTAATCTGATTGATGGCTCGACAGTCGACGCACATGCGCCAAGAACCATCCTTTTTAGGCACCAGGATAACCGGGACTGCGCAAGGGCTAAGGGATTCCCTCACATAGCCACGATCAAGCAAATTCTGAACCTGTCACTGAAGCTCCTTAGTTTCCTTTGGACCAGCCTTGTAAGCAGGGCGATTAGGCAAGCTAGCTCCAGGCACCAAATCAATTTGATGCTCTATCCCTCGAAGTGGTGGTAGACCAGAAGGGAGCTCATCAGGGAAGACATCAACATAGTCTTCCAGCAGCTTTACAATATCCGGTGGCAAAGCATTATCCCCGACATTGCTCTCCTGAAGCGGCTGTGGAATCAGCAAGAAAAAAGGCGTCTTTACCCGCAAAGGTGCCGTGATAGTAGAGGGTCTGGCAAGCATCAGACGTGGTTCCACCTTTCCTTGAAGTCCTGTAGGCGGCAGTGGTGTAGGGGGATGACTAGATGCCGCAGCAACTCTATCTCGCTCTACATGGTCCTGTAAAATCTCACTCGGGGAAAGTGGTAAGAGCTTGACGCGCTTCCCGTGGTAATTGAACACATAAGTGTTCAGAAAACCATCGTGAAAAACACGTCTGTCGAACTGCCATGGACGTCCTAACAACAAGTGGGTGGCGTCCATAATGGCGACATCACAAACAACAGTGTCCTTTTAAGGACCAATAGCAAAAGAAATAGAACACTGTTCAGCAATAGGGGTACCTTGTTGAGATGATAACCACTGAAGACCATATGGCTGAGGGTGCTTAGCTGTAGGGATCTTTAGGTGATCAACAACTTTTCGGCTGATAAGGTTGCTGTAGCTACCACTATCAATAATCACAGACAGCGCTAGAGACTAAACCAAGCATCTCGTGTGGAATAAGTTTTCCCTTTGAGACTCAAGATTGGCCTCTTTCACTGTAAGCACCTTTCGATTTACCAATGACAGCATGGTGCCTTCATGAGTAGTTGGAGCATAACAAGCTTCTTCTTCCTCAACATGATCTTGCCTATCATCTGCAACGAGCTCAGATTGCTCGTCATCATCCAAAGAAGCATAACCCCACCCGATCTATAAACATTACCCTTTTAGCATTAGGGCAATCTCTCTTCCAGTGTCCCTTGCTTCCACATCTGAAGCATTCCGCATCTTTAGACCTGTCAGATGCGGAGGGAGCTGTGTTATTGGCTAATGGCTGGCAAGGAATAACTACACTAGCTTTCGGAGGAGTCGATCTAGTGTTGGAACCTATTTCTGCACTAGGCTGACGCACATTATAACTAACAAATTGACCAGAGTTAGAAGCATACCTGGCAGCAGTTGCTGCTTTTCGTTACACCTGGTTGTAAATCTGCATGGCTGTGTGGGTTAATGTATTCATGTCATGAATTGGAAGGATTTCCAATGGATCACGAATATTAGCATTTAACCCAGTCAAGAACCTCGTTCTCAAGGTAGAAGGACTCACTGAAATGTTAGCTTTGTAATACATAGCTTAGAAAAGAACTCTAAAGGAGTAAGGTTACCTTGAGAAGCCATAGCTATCTGAAATCTCATCTGGTCTCTGTAGTTCTGAGGAACATACTTCTGCGTCATCACATAAGCTAGTTGATTCCATGAAGTAACTGGTGGCTTGTACCTCCGTAAGCAGTCATTAACAAAGCGATGTCCCCATACTCTCGCTGCTCCTCTAAAGTGCAAAGTAGAAGCTTGCACTTTCTCATTGTCAGGTATCCGACAATAGCGTAGAGTGTACTCTGTAGACTATAACCACTCTAGAAAAACAGCTGGATCATATTCACCCAAAAATTCATCAATTTTAACCTTTACCTCATGGCGAGTATGAGGTGGTTCGCCTACATGATGGCGATGCCCGCCGAAATTAGGTGATGGTGAATGCTGATGTGATACACGATGGCAACGCCGCGGGTGATGACGATGTTGGCGGTGAGGAGGAGGGGCATCATGCATATGCTGGCGACGATCACCCCTGCGGTTAGGATGATGGTCCCTGGGGTGACGGTCAACTCCGTTGCCATGGAAGCGATCATCAACATCAAATGGTTCCGCATTTGGTATCCAATCAGCTTGGTTGTTCTGCAACTCATAAGGGTGACCTAAAGGAGGAAATTGATGAGGATTAATCATACCTTGGTGAGGGAGCTCCTCGGCGTCATACTCCTCAAAGTCATCGTAGTGGGGTGTTTGGGAGTAATAACCCACTTGACCTGGCCTTGGAGTACGAGATAATGGATGATCTCAACGTGTATCATACTCCGAAGGCAGGTCGTCATAGTATGCAGGGCGCCTGGTACGGTGATGGAGAACATCTCTAGGCGAGGAATGGGAGTTTCGGCCACCAGTGTGTGGCGTCCGTGGCTCATAGTGATCTGAGAAATGGATGGGACGTTGCTGATGTCGTCCTGAGTCATACTCATCGTCATCGGATGGATCATCAAAGACAGGATTTTCTCTTTGAGTGTAACCAGGAGTAGCTGAATGCAGAATCTGGTGACTCTCGATGGTGCTGTGTATGCGCTGAAACTGAATGAGGAACTGTACCCTTACCCTTGTCATTGACAAGGTTAGTGCCACCATGTCCACCAGGCTGCTGAGAAGTGCCATGAGAGGCATTTAATTTGGCTTGCAACTCTGTGACAAGCTGTCGCAGGGTCTGGATCACACTTTGCTCTTGGGTCAACTGAGTCTCCTGAGGTGTGTCATCGGTGACTCTAGGGAGAACAGTGGTGTTCCCCTGTCTATTGTCACCTCCATTACCATCTCCCGTCACTGGGGTGTTGATATCACCTATGACAATACTGGACATGGCAAGTAAAATGCACAAAAGAAAGCAACAAGCACAGATATGCCAACGAACTTAATTGTTCAACACCGAAAATCGGCTATTAGGCTATGCCGTGAGGGCGGATTTAGGCTGTAGGCGAAGATGGTGTTTATAGCAACTAGTCCGCAAACACTAACAAGAGCAAATGCTAAATCAAACACAAATAGTGGCAATGAGAAGATGAAATGTGAAGTAGAGATGAGAGACAACAGAAGTGAACACGGACCTGGGTTACCTTATTTTGGCTATGTCGAACCAAAGGTCCTGGGTTACCTTATTTTGGCTATGCCGAACAAAAAATGTGAACGATTACCTTATTTTGGCTATGCGTCACTAAAATGCAATTTTTTTGTTTTGTTTTTGAAGGTGTTCTTCGAATCACCAAATTTGAGTTTTTTTTTTTTGTAATGAGGTGTTCTTCGAATCACCAAACTTAGCACTGCAAGCAAGGAAATGATGCAAAAGAACTAATGGAATGCAATGGTGTATAGAAAAGATTCAATGCACGTTCAGAACAAGCAACAAGCTAATGCAACGAACCTAATCACTTCACACCATACAAATCGCAGGGTAAAAAAAAAAATTTAGCCAAGTTGATGAACTTGTAGAAACCGATTAAGGATAATTTTTGCAAAACAAATAAGCATTAAGGGATGATGAACAATTGAAGATCGAAGGACTTACAAAACCGGCTTGGCTCTGATGCCAGTTGATACGAACTCGACTCGGGTTGAGCGAGTACAACTCCCAATCTTCCGGTGTCAAGGTAAATCGAACGACCCTCGTGATGTAGAGTAGGATTCGAACCGGCTGGCGATTAATTAACTTGCTCCCTTTGACTTGCACTAATCAAACATGGTGTTAACGGTTGATTCTGAATTACCGAAGTTGACTTGCAAAGTTCCGTCGACTTTCGATTGGAATGGAGGCGGAAGCAAATACCGAATTGCCTAATTAGCCAATTCTAATTAAGTATTCACAAATTGCCGATCGAATTTGAATTCTAAGTGATCGAAACGGTGGCAGTTTATAAGCTTGGCCTTGCACTAATGAAATCTCCAACAATTTCAACGAGTTGACTTCGAATCCCACTTGAAAGGCGTACGTGATTTCGAACTCAAGAACAAGCGATGAGGACAGTATCGGCCGGCGATCACAACCCACAAGTGAATAAAGTGGAGCGGTGGCAAAGGGACAGCAGCGGCGTGACAGACAGGGTTGTCGACGGTGGGTGATGGTGGTGGTGCAGCGGTGGTGCGATGGTGATCAGAGCAAGGTGAACCTCTTCCAAACGAGGATGAGACTCCGATCTTCAATCAATTCCAGCGAGAACCTTTGACTGAAGATCCAATTGAATTCAGCAGTACAATAGCAAATTGAAGATAGGGTTTGTGACGTCAGGGAGGAAAAGGGGGAGTTTCAACTTAACGCTATTCAATTCCTCTAAATTTGACGTAAAGATGAAAATTAACCCTAATAGAGTATTGATAGGAAAATACTAATAACCCTAATTAATTAAGTAATGGACCTAATTAACTAACGGGCTGGACATACTATGTAAAGTAAGTCCACACCATTATTAATAAATAATGCTAAAAATAGAAATAAGTCTTAATAATAAATAGTTTATGTGAACGACGTCGGAAAAGTATCCGACGGAGGCTAAGACGCATCACACGAAGTATCGGCGACAGATACTAATAAGCTCAATGATGGTGGTTGCTCCGGTTTAGAAGTGAAGCCTCGAGTGATAATGGACGCGGTAGCTCTTGCGATCGCCTTGGCTCTCGCTCTAGTCATTGGTGCGTCAGAACGGACACTCATGGCCTCTTCTTGTACGGTCAATGAGGGAGGTTGGGACATATCATGAATGAAGGACAACAGGGTTTCTTTGGAAAAACTGCTGGAAAATTCCGAAAGGATAGGGGAGCCGGGAAGCAAAGAAGGCAATACTCCGCGGGGCACCAGCCCACATCTCGGCAAGATGAGGGCCACCTCAATGATGAAAAGAGAAACCCGGCCGTGAACCAAAATGAACACGGTAAGGGGGCACGACGCAATGAAGAACGTGACTCCTCCCGGAGAAACGAAGGGCGCCGCGACCATATGCGGCCCCATCACTGCCCCCTATGACGCAAGGGAAGAGCAATACGCAGAATACCAACGGGGCCTTCGGCAGGCTCAGAGGGACAAATATCCGCGAAAGCAAGAGGATCGGTATGATCAGCAGCGTTATACTCCCCATAACCGCGGCAAGGGGTGGGGTCGAAGATGGCGAGGTGGCCGAAGGGGTAGAGCCCAGCCAGCACAACGATCAGTTAACCAAGCCCATAGGGACGAGGTCCGTTGTGAGAAAACCAGGACCAACCGGATCCCTGAGCCAGAAGGTTTCATTGACACCTTGGCTGGAGGACCCTCGCTTTCAGGAGCTATCCGACTGGATAAGAAAAACTACGAAAGAGAAGCGAAGCAACCCCCTTCCTCGGCCAGCCAAAAGATTGCGTTATTGGCGCATGCCGAGGTAATCTTCACCGCAAGAGATGCTGAAGACGTCCGTATGCCCCAAGCGGACCCTTTGGTCATACACGCCCAGATCGCCACTAAGACCGTGAGAAGTGTCTTTATCGACACTGGCTCTTCTGTGGACATCCTCTCCTGGGAAGCTTTCTCCCAGATAGGCATATTCGCGTCGGCCCTGAAACCCTACCACGGAATCCTAGTGACTTTCTCCGGAGATGAGGTATAGGTGGCTGGCACCATAGAACTAGTAGTGGTACTAGGGTCCGCCCCCAGCCGCAGGTTGGAAAACATAGTTTTCACCGTGGTTAGGATACCAACTACCTACAATGCGCGCCTCGAAAGGGTGTCCCTTTACAAGTTTCAGATGGTGGTGTCCATATACCACTTTAAGGGGAAGTTCCTGATACCCAGAAGGGGAACTGCGAAGTCTGTGGCCAGCAGCCGGAGAGCAGAAGCTATTACATGACCTCTCTTCGGAAAAACAAAGAAGTAATGTGTCTCCATGATACCGCTCAGAGCGAAGCCGAGGGGGCGGAGGAAGGCCCCTGAGCAGGGGGTGAAGAGCTAGATAGCCCGCGAGAAGGGATTCAAGAAGCCGAGCTCGATGTTAGACCCATAGAACGGGAAGTCCCGACCGCGGATCAAAGGACGGTCCATATACCTTTCTCCAACCCCGAGGAAAGGATCTGAATTCGATATGCAAAATTTTGTTCGTTTTTTTTCAAAACATTAGATTATGTATCGAGAGAGGAGTATGAGATAAAGGGTATTCCCGATAGTCCCGTGACGTGTTTGCGCGGTCACCAAAGGACCTTTAAAGGGTCCCCACGTCCATAGAAACCCACACCCTTAGTATTAGCCATGACGCCCGACCTGTGGCTCAGAAGAAGAGAAAAATGGCTCCTGAGAGGTCCCGCGCCGCGAAGGAGGAAGTGGAAAAACTGCTGGAAGCTGGTTTTGTAGAAGTAGTGGAAGACCCCGATTCTCTCTCTAGCGTCGTCCTGGTCAAGAAAGCGAATGGAAAGTGGAGAATGTGTGTAGACATCTCTGACTTAAACAAGTCGTGCACAAAAGACAGCTACCCCCTGCCCTCGATTGACGAGCTGGTAGATATCACTGCGGGGAATGAAGCTTTGAGTTTTCTGGACGCCTACGCTGGGTATAACCAGATCCACATGGATCCGCTGGACAAAAAGGCAACCACTTTCATCACTAATCAGGGGATCTTCTGCTATCGAGTGATGTCATTTGGCTTGAGAAACGCTACGGCCACTTTCCAAAGAACTGTTGACAAGATCTTCCGTGGGCAGCTTATGATGAACGTATCAATCTACGGGGATGACATAGTAGTGAGGAGCTGCAAGGCGGAGAACCATGCAGCGGATCTGCAGGAAACTTTTGACTCCCTAAGACGAGGGGGCCTCAACTTAAATGCTGAAAAGTGCATTTTCGGTGTGGATTCCAGAAAGTTCCTCGGTTTTATGGTCAGTCAGCGGGGAATAGACGTAAACCCAGAAAAGATCACCGCGATTCAAGAACTACAGCCACCGCGCAGCATCAAGGAGGTACAGTCCTTGAACGGGGCAATGAACTACCTGGGGCGATTTTGCTCATGCTTGGCTGATAAATCGCTGCCTTTCTTCGCATTACTGAAGAAGAAAGGACCGATACAGTGGACCTTGGAGCTCCAACGCGCCTTCAAAGAATTAAAGGTCTTCCTAGAGCGCCTGTCCACTTTGCACCAACCTCAAAGGTTGGAGAACTTGCAGCTTTACTTGGCTACAAAGGGAACCACCCTTAGTGCGGTCCTCACTGGGGAAAGTCGATACCCCGTCTACTACGTGAGGAGGGTGCTACAAGACGCTAAGAACAGATAGGAGCCGGTGGAAAACGTAATACTCTGCCTGGTCTTAGCGGCCAGAAGGCTCCGACTGTACTTCCAAGACCACATGATTGAGGTACTGACGGACCTTACGCTGAGACAAATCCTTCATTCGCCCAGCCTTTCAGGACGACTGACGAAGTGGGCCGTGGAGCGCTCCGAGTTTGAGATAACGTATGCACCCCGAATAATGGCCCTCGCTTAGGTCCTTACCGATTTTATCTGCGAAACCAGCTTTGAAGACGATGGGGGCAATGTCCAAAGCAGATGGGTCATGAAGGTAGAAGGAGCCATAAACGCAGATGGCAGCAAGACGGGAATTACACTCACCACCCCCGAAGGTGAACAATCGTGTTTCCCTCACAAGCTAGACTTCTAGGTAACCAATAACGAAGCCGAGTATGAGGCCCTGATCGCCGGGCTCGAGATTGCGCTGGCGCGCGGAGCCAGGGCAATTGCCATCTATACTGACTCAGAGGTAGTCGCAAGACAGGTTGAGGGAACCTACGAGGCCAAGACTGGTCTATTACCGGACTACTTGCGGAAGGTCATGACCCTGAAACAATCATTTCTGCACTTCAATTTGGAATCAGTGCCCTAATAGATGAACGAGTCAGCAGATCTCCTAGCCCGAATTGAGGCAGCAATACCCCCGGAAGCCGAGGGGAAGTTCGTGTTTGAAAAAAAGGAGCAACGAGGATTCATCCAGGAAGTCTATGTGGTCCAAACAGAAGGGCCGGGAGACTAGCGAACCCCAATAGCAGAGTACCTAGGAAGGGGGGTCATCCCCCAAGAGAAAGTTGAGGCCAAGAAAATGAACTATCGGGAGACCCGATTCACTATCCGCGAGGGTAGGCTGTACAAGAAGGGTTTCAACTTCCCTTATCTACTGTGCGTAATTAGAGACAAAGGGAAAATCATCGTCCAAGAGCTACATACTGGGGTATGTGCACACCACCAGGGGTGGAGATCCCTAACCACAAATATCATGAGGTTGAGGTACTACTGGCCAACCATGAGAGCAGATGTACAGAGCCGCGTACAGAGCATTGATGCTTGCCAGAGGCGTGGAAATGTCCGAGCGGCACCCGCCGAGCCACTTCAGAGCATTTTTGGAGCATGACCCTTCACTCTGTGGGGAATGGACATCTTGGGGCCATTTCCCACGGCTCCAGGGCAGCTGAAGTATGTCCTTGTTGTGGTAGACTACTTTACCAAGTGGGTCGAAGCGGAAGCTGTGGGGCTGATCACAGCTGAGAAGGTCCGCAAGTTCTTATGGAAGAACCTGGTGTGTCGCTTCGGGGTTCTTGAGGCCATCATCACGGACCATGGAACCCAATTCGACTGCGAAAGAATCCAAGACTTCTGTGATGGAGTGGGTGTCGCGCTAAAGTTCTCATCCGTCGCGCATCCTCAGACCAACGGACAAGCAAAAATTACTAACCGTCAGATCCTAGAGGGAATAAGGAAGAAGCTGGAGAGGACCGCGAAGGGACGGTGAGCGGAGCTGCTCCCGTTAGTGTTGTGGTCATATTGGACGACAACCAAAACCCCCACAGGAGAAACCCCCTCCGCGCTGGTGTTCGGATCAGACGCGGTCATCCCTGTCGAAAGGCTGGTCCCTTCGGCCCGAGTCCTCGCTTATGAATCCAAGGCCAATGATGAGGCCCTGAAGGTGGAACTGCATCTCTGGGAGGAAAGAAGAATGTTGGCGGTCTTGAAGGCACAAGAGTACAAGAGGAAGACCGAGAAGTACCGTAACCAACGCCTCGTCCCACGCACATTCGAGAAAGAAGATCTGGTTCTACGACTGACTTTGACAGGTGGGAAGTTGGACGCAAAATGGGAAGGACCATACGTGGTGTTCGAATGCATACACACCAAAGCCTATAAACTCCAAACACTAGAAGGCGTAGTCCTCAACAAGACATGGAATGCAGAGCACCTGAAGAAATATTATGTGTAATCGACTGATGTTTGAAAGTTTCCTAAGTCACCCCCGCTGAATGTAAATAAATCAAGGCGGTTAGTGGGTGCTAAGTTATCTAGTATCCCTTTTTACAAACTAAAGCCCCAGGACGCTGGAGCTCACTTCGCGTCGGGCATCCGGTTGGAGCGATGGTCTCCCGGATCAAAGCATTTGCTCCATAGACGTTGGAGCTTGCTCCGTGTCGGGCATCCGTTTGGAGCCATGGTCTCCCGGATCAAAGCATTTCCTCAGTCCCAGGACGCTGGAGCTTGCTCCGCATCGGGCATCCGGTCGGAGCCATGGTCTCCCGAATCAAAGCATTTGCTATGTCCCAGGACGCCGGAGCTTGCTCCGCGTCGGGCGTCGGTTGGAGCAATGGTCTCCATGATCAAAGTATTTGTTAAGTCCTAGGACGCTGGAGCTTGCTCCGCATCGGGCATCCGGTTAGAGCAATGGTCTCCCAGATCAAAGCGTTTGCTAGGTCCCGGGATGCTGGAGATCGCTCCTCATCGGGCATCCGGTTGGAGCCATGGTCTCCCGGATCAAAGCATTTGCTAAGTCCCAGGAAGCTGGAGCTTGCTCCGTATCGGGCATTCGGTTGGAGCCATGAGCTCCCGGATCAAAGCATTTGCTAAGTCCTAGGATGCTGGAGCTTGCTCCGCATTGGGCATCCGGTTGGAGCCATGATCTCCCGGATCAATACGTTTGCTAAGTCCCAGGATGCTGGAGCTTGCTCCGCATCGGGAATCCGGTTGGAGACATGATCTCCCAGATCAAAGCATTCGGTAAGTCCTAGAACGCTAGAGCTTTCTCTATGTTGGGCATCCGGTTGTCGCAAAGGTCTCCCGGATCAAAGCGTTTGCTAAGTCCTAGGACGCTGGAGCTTGCTCCGCGTCGGGCATCCGGTTGGAGCAATGGTCTCCCGGATCAAAGCATTTGCCAAACCTCGGAACTCGGGAACTTGCTCCCCTGGAGGCGTGGAGATTTCATCCACACCAAAGGATTGATGAATATAAAAGTCCTAACAACCTCATAATCACTAAAGAAAAAAGAGAAGCGGACAAGGTAGGGATACAAGAGCTGTCACGATCACCCCCCAACAGGGTGTTTGACGAAGTTCACAAAGCATTTGAAAAGCAGTTGAAAAAGAAAGCCCCACGGGCAGAAAACTTGGTCCTCGACAAGAAGCTTCACCCCATCCTCGGCCTACCAAGGACCAGCTGCGTCCTATCCTCGCACAAATGAGTCCCGTTAGGAAGGGGGCCCTCAGGGTGGGGCTCCTCCCATTCCTCATCAACCTCGTCCCCACCAGAGGTCAGAATGCGGACGACGAACCGGGCTCCCCCCTTATGCAGAAAGGTCAGGGAAGAACCGATGTCCACGTTATGCGTACAAGAGAAGTGGTTCCACCCGTGGCAAAGATAAGGAACGCCATAATCACCGCGAACTACCGCCACCGGGAAGTCCTTTAGGATTCGGGACGAAAGGAGGACCCGCTTAGGAAGAGCTTGGTTGTATTCATCTTCGAAGCGTAAAGGCAGCATCTGCCCAAACACAGACGTAAGGAAACGCAGTTAGGATCGAAAACCCGTCCAGAAGGGGAGAGAGATAGCTCAGGAAACTTATCAAACGATGCAACTGCTCCGAGAAATCTATAGTTTGAAAAAACGCCCAGTTGGTTCGGCCCGAAGCAGACATCTTGAGAGTAGGGAGGTTTAGGTCAGCAAAAGGAGGCGAAAGGAGCCTCTCTTTAAAGAAGCACTCCTGGGGTCACAAGCCACACAGGAACCATCACAGAACGGGCTAATCGGGCCCTCGATGGACCATAGGGCCGATGTGAAAAGACGAGCATGACCTGCCCTAGACTAGGCATGAAGGACACCTGTCCGGAGAAATCTCGCCCCAGGCAGTGTGACGACTGCGTCTCGAGAAGAACACAAGGACAGACTATCGTTGACACGTATCCCCGACGGTAGAAGGGTATCTAGAGATCCGTGACGTTAACAGCCGTGGAGATGAAAGGCCCTAAAAAGAAAAAAGGGAGATGAAGAGCCATCGGCTCAAAAGAAGCACTCTTCCCAAACCCAATGGAATCGAGCTTATCCCAAACCACGTTCTACAGGGTTGTCCTCCGAGCAGATCAACTACAGCGGCTCCGAGTTCCTCTAGTATACGAGCTGGCCCGAGACGACGCCCAAGGGAGGATCACCCTCCGCTCACGACCGAGGGCCACGTGTGTAAAACACGGCCCTAGCGATGGATGTTATAAGAGGAACTGGGATCCATGGACGCCCTCGTAAGTCAGCTATCACCCAGGAAAGATAACCATGGGGACCGAAGACCCACCGCGGGCTTTCTATCGGTTCATCATCCTGGAAGAACAGTTGCGAAGACTGCAACTGCCCCAATCATACAGACAAGGGAAGGAAGACGCCCACAAGCTCGTCCACCTTTGGTCCACATCATGCCAAGATTTTGAGGTCGATGTCGATGTAGACGACGAGGGAACGTATTGGTAAACAGAAGGGTGGGCGGATTTCGATCTCTCTAACCGGGTGCTCTTCGGATCCGCCCTCCTCTTCGTCTACGAAGGTGACTCACACTTCGAGGTGTATGTGTCCTACCCGGATCCACTCCCAGCCGCGGAGGACAGCACAACCCAACAGAAGAGGGATCCCCGGGAGTAGGGCGCAACCAAGGATACGAAACCAACCAGCGGAAAACAAAAAGATAAAGCGTGCGGTTTTTCTCACCTCTAGAACTTGATGTGTCCGACAAAAATAAATGATTTTTATGCAATTTTGTCATTTCCGAAAAAACTGTAGAAGCTCCTAGTCACAGACTAGACCGAAAAGAGAGCCTTTTTTAGTTGTCCTCCTTCCCGAGATATTGGAAAAAATAAAATAAAGAGGGGAATCTTCGAAAAAAATGAAGTAAATATTTTTCCCGGAGAAAACGTAAAAACCTCCTCTATAAATCGAACCCCATGAGGGTCACGCAAAGCACTTCTCGCCTCCTTCTTCAGAATTTTCTCAATCACAGGGAACGGAGAGATGACCGCCGGCAACACACCCGAGCCCTTCTTCTCAGTCACAGGAAGAGGCCCGAGGGACTTTTTCCGGTGGGTCCAAAATGCCTCATTTTCACAAAGAATGTCGCTGTCGGCCTGCTTCGAAGCCGAGTTCGGGTTGATGGGAGTAGAAAGGATATCGCTGACCAACGGATGAGGGAGAAAGGGTTCGAACGTTCGAGTAGAACAGGATGATGCTGGAGTCCTCTGGCTCACACAGGGATGGAACGCTTTCGCCAGGTCCTGTAATGTTCAAGTAGGAGGGGGCCTCGTTTTCAACAACCTGGGCAACTCCCGCTTCAAGGTCCTCGTCATACCACCAGAAAATATCAGACCATCCGAGGGGGAAGACGGTGAAGACGTCCTCTGAGAACGCAGGCCATCCGACGCGCCAAGACGCACCATCACCTAGGGTATTCTCGTTAAGTTTCTGTAAAAGACCCACATGAAAAAAGAAAAATTATGTGGGCTAAAACATCCTCCATAAACGAAGCTTTTTAAAATTTGAGTCTTTAGCAAAATAGGGTACTTAACCGCGAACGTAGCCGCGGATCACAACAGAATACCCTTCACATAGGGCATAATACCACAAACTGGGAATAAAGGCATAAAACGCAGGCGCCAAGTTTCTTAACAAACAATCACCCCAAAAGGAAGAAAGAAGAACTGAGATCTTAGAAACCGTCCCCGCCGAATTCCGCATCTTCCTCATCCTCCATGCCCCAGTCTTCTTTGTTTTCACTCAGAGGAAATAACTCCAGGGGGACGCCGGGATTCTCCGCAGACCACTTAACGCTTTGGTGGATGCCAGCCTTCATGCCCATGTAAAAGAAGTCGCGGTATCGCTCTTGGATGAAATTTTGGCCCGCGTCCTCGTTCAACCACTTCGGGACCGCGGTCTGCATAAATGAAAGGCCGTTCGGAGTCCTCATCCAGTCATCCACTACCATGATGTGGTTATGAGAGACCTCCAACCAAGAGAACACGATGTCACCATCGGTGCGCGCTTGATACCTTTCCAGTTCAATTGCGCGACGGTTAGACCCGATAATGGCCTTGCGTTTCTCCTCGGTCGCCGTAGCCAACTTGGCCTCCAGGTCGGCAATCCTCTCCGCGGCAATGGCTTGGAGGGTAGACAAATACTGCTGAGAAGCCTCAAGGCTGACGCGCATGGTTTCCAAACCCTCCGCCATCACGGCGCCTTTTTTCCTCACAGCGGATAAATCTTGCTCCATTTTCTTCAAGCGGTGGCTTAAAGATTCGACCTCCTTCTGGGGCGTCCTGATCTCGATTAACTTCTCCTTCGTCTTCTTCAAGCTGTCCTCGAGGCTCCGAGCGTGAAAAATCAAGAGTAGATACCTTCCCCAACCGCTATGAGTAAATACTCGTCCCTGACCAAAAGAAGAGGAAAAGTTAAAGCAAGACTCCCTCCAGGACAACATGCCCCCAGGGCAAGACTCCCCAAGCTCAGGGGGAAAGGAAAGTTGGTTGAGGACCTCTGCGTCGAAACCAGGCATCTGGTAAGCGGGCCGATTATATGCATCGACATGAAAGACCGTGGTGTCCCATTCAACCCCTTCCCAGGCCGGATAAGGACACGACCCCTTCTTTTTCGATTTGGATCTAGAGGTCCCTGCCTAAGGGGGAGAGGTCAGATGAGGCACCATGGGGGTAACCTGTGTGTGGGGGAGGATCTCAGTGAGGAGAGAAGCCTCAACATCTATCACCAGGGGAGCACCCTCAGCCTGAGGGGCATGAGAAGAGAGAGCGAGAGGCAAAGTTTTTTCCTTCACCACCTTCTTAGATTGGGACTTAGGGGCGGATGTCTTAGGATGCTTCAAGGCCTTCATCACGTCGGAAGGCATCTTCCTTTTCGACGATGAGGCCGGGGCAACAACACCTTTCACAGCATCTACCATGGCTTTCTACTCTAAAGCGGTTGCACAACAAAGAAAAAAGTTTTAGCATAAACATAACAGGCAGATAGATGAATCAAAAGTTCTCAATAGATCCACCACAACCTATCCGCGGATGAGAAAGACTCAAGCCCGCCATCTCCAACCTCAAAAGGGACAACACGTCCCGCCACGAAGGCTTCGTCTCCACAGCGAACCTCCGATCAATCTCCTTCAGATCTTCCATGACCTTTCTCTTCACACGAGTGTAATGGTGCGGCTCAGTATGGAAGTTCAGAACACGGCGAGAAGGATCCCGGACTAGAAACCACTTGTGCCTCCACTTTGGTTTGCTGGTGTTCCGATCCACAATCGGGACACTGAGCTTCGCTTGATAAAAATTCTTATGGGTGCTTCCGTGACCCAAAGTTAGCATATTACAATGAAGGCTTAGGGTGGGTTCGACCCTGACCTCGAGGCAACGCATGACGAAAGAAGTAAAAAAGAGCCAGCTGTTCGGCACTAGTTGGGCGAGGCTCAAGCCGCAAGCCTTCAAGTAGCGCTTGAAAAAATTGTGGAGAGGGAGTCTAAACCCCTAAACCAAGCTCTCAATATAGACGACCAAGCAACCTGGGTAAGCATCCAGGCTCCCTCTGCCCTCCGCGGGGAGACACAACACCACTCCCTCCGGCCAAGGAAAGACCCGCGCGATTACGCTCAGGTCCTCCAAAGTGGTGAAAGTACCTCCGTCGCGATCCTGGGCATTGGGCGTAGCAATGGGGATTACCCTCTGCGGCAAAACAGTCGGGATTGGGCCCGCTAGGGAAGGTAGAAAATCCCTCCTAAAGGGGCACGCCGCTAACACGCCCTTTTCGTATAAGACCGGACGGAAGTCCCCTAGTGCCGATGAAGAGCAACGTTCGGTTGGAATGAAGACAGGGCCAGCCGACAAATCAGTTCGAGTATCTCGATCCTTGTAAGAGTGCTGGGACTCGGGAGATTCCAGGACTGAATCGGACCCCGATGATGAGGCGCCCCCACCTGACCGACAAAAGGCGGAACACACGGGAGAAGAGGGCTCGTCACGCGCCCGACCAGGAGAAGAGTAGAAAGATGGATCTGCGGAGGTCTTCGGCTGGAGAATAGTGACCTCTTCAAGAACAGAGATGCTCCCCATGAGGAGCATACCCTCCGACTTTCTGATGTCCATGTTTTGTACCATGTTTTATATTGACTTTTATATCGATTTCTGTATACATTTCATGCATTTGGGGTAGATTAGTACATAATCTATGTAGTTTATGCTTATTTGTCAAATTATGGAGTCTACACTAGTTTCTGTTTAATTTTGATGAAATCGGACGCACTTTTGAGCTTAAAGGAAACTCATGCAGAAGCTAAGGATGGTGTAGCTGGAGAAAAGCTCATATTTCGACATCCATCATTCTGAATCTAGCTTTGATGTCTTCATGAGAGTTGTAGCCCTCGAAACGAGCTTTCCAACGCATGCTCGTATGAGTCAATCCGACCAACGAGGTCTCAGAAAAGTGCGTTTCAAGAACAGAGCAGAATGCTGAAAGCCAGTAGAGTTACTCGAAGTCGACCAAACTGGTCGACGTCGACCAACTTTTGCTCGACGTTTGCTCTAGAGGACGAGATCGAGCACGAGCCATACTCGACGTCGACTACACCCTACTCGATGTCGACCAGAATTGAACATGACCCGAGCTCGACGAAGAGAACCATATCAACAAGCTGAGGATTACTCGAAGTCGAGTACACCCTACTCGACGTCGACCAGGCTTGGTCGAAGTCGACTACACTGTTTTGGGCCGCGAGACTGTTGGGCCATTCCGAGCATATGTGGACAACTTGGGCACGAAGCAAGGCTGGATTCATCATGTTCTATCAGGATCTATCTATGGGGAGAATGTTTTTATCCACTTGAAGATATTTAGATAGTTTTTACTTTTAGATAAATGTTCCCTTTTAATTAAGTTTTATCTTTAGAAAGTAGATATAATTTCCTTCCTTTATTAACAAGGATTGGAAGCCTATAAATAAAGCCCATGGGGCTAGTTTTTATTTATTCAATCTTAGGAAGAGAAGTAGGAGAGAGAGTGGAGGCCAAGAGGAGTTTGTGAAGCGAGAGCGGAATTGGCTTCCTTTCGTTGTAACATCTGTTTGATTTAATTTAATGCAAGAAGTTTCTTTTCAATCAATGATGTCTGCGATTGCAATGAAGAGCGAGTAGTCCACCCACTTCTAGGGTTGGGGCGAGCCAGACGATAACCATGCGTGTTTGAGGTAAAGATCCGACCTTTATCATGTTTTGAGCATTTACTACCTTTTATGTGTTTATTCTCTATTTAATAGAAATCCATGCTAACAACTTGGATTAATAAACATAAAATCGGTATATACAATTAGTGTTTCTTGAAAGAGTTGCTTAATTGTTGGAAAATGCAAAAGCTTGATCCTTCTATGCGATTTGCATGATTATCGTTATTTATCTTGCCTTAAGCATGTTTGATTATCGTTGTTGCAAACCCCGATCTTGGAAGTTTTCTTTCACATAGTTTATTCCGATTTCGAAAAGCTTTGTTCTTTATTTTACTGTTCCTACTCGACTTCGACAACCCCTTGGTCTACGTCGACCATTGATTCTCGATCGAGCAAAGATCGCTGTCGCTTCTGTCTCTGCAGGAACCCGAAATCGGCTGTGCCTGACCCCTGTCGACCACCCTTGGTCGAGGTCGAGTACACTATGGTCGATCACCACTTGTGAGATCCTTCCGCTGCATGAGATCCGCTGACCAGCTTCCTCGAGGATCGATCCTGACTTCCCGCTGCTACATCAGGAGGAGGTCTTGTAATTATTTGCGTGGGCAGAATCTGGTTTGATTTATAATCTTATTTATTGAACACGATTTCCTCCTACAACAAATTGGCGTCGTTGCCGATGAAGCAATCATTCGCGCCTTAGGTAGTCAGATCTCACGTTTCTTCTGAGTTACTTTGCAGGTGTATGCGATGTTCTGGAATGCAAGGCTCATATGATATGGAGGCTAAGATAGCAGAGCTTCGCCAACAGCTAGCGGATATAGAACAAGAGAAGGCGAAATTAACCCGTCGCGCGGATGTCGATGCCGCCGAAACCCGCCGGCTCAAAGAACAATTGGATTTCTGGCGTAGAAGGGAACATCACACTGAATCGTCCAAACCGACAATGACAAGTTCGTTCGACAACGTCCCCTTCTATGAGCCAGTCGACATCGACTACCTGGACTCGACATATACACATTCTGGAGGAACTGATCGAGAAACACCAGCTAAAATCATCTGTACCACAGAAATCTAGGTATGTCCTTCCTCTATTTCAATATCTACTTTGCTATCTATCTTTGAAGAATCTTTTGAAGGATCCCAAGAAGAAGAAGATCTACCAATACAAAATCCAGACGTCGTTGCCCATGGTGTTTCAAAGTCGCTATTACCTTACAAGATGAAGGCCATCCCTGACGATTTTGGGCAATCGATGTTTGTGTTCAAGTATGGGGTCCTCGCAAAGTGGCATAAAGCTCCACAGGATGAGGTGGTAATATCTCTTCCCACTCCACCGTTTTGCTGTGGTGGAGACGCGCAAACAAATCAACCAATGAAGCGGAAAAGGTATGATGATGAGGTATGTATATTTTCTTTATATCTTCCTTTATGCATGTCAGCTGGAGCCCATGAAGATGAATGGGTGAAGCCATGGAGCGTTCACTCGGGGAGGTTTAAGCTTCTTCACATGATGCCCCTGGATGACATTCCACGCTTCTCACCACCGGAGGAACCACCTGACCCACCTATACCTCCGGACAAAGATGAGCCAGGCTAATGCTTAATGGGGAAGTCGGCCTAGCGACTCTAAAATCTAGAGCATGTACATAAAACTTTTGAATTTTGGGACTTTGAAACTTTTGGTTTTGGCTTTGTTTGTTTTTTGTTTTGAATGATTCATGTGGAAGGTCTTGTCTTCGTGTGAAAATCTAACATTTTTATAGGTCGAGAAGCATAAAAGATCGCAAAGAGAGGAAGAAGAAGTCCCTGACGAAACATCGAAATCGACGAAGGCCAAGTCGAGATCGACCACGAGGAGATCGAGCAGAACAGGTCTACTCGACGTCGAGTAGGCGTACTCGACATCGACCAGCCAGGAGGCTTCCTCGACAATGCGACTATACTCGACGTCGAGTAAGTCTACTCGAAGTCGACCAAGACAGTACTCGACGACCCTGTTTTGCCTTCCTCAGCGCGTTATTCGATGAGTTCCTTCCTTTACGTCTGTTTTATATTGATTTTATACAGTGAGGACACTGTATTTTAAGTATGAGGTGGGGGAAGAACTCATTATCATTATTTTATGTTTTATTCTTGTTTTTGGTTTTACATGGTGAATTTTGAGGAAATTTTAAAATTTTGTGCATAATTGCTAAACTCAAAGTTCTATGAGACATCTCCCAATGCTTGTAAATTGTCTAAAGAAATAGTATCATGGAAGTTATATTGAACTCGACGATGCAAAATTGGATTCATTAGAGATATAGCATGAAATTGCCTAGTAAAGGGAAGTCACAATAAAGTGCATATTTTTCTTGAAAACCATGAAAAGAGGTAAAATTTGAAGTTGCTTTTGACATGTTGCATAATAAGAGGATGGAGGACTTTATATTTCCATATAATGCTCATTGTTATATCCTAGCCTTACCTATGCTTATATGCATCACAAAAAGCCATATTATGCCTTATTTCAATTATTGCTCCACATGATCTAAATATTGCCCATTCTTTACCTTATTTCCTATCCGGGGATTATGTTGAGAATGAAGTTACATTATGGATATATTATATGGTATTTGTGTTGTTATCATTATTGGAGTTTGGTAGAAAATTGTTTGGAATTTATGGAAAATTGAATGAGTGAGAAAAAATCCGGTCACCTCGGGAGATAAAGGTAGATCGACCCTGCTCGCTGAGATAATAGTTTGGCGAGATGGAACACACATGTGAGGAGTCCAAAGCACTAACTATATGGGGCCATTCATGACACCCATGTTTGCAACTCGCGAGAAGGCAGTGCTGAGGTTAGAGAGGTAAAAGTATTATATTGAAAAAAAGCATTGAGCGAATGAGGGAAAGGTGATGAATCGTATTAAGAAGAAATGTAGAAATTCAATTTGGAAGTACTCCATTTCCCCGGATCATTAGCACCACATTGCCAAAAATTGCCCACCTTTAGCCTTTTACCAATCTACTCCTTATTGAGCTTGAATTAAAGTCCTCTTGATTATTAATGTTTTGTCACTTATGAATGTTTTTGTGTAACCCTCCTTTTGTGAGTAGATGTTGCTTTTTATTTGCACATGCATGGATTTGTGGCATAAGTACCTTTTCGATAATGGTAATTGACTGCAGGGTTATATGAGAATGGATCTATGATGTTGAGAGATCGAATTCTTCCTCTGAATGACCATCCAAGTTATTGCTTGGGGACAAGCCAGCTTAAGTATGGGGTGATTTGATGTCCATGTTTTGTGCCATGTTTTATATTGACTTTTATATCGATTTCTATATACATTTCATGCATCTGGGTAGATTAGTACAGAATCTATGTAGTTTATGCTTATTTGTCAAATTATGGAGTCTACACTAATTTCTGTTTAATTTCGCAGAAATCGGACGCACTTTTGAGCTTAAAGGAAACTCATGAAGAAGCTAAGGATGGTGTAGCTGGAGAAAAGCCCATATTTCGAAATCCATCATTCTGAATCAAGCTTTGATGTCTGCATGAGAGTTGTAGCCCTCGAAAAGAGCTTTCCAACGCTTGCTCATATGCGTCAATCCGACAAACGACGACTCCGGAAAGTGCGTTTCAAGAACGGAGCAAAATGCTAAAAGCCAGGAGAGTTACTCGAAGTCGACCAAGTTGGTTGACGTCGACCAACTTTTGCTCGACGTTTGCTCCAGAGGACGAGATCGAGCACGAGCTGTACTCGACGTCGACTACACCCTACTCGACGTCGACCAGAATTGAACCTGACCCAAGCTCGACGAAGAGAACTAGATCGACAAGCTGAGGATTACTCGAAGTCGAGTACACCCTACTCGACGTCGACCAGGCTTGGTCGAAGTCGACTACACTATTTTGGGCTGCGAGACTGTTGGGCCATTCTGAGCATATGTGGACAACTTGGGCACGAAGCAAGGCTGGATTCATCATGTTCTATCAAGATCTATCTATGGGGAGAAGGATTTTATCCACTTGAAGATATTTAGATAGTTTTCCTTTTAGATAAATGTTCCCTTTTAATTAAATTTTATCTTTAGAAAGTAGATATAATTTCCTTCCTTGATTAACAAGGATTGGAAGACTATAAATAAAGCCCATGGGGCTATTTTTTATTCATTCAATCTTAGGAAGAGAAGTAGGAGAGAGAGAGTGGATGCCAAGAGGAATTTGTGAAGCGATAGCGGAATTGGCTTCCTTTGGTTGTAAGCTCTATTTGGTTTAATTTAATGCAAGAAGTTTCTTTTCAATCAATGATGTCTGCGATTGCAATGAAGACCGAGTAGTTCACCCACTTCTAGGGTTGGGGCGAGCCAGACGATAGCCATGCGTGTTTGAGGTAAAGATCCGACCTTTATCATGTTTTCAGCATTTACTACCTCTTATGTGTTTATTCTCTATTTAATAAAAATCCATGCTAACAACTTGGATTAATAAACATAAAATCGGTAGATACAATTAGGGTTTCTTGAAAGAGTTGCTTAATTGTTGGAAAAGGCAAAAGCTTGATCCTTCGATGCAATTTGCATGATTATCGTTATTTATCTTGCCTTATGCATGTTTGGTTATCGTTGTTGAAAACCCCGAACTTGGAAGTTCTCTTTCACATATTTTATTGCGATTTTGAAAAGCTTTGTTCTTTATTTTACTGTTCCTACTCGACTTCGACCACCCCTTGGTCGACGTCGACCACTGATTCTCGATCGAGCAAAGATCGTTGTTGCTTCTGTCTCTGCAGGAACCCGAAGTCGACTAGAGCTTACTCGACTACGACCACGGTACTCGACGTCCAGTAAGGCCTGGTCAACGTCGACCACAACCAACATCTTCTTTTTCTCGAAATCGGATGTGCCTGACCCCTGTCGACCACCCTTGGTCGAGGTCGAGTACATTGTGGTCGATCACCACTAGTGAGATCCTTCCGCGACCTGACATCCGCTGACCAGCTTCCTCGAGGATCGATCTTGACTTCCCGCTGCTACATCAGGAGGAGGTCTTGTAATTATTTGCGTGGGCAGAATCTGGTTGGATTTATATTCTTATTTTTGAACTCGATTTCCTCCTACAACACTTTCCTGGAGGTGTACGGTTGTCGACAGCGTGAACGCTACCGGAACTACTTTTGGAATTTGACAGAGCGAGGCCGGCTTAGAAAACACTAGGAAGAGGCGACTAAAGGGATAACCTAGCAACCAACGAGAAATAAAAGTTATGCGAAAGAAGCCCACGCCGAATTCGCGGTCAAAAGAAATAAAATGAGACTAGAACGACGGCATAAAAAGAGAGACGCGGAAAAAGAACAAATGAAAGCGTTTTTACCTGAACCAACTGAGAAGAGACGAAGACTGTAAAATCGGGGAACGGTAAAAATAGAGAGTGAAAAGGACCTCTATTTATAGCCCTCTTTCGACCGACGGTTCACCTCCTTCATCAACGCACGTGTCGGGCCCCCGATGCACATCAATCAGTTAAACGGGCCTAGTGTGAGCAAGCCCATTAAGCCCATTTAGGCCCAGCAAGATCCTTTCCTCCGCTTCCTGCCCTAAAAACGCTGAAGACGATGAGATCAGGGGGATAAGATTGAACTGCGACACGATCCTTCAGCTCCCACCACGGCCCGATGAGCTGTGATGATGCCCAAAAATAGCAGAAAGGGGAAAAAGGAAAAAGAATGAAAAGAGGGAAAGATGGGCCATCGCGGATAAAACTGCTAAGCGGTCCGCAGACGTAAGTGGCATGCAACCCAGACAGATGTCGAACATGTCCCCCACCCATGCGTCCTCTTCAGTAGAACACGTGGCAGCCACGAGGCGACAAATGGCCGTGAGAGGGAAATGCCCCAATCAAGGAGGGATGCGGACATGCACTATATAAACAAGGAGGCACTCTAAGAACGTGGTTTTTTCGGAAAACCAAAAGGAGGGTCTTGAACTACAGAGAGAAGGGAAAGGAGACAAGCGAGTAAATACCAACTTATCCGCGCAATCACCGCGATCACCCGAAAGGCGAGGATATAGGTATTAGAAACAGGGTCTGTTGAAATATAGCCCCATCTCGGTCCGTCTTCTCTATTCTAAAGCAAGAACCCCTCCTATCCGGAGGGCATTGATGAAATCGATGCCGAAAGGTAGAACGAGCCACGAATGAGGCTCGACAGTGCCAGGCTCACACCGTCCGCCGATCGCGGAGGTCTGGGCCCGGGTAGGACCGTCCTAGGATCTATGGTCATCGCGGCACAGGCAAGGGTTTCCCCCCCTAGGATAGGAGTGTTCTAGGATTAAAGATATGGGGGGAAACTTCAGGTAAGACCGTTGACCAACTTAATCAGTACACGTGGCTCCCCTCCCTCCACGGTGACGTGGAGGTAGGTCCACCTTTCAAATGCGGTTTCATCAATATATATCTGGAAACCATAATATTATCACATTGACATGATGAATATCGTTCTTGACAGTCCCAAGTATGAACATTGACAAGATTTGATCAATAATCGGCGGGAGATTGAGTAAAGATACGATTTTGACCTAAATCATGGGATTGGTTTGTTTTTTTTAATTCCTGAATTTTTTTATTTAATTATTTAATATAATTTACAAATAATTTAAAAATATAATAAAAATGATGAATACCAAAAATATTAACCTTTTTTTCCTAATTTTTTGGGGTGGTGGGTAGTTTTGATAATTAAATAAGTTATTTTTCCAAATTTTCATATATTGATGCAATATTTTTTTAAACCTATGTATTTTCAAACCAATTATCAAAGTGGGGTATTTACTAGTAATTTCCCTTGTAATTTTTGGACGGGAAAGTCTGACGGCAAGATGCCTTTCGTCTATTGTCCAGACAAAAATTAGATATTTACGCCAAGGTCCTTTTTATTTTTTACAACATTATTACGGAATGACCCAAGAGACGGAAAAAAAAGGGAAACACCGAAGTGTCCAAAATTACATCAATCTTGTTGAACGCAATGAAAAACAATTGATAAGAGTAGCGATTGGGTTTTTACATTAAGGTTGGTGGGTTTCGGCAATTTCTTTTTGGTTTCTACGTGATGCATATCTCGAAAAAGTTCTTTGAGACTTTTCTATCAGCTTGGCATATTTCGCTGAGACTCTGCTATTAACTTAACAAGTTTCACCAAGAATAGTATGAAACCTCGGCCAAACTCAACGAGACTAATGCTTCACCTCGGCTATTTTTCACGAGCTTATTGGGAGGAAGTATCTTCCAAAAACCGATCCCGTGATTTACGGAATGATTGGCCCCATAAATTTTGGAGGAAATTTTTTGAAATTGTTTCAAAGTTGGTTCCCTCAATCAAGCCTTACGTAGTTCAGAGTATTTGAATTGATTTAATTTTTGGGTGTTGGTGATTGAACCCGACGAGCTTGAGTTTTATGTCAGGTGTCCTACATACCCGTTTGGAACGGGATCAAATCACTCGTAGTTCTTTATTTAAGAACAAATTTGATTTGATTTAGGATGGGTGATCAAATCCAATATATATTGAATTTTAATATCGGACTTCCTACGTAATTCATAAAAGAGCATCAAGTCTTCACGTAGTTCTTTTTAGAACTAATTTAATTTTTTTTTTTACGCTTGAACTCGACGGGCTTGAACTTTGCATCGAGTGGCCTACGTATCCAACAAATCGGAATCAAATTAGGCGTAGTTCCTTTGAGAACAAATGATTTAATTTGGTTGGACTTTGACCTCATATTCATTAAAAAGTGAATTTAGAGGTTGACGACTGTACCCGATTCATTTTTTAGGATTTAATATCGGCTTACCTACGTAGCCGATAAGAGGCGTCAAGTCTTTACGTAGTTCTTTTAAGGACAAATTTAATTTAGTTTGAGATGGGCGACTGAATCTGATATATATTGAATTTTAATATCGGACTTCCTATGTAACTCATAAAAGAGCATTAAGTCTTTACGTAGTTCTTTTGAGAACTATTTGAATTTGGAGAAATTTAATTTAGGGTTTTGACTCCGCTTTCTTGTTCCTCGTTTAGAAGTCCATTTCAGGATCGACCCACTGGAATAAACTGGCGATGAAATTTTACGAGTTTAACTTTATGATTTTGTTAAACCCAATTTCTAACTTGTGCCAATTATATATTTCTTATCTTTTGTGGGTCGGTTTGTCAATTAAGCAAAATTCCATCATGTTCCATATATGTACATAACATATAGGTTTAGTTTTGAAAATTTGGACTTTGGAGAGTTGAGTAATTGGGTGGGCTGATCTGTATTAACCTCAATTAAGCCCAACTCATTCCCCTTTCTTTTGTATCGTTAATTGATGTCTTCTTTCTTTTCCTTTTGCAGATGTTCCATCATCGCTCAGCACAGCTCGCATTCTTCGACTATGGCGATACCTCTCCTCATAAATTCAAGGCTTTTGTTTTGGGCAATTGCAACGGATGAAGGAAGATCGAGGGCGCATGTTGTTACCCCAAGCCGAAGACATTTCGCGTTCAACCCGGTACGTTCTAGGGCTCTTGCTAAAAAAAAATTCCCTAATCCCAAATTTGATGTTTAATTTAGGGTTTAGATGATTTAGGCCACAAACTTCTAATCCTCTCTCACGCCAACCTCTAGTTGGGTCCGTAATTTTCTGAGTTTGATTGAATTTTGTTTTGCCCTTTTACATTTTGTAATTTTTGGGGTTTTCGAATTTGGGCGATCAACATGAAAGGAGAGAGCGGAGCTGTGGAACGAGCTCTTGGTGCAAAAGGTTTGTTTTTAGTCCTTGCTTTGCGATTTGCCTTTTTTTTTATTAAGTAAGAATTCGACGCCCAGACAAGCCCGAGAGTCGATAGGCCGAAGAACTCGGCGACGGATAAACCGTCAACATAAGCTAGAGACATAAACCAACAATAAGGCAGAACCGACAAATTACAAGAGTGCAAATAAAGGCAAAGACTAGCAAATGATGAAAGAACCAAAACAGTGTGCGGCAACTCATCCATCGGTTGGTAGAGGCAACACAAGGGATCTCTGGGGAACTAAGTGGAAACATCAGATTTGGACTCTGTCAATGAGCCATCAGGTCTCAATCACATCCACGACCTCTCGCACATCGACAAATAAGAAGAAACACCGCTCAGGAACTGCTAGCCTCGAAAGCCCTACCATTGCACCACCAAGCAATTCAGCAACCTGCCAAACACTACGGATCCAATTCGGAATTTCCTCACCTACAAAAATATCGTCAAGCCATTATGGTATTTACTCAAACCCTTTCGGGTGGATTTACTCAAACCCTTTCGGGATTCTCGACAATCCCTTGCGTAAATTTTATCAAACCCATTTTTATTAATAATTTTTCCAACGGGCTGCTTAGGGCCCAAGAAAAAATCTTGGGCCCGAAGCATAAATATGGGCCCAATTCTAAAACCTTCGGGCCCAAGGAGACCTAAAGGGGCAAGGCAGCAGAGGAACTCCGGGCACCAACTCCAGGCAACGATCACACGCCGGTCACGGCGGAGAGACCAGCGACAAAGGAGGGCAAGAGGTTGGAGCGGGCGACGGAGTAAGGAGAGCAGGCCACGATTGGTGGAGGCACTAGGGATATCGGTGATGGACACGAGGGAGGAGAGTTCGAGGGAAAGGCAGGCGAGTTGGGGTCGGATGAGAGGACGGAAGCGGACTCTGCTAGGTTTGGACAGGAGGTCGAGGGAGGCACCAAATCGGACACAAAGCGGGACAATTGAATCGAATCAAGAACCACCGAGGACCAAGGAAGTAGACGACAGCCATGGAGGCCAAAACTCGAAACATCACCCCAAATCGAGCCAATCAACAGGGAGGGACGACCAATCGACCCCAACCCGACCGATCGAGGACGAAAAAGGGCGAGGAGTGTCGGATTGAGGGTTGGGGAGAGTATTCACACAAGAAGGGGGTAGGAGGAAGAAGGTTGAGGAATGTCAGATTAGAGGCACATGGCCCTAGGGCCAGCGTGTTCCACTTTTACACTGTTTGGTTTGGAAGGAGTCTTCAATTATTAAGCCAGTTTGGGAAAAATTGCGATTTGCCTCTTCATTTGATCCGTTTTAGGCTTCAGACGATTTGTAATTTAGGTTTTTTGTTATTTGGAGGCTTTTGGATTAAGGATAGCCAAAAGAGGAAGCAAACTCAGGGCTCAGGCTGCAGTTACGAGGCTTACAGAGTCCCGTTTTGATGCGAGGCCGCAGAGCACAGATGACCTCGAATGCAACGTCTAAAACGACCTTCGCTGTAGTTTCTTGGGTTGGTAGGTCAAGCTCAACCTTGCCTTTTTGTCCCTTCCGAATTGAGATACCGGTATATGATAGACAATGGCTAGTCTTGCTTTAAGTATTTTGATATAGGGTTATCAAGGTTACTTGCAATTTAGTAGGGCCGTCCAATGTATTTTTTGGGCCCTGTTCAATACTATGTCCTTATTAAAATATTTGATTTTTATATAATTTTTAATAAAGAAAAACTATATAAAAATATATGAAATTATTAAAATAAATAAAAGTCGAGTTTTTTTTTTCTAGACCCTACGAAAAAGTTAAATAAAAATATTTTACTAGGAGGAGTGTTTATTAAGATTTACTCATAAATCACATGTTAAATTAGTATAATATAAATTTATTTTTAAAAAATAAAAAATAAAATAAATTTAATGTAGAAGTACTTTCTATTAGATTTTTAGTCATTTTTACTCGTTATGTTTGTATCAATATAACAGAAGGTTGTGTTAAATTAACAAACAAAAATAGTTAAAAAGAAGGCCCCAAAATAATATAAATAGTAAATAAGAAGACCCCGAAAATAATGTAACATGAGTATGCATTAAATTAACAAATAAAATTAGTTGATAAGAATACCCAAAATTAATTAATAATAGTTAATAAGAAATATCAATGTAGTTTTACATGTAGAAAAGGTTAAAATATTAAACAAAATAAAACCCCAATTGAGATTCGAACCCGTGCCTATGGGCTTTGTAGTAGCTGGATTTGATAGGGCCAAGTGCTACTAAGACATCATAACATTGTGATTCATTAGAACCATAAAAAATATAAGTGCTAATAAATTTTTACTTGGGGCCCTAGTAAAATTGGGGGCCCTGCTCTGTTGGGGTCTTTGCACAGCCCATTGGACGGGCCTGCAATTTAGTAGCAACCATTGACGATTTAGGGTCTGTCTAACTTGAACAACGTCGTTTACTGACTTTGGATTCAATTTTGAGCTTGAGCATAGGCTGATTTAGATATGTTTTAGTCTCTGAATTGTCTTACTTGCTTGACCCATAGTAGATTTTTGTGTTGGCTGAATTTATATAGCCATAGGATCTCGTGACTGCAATTGGGTAGCAATCGGTGAGGCTTAGGATTTAGGAGCTTGCTTGATTTGGACCGTTTAGGATGATTAGTTTCATAGTTTGTCTTGTGCGATTGAGCTGCTTTTAATTGGTGCATAAAATCTGTTATCTTTCTTTGATTTCAATTCCCTTATCCCCTCGTCCGGCTGCAGTGAACTTATTTCACTACTTCCGATCTCTTTCTGCGTGTAGTAGAGGATCCAAACTTTCCACATCGGTTTTAAGCAGATGTCTTTTCTTCATTAGAACCCCTCAATTTTGGTTATGACATATTCACTTGTTAATGAATATCCATAATTTGTCATTTGAAAACATGTTAACATGTCATCCTAAAGAAAAAATGTGACATTTACATCTTTATTTATAAAATAAGTGATGTCTTATGACAAAATAGACAACAATTTTTTTTAGTGATCACGTTTATAATCATGTCCGATATATAATTTATGATTTTATATTGTTTAAATTTAACCGACCACATGAAATATAGGCATAGCTGATGTATTTCCATATTATCGACATCGCATTGAGAGTATTCATTCTCTGTGTATTAATTTGATGTTCATTATAAATGATATTATATCGTTATAAAATAATGCACTATTGTGGTTGTATACACCGAAGATGTCGTTTTCCACATTTATATCAGTCTTTTCAAAATAAAATGATATTGTTGCTGCATTGAAACATCAATTTATTTGGTAGATAACGATGTTACTTTGACAAATATATATGAGTTCATATATCATTTTAATGTTCAAACTGGTATTGCACATTGATTTAAATGAATGAATTGATGTGTATAATTATACTCGCATCTGTTTCCATAGACTGATATGATGTTAGAGGTATGAATGCACTTCTATTTTCATATATAATCCGACGTTTTTTTATATGGATACAGAACACGCTTTTTTCGATAGAACGTCACATTTTAGTTGTTCTTCGAAATGGTAAGACGTTTAATGAAAATATGTACATAAATACTAGCATCATATTGTAACATTTACAAAATACACTGCCGCCATTCATAGCCACAAAATTGGCTACCTACAACATCTCAAAAAAAGGTAAAGAGGGAAAGAATTCTATGGGGATAACCAACCTCATAATAGATTGCATGGTTTAGTAAAGAAAAGCGGATAAGTTTGTCCATGTATGTAGTTGTTCCATGAAGCAAAGGATCATCTTGTTCTTATTCCTTACACCCTACAGAAGTGTGGAACTGAATTAGTGGGGTAAAAAACTTAGAAATTAAACAGTCATGTCATGTCATTTATCAATTTTCCTATACCTGGTGTAAGTACGATGTCAACGACCTTTAATAAATCTTTTGAGTGTTGCTGTCGTAGCTACTCTATCACATCGGCCTCAGAAGACATAATATGATATATATTCAATATATAGAAAAACAATTCAAGGAATTGAGAAGTCAAATATATTAAATTCAATTTCAATAATTCGATGGGTAACAAAACTAGTCTAAACACAAAAAGTTATATAGGGTAGCGTATTGAACTAACCTGGATGTTGTCACTGAACAGCTCTTCAAAAGACAGAGCTACTGCAGGCAAAACAAACAACAATGCAGCACCAACAACAACTCCTCTAGCAATTGCAGCAGTAGCATGATTTCCCACTTCCTCATCCAAAGGAACATATAAGAAGCAAGAAAAAAATAAGAAGAAAGAAAATATGCCAATTCTGTGTTGATATTATAAGTCAGCAAGAGCACAAGTTTTAATCCCCTTATTGTTACATGCTTGATGCTTACATTTTAATCACTGTTGCACCCTTTTGCTAGTTGGCCTGGCTTTACAAGGGCTCGCCCACTGGGTTTCAGCTGGCGACGGCTGGAACGCCTTCTTTATGAACTGCAGGAACTGTTGCGAGTAGAATGTGGGGTCCCCTTTTATTTAATATAGCAACTAACGACAACAAAATGCATAAATAGAACCAAAGTTGCAATCGAGCTAGTTGGAAGTATACATTCTTTTTTAGCATTAGCATTCCATATAAACATACAGTTTGCTTTAGCTTATGATACCTAAGTAAATTAAGGATACTTGTATATCCATCTTAAATTTTGTATCCCGAATCACAAGCCATGGTTCAATTTCTCTTGTGATAAAATGGAGCATGCATAACTAGATAATATACTAATAGTATATTCATACTAAAAGAAACTAACAGGCTATAACCTTCAGAAATTATGTTCATTTATGGATTATTTTAGTATCTACTAGACCACATACTATAAGATTGAAAGAGAGAGTTCAAGGACATTGAAAACTTACAACTCAACCAACTTGAAAAGGTTTTCTTGTTCCTCTTCAGAACTTCCAACATCAAAGAAATCACCGTCTCTAGTAAGACCAACATTCTTCACTAAATAAAACGTGTGATTAAAAAAATCCAGGAGTGAAAAGATTGACTGTAGTAAAAAGTAGCAATAGTCAAGTTTTTGCCTAGAAGATGTTAGTAGGTCTAGATTATTTTCCATAACCTGCTTAGTTTACATAAGAAAAATATTGTCTCAAACAGATAAAATGTTGTCTCATTCAACATTTTAATATTGAAAACCAAAAGGAGCAGAAGTATATTATACCACTTAAGTTGTCACAGTTCTTCACTATTTATTGACCAAATATAGTTGAAATCTTCTAAATCTCAGCAGCAGTTCAGTTGTGAAGTTCTTAAAACTGATACATAACAAATACGTGAATGATAAGCAACCATCTAAAAGCGGACAACTACAAAATGATAAATTATGCAAACAGAGAAATCCTATTATACCAAAGATGGATCATTTGTGATGCAACACTTCCAACTCCAAGGCATCACTGATATCCTTCAAATGTCCTCACAATAGATAGAAGCAGAACTCTTCCTTGCCATAAGCATCTAATATTTCTGCCATTTCAAAAACACCTACTTAATTATATTAATCAAAAACTTAAACATGAAGCTAAACAAAATTAAAAGCAAGTTAGAAACCTGGTGAGTCATTATTTGCCCTGAATACTTGGCAATCGAAATGTCATTTAACATGTGAGAATAGTTGCAAATATCTCTTCTCCCCCCTGCATCCATAGACTGATAAAGATATCATATCAGGTTTAAGGCAAGCTTATTAGAAGCCCAAACCACTTCCTAAGGGGTAAATTTTGTCTAGTAGATAATGAAATAATCCATAAATATGCTCTTATCTCTTTTCTGATGTGAAGCTCCTACAGTAGCCTGTGAGCAATATCATCGACCATTTTCAACTGCCAAGTCAGATTCATTTCAATCACCTTTAGAAATTAAGCATGGAGAAAGAGATAATATTGTCTTTCATTTCGGTCACAAGAAACAACTAGGGTTTCATCCACACACACAAAAAAAGAAACAACTAGGTAGAGCGAACCTGGATTCACTTGACAAAGGACGAAGAGAGAAGTAGTGAAGAAATCGAACAATGCTTTACCTGTAGAGCGAGAGAACGAGTGAACTACTCCATCAAGCAAAGCTAATTAGTGCAGAGTTGGAGAGTTCAACTCCCTTTCATAAATTAAACATGGAGCAATACCAACCCGAGTTCCATTTCGATAAAGAAAACAAGAGAGGAGGAACAAGATGGTAAAGAGGGCAGGCAAATCGGGCAAAGTAACAAGTGACGGACAAGGAGAAAGGGTGAACAGGAGAGGGGGGAGTCGGCATCCTCTGCAAATCTTGGGAATTTTCGGCTAGGAGATCAAGGGCGCAGAGAACGCGAAGAGGGTGAACCCAAAGGGCGAAGTGAAAAGAAACAAACGCCGAGGGCAGAACGAATAAGAATGAACCATGAGAAGGGGCGAAGGCCGAACCGATTGCCGACGTCCTCTACAAATCTGTGGAACTCTCCCTAGCTTTTTCTCCTGCTCAAAGCAATTGATCAAACTGGGTTTATGCTGGATTTGATTGAAAGGGTTAGGGTTGATCGAAAGGGATATGGTTTTCTTTCGGGTGTCGCAACTAAAACCTCCTTAGATAAAACGGTGGTTCTCAGGAGTTGAATAAAATTGCCCGAGAGAATACTTTTAATTTTTATTTTAAAAAATAACATAATATAACGGGAGTTTTTTTAAAAAACTCATTTGTGAGTTTGTTTTCTCTGGAGTTTTACGAAACTCTTGAAATAATTCGGGTGAAAGAGATCATATTTGTACTAGTGTCGCAGTGGGACAGCTGCATTATGCTGCATTTCACACATGGAGTGTCTGCATAGTCGAGAGAGAGACCTGGACATATGCTGAGATCAGGGAGATGATGCTACGCGAGTATTGTACACCAGGGACGCAGGATGCCTGAGAGACTGTCTTCTACGATCGTGGTTACGATCCCTCGCTTTCTATCACCCAGGTCGTTCAACAGTTTAAGGCCGAGTTAGTATACTGTGGGGAGCCTTGCATGACGGATACTGCGAAGAGTAGGATGTTATCGAGGAGGCTTCCTCAGGAGGTTCTGCTGCACGCCTCCACCCTTGGGTCTACTACCTTTGATAGGTTTCTAGATGTTGTGTTGAGATATGATCAGCAGCTGCAGCTGGGAAGTTCGAGTTCCCGCTCCACCCGCGCTCCTTCTAGAGGGAAGAGGCCGCGACGTGCAGAGAGGAGGTCTGAGGGAGGCACCTGGATCAGGCCAGTGGGGAGAGCAGGAGGACATGACCGTAGAGGTACCGGACCCATTCCGGCTATACCGGTGTCATCTTACGGAGAGGCGAAGGTGAGGGTTGTCGCCTGTCACGGATGTTACGAGGAGGGTCATTATCATTCAGCATGCCTGAGGAAGGCGATGGTCTGTTATACCTGCGGAGTACTTGGGCACCATTCTATTGTCTGTCCACAGGGCAAGGCCCCATCTACATCATCAGCTGCACCTACCTTACGCCTTTCGGAGGCTCTGCAGCATTCTCATACACCGCACCGGTAGGGCCAAGGGAGAGGGACTTCTGTGGGCCAGGCACGAGGAGATGGTGGATACCGTGGAGGCCGAGGATGCCGAGGAGGCAGAGGCGGCCAATGGGCTTATCAGTAGCTGTGATCAGAGTCTTTGGAAGGGCCAGGATGAGGCAGAGGTTCTGCTCAGCAGGCAGTTATTGCAGCAGACACCAGTTTCATGCCACCCCCACCGCCCCGTGCGTTCCCGCTGCAGAACGGCGATATGTTAGCTCCGAATTCCACAAATACTATTACCTTCTGTGGAACTACTATCCACATTTTGTTTGACACTGAGGCAACCCACTACTTTATAGCAGATGCATGCGTAGCTACGTTGAAACTAGTATGTACAGTTTGTCCTGCATTAGTAGTGCGTCTAGCGGACGGGGCTAGGGTTAGGACGGGACATGATATCGTATGATGCCCCAATCGGATAGGGGAACGAGAGTGGCCCGCCGATCTTATAGTCATGTCGATGTAGAAGGATGAGATGATCCTTCGTATGGATTTCATGGACTTCTATGGAGCGATTATCAACCTGAGGACCCGCACAGTTTCGATCCTTGCAGAGGATGGGATGGAGCACATGGTTTGGGGGAGTGACGCCAAGAGGAATGAAGCCCAGATCAGCGCAGTGCGAGCGGCGAGACTCTTAGATCAGGGATGCACCAGCTATTGGTGCTAAACTTTGGAGTTGGATCGCGAGTGGCCCAGCCTAGCAGATGTGCCAGTTGTTAGCGAGTTCGCCGATGTCTTTCTCGATGAGCTACCAGGACTTTCTCCACAACGAGATGTTGATTTCGCCATTCAGTTAGAGCCGGGCACGAGGCCGATATCGAGGGTTCCGTATAGGATGTCACCGATGGAGATTGCTGAGCTGAAGGCTCAGCTAGAGGAGTTAGCCTCGAAGGGCTACATTCGACTGAGCGCTTTGCCATGGGGAGCACCAGTGCTGTTCGTCAAGAAGAAGGATGGGTCGTTGAGGTTGTGCATTGATTACCTGGAGCTGAACCGGGTCATAGTGAAGAACCGTTATCCACTGCCAAGGATAAATGACCTTATGGACCAGTTGCAGGGAGCCGTTGTGTTTTCGACGATAGATCTGAGACCGGGTTACCACCAGTTGAGAGTGAAGGGCGAGGAAATCCCGAAGACCGCCTTCAGGACCAGATATGGTCATTACGAGTTTATGGTTATACCGTTCGGGCTAACCAACGTGACATCAGCTTTTATGGAGTTGATGAACAGGGTATTCATCGACTATCTTGACAGATTCGTGGTTGTATTCATTGATGATATCCTGATCTTCTCGAGAAGCAGAGAGGAGCATGTCGAGCACGTGAGGATTATGCTGAGGATTCTGCAGAAGAACAAGTTGTTTGGGAAGTTCAGCAAGTCTGAGTTCTAGCTCTCAGAGGTGATGTTTCTATGGGCACATCATATCTACAGCAGGAATAGCATTGGACGCCTCGAAGGTTGAGGCTATCGTTGCTTGGGAGGTCCTCAAGACCGTTAGAGACATCCGATCTTTCTTGGGTTTGGCTAGCTATTACCGACGGTTCATCGAGGGTTTCTCCAGCATAGCTAGGCCGCTGACACAGCTGACGAGGAAGGGAGTGCCCTTCGAGTGGAGTCTGGCTTGTTAGGCCAGTTTTGAGCTTTTGAAGAAGAAGAAGTTGACATCCGCGCCAATGTTAGCATTGCCCGAGGGGATGGAGGACTTCGTGGTCTACACTGATGCTTCGAGTTCTGGGTTAGGCTGTGTGTTACAGCAGAGAGATCGGGTCATCGCTTATGCTTCACGCCAGCTGAAGACGGGGGAGGAGTCGTACCCCACTCACGATCTTGAGCTAGCCGCGGTGGTTCATGCGCTCAAGATTCGAAGGCATTACCTGTATGGTACGTCAGTGAGGATTATGACCGATCACAAGAACTTGAAGTATATCTTCACGCGGAAGGAGCTGAGCATGCGCCAGAGGAGGTGGCTTGACTTGATAAAGGACTATGAGCTCGACATAGTTTATCATCCCGGGAAGGTCAATTTAGTGGCCGATGCGCTGAGTAGAAAGACTCATCAAAAGGTCACCTTGTCGAGGTTGACAGCACGACCAGAGTTGGAGAGAAATCTAATGAGGTGCGGTTTCGAGGTCTGGTCGCAGAGAGAGAGAGAGAGAGAGAGAGAGAGAGAGAGAGAGAGAGAGAGAGAGAGAGAGAGAGAGAGAGAGAGAGAGAATGGTCAGTTGAGCTTCCTCAAGATCCAGTCCGAGCTGATGGATGAGATTCGCCGAGCACAGGTAGAGTGTCCACGGATAGCGGACATCCGACAGCGTATGGCTCGAGGGCACTGTAAGTCCTTTTCCGTCAGAGAGGATGGGATGTTATTGTTGTAGGGTCGAGTGACGGTACCCGAGGTACACGATCTGAGGCAGAAGATCATGACAGAGGCGCACTCTACTCCTTATTCGGTCCACCCGGGATCGAATAAGATGTATCAGGACCTGAGGAGGACCTTTTGGTGGCGGCGGATGAAGACTGACGTCGCATTGTTTGTTGCGAGATGTCAGGTCTACCAGCAGGTGAGGATTGAGCACTAGAAGCCTGGAGGGATGATCAGGTCACTTCCCGACCCCGTGTAGAAGTGGACAAATATCACCATGGACTTTGTTACCAGACATAGGAGAGATGTCCGAGGATTTGATGGGATATGGGTGGTGGTCGATAGGTTGACCAAAACCGCTCATTTTATTCCGATTCAGGAGACGTGGCCGGTATCCACATTGGTACAGTCATTTGTGTAGCATATTGTGAGGCTACATGGAGTCCCTGATAGGATTGTGTCGGACAGAGATGGCAGGTTCACCTCGAGATTCTAGAGGTAGGTGCACGAGGCTCTGGGGAGCAAGTTGCACTTTAGTACAGCTTATCATCCGCAGACGGACGGATAGCGTGAGCGGATGATACAGACCCTGGAGGATATGCTGAGAGCATGTGTACTTGAGTAGGGAAACATATGGGTGAGACATCTTCCGCTGGTGGAGTTCTCGTACAACAATAGCTATCATTCTTCAATTCAGATGGCTCCTTTTGAGACGTTGTACGAGAGGCGATGCAAGTCGCCGATATGCTGGGATGAGCATGGGGATGTAGTTGGTACATTGCCCCAGTATGTGCAGGTGGCTACTGATCAGGTTAGGCGCATTCGCGAGCATTTAAGGGTCGCACATGATCGTCAGAAGAAGTATGCAGACCGTCGCAGGACGGAGTTGGCTTTTGATGTAGGTGACCATGTTTGGTTGCGAGTATCGCCGACAAGAGTGATCCGACGTTTTGGTATGAAGGGCAAGCTGAGCCCTAGATATGTAGGACCATTCGAGATCATGGAGCAAGTAAGAGAGGTAGCCTACAGATTGGCTCTAAAAACTACATTAGCTGGCATCCACGACGTGTTCCACGTCTCGTACCTTCGGAAGTACGAGCCCGATCCGAGTCATGTTATTGATGGCTCCGGTCTCGAATTAGAGCCCGACCACACCTTCGTGGAGTGCCCGATATCCGTTCTTGACCGCCGGATCAAGAAGTTGAGACGTAGAGAGTTGTCGTTGGTCTTGATTCAGTGGGCTAGGAGGAGTCCCGATGAGGCTACATGGGAGACAGAGGATAGTGTACGGGCCAATTATGGGGGAGTGTTAGACGAGTTGTTAGCCTCGTATGTAAAGCCACATGAGGATATAGTCCTTACCTCGTGAGACTGCCGGTGAGTGTCTCTTACGATGTTTATCCTTTAGTTGCATTCTTGATGATTATGTGTTTACTTTAGTGATGAGTGTGCACTTATGTCATTTATTTGCGTGGTGGGCCCATGAGTGGCCGCTATAATATGCTATGTTATGCCTTGATATGATGTGCTATCACTGTTTAGTGATATTTTACGACGGGGTGATTAGATGGCGTATAGATGAGTTATGTGTTGAGGGTGCTAGCTTACACTTGTTACGTAACCTGGTATCACTAGCCCGAGGGGCAGTCGTTTGCAAGTTACGGTAACATGGCTGTGTACCACTCCTTATTAGGTGAGAGCGGTATTAGGGAACGCCCTAATATGCTCCACGGTTAGTAGACGATGACCCCGACTACACGGAGGAGTTGCCTTGTAGTAGAGTATCTCGATAGAGGAATCTGAACCAAGATGGATGGAATATGAGAGTAACCCTTAGAGGTGGATGAAGTCCACCCTCTCGTTCGAGGAATAGGTTATAGTGAGACCTTATAGATGAACCTTAGAGGTGGAGGAGCCAACTCTACCGTATGAGAAATTGGGAAGGAGAAATGGGTAGATGAGATATCTTTTGTAAGATAATAGATTTGATCCTTAGAGGTGGATGATAATCCACCTTCCTGTTGGGAGAATAGATCTTGTGATAAGTATTTATTTTGACCTTAGAGGTGGATGTCCACCTCTCGAGGGTCGAGTTGAGTTGAGACTAGGAGTGTCTAGGTCTAAGATCGTGTCGGGGCGCCAAACACCTTGACTTCTGAGATTGATTCAAAAATAAGCGAGTTTAAGGTTCCATTATCCGGGTAAACCAGTTATACTTCGCGAAGTGGATACGAGCTTTTCACGGGGGCACTTGTGGAACTTTCTCTAAGACCTGCGGTAGTATGACGAGCCCTCTTAAGTTGTGATATTTTCGGCGGTCGAGGCGAGATGTGATGGGGGCGCCCATCACATGCTTGGCAAAACTGTTTGGGGCTATTACGATCGTGGCAAAGGTGACATGAGATTCTTCGACGACGCATCCGAGATGATTGGGTGCCCTTCGGCACGATTCAAGGACTCAAATTTTAAAACCTTCTCCACTGGTTTAAATCTTTTCGGTCTCGGGGACGAGACTTGTTTTAGAGGTGAATAATTGTAAGGACCGGAATTTAATTAATATTTATAAAATATCCGTAGGATAATCCGAATATTATCTTCACTTATGATTATGAAAACCCGAAAAATTTAAAATTTATGGATGGCTTTACATTGGTTTAATTATGGATTTTATGAAAGAAATATATACCCGAGCCACTTTTTTCTCGTATCTTGTAACCATAAAGGATTTTAACACCTCACGAACTCAGGATTTACGTCTTGCTAATATAAGGGCAGCCGCCCTATCCATTCCTTGCACACATCTCACCCACTCCTTTTGATTTGATCTTATAAAAAGCTAGGATCCTATTCATCTCACCCACTCTCTTTCCCATCACCCCTCCTATGCTTTGACCAAAGGAGCCCTATCTCATTCTTTAAATCTGTCCCCAAGGCTCAGCCTCACTCATTCACAAAGAACAAGCCGTCAATTGATAGGAAAGGGAGAGAAAAGAAGCCACCTATTCAAGGAGAGAAAAGAAGCCTATCTCCATTGCTAGTCCTTTTTTGGCTGCCTTCCATTCGAAAAGCCATAACTCCCTCAATACTGATCCAAATGGAGTGATTTTTAAGCTCTTAGCTCTGTCATTGAATCGAATTTCAAAACATATATCAAACATCCAAATCCAAGGTGATTTGCCCCTCTAAAAATACCAATCTTTGGGGATGCATTGGAGTGTTCTAGAGAGGACCTTGGGTTTTTCAACATGATCTTTGGAAAGTCCTCTTGGTTCCTTTCAAAACTGAGTTCCAACATGTTTTATAACTCCTTTTCTTCAACTTTGAGTAAGAATCTAAATCATGTTTTTGGATTTTTGGTGACAAAATGGCAAGGTGTTTGGAAGGTGTTCCGAAGGACTCCCGAGGGTGTTCTTGAGTCGTTTGTGTGGGACTCTTCAAAGGTAATCTCTCATCCGCCTTCCCCTCTCTAGGATAGATGTGTTTTGAGTTGGAAAAGGCTTAGAAAGTGGAGCCTCTATGTTTTTTGGTTGCATTTTGTAGCAAAAACGTCAAAAAAATGGATATATGTGCCTCTGTAATTTCGACTTTATTTCCAATATAACAATCTGATCCGGCTTAAATCCTATTTTGATGTTCATGGCAATGTTATCTAACTGCCCTCCAAAATGAGGACGATCCAACGGTTGGATCAAGGGTTATTATAATTTTATTAAACAATGTCTATAATGACTCGATTAAAAACTTGGTTAAGGGAATGCTAAGAATATGGTTAAATATATGACGGCATAACCGAAACTTAGAGCATATAAAATACGGAAATGAAGTATACCCATAACTTGGCCACTAATAAGGATGAAATGGTTAGGATTACGTGATGATATGACCCAGATTATAACTTGTTAAGTGTGGATACTTAACCAAGCTTATAAGTCCTTAAGCCATTAACCTTATGTGAATGTGTGTGATTATCTTGCGATATGGGTTTGTGTGATGCAGTAATAAGAAGACCCTAATGTGAAATAATTACAATTGTTAGGCGCTTGATTCGTGTTTACACTTGGTGCTTGTTGGTTTCCGTGCTTACCTTCAAATTTCAGGTAAGTCCCCTGGACTTACTCATGAGGTTCCTCGTGACACATGAGTATCGTAACGAGATAGATTCATGCATATTTTACGACATAGAATTGTTGTAGGGTATAAACCGGAATTATAACATAGAACGGAACATAGGGAATGAAATGAACCCTTGTCTTCTCTTTGTCTTTGTTATATTAGGCGGCCATCCTATTCTATGTTGTTGTGTGGTGATTATCGGGATTCCCTAAAGGCTGCGGCGTAGCCGAACCTTCTAGCATTCGATAAAGGTTGGCGTGTCCTCGAAGAATATGGTGATAAAGGATGGGGTAACCTCCATGCATTTGGAAAGGGATTACATAGTTGATTGTTATCATTTGGGTACCCATTACCGCATTTCTTTATATATTCAGATTATGCCATAGAAGCATGATAGTGTATTTACAGTTTTATCGCATCACGTTTATATGCCTTTTTACGTACTCGCAGAGTATGCTGGTGCATACGTGTATGAGTAATCAATGATTGATCCCGTTATCTTTCTTGTTTTTAGATTCAGGTACCCCCGATACCCGATATGCGTGATCATATGTGGATGTTTGCCGGACATAGCCTATGGGACGATAGAGTGAGAGAGACATGGACCATGTTTTAGTATTTTCTCACTACTTATTACTTTTGCGTTTTGACCCGGCTAGGCCACGACATGTGTTGTACTTTAATTCCGCCTTTATCTTCCGCTCAAAAACCTTTCTGCGATAATTACCTAGGACAGGTTCTGGCCTCCAATGGGCATGCGTTTGCTTTGGGGTTCGAAATCCCCGTTTTAACAACTTATCTACGCTTCCGCTAAATAAATAATCTAAGTTATAACTCGTACTCGGTCGTAAGATCTAAAGTGATACGGGGTTAGCCGTATGATGGCCCGATCTTCGACAATCAAGACTCAAGTGCAAGAAAAGAACAAGACTCCAAGAAACTCAGAAAGACTCAATGTAATTGACCAAGATTGATCAAGAACATAGCAAGAATATCAAAGAAGGCGCAAGAACAGCAAGATCCAAGGAACTCGATGTCGACAAGAAACAAAGACTCGATTGAAACTAAATCAAGACTCGACCACAAACATTAAAGACCGACAGGTTTGGGTGATTCGAACTATGTAGAACGAGATGAAGACCCCATGCCTTCGTAGAGGGTAGGAATCAAGCACCAACGACTACACAACCCGCCTCTACAACCTTACACAACCAAGCGGACAACTTGGAGGCACAAGGAGGGGGCTCGTGGATACCAGGATCACCAAGCTCTCGCGAGGTTGATGAACGCAAAGCAAACCAAGCTGAGATCAATACCAACTGTGCAATCGATGAGCCACGCTCCGAATCAATTGTCTTTCACTCGTGTGTTTCAACACAAACTGAGATTTCTGAATAATGAATAACATCTCTTTTTACAATGAGGGGAATCGGCTATATAACCCTAAACAAGGTTCCAACACTTAAGCATTTCGTTCCAACAGTGACAGCTTCGAAGAATGTGATTTTCGGCCAAGCTATAGGTCGAATCTGGAAAAACCTTCAACAGCAAAATTGTAGATCTCTTCGCCCTCGTTCCGACAAGGTATGGCGCGATCCAATCCGATCAATATTGACTCCGAACGACTCATTTTACTGAGACGTCAAAAAGCTTTCAAAGGATCATGAACGAACCCAAAAACCTCAAGAATCAAGCTTGCACCTTTGGACCTTCTTCTTCCTCTTGAGGATGACATCATTCTCACGATCTCGAATCATAGGTCCATCCCCAAGTATAGGTGTGTCCGGAGGTGTCTTAGATAGTCCCGCATCATAAAGCTCACGGAGGAATTCAAAACTCTTCCTTAACATATATCGAATAACCGGATCATTCGAACCTTATTAATCCTCTAAGTGGATTAATGGAGGCATATTCGGATATCCAAACTTTTGGGTCGTTACACTCACAAAGGTAACAAGGTGCTTGTTCGGTTCCTCCCCAGGCAATCCATGAAAGTAAGGCAAAATAGAAGACCAATCCGACTTATACTCAAATCTTGAACCCTCAGCGAGATTAGGAAGACTAATTGCAAGTGGTTGAGCACTCAAATTAGGTTCCTTTAAGTTTCTCAGGGTCCTTCTTGGCGGATCAACAACACCGTCTTCTGCCATCTCCTAGTTTGTCTCAAACACAAGCTTCATCTTCAACCTAAGAGATCTTTCGACCTCGGGATACAAAGACACAAAAGACTCAAAGTAAAGAGTAATTGAAAGAGAGAAAGAAAACCAAACTTCTTTCTTCTCCCCGACAACGGTGCCAAGAATTTGGTGCGGTACAAACATTGTTGGCACTTTCGTCCTTTGCCAAATAGTAATTATATCCAAACTTAAACACAAAACCAATAAATTAGGCAATCAATCACTTGATAAACCAAATAACTACTAGTATAGCGATGAAGTCTGGTGTTGAACCCACAGGGAGAAGCGATTTCCTATTCAATAACTCTAAGCAAAGACTCTTATGACAAAGTAATGATTCGTAATAAGTAACAAAGATGTAAAAGCAACCAGATTTTTGATTGCAAAGTAAATTGATATCGAAGTAGAAAGAACATTTCACCTGCAATTCTTTTACAATGGTTGGAATTCATGGTACTCGGATTGATCTATTAATCATTCATATTCATAGGTCTACTTGACTAAAGTTGTGAGATCCGTAGAGATTCACTCATCTTATTCAATATCACTAAAAAATAGCATTAGGGACTCAAGTAATCAAGACTGATTGACACATTGACTCAACGGAATTAAGACTAATAGGCGCATACCAAACTCAACCCTAATCAAATATCCTCAACATAGATCAATTAAAATCATCCACTACAAAGACAAAGAGACATCACTATCATCAATACCTTTGTTTTCTATCGAGAAAACAACAACAAATTCATAGCTAAGATGCAATTTCCTAACATGGTGATCAAGCATAGAAAGAAACACAAATATAATAATTAATCACAAGATGAAAAAATAAGAATATCAATAACCAAATAGAATCAAATCCTCATAATCCAAACAATCATGTCTTCAAATCACAGGTGAAATTATAAGTTTAGCAACTCATAGGCCAATTATCTCTCTCTCTATCTCTCTCTCTCTCTCTCTCTCTCTCTCTCTCTCTCTCTCTCTCTCTCTCTCTCTCTCTCTCTCTCTCTCTAATTGTGTTCATGTCTCACAATAACCAACCTTTGTCTAACCCGACTGAATATAACTGAAAATATCCTAATAAAGCCTCCAAAGAAGTCGGCCGAAACCCTAGTAGGAAATAGAATAGAATAATAGAAAATAATGTCTTCGAATCCAAAACCGCGTATACTGGAAACAAGCCCACGGCGGACGCCGTGCAAATGGCGGCGGACGCCGCCTATGCAGCGTCCGTCATTCCTCCATTGTCTTCAATAAATTCCTATATCGTGCTTCCTTGCTCCTCTCTAGCTCCTTCTTAGCCTCCATATGCTCCAAAACATGCTTCTTAATCTCTTCTCAAAGTCCATCCAAGGTCGGAATGTAATTTTGCAGAATAAACACTAAAAACGCGTAGATTCCGAACTCGAAAACATCACAAGAAATATACGGAACTACACTCAAATAATAGGAAAACCACTACCTAATTGCAAAAAGAAATGCCTATATGAAATATGCATTATCAAGAGCCCAAGCCTCAGACATAAGGGCATGGGCTACACGTGTCCCTAACTAACCCACGAGGCCGCCAACCAACTACTCGATTGACCACCCTATAAATACCCCCTCTCATGCCCAAGGAAAGGGATCCAATTTTGGATACAAAGCAAGAGCTCTACAACCTTCCCTGAGTTAAAGTCCTCGGAACTGAGTTTCTGAGATCCTTAATCGGAGAAGACTACTTCTAGATCTGAGTAAAGCTCATCTCTCAAAATCCACTAAAGACGACAATTGAACAGTGAATCATAAGACGTGAGTAAAGCTCATCGTGAAGAACATATTACCACCAAGCCTAACTCATAAAAAATAATCTAATCATACGCGAATACACATCCTGGTAGGCTTTGCAGGTAATTAAAGACATTTGTAGTCACCTTGAGCTAATAAGTATAGGTGAAATTCTAGAAACGCTTCAGTTTTGGAGTTAAATTACTTCTATGTTTTATTGCGGAAGAGTTCGAATTCTGTGCAAAATTGTGATTTATTTTGCAGGAGCTATGATTCGAATACCATAAGAGGATGCAGTGATCTTGGAGGTAAGGATACAAAGTGCAGGGCACTAGAAGAAAGAAGGCAAACTTGGATGCAGCGGCATGGACCAGCCATGCAAAGACCAGGTTGCAGCGGCCGCAACACACAGGCAGCAGTTGCGGCATGCACCTAGCCAAGGCAAGATGAAGAAACACATGCGCACAGCGGTCGCGACATCTGTGCCACGGCCGCCGCATTATCGTCAGCAAACCCGAGTCGATCCAACTTTATCTAAACCTATTTTTATTAGTTTTGGACAACTCTTAGTTATATATTTCAATGGATTAGCCCTAAACTCCCTTTGTTCAATAGACAATCAGAGATTGAAAGCGATGTTCGCCGTGAGCAACTAAACTCCCTTTGTTCTATCTATAATTTGAAGCTTTATTTGGATTGAGTTGTGAATTTCTGAATCTCGTTCCTTAATTCCTATATATATTGAATGTTTTGACTTTCTTGCATTTAATTCTTGATTGTCTTGCTCTATCTTGTCTGACTAACTTACTAGTATCAATTCAATTGCTGGAGTTTTATAGATTCCTGGTTGTGAACCTTAACCCAAGTGACAAACTTATCTATTTAGGGCTGGTTGAGCTAATTGGATGGGTAGGAAGTTGGATGTGTAGTGAAATCCCTCTTTAGGAGTTGCAAATACCTTGGTTAATCTCTGAACTTAAGACTATCGATTGGATTAAATCCTTCTTTAGGGACTGCTGATGAGATAAGGGTTTCTATGACTGGTTGGGCTAGAGACTTTATTAGGTTGGGATAAAGACATTCATAGGAAGCCTAAAAGGATGAGAGGAAGTTACAAGGATCAACTTGACCAAATAGAGTGGATAATTGTAGGTAGGACTATTTCTCGATATTGTCTGAAACAAGTTTCTTTATTATTACTTTATTTATTTCACTTTGATAAAAGGCGGATCTTTTGCACTCCAAAACCCCCTTTGGTTACTCAGTTGGCAACTAAATCTTACTCGAATAGCAAATTTCTCTGTGGGATCAACCTCATGCTTATTCACTATACTAGTTTATAAGTTTGAGTTTTTTTTGAGAGGAACATCGACAGGTTTTCCTCCCGTTAGTAACTCTATGGTGGGGAATATGGACCATCAGAAACAAATTGAATTTCAACGATGATAACTTTGCAGACAATAGAAAATAGGAATTGTATTTGCAATAACTCCTAAACCAACTCAAAGACTCCAAGAGCATATTATGGGAAGATACCACCACAACACATTTTCGACCGTAGAATCCACCGAGAAAAAATGAAAAATATGAGATGGAAAAAGCCTATAAAAAGTTACTTTAAAATTTAGTTCGACGGTTCCAAGCTTCAAACAGGCTCCGCTACAGCAAGTTTCCCGTGCAAATGGATCAATCTTTTCATCTGGGAACTTTCGATGCGACTCTGCCTCGTCCTTAATGGCAGAAGCTCTAGCACTTTGTTTCAGTACTGTGGTGGCCAAGGACCTCGTACTCCGATGTATCGACATTGAGGGTGACAACCTTACGATCATCAATTCTATCACCGACAAGTGGAAATGTCCATGGGAGATTGAGATGATCATCAAAGATGTCATGCACCTTCTCCGACTTTTTGAGTGGCCAAATTGCAAGCATGTTTTCAGCAAAGTCAACCAAGTGGCACACAAGTTGTATCAACTTCATCATGCAATGGGCCACTTACTGCACTTTGCATTCATGTCTCACCCGAAGTTCTTTTCTCTTCTTTCGAAAAGATATTATTGGGTGGTGGGTCAATAGGGTCTGACATCTCCCAGATTCTTACCTTGTATAAAAACCACAAGGAGGCTAATTCAAAGTTAAAAAAGATTAACTTATTCAAAGTACCTTAAAACATTATATTTAAAGTTCAAATAACTTAAGGTTCAGACTCTTCTATTATAAGAGGGTTTAAACATACTCAACTTAGCGTCAACTAACATGTTGAAGTTGAACCCCAACAAACAACTGACCTGAAAAAGTAAAATAATAGAGAGACTAAAATAAAACTAATAACATTAAAATGAAATTATTTGTACATAATAGATTATACGTACAACATAATTTAATTAGTCGTATTAACTTTCTTTTCATATGAAAGTTATTCATGTGTATCAATATGATTATTCATGCAAATTATTTATCGATAGTTATGTTGGTGCAAATGAATAGTTTTGGTGTTCAAAATTTCCTTCCAAACTCACCCATTGTTCTTCTTGATCTTACACTCCAGATTTATTCATAGTTTACACGATAAGGGGTTTTTACATTGGATACGCCATTGGATTAAAGAATCCACCTAACAACATATCCCTTTCACGTATTATCAACACCTTGTCATCCAGGACAAAAGACTCCAATCCACGACTTGTTGTTCCCCCAAACACTACACCTCTAATAGATTGTGTATTCTTCTTTCGGGCCTTGAGATCGGGGACTTCTTCTCACGCGTCAATGTCAAGTGTCATGGGCCTCGTGCTCAATCCAATATCCCCCACGAATGAAGTGGATAAGTGATGACCGCCATTATCCTTCTCCGTAGTAGATGCATGAGGAAAGGCGGAAGAGTGGCATAGGTGGTTCCCCTATGGTGCACAGAAGCCTAGATTTATATGGGTCAAGCCCGTTCCTCTACCATAGAGTTGAGGAACTTATAGGCATCCAAGACGATCAGTGTCGTCACATACATCGATAGGGTTACATCCCTCCTTCGACGCAAGTAGGTAGGACAACTTAATGTTGTCCACATCGACGTCTACCACAAGCTTCTCCATGATAAGAGGTTTGAAAGAAACGTAGTGTATGCTCTCATCCATCACCATAGCTTTATGGGTCTTCTACCGTTGAACACATATTTATCTCCTTCACGTTCCCACCTTCCATTGTATATATGAGTAACGAACATTGGCTCTTTCTCCCATGCAAAAGAAAGAGAGGATGACCTTATTACATTGAAGAAGGGGTGTAAGGATAATGATACTTAAAGTACAAAATAACAACAACAAAATGACAATTGCCCATGGAAATGTTTTGCTTTTCAGAAACCTTTGTGCATTGGATAAGTGTTCTTCTGTCATGCAATATCTTATTGGTGTCACAATGTTTCGTTCGAATGTTAGAAAAGTGCAAACCTACTGCATACTATGCAGCTCTAAAGGCCCTTCTATGGTAGGATGTAATTATTACTCCTTCTGTCTCATATTAATTGTCGTTTGTCTTTTTGTGCACATTTTTTAAGGAGTGAAAAACTCTATAAAATATTTTTATTTTAATTAATTTTTTTTATATAATGTTATACTTATTACTACTGAGTATCAAATTGTATAAAAAAATTAATTAAAAAATAATATTTTATAGAGTTTTTTACTCCTTAAAAAGTGTGCCGAAAAGTAAAACGACATTTACTTTGAGACGGAGGGAGTACCTACCATAAATGTAATGATTATCTGTCATAAATTTTTATTAATGCTCCATACATTAAATGAAGTAAGTAGTCATTTCAAAATAGGCGGGAAGAAGAAGCATCCATATTGGCGCCACCAGCACCACCAAGTACTTGCTATGTGAGTCACCTTTTCTTGTTTTTTTTTCCTGCAAATATATACCAAATTGTTGGCAAATGCAAACAACCTCTCATGGTTTATTTCTGCAAATGGGGATTTGGATTAGTATATTCACGCAAATAGCCAAAATTATATAGAGTGGAAACCTTTTTCCATTTTCATGATTTTTGTAGTTTTAGGGGTGCAACTTTCCTCAATGAAATCAAAAAGAGTGAATTTTTTTTTTTTACAGTAGGCAACCAATGGGACGTTCTTCTAAGAAGGATCATCCCTGATCATCCAAGCGGATGATGTTTCAAAGTTCCCTGTTCAAAGGGAGAGTACATAGATTAAGATCAAAATTACTTTTAACTATATAGTCTGCAACTGAGTTGGCTTCTCTGAAGCAGTGTTGAAATTGAACGAAGGAGAAGTCTGGCTTTGATCTTTTGATGCTTTCCATTACTATTAAGATTTCCCAAGGCACTTTGGCATTGTCTTGAGTAGCCTTGATAGCTTCCACGTTATCGCCCTCGATGATGATCTTCTGCCAACCTTTGCTTCTGGCTAGCTCTAGTCCTGCGAGCATGGCTAAGGACTCAGTGTGGATTACAGATCCCTTAGCAACTTTACTTTTGAAAATTTCCACAATATGACCATTCCAGTCTCTGACAATACCCCCAATCTTGCAATCCCCATTCATTGCAACCGAACCATCTACATTAATTTTGTAGACAGAGATTGGGGGCCTTATCCATTTGATGTGTTTGCCTTGTCTTTTTTTCTTATTATGGTTGGTGGTTTGGCTAGCCTCTTTCCAGTCGGAAATACATTTCAGGATTTGTTGAGTAATGTTATTGTTGTCATCTTGTTTGTTCTTGAAAATGAGTGAGTTTCTAGATTCCCAGATGTTTTGCCATATTAGGCATAAATCTTCAAATCTTGTATTACACCTTTTAATTTTCTCAATATTTTCCATAGTGCAGCTTGGGATGTTAATACCGCAAAAAGAAGTATTTGTTTTAAGTTCATAGGTTCTGATTATTTGTTTCGAAAATTGACATCTTAGGAATAGGTGAGTAGCATCTTCATCATCCAGATTACATAGACAACATTGGGATGAGACTCGGTTGTAGAATCTATTCAATCTTGCCTTTGTTGGTAAGGAGTCCGTCATAATTTTCCAAATAAAATTTTGAGTTCTTGGAGGGAGATGGAGCTTCCAAATCCACCCAGCTTCTGTACTATGAGTACCATTATATTCTCTAAGTTTATATGCAGTCTTTGTCGAAAAATCTCCATCTTTGCTATATTTCCAGATTAATTTATCTGGTGTGTTAGTGTTCGAGATATCAATGTCAGAAATGATTTTTGCTAAGCTGGATGGGAAAATCTGGTGAAGTAAATGAGTATCCCAACGCTTATTGGGGTCAATAAGCTCTGAGACTTTCATTTCAGGGTTGTGGTTATTCTGGTAGGTTTTTAGGGAGATTTTATCAATCCAAGGGTCATCCCAGACATTAATGGAGGAACCGTTACCAACAATCCAGAGAAGACCTCTTTGGAAGGTTTCTCTGAGATGGAGGAGGCGTCCAAATTACCAGGATGTATTGTGAACACTAAGATCATTCATTTGTCTATTAGTAAGATACTTTTCTTTGATCACTTTGACCCGTATATTTCCTGGATCATTATAGATTTTCCATAAGAGTTTCATTTGGAGGGTAATGTTTCTTTCCTCAGCTGTTCTAATCCCAAGACCCCCTAACTCTTTTGGCTGGCATATTTTTTTCCAACTAATTAGTGGATTGTATCTTTCATTTTGAGTCTTGTTCCAGAAGAAGTTTTTGTTTATTTGATCAATTTGTTGGAGCACTCATTTAGGGAGGAGAAAGCTTTGCATAAGATAGTTTGTTTTATAGCTAAGGTTTGCTCTGATTAGGGTAGTCCTTCCTGCTTTGATAGAGAAGAAGCTTTCCATTTTGGAAGTTATTTTTTACCCTTCCAATGATAATTAGTATTCCTAGATATTTTTCCATGCCTTGAGCAATGGGAATGTTCATTTGCTGGGCCAAAGATCTAGCAAGATTTTGGTTTACATTTTTTGAGAATTGAATTGAACTTTTTTGATAGTTTATGGACATACCTGATAGGTTTGAAAAGTTATTCATCATATTTTTAATAGTGTCCAGACATTTATGAGAAGCTTTGGCGAAGATTAATGTGTCATCTGCAAAGGTTAAAAAAGGAATGGGAGTACCTACTTGAGTTAGTTTTATTCCTACAAGTGGATCTTCCATTCTAGCTTCCACATGGAGTTCTCTTGCTAAAGATTCCATTACTATTACAAAAATATATGGAGCTAACGGGTCACCTTGTCTATTACCTCTGGCAGGTTTAAATTGAGGACCTGGAGTGTTATTAACAATTACTGAGAGGGTTGTAGAGGTTATGCACTTCATAACCCAAGATATCCATTGAGGGTGAAAACCAAATTTAGAGAGATCAGCTTCTATAAAACTCCAATTAATTTTATCATAGGCCTTTTCCATATCTAATTTTAGGGTCATAAATCCTTTTTTACCTTTTTGCTTGTGAAATGAGTGAAAAATTTCATGGGCAATTAGGGTATTATCTTGTATAGATCTTCCTTCTACAAAGGCCCCTTGAAATGGGTTTATAATTTGTGGAAGTATAGGCTTGAGTTTATTCGCTAGTATTTTAGCGATAATTTTATAAATCGTGTTGCAAAGGCTGATTGGTCTAAAGTGGTTAATTGTTGTCGGGGTATCCACCTTCGGTATTAGCGTTATAAATGTTTGGTTTATTTCTGGTAGTAAGGATCTCGAGTGAAAGAAGGCCTTGACTGCCTTACAGATGGAATCACCTACAATTGGCCAATATTTAGCATAGAATTCTGGGGGGAAGCCATCAGGTCATGGAGTCTTATCCTCAGCCATATTGAGTACAGTTTCCTTTATCTCTATATTTATAGGTTGTTTAATTAAATTATTGTTTTGGTCTATAGTAATTTCTGGTTGAATATAAGGTATCCAGCTTGGGTCAATTTTAGTATTATTGGATGTTTGAAATCTCATCGCCATTTCCTTTGTGATTTGATCCTTTATTTGATTCTTATCGGTTAACATAATTCCATCTTTTGTCATGAAGCTAGTTGTGGCAGATTTGAAGTTTTTGATTTTGACCGAAGATTGATAGTATTTTGTATTTCTATTCGCCAGCTGAAGGTGTCTAACCTTAGCCCGCTGTTGCCAGAACTTTTGAGAAAATGAGAGAATGTGATGTCGTTTGTTCTCAAGTCTTTTCAGCTTATCCAAATCTCTATTTGACAAGGCTCCCCAAGGGAGAGATTTTTGTAAATCAGAGATCTGGTTATCTACTATTGATAGTTGCTTATTAATGTTGTTGGTGTGAGTTTTACACCATTCTTTAGTGTTCCTTTTTAGTAGTTTTTATTTTTGGATTAATTTGAAGCCGAAGGAGCCATGCATTTTATTTTTCCATACTCGATTTACCATATTTTCATATTCTGGAAATGTGGTCCAAGCCATTTCAAACCGAAATGGGGACCCTTTATCATTTGACGGGTTTCCGATTTGTAATGTTATGAGACAGTGATCCGAAGTTGTAAATGGATGGTGTTGGACCACTTGATCTTTAAATTTGTTTAGGATTTCCTGATGAACCAATCCTCTATCAAGTCTTTCATACGTGAAGGGGGATCCTTGAAGATTAAGTTCTTCCTTGAAATGGAATGGTTTGAAGATTAAGTTCTTCCTTTACCTTTTTTAGTCTTCTGAATCTGTTTATTGATAGAGTACATCCTCCGACTTTCTCATTATCGTTTTCAATATCGTTAAGGTCACCAATGATCAACACCGGTAACCTATGTCTATTTACTCTTACATGGATATCTTCCGAGAAGCTTGTTTTATCATAATCTGAGTTTGGGGCATATACAAATATTATGGCCATATCTAACCCATTTATTGTTGTTTTGATCATGATACTTCTATCAGTTTGTTCGAGAGTTGTTGTGTTATTGATCAAGTCGGCTTTACGACTTAGAATCCAAATTCCACCTTTATGTCCAATTGAAGGTATAGAGATGTGATTTCTAAATCCAGCAGTCTTGAGTTGAGCTTCCGATAGGTCTAGTTTGTTGCTTTGCCTAGCTTGACTGATTTCTTGCCACAATAAAGGGCATTTGGAGCCTCTGATGTTCCAGTATCCAATATTAACCATAAGTATACTTCGATGATTGACCATTGGGCCGGTTTAGTTTTGCGATGGCTCGATACTTGTTTATAGTATGATGAATTTTGTTGCAATCAAAGGGTTGAAGGTGTTTTGAATCTGATCGTTTCCTCATCAGATTATGATGAGGTTTCTGGTTTCTGGTTTGACAGAGAGTCCAGTGTCTCAGGAGAGATACATGGATTCCTTTGTTTCTAGTTTCCTTTGACGGAATTTGTTTGTCAATGTGGTGGTTACATCAGATTTGGATATCATGGTTGGTAAGTAAGGGTTGAGCAGAGTTTTGGAGTAAGCATTCCACCACTAGGTACTCAAGAGTACAGGTGGGGAGCTGCTTATAAGTTTTGATAAGAAGATTATCATACCTGCCATTCACAAGGGTCCTGACAATCAAGGCAGTAGCAAGGTTACTCCATCCGAGGTGAAGAACAGGGTGCCAAGGCCGAAAAATCAAGGAGACGAGATTGTCCCTGAGATTGACAAACATCCTACAAAACCACTGAATCAACACACAGAGATACTGATAATACTTCACGTTATATCTAGGCCGATAATTATAAATGAAAGATACCAGAGACCTCCCAACAGACAAGTAAAAAGGGTGGGAGCCTATACATACAACAGTCTTAGAGATGGGCATGTAGTGAGATTTGGAGTTTGTAATCTTACCGAGAGGTCGGACCAAGGAGGCGAGCACCTCCCACAACCGGCCAGTTGTTAGTATGGTCGGGATAACCGAAAAAACGCTAGTCTCAAGAGCGATTTTCCGGAATCTGCCTAATCTTGCCATGTTGAGTTGAGATATCTCATTGCATGCTAGTTTTTGAACCTGGGGAGCGGTGAATTCGAAGCCAAAAATTTTGACAAAATAGTTGTTCGATCTATTGTGTTTGTAATGAAATTTCAAGTTGAAAATTTTGGGTTTGTGAATTTGTTTTTTTTAGAGTTGTAAATGTTTGAGAAATACCTGTAGATCTGAGGTTTGAGGGTTGTTTGAGAGACACGAAGGCAGCTCCAGGCCAACAAAGGTCGGTGGAGAGGAGCCGCATCCAAGTGAGAGGGAGGGCGAGAGAGAGGCAAGAGACCAGCCACCATGGAGAGATAGGAACCGAGCACAGTTCCAGAGAACGTCACCGCCACCATTGGCCCGCAGCAGCCGCTGGACCACCCGGAAACGCCACCACCAGCCCTCAAAGGGAGGCCCTTTTTTTCGTTTCTTGAAATTTCTTCCCCCTAAATTGATTTTTGCCCTCTTTATCTTCCCCTTAAAGAGAGAAAGAAGGTTGTTGCATCTGAAGTTTGGGGCACCTTCCTTGTTTCTAGGAGATTGGATGAAGGAGGATGTTGATTTAGTTTGGATCTTGAAGGTGGGAGTCGTGAAGGAGGCATTGGAGCAATGGGTGGTGGCGTTAGTGTTTAGGGTTTTTAGTGAAGAGGTGGCGGCGGTTGGAGTTTGCAGGAGAGGAGGAGGGTTTTGGTGAAAGAGAGCGTTTCTCATTCTCTACTCGAGTGAATTTAGTCCATGTTGGGATGACCTAATGGCAAGGAGTAAGGGGGGGATAATGAGTGGTCCCGAGTTTGATCTCAGCCTCCGTCAATTCTCTTGGATGAAAAAAAAAAATTCAAGGTGCACCTTATTTTTTTACCACTGGGTCAAGCTGGTTCGCGCAAGCCAATTTACCTAGTGCATGACTCTTGTTGACTTGGTAATGTATCCGGAATTTACCATCAAAGGTAGATTATCCTCGATATCGAAAAAAATGAATTCCAAATCTATGTTATTATGTCTTTCTACGTGGTAAATAAATTTCAAAGTATTTATTTATATTTCAATGAAAAATACACTTATAATAAAATTAAAATTCAAACATAAAAATAATTTTAATTTACTTTTTTAACTTTAGCTAAATTGTAATCACATTTCCATCCGTCGAATTCAACCTGGACAACATCGGTTTGAATGTGAACTAACTGCTTTTCTAATGACAATTAAAAACATACTCTCTCCGATTGAAATATAAGACATTTGATTTTTTGTATGTAGTTTGAGGAGCTAAAAAATATATAAAATATTGATTTTTTTAATTAAAATTTTTTACATTATACTACCTCCGTTCAACAATATAAATCGCAACTCACATAGAAGACCCAAAAAACCTAATGGAGTACCAAAAAGAACGCGCCCCTCTTCCTGTCCACGCGCCCCCAAAATGGCCTGTAAGAACCCTAAATTCCCACCTAAATCTCGTCGATCCACTTGTATCTGGCATGTTCCGTTCAGATTCAATGCAAAGATCCTTCATGGATGTCAAGGTGTTGGGCAATGTCGCCTCCCTTGCCTTTCAAAGACCAGAAATTACAGCCATCAGTTGGAAAAAAAGAGTGATTGTCGAAGCTTTTGGTGGTCCTTTATTCAAGATTCAGAAGATGAAGGACCGAGGAGTCGAAAAGGTGGGGAAGAATTTTAGAAAGAGGAAGAAAAAGCCTCTCTTTGGGGCCAGGAAGAGCTGCGTTGTATGGTCGCGGGTTGCCATCGGGGCTGGTTTCGGTGTTGGTGCACGCGGGGCTGTTGGTCGGTGGTCGATGGAGGTCTTCATCTCTCTCCTGAGACCAGTTAGTAGCGGGGCATCGAGTCCCTCAAACCACAAATTGAGGGGGAATCCCATCGACAGGTATGTTCTAAACTCTAAGGGGGATCCTTCTCTCATAACACATATTGCTGAGAATTACTCTATTTGCTTTCTCTCTGGCTATTGTGAATTGATTTCTAATAGCCTGGACAAGGTAAAATACATCTTGATGGGGGAGCATTTCAGTCCTTCACCTATCACCTCCCGAAAGGGTTCGAATACAAAAACCTCCCGAAAGGGTTCAAATACAAACACCTCCCGAAAGGGCTTGAGTTCAAACAATGAAGACCGTCTTAGGAGTGTTTGGTGTAAACTTGCTGGTTTCATCTTTGTATGTCTTATACGGAAAAATCAGTCTATGGTTATATCGAAACATGCTTTGTGTGAATATTTGGTGTATGATAATGTCTCTCCTCTGATTTGGGATTCTCTAAGGCCTCTTGGGAACATTATGTGCATCTACTTTCTCCTATCAATTGAATGCGCTTGCAGGTTTGTGAAAATGTGCTTTGAATTCATATATTTTTCTCATAATAAACCAAATGAAGATCACATGCCTATTCTCTCCTTCTGGATGAGAATCGAGCAAAAACCCCGTCTAAAAGGGTGGGTAATGCTTCCCTCGTCCATGCGAGCCTTGTCTATGGCGGCTTATGAGAAACACAGCTCGGTGACGAGCTTTGTCTCGTCTCCGTATTCCAAACCCCAAAAGGGCAGTAAAAACCTATTGAATATCCAGGCTGAGGGAACCTGTTTTCCCAATGATCCCCCTGATGCAAAAAAGTTCATGTGCAGTGAATCGTTGGGTTCCTCTCTGTTCCCAATCTTGGAGGTTCTAGATGCTATATTGAATATTGTTTGTAGTAATCACCACTCATTCACTCACATTTTATTTGTGTGGTTTTGTGAAGTGAAAACCTGTGGGGCGGTCGATTTGGCCCCTCCAAAACCCAACCCCCGAAAGGGCATTCAAGTCTTTGTTGAGAACGGGCCATCTGAGAGGGACTTTACCCTCGATGATAGTACTCAACGACCTCTGGCGGTTTTGGTATCTCGGGAAAAGCCCAGGTATGTCGGAAATATACCTTATGTTGAATCTTTGGGTTCTAAGTTGCCTAGGACCTTGAAATCGACTCTGTGCAAATCTGAGGAGGTCGAGAAGTCGGCCGAAACTGTGGACAAACCAGCAGGTAAAAACTTTTATTATCTCTTGAGTGAATTTTCATATGTTGTTGTACTGGTGTACGTGTTGTGTTGTGCACAAAATCACACCATCTATTGGTGTTTGATCAAACCCGTGATGGAGATGTATGTCTCATCACCCCTACCTCCCGAAAGGGTTCAGAGCAAGTTGCGGTCTCCACGATCTCTAAAAGTCTTACAAACTTTTATGTTGAGATAGAGAAAACAAGATTAATATACTTTAGTATGACCCCCGCCTTTCGGCCTCAACATAGCAATATACCCAAATGGTATATTAGAAACAACCTGCCTCTCGGCCACAAGAATGCAATTCTTCTAGTGCACAAGAGATCAAGTCATTTTACACTTGGGTTCATTATAAAGGAGAAAGGGATAGTGAAACACTTTGAGTTACATCCTTATTTAATGATCCCCCTCTTTCGATTGATCTTAGTGTGCTATTGTGAAATGCAGCATGTCAACATGGGGTTTGGCTCTTGTCATCCTAGGTGGACTAAGATAAGTGGAGCTTTGCTTGATCTTAAATATATGCTTAATTTAAAATCCTCCACTCTATCCTCTCGGTGTTGTACAAGAACTTTCTTAACAACTTCCCTCTCGCTACTCGACCACTACGTGTATCTAAGTCTCCTACCAAACATCATAAAAGAGTATACGAAGCGGTATGGGCAGAATCACATTTTGATTGCCTATACTAATACAAAGTGGATATGTTAATACGATATTGGAATTGCAGAGGGATAGGAAAGACAACGTTTTGGACGAACATCCAAGCATGGCGAATAACAGATCATGTTCAAATGGTAATCTTAGCGGAAATAAAAACTGAAAACCAACCCAATGATAGCCTATGGAAAAGTACTGGATTTACCAATCTTGTTTGGTCACCGGCGGAGGGGCGAGCAGGGGGTTTAGCAATAATCTGGAACGAAAACTCGCTTAAAGACGAAATCTTGTCAGTAGAAATCCATCTCCCTAGAATCATTGGTATAAAATACAACAATACAAGGGAAGGCTTCCAATGTTTATTACTCTTTGCATACGGCCCCCCAAACCCCCGGGACAAAGATGAGTTCTGGAGAACCCTATCACAAGTAATCACCCAAAGCGACGTCCCCTGCCTAGTCATGGGGGACCTAAATGAAATTAGCCAACCATCGGACAAATGTGGTGGAGCTGAAACCCAACTGGGCAGATTCCAACGACTAGCAGAATTTAAGGATGTGTGCTCTTTGGTGGATATCCCTTCATTCGGTAACCCATTTACTTGGCGGAAAAAACAGAAAGGGCCAGATAACATTTTGGAGAAACTCGACAGGGTACTAGTACACCATGAAATAATCAACACTTTCCCTGACCTTGCAACTAAAAATGGATCATTTTCCGAGGCAGATCACTGCCCAATCACAATCAACCTATCCAAAAACTCCTTCAAACCACCGCCATTCAAGTTCGAGAACGTTTGGCTACAAAGAAAGGACTTTCGAAATATTGTGAAACAAGCATGGAGAGCCCCTTGTTCTAGATCTGCTATGTTTCAAATCATGCACAAATCAAAAATCCTTAAACAAAAGGCCAAAGAGTGGAACAAGAAAACTTTTGGCAATATCTTTTGACAACTGCAGGAGTTTGAGGAATCCCTCATACAATTACAATCAGCTCATGTCACAAACCCTGACCCAAGCACATCCATCAAGGAACAAAGTCTGCTCGAAAAAAAAGAGAAACTGCTTCACTTCCACAAAACTTATTGGAGTCAAAGAGCGAAATCTAAACACCTAAAACTAGCAGATACAAATTCATCCTATTTCCATAAAGTAGCTACAGGCCGGAGGAACCGAAAAATAATTAGATCAATCAGTACGGCAGAAGGAACTCAGATTGTGGGGATGAAAATATTAAGAAGGAAATCCTAAAAGATTTTGAAAAAAGATTCTGTAGAGAACAAACCTACTCGTCCCGTCAGCTCGAGCAATATCTCTCGGGTATCAACCCCGTGACTACTGATGAGGAAAACAACTTTCTAACTAAACAACCATCGAATAGTGAAATTAAAAAAGCCGTTTTCTCAATGGGAAACAACAAATCTCCAGGCCCTGATGGATTCACCGCGGAGTTCTACAAAAAATATTGGGACATTGTAGGTACGGGAATCATTAGAGCTATCAAAGCCTTCTTCCACACTGGTAGTATTCTAAAACAGATCAACCACACCTTCATATCACTAATTCCAAAAAATGAGAATCCATCTATGACCACACATTATCGACCGACTAGCCTCTGTTCAACCATCTACAAAATTATTTCTAAGATTATCACCGAAAGACTTAAAGGGATCTTGGGTAAGATTGTTCACCCACTTCAAGGAGCATTCGTCTCGGATAGAGCGATCCAAGATAATATCCTCATTGCACACGAAATCTTCCACTCCTTCAGATCAAGAAAAGGTGCCAAGGGCTGGACTGCGATCAAACTCGATATGGAAAAAGCGTACGATAGAGTAGACTGGTAATTTACACGATCAGGTCTTCAAAAATTCGGGTTTCATGATAAGTTTGTGAATTTAATTATGGAATGCGTAACCACAGTCTCCTTCTCGGTCTTAGTCAACAACGGGCCAACAGAACCCTTCAAACCTACTAGAGGCATACGCCAGGGGGATCCTCTGTCCCCTTTTCTATTCCTTCTTGCAGCAGAAGTCCTTGCTCGGAAAATCTCAGCGGATGCTGAATCATTCCAGAACAATGTTGGCTTCAAATTTGGACACTCGGGTCCCAGTATTCCCTTTCTCGCGTTTGCTGATGATATAATCATATTTGCTAAAGGAAGTAGCTCTGCCTGCCTAAAAGTAAAAGAAATTATCGAGGAATACTGTAAATTCTCGGGGCAAAAAGTTAACTATCATAAATCTTCCTTCCAAACAACAAAAGGAATCACGAGAACGCGAGCTAGAGAACTAGAAGGAATCCTTAACATTCCTCTGGAAAGGAATTTAGAAAAATACTTGGGATGCCCAATTATTAACGGGAGGGTAACAAAGGATACATTTGGGGAATTAGTTTGTAAATCGAAAGACCAACTTAGCAAGTGGCGTGCCAACTCACTCTCGCAACAAGGAAGAGCAACCCTAATCACATCAAATCTATCATCAAAACCCCTATATACTATGCAAAGCTTCATGCTTCCGGCTTCAATACACAATCAACTCGATCAAATAAACAGAACCTTTTTCTGGAATAAAGATGCACAACATAGCCCGCTTATTAGTTGGGATAAAATATGTAAATCAAAAGGAGCTGGGGGACTAGGAATACGAAAAGCAAGATACATGAATGAAGCCCTACAACTAAAACTTCTATGGAAAATCCTTGCAGAACCACAAAACTATTGGGTAAAAATCATACAGTACAAATACCTAAAAGAAAATCACATCCTCACATACAACAGAAAAGGAAATGCCTCATGGCAATGGGCAAAACTTAGGGCCTTGATCCCAAAATTCAAATCGGGAATCGTCTGGTCAGTGGGGGATGGAAAATCAATCAAGTTCTGGACAGACAACTGGGTATCTACGACACCCCTGATGGAGAAGATTGACACTCAACAGAACATAAATACTACTGAGTCTGTAAGTGAATACATTATGGGAGGACAATGGTGGAAAGAGAAACTTTTGTCAATTCTACCGAAAAACGTGACAGAGGACATCATTAAAATACCCTTACCAATCAACTCCATTACAGATAGACTCTACTGGTGGCTGGATAAAAAGGGCTGGTTCACAACATCGAGCGCCTACAATCTTATCACTAGTAGCCAGACTATAAACTCGGAGGACTACAACTGGATTTGGAAACTCGATGCCCCACCAAAAGTTAAAAATTTCTTATGGAAAATCAAACAACACGGACTACCAACAGCCTCACGCTTATCCCTTAAGGGTGTGGCTGTACCCACAACATGCGTTTTCTGCAATCACCATATGGAAGATGATATCCACCTATATTTAGAATGTCCCATCAACAACTTCCAACGACAATTCTCTAGAGAAATCTCCGACAAAATTAACATGATAATATCTCAAACTAGATGTATGAACCAAGTATTACACTTACTTGGGACATCTCTATCAAAGGAAAATAAACAAAACATAATATTTAGATGGTGGACCCTATGGTTTATTAGAAACCAAGTAATTTTCAGAAATGCCAGTACTCCGTCCAGTGAGGGTTTAAAGAAATTAATTAGGGATAATATCGACAACTGGAAAAGAGCATGATCAATGGACACAACAATCTTAGGGGTGGGCGAGTCGTTCCCCCCTAAAAAGGAGAAAATGCAGACAAGAAATAATAAACAGAGGACCACTCGATGGAAGAAGCCCCCATGGGGAAAATACAAGTTAAATTTTGATGGATCTTTTATATCAACTAACAAATGCTCGATAGGTTATATTATACGAGATTGGTTGGGCAACCCAGTAAGTATAGGAGGAAAAGAGATTGGTGGCCAATCCCCATTAATGGCGGAAGCACTTGCCCTTAGATTAGGGGTGGAAAAGGCAAGAGAGCAACGGATCAACAACCTCATCATCGAAGGCGACTCTAAGATGATCATAGATTTCTTACGCACACAGACTAACTGCCCATGGGAAATAGAACTTATAATGTCCGACATACAATCCATTATTGCAGGACTAACAATTTTCGGAGTTTCCCACATTCCCCGCATTGGTAATTAGGTAGCAGATAGGGTCGCACACCTTAGCTACTCTACCAGGGGACCAAATTTATACAACGATATAGGTCTGTTAGACCTCATCCGTCAGGATGCCTTCGGATAGAGCTTAGCTCATCCGAATCTTTACCTAATCAAAAAAAAAAACAATATAAGTCTTTTTAAGTTTTGCACATTTTTTAAGAACCTAAAAAACATGGTAAAATATTAATTTTTTTGAATTTTTTGTAATGATTTGATACTTATTAATAAAAAGTATGAAATTATTAAAAAAATTGATTAAAAATTTAATATTTCACTAAAATTTCTAGGTTTTTAAAATACGTGCAAATTCTAAAAGGACTTATATTGTTGAACGGATGGAGTAATACTTATTATTAATAAGTTTATAATGTAAAAATTTTAAATTAAAAAAATTAATATTTTATATAGTTTTTAGCTCATCAAACTACGTACACAAAAGTCCAACGCCTTAGATTAAAAATCGTAGTTAGTAATAATTAATTAGAAATTACATCACATCTAATTGAATTGATTTACGAAGTCCGCCCATTTTTAAAATGGAAATTGAATGATAACACGGAGTGTTTGATAGATAAGATATCGATGTACATATGTCAAATGCAATTTGTACAAGGTTTGAAAAAAAAAAAAGAAAAAAGGGAAGAATAGTTTTGGCGTTTGAAGTTGAGCCATAGAAGCAAGGACTGAGACGTGCATGGGACATTTGATGAGCCACAACCAATGGGAGACACGTGTGAATACCTCTCCAAGCCTTCGCTGCCACGTTTTCGAAATCACAGGAGGCGAAGTTACTGGCAGTTAGTTCTAAGACAATCAACAACCACGGAGAAACTTTTTACCCATTTTATTTTCTCTCATCCTATTTTAATTTTACACCTCATTTATTTTTTGTTTAAATATTTTTTCACTTTTTCTACCTTATCCTAAAAGGTTTGTTCTACAATCATGGAGAAATCTTTTACCCCTTTTTAAATTTATTTTTACCTTTTCTTTCCTTTTATCATGTGTAACATCATATCTTTCCTTTACTTTTTGATTAAAAAAAAAAAACAAAATTATAAAAGGGAAGAGGTTACCTCTTCCTACCAAGGTAACCTCTTCCATTCCCTTACCTTAAGGTATAAGCCACAACCAAGGGGTTACCTTTTAATGACCTTAAGGTAACCAAAACCCTTGGTTGTTGATGCTCTAAGAGCATCAGCAATGGTCGGATTCTCCAAAACTTCTCTCCCCTTCTCTTATTCGTCCACCTCATTTTTCACTAGCTTTATTCTCAATCCTCCTCAATTCACTTCCTATCATCCATAATGGTCGGGTTCCCCAATAAATCTATCTCATCACTTTTTCCACACCCTACTATATTTTCTACATAATTTTAATTATTAAAATAATTGGATTGATTTAGCAATTCAAAAATAATTAATTTAATTTTATAATTATATTTCATAATTAATTTTAATTATCAATTGAATACTTTTTATCACAATTTTATTTAATATCTCAAAAATCTTTTATGGATTGAAAAGAAAACTATAAGTTAAAAAAAAATAGAAGTTAAAAAAAGGAAATGATTTATTTAATTTAATTTTTATGTAAATTTATTTAATTTAATTTAATTTTAAAAAACTGGAAGTTAAAAAAAATGATTTAATTTAAAAAACTGGAAGTTAAAAAAAAAAAGAAAACTGGAAGTTAAAAAAAGAAATGATTTATTTAATTCAATTTACTACTTTCTATTGAAAAAACCCCGATCTCTAGAGGCCACCTTTTTTAGTGGGGCCCGGGAACCTATCTAGCGAAATGACCAATCTTCCCAACGGACTTACCTGACCCGCGTCGAAAGAGTCGACGCGGCCCAACCTGTGCCGCGGGAAGTCACCTAAAGCTAATTCTGAAGGATGGTTCCCTTATCGAGTTTTTTCTTGGACAATTTGGAAACTTGGTTTGTTTACCTGTCGTTGTTGAATGTCTTGAGGTTTATTAACGACAGTCTTTTCCCTAATAGAAATTTACACTAAAGACGAACAGGGTTTTTGTCCGCGGACTATGACGCAGTGAACGGTACGGATTTTTTCTATTCAACAGGTTCCTTTCCACTTGTATGATTGCTTCTTGCCCTTCTTTTCTCTGAGTTCACTGAGCCGAGATCCGCCCATTTTTCTCTCTTTTTCCAAAAAGTCCCCTAATCTCTGGTGAGATCTCTCATTTTTATAGGTCCGGGGTGGTCTGATAAGCTGCGCCACGTGGTGTTTATATTTCGACACGTGTACCACTTCGTGGGTGGTGGGCATGGTCGCCACGTGTCTATTGTCTTTTATCCGCAGATGACTGTTCACGAGTCAGCTCTTGGTTAATTCTCCGCGGATAATGTTATTTCCTTTTTTCCTTTAATCTGGTGGTGTTTTTTATTCCTTTATTTTTATACTTTTTACAGATGTTTTTCAGTATTGGTTTAGTCACAGCTCCTCGGGCCGAGGTGATCCCAAACGGGGATTGACGCGGATCGATAAAAGATTCTTCGAGGAAACATCTGTGGTTTTGTTTATGAGTATAATTCTGGTTTGGATGTAGTGGGCTTTTTCTTTATGGACTTTTGGCCCAAATGGGGCCCATCAGGCCCATTTAGGCTTGGAAGTTCAAACGTCAGTAATTTTCTATAAGTTACTCCGTTCCGTTTCTTTTTTACCCCACATTTGTCTTCTTCTACTTTTTCAGAGATTTTATCCTTATCCATCTTGAAGTTTTCCGGCGGCGGTTCTCTAGGTTTCCGGTGGTCTACTTGAATTTCCCGGTTGTTTCCTTCAACTTTGCAAGGTATTTCTCTTTGTTCTTTAACTGTTCTTGATTTCTTCTCGTCAAAACTTTTTACTTTTGACATTTAGATCGTAAATTTGGGTGAATGTTTGTCTCTGAATGTGTTTTTTGGATGAGGTCTTACCTTGTATTAGTGAAATTTCACGCGATTTTCTTCTAGTTTCTTTGGAAATGGCTAGTCTCAGCGAGGAGCATGATTTGTTAGAAGATTTTGAGAGGGATGAAGGATGGAGGAGTGGTGTCGCTTCATCTTCTCAGGTGCGTCTGTCCCCAGAGGCGCTTTCTTCCTCTTCTGGGAGTTCTTCTTCCAACTCTGATGATTCTTCGTCGGAGTCATCTTCTTCTACATCCGCGTCTACTCCAGATCGAGTTGGTCCTACTAGTAGTCCTATTAAGGTGAGAAGGTGCCGGAAACGTTCTGACCCTGATTACTATTCGTCACCTTACTCAGTTTCTTCTTCTTCGAAGGAATGCGTGGAAGATGAAAATCCAAGGGCTATGGATGAATCGGGTGCTAGTTCCTCAGTGGACGCGGGGATGTCGTCTATTTCTCATTCTGCGGATCAGGAGTTGGAAGAAGTTTGGATTCCTTATGAGCTTCCTCCAATTGGTTTGGCAGAAAGTCCGAAGGTGATCCGTTCTAAGGAGAACTTGAGCGACTTGGACACCCCAGTGTATGACTTAGGGGATTTAGATACTTGTCTTTTCTTGGGGGATTTTAGACCTCTTCCACCTCCAACCAGCCGTCCACCAGTTGTGCCTGATAGGATTCATCCGTGAAGGTCTCCCGTGAGCGAGTTGAGGGGTTGTACTACCCTTTTGAACTTAGAAGATCTTGACGCTCTTTCGCAAGTCTTCCCTTGGCCAGCGGGCGTAGAATTCTGTCTCCCTGAGGAAGGGGGTGGTTGTCTGGACGCTTATGAAGATTGTTTGGTCGTATACGCGGCTAGCTTATCTCAAGGCTTCCGACTTCCTCTACATCCTTTTTTCTCGAAATTTTTGGAGGAATATAATTTGAGTCCTGCTCAGATCGTCCCCAATGGTTGGATGTTTTTTACCAGTTTTATCATGAGGTGCAAGGAGATTGGTGTTGCTCCTTCTTTAAAGCTAATGTTCAGTATTTTTTCTTTAAAGAAGGGGACTCAAGATTCGAGATTTTACCAGTGCAACTCAAGTTGTAGGTACATGGAAAGGTTGTCTAGTAAGCCGAATTGGAAATACAAGTGGTTTTTAGTCCACGACAGATCTGGGCAAGGTTTTAACTGTCGAACAGTCCCAAGGCTTTTTTTCTCTGTGGCGAAACCAAAAATTTCCAATCTTTCTCAATTCAAGCTGTCATTTTCTCATATTCCTAGGTTTCCATGGGATAAAATGTTGTCCGCATTTCGTCTTGAGATGGCTGGCTTGAGTATGCCTCATCCGCGACTAGGTGGCTTCTTTGTTTATCTATTTCTTTCAGTATATAGATTTGTGTCTTCTATGTTTTGTCTTTCTTCAATGGATAACTTATTGGGAAATGTATTTTTGTGTTTAGACAAAATGGATTTGGATGCACTTCTGAAGCGGCACAAGACCAAATCTGGGAAGAAGAAGAAATCAAGTGTGGTGGCCAATGATCCTCCTGTTCCTCCCCAGGTTTTAGAAGTGGCATCAAATGTTGATGTAAATGCTGTGGACGAGTCTGGGGCTTTGGTTGAAACTTCTTCACTAGCTCCCGAACCTCGAGAGAAGCGTATTTGTCCTTCCGCGCCCGAGACTTCTAAATCGAAAAAGAGGAGGATTGCCATTGCTGTTGGGCCATCCGCTTCAGACAAAAAGGGGCTCTTTTTGGAAGGCGAAGCGACTCTTCGCGAATTTCCTATCCCAAGCTTTGATTCGATTGACTTACAAGGGCTTGCTTTTCCAGTCAAGAAGCGTTGTCTCCCAGAGCAAGGGTATATCAAACGACTGGATCCTGTCACTCTTTCACTTAACTTCGATCGTATTATTCAGTGGGTAGGTCGACACTCCTTTCTTGCTTTTCTTTGTCTTTTTTGACGCGGTTTATTTTCAATTTTTCTTAACTCTTCTTTGATTTTTATAGTTGAGGGTAATTCAACCAGATGTTGAGAGACGTATGGTGTGTGGAGAGGAAGATCTTAAGAAGAAAGATGAAGAAATTAAAAAATTGAACCATCAGCTTCGAATATTGGGGAATACAGTGGGAGACCCAGTCTCAGTGGAAAAATTTAAGAAAAGGTCAGCCGACCTTCATTAGTGAAATACCCCAAATTATCTTTGGGTATTTCTTTTTAAGTAAATATAATTTTGGTAATAAAAGGTACATATTCTATTTTAAACTTAGAAATATTTGTTTTACATTGAATATATATATATAAAGTGTTATAACTAGTTTAAAGATACTTCATCTTATGTGAATATATAGTAAATAAATAAGTTCTTAAGTTATATTGTTTTGAGACAAAGTGATATATTTCTTCAAAAATGAGGAAGGATTCGTAATTATAATTTGCGAAAAGTATTTAATATAACGTTTTAGAAAATTGTGTTATGCAAAATAAAATGTATTTCATTAAGTGTTTTGTTATTTTTATTATTTAATTTATGTAGAATTTTAATAAATAAATTTTCGGATATACATATATATTGAAAAAGAGTTTGCACCGGTTTTCTTTTGGTTCAAGTGAACCGAACCATCAAACAAAAAAATGGTGAACCGGGTTCACCAGACCCGTCCCCTTCCTTCCTCCCCTGTCGATTCACTGTTGAACAAAACTAGTTTTGCCCTCCCTCAAATCTCGCCCAAAGCTCAACCGAAATGCTTCTAGAACGTTCCACACGTGTTCTTATCTGAATATCTTTAACCAATTTTGAGGTTTCTGATAGAAACGAGCTCAAACGAACCCGATCGGATTTCGCCCCAAATCGAGATTCCTTGAAATCCAGCCATGTAACGGCCTTATCTGAACAAATTGAACATAAGGATAGCTTCTAATGATCTTATCCGAGCTATTTACGGGATCAATTTCATCCAATTCGTTCTGAATCCTCTCCTATAAATACAAGAGGTTTTCGGTTCTCAAGCTCACACCACCATTGAAGCATCTATCCGAGCTCTAAATCTATCCCATTACGTTCCAAACACTTCTACCAACAATTCCCTTCACAAAAGTTTCACAAAAACATCCCGATTTCAAAACCCCCAATTTCGATCCTACCCTCGCCAGAGCTGCCCTCGTACACCACAGTTCCGCCCCTGCCGGAGCCACAAGCCACCACCAGGAGGTGCGCCTCATCTTCATGGAGCTGAATCCTCTGGTCTAGTGTCATTCCGATCACGAACGAAGCCGCTACGACTCGCCGAAGTATTGTCGGAGGTCCACCGGAAAACTCCTGTAGAGCTGCTGTCGGGCTAAAGGTAGAAGAAGACTAATTACACCAAACCTCCCGCACTTTCTGTTTTTATAAAATATGCCCCTGTTTTAGTTCTAAAATTTCAGAAATCATCCCGCAGTTTTAGATGTTATTCTAACTCGCGTAACCTCCGTAATCCGCAGCGTTATCATTGAATCCTTACCCGTCATCAATGATTCAAGATTCCCAAGAAGATCACCTTGGTATTATTTCCGACTTTTTAAATTAATTCGATTTTGATTCGAATTAAATAAGTCAATTCAATTTCGTAAATTACCGATTATTAAATACTTCTTTGTCTTATATTTAATACCTATAGATTCGATCGTAGACTTCGTCAACTCCGTCACAAGTGCTTTCAAGTCCATAGTTGGTATCGAAATCCAACAAGACGAATAAGGCAAGTAACTTTCCGAGCCTTTCCGCTCATTTCGGTGCTTTCGTGTCTAGTTGTTTTCTTTTCTTGAAATGCTTGCCAAATTAATTACAAATAAATTGCAATTCAACTGCTTGTGTGATTTATTTAACCTTCCGTTTGAATTTGGCAAGTTTAATTGGGTGACCTTAAGATACTATAATATTATAGTTACCCACCGTTGATTTAAAGCATGATTTATCCTTTTTCTTTCATGCTATTTGGTTAGGTATGGAACATGCCTTTTCTTTGATGTTTTCATCCTTTATTTTATTTGCTTTCATTTCATTTGACATCCATGTTACCTATCAATAGCATGGCTTATTTTGTGTGTGTGATCACCTAGGATGTTTTAAGTAAGTAGTAATAATGTGAGGATTGGGTGTTATGATTGGAACTCAATTAAATCAAGATCAATGAAAGTAAAACGTATCAATAAACGTAAACCAAATGTGAACCGTAATGTGTGAAGTAAAGTGAAAGTGATGTTGTAGAGTCAGGTCGGGGCGGTTACTCCTCGGTCTAAAGGTTTCATGAAACTAACACATTTCCGTAGAGAAATGTTACACTACCTCCGGTAGTAGGCTGCTATCTGCTAGTGAGAGCGGGGCCGGTATCATATTATAACCAATAGTACTGGTATGTGATGTAAATCATTCAACTTATATTAAAAGTGGTAACCGTGTTAAGTATTTAACCTTGTGTTTAAACTACTCAACGTGAGGAAGTGAGTGAAGGGTATGTTATATAAATTTGTGTTTAAGCTACTCAACGTGAGAAAGTGAGTGAAGTGTGTGTTATATAAATCGTGTTTAAACTATTCAACGTGAGGAAGTGAGTGAAGTAATACTTTAAAAAGTGTTTTTTTTTCGGTGATTACAATTAGCTTTGTATCATATTCCATTCGTACTCGGAGTATGGTTCCTAAGAGTGCTTGTCACTCGCATCTTTTGTTACTCAATCCTTCAGGGTTATCCGTGTCTCAGGAGTCGTGTCTTAAAACGTTAAGCCTACATAAAATATTCTCAATAATCACATTTGGGTTTAGATTCATACCTTATCATGGTCACTGAGTTTGAATTCAAAGTAGTCCCAGTTTTCGAGCCGTCATTTGCTAGTTCTTGCGAACTAACCGTCCTCTATTTGGATGGCTGGTGTCCTTCATTCCGGATGCCAGACCAGTTTTCGCAGGTTTAGGTCGAGTCTCAGAAGAGAAGATAAGAGAAGTTGAGAAGATATTTAAGTTACTTTTGACGTTGGATTTTAAGTTTAAATTTTCTAGATATATTGTATAGGTGTTTAAATATTTTATTTAAAAGTCTTCCGCTGTAATATTATCAAGTTGTAAAGTTAAATCCTCAATTTGAGAGGACATGTTAATAAAGAATTATTTTTATATTTCAAGTCTTTCGCTATTTAATTGTATTTTATTTATGTGTTTAATATTATCATCTTGTTTATGGGAGCATGGTTGCATGTCCCTATAAGCCTAAGGTGGTTACGAAGACATTAAAGTCCGAGTAATCACTGGCGCTGTGGCATTCCCTCGGGTAATAAAAGGGGGTGTTACAGAAGGTGGTATCAGAGCTAAATGTTTTTCTACAACGTTTTGAACATCGTTTTCGAAAAAGTGAATATATATATATATATATAAAAAAAATTATTTAAGTGAGGGTTTTGAAAATGTTTTAATTAATCTTGTAACATACACATGTGTTTGTAAAAAAAAAAAAAAAAAAAAATTTAAACTGAGTGTTTCGAAAACATGTGTACCAATTTAAAGAGAGCGTTTCGAAAGAATTTCATGTGCATAGATGTTCATTGTTGTAAGTATGTGTTCATCTCCAATATATTTTTAGATATTTAAAAATATATATATTTTATGTGTTCAAGTGTTTAAAAATTAAACATTTTAAGTACTCCGTATTCAAAGAAATTATTTGGTCATGAGTGTATTGTGACAACCATATGTCAATGTTTTCACCAAACTTTTCAAAGTAACAATTTTACTATTCTGTACAAATCTTAAAGTGATGGAAAATAGTGCTAAATTTGTAAGTGCTTTTGAAGTTAATGGGTAATTTTTTGTGAAAGATTTAAGTGGGTCAAATTGCATTATCTCAACTCAAACTTCTCGAGATCGACTTTAAACTACCTTAAAGAACCTCAAGTGATATGTCCGTAGCATCTTCGTGCCCTAGTAATCTGCTACTATAAGCATACGCGATAGATACCTTATAAATTAATACAGGCGTTCAATGTGCGTGGTACGATCAATGTGAGATTCTTGAAATTTCGATAGCGAAGAGGTGAACTAATCGTGACTCATCGTGACGCATCGTGTGTGTCGTGAAGGACCTTCTATCCCGTGTGAAGAGATAAAACTTTAATCGTTCAATGTGTTCATTCGGTCGTCTTAATGACGATTCCATAGCTTCTCTATCCGAACTAGGCGTAATATCCTGATGACATTGCTTCATTAATGTTCCGAACTCTCATTGGTTAATCTCTGAGATAATACAAAAGTAAAATACAATCAAACTATATAATAAAAGAATAAATTCGATATCACGCTCGCTTTCGGGAGGAAGACAAGACACCGGACAATGTGTTATTCAACGAACGCGAAAGAGATCCAAAGAAGAACCCGTTTCATACCGGAGCGCTCGTTACACTTGAATAGGATATCAGTTCTGCCTATAGTGACTGCCTTTGAAACCACCGCGGACCATTTGGTAACCTAGAAAAGGAAGCCAAGTGGGGTTGAGAAGAAAGCCAATGGTAGTCTGGAATACCATGTTCATTGTGTGATAAGAGTTGACTAACTTGCGCTAATGTCTAACATATCGTCGTACCCGATTTTTGGTAAAACAACTCGGTCGTATGTGGTTAACCCTAAGTTAAGAGGTAATTGTAAGAGAAATAACCCTCAGACTTTAGCAATGATGAGTTCGGTGGACAACTAATTACGTTAGATGTAATTGAGTTGTTTTTCTCTTAAGCAAAGAGATAGATATATATCGATGTACGTGATTACTCCTAATTCCATAGATATCGAGTTTAACCCCCTAAACCACTCAAAGTATATCGGTTCCGAGTTTCATATCCGTGGTAGTTCAAGCAATAGAAGACTGATGTGCAAAGAGCTGCTAATGATGTCATTCCTTCTTTATCTATAGAGATTCATTTGCATTCAATTCTAAGCTTTTGCTCGTTAATCTTAGTCTCTTACGTGATCAATGTTAAAACATCTCAATACCGTATTCTCATTCCTTTATACCTCTTCTCCCTACTTCTTTTTGTTTTCTAAGTTTCGGGAAGAAACTTATTTTTAAGGGGGGAGATATGAAATACCCCAAATTATCTTTGGGTATTTCTTTTTAAGTAAATATAATTTTGGTAATAAAAGGTACATATTCTATTTTGAACATAGAAATATTTGTTTTACATTGAATATATATATAAAGTGTTATAACTAGTTTAAAGATACTTCATCTTATGTGAATATATAGTAAATAAATAAGTTCTTAAGTTATATTGTTTTGAGACAAAGTGATATATTTCTTCAAAAATGAGGAAGGATTCGTAATTATAATTTGCGAAAAGTATTTAATATAACGTTTTAGAAAATTGTGTTATGCAAAATAAAATGTATTTCATTAAGTGTTTTGTTATTTTTATTATTTAATTTATGTAGAATTTTAATAAATAAATTTTCGGATATACATATATATTGAAAAAGAGTTTGCACTGGTTTTCTTTTGGCTCAAGTGAACCGAACCATCAAACAAAAAAATGGTGAACCGGGTTCACCAGACCCGTCCCCTTCCTTCCTCCCCTGTCGATTCACTGTTGAACAAAACTAGTTTTGCCCTCCCTCAAATCTCGCCCAAAGCTCAACCGAAATGCTTCTAGAACGTTCCACGCGTGTTCTTATCTGAATATCTTTAACCAATTTTGAGGTTTCTGATAGAAACGAGCTCAAACGAACCCGATCGGATTTCGCCCCAAATCGAGATTCCTTGAAATCCAGCCATGTAACGGCCTTATCTGAACAAATTGAACATAAGGATAGCTTCTAATGATCTTATCCGAGCTATTTACGGGATCAATTTCATCCAATTCGTTCTGAATCCTCTCCTATAAATACAAGAGGTTTTCGGTTCTCAAGCTCACACCACCATTGAAGCATCTATCCGAGCTCTAAATCTATCCCATTACGTTCCAAACACTTCTACCAACAATTCCCTTCACAAAAGTTTCACAAAAACATCCCGATTTCAAAACCCCCAATTTCGATCCTACCCTCGCCGGAGCTGCCCTCGTACACCACAGTTCCGCCCCTGCCGGAGCCACAAGCCACCACCAGGAGGTGCGCCTCATCTTCATGGAGCTGAATCCTCTGGTCTAGTGTCATTCCGATCACGAACGAAGCCGCTACGACTCGCCGAAGTATTGTCGGAGGTCCACCGGAAAACTCCTGTGGAGCTGCTGTCGGGCTAAAGGTAGAAGAAGACTAATTACACCAAACCTCCCGCACTTTCTGTTTTTATAAAATATGCCCCTGTTTTAGTTCTAAAATTTCAGAAATCATCCCGCAGTTTTAGATGTTATTCTAACTCGCGTAACCTCCGTAATCCGCAGCGTTATCATTGAATCCTTACCCGTCATCAATGATTCAAGATTCCCAAGAAGATCACCTTGGTATTATTTCCGACTTTTTAAATTAATTCGATTTTGATTCGAATTAAATAAGTCAATTCAATTTCGTAAATTACCGATTATTAAATACTTCTTTGTCTTATATTTAATACCTATAGATTCGATCGTAGACTTCGTCAACTCCGTCACAAGTGCTTTCAAGTCCATAGTTGGTATCGAAATCCAACAAGACGAATAAGGCAAGTAACTTTCCGAGCCTTTCCGCTCATTTCGGTGCTTTCGTGTCTAGTTGTTTTCTTTTCTTGAAATGCTTGCCAAATTAATTACAAATAAATTACAATTCAACTGCTTGTGTGATTTATTTAACCTTCCGTTTGAATTTGGCAATTTTAATTGGGTGACCTTAAGATACTATAATATTATAGTTACCCACCGTTGATTTAAAGCATGATTTATCCTTTTTCTTTCATGCTATTTGGTTAGGTATGGAACATGCCTTTTCTTTGATGTTTCCATCCTTTATTTTATTTGCTTTCATTTCATTTGACATCCATGTTACCTATCAATAGCATGGCTTATTTTGTGTGTGTGATCACCTAGGATGTTTTAAGTAAGTAGTAATAATGTGAGGATTGGGTGTTATGATTGGAACTCAATTAAATCAAGATCAATGAAAGTAAAACGTATCAATAAACGTAAACCACATGTGAACCGTAATGTGTGAAGTAAAGTGAAAGTGATGTTGTAGAGTCAGGTCGGGGCGGTTACTCCTCGGTCTAAAGGTTTCATGAAACTAACACATTTCCGTAGAGAAATGTTACACTACCTCCGGTAGTAGGCTGCTATCTACTAGTGAGAGCGGGGCCGGTATCATATTATAACCAATAGTACTGGTATGTGATGTAAATCATTCAACTTATATTAAAAGTGGTAACCGTGTTAAGTATTTAACCTTGTGTTTAAACTACTCAACGTGAGGAAGTGAGTGAAGGGTATGTTATATAAATTTGTGTTTAAGCTACTCAACGTGAGAAAGTGAGTGAAGTGTGTGTTATATAAATCGTGTTTAAACTATTCAACGTGAGGAAGTGAGTGAAGTAATACTTTAAAAAGTGTTTTTTTTTCGGTGATTACAATTAGCTTTGTATCATATTCCATTCGTACTCGGAGTATGGTTCCTAAGAGTGCTCGTCACTCGCATCTTTTGTTACTCAATCCTTCAGGGTTATCCGTGTCTCAGGAGTCGTGTCTTAAAACGTTAAGCCTACATAAAATATTCTCAATAATCACATTTGGGTTTAGATTCATACCTTATCATGGTCACTGAGTTTGAATTCAAAGTAGTCCCAGTTTTCGAGCCGTCATTTGCTAGTTCTTGCGAACTAACCGTCCTCTATTTGAATGGCTGGTGTCCTTCATTCCGGATGCCAGACCAGTTTTCGCAGGTTTAGGTCGAGTCTCAGAAGAGAAGATAAGAGAAGTTGAGAAGATATTTAAGTTACTTTTGACGTTGGATTTTAAGTTTAAATTTTCTAGATATATTGTATAGGTGTTTAAATATTTTATTTAAAAGTCTTCCGCTGTAATATTATCAAGTTGTAAAGTTAAATCCTCAATTTGAGAGGACATGTTAATAAAGAATTATTTTTATATTTCAAGTCTTTCGCTATTTAATTGTATTTTATTTATGTGTTTAATATTATCATCTTGTTTATGGGAGCATGGTTGCATGTCCCTATAAGCCTAAGGTGGTTACGAAGACATTAAAGTCCGAGTAATCACTGGCGCTGTGGCATTCCCTCGGGTAATAAAAGGGGGTGTTACAATGAGGAGGTGCAAACCAGAAAGAGGTCATGGCAGCTTTAAAGAAAAAATACGATGATTTAAAAGTTTTTTTCGAGCTCTGCCGTCTCTCGTGTCAAAGAGCTGGAAGCTACTAAAGGGGCTTCGCGGGAGCTTCTTCAAACTAAACAAGCTGCTATCGACAAAATGGAAGAGGATTTCTCCATCCTCCGCGAAGAACTGTCTATCACCAAATAAGATCTTGACACCATCAAGGCGCGCTCAGATCAAGATGTGGCTCTCCAATGGCTTCAAAGAAGCCATATAATTGGCTGATTAAATTCCACCCTCACGTGCCCTCTATTCCCCGTATTTTCGATCCCTCAATCATTTATTAAAAAAAAATAGATCCCCTCTATCAATTTCAACCCCGATTGATTTCCTTTATTCTGGAGATCTGGAACTCCGATATGATCGCCGAGCGAGGGTGGTGGTGGTTGGGGGGCGCCGGGCGGTGGTGGTGGTTCCCTCAATCAATCTCCCTTATCTCCTTCGAGCGGTGGTGGTGGCATGGTGACCGCCTTTCTCGACACGGCGGGCAGCTCCGACTCCGGCACCAGCACGTCGGCGGGGCGGGGGTCTCGGGAGGAGGAAGGAAGAGTCCGAGGGTCAGATCTAGCCGGCCGGGGCAAATCTGAGATTGGAGGCGTCGCTGGTGTTGAAGATGTCGAAGACGACGTTGCTAGTGCGGGCTTGCGTCAAGTTCATCCTTTTCAAAGGAGTTCGATTATCCTCAAGAACATTATTCACAGCCTGGGACGCCACGTGATTTGATGGGAGGGAGGAGTTGCTCCAAGAGTCCAAGATGAACAATATCGCCATAGTTGCTGGAGGAGCAAATAGATGCCAGAGTTGTGTTCGATAGTGATTGTATGCGTCAATTCGCCTTGAATTTTAATTTGTGATATGTATTTGGGGCTTTTAAACTGCTTGTGTGTTTTGAATTTGTAACATATATATATTGAGATTTGAATTTGTGAAATCTATTGAAATTTAGTTGCCTCGTATGAAGACCTTGTTGCATTCGAGGTAAGTTTAGAAAAATATATTATAAATAGAGATTGGTTCAGTGTTTAAATAGAGGTTGGTTTAGTAACTAAATAGGTTGGTTCAGTTGCTAAATAGAGTTTGGTTCAGTAGCCAAATAGAGATTGGTTCAGTAGCCAAATAGAGATTGGTTCAGTGGCTAAATATAGGTTGGTTCAGTGGCTAAATAGAGAGAGGTTCAGTGACTAAATAGAGAGAAGTTCAGTGACTAAGTAGATATTGATTTAGTGAACCATTTTATTTTCAAAGAAAATTAATTAATTAACACTATGAACTTAATTAGCTTCCATAGTTTAATCCCCGCGAATATGCCCAGTCCCACTCCGTCCGTACTTGTTTTTATAAATAACAAAAACAATCAAATGAAAAGTCGGATTGATTCCTTTTATTTATGTATACATAAGACATGCATTTGCAAACATAAAATAACTTTGAATTTAGAAATTAATGAGAAGATGGAATGTTGAATTTAGAAATTTTTCAAGTGGTTAAGGGGTTTATGCCAAGTGTAGGATTTTAGAGGTTAGTTCAGTGACTAAATAGAAGTTGGTTAAGTGGTAAAATAGAGATTGGTTCAGTGACTAAATAGAGGTTGGTTAAGTGTCTAAATAGAGGTTGGTTCAGTGACTAAATAGAGGTTGGTTCAGTTAAATAGAGGTTGGTTCAGTGACTAAATAAGTTGGTTCAGTGAGTAAATAGAGGTTGGTTCAGTCACTCAATAGAGGGTGGTTCAGTGACCGAGTAGAGAGTGGTTAAGCGAACCGAATAAAGAGTGGTTCAGTGACTCAATAGAGGGCGGTTCATAATTTTATAGTAAATGGTTCAACACATATATAAAGAGTGGTTCAGTGACTAAATATATATTGATTCATTAATTAAATAGAAGTGGTTCATCAATTTTATAGTAAATGGTTCAACACATATATAGAGAATGGTTTAGTGGCTAAACATATAAATAGAAAGTGGTTCACTTCTTTATAACCCTTCTTTATAACTTCATGAACCATTTCTTTATAACTTAATGAACCACTTCTTATAACTTCATAAACCGCTTCTCTATAGGTTCATGAACCACTTATTTATAACTTCATGAACCATTTTATTTTAAAAATGATTCATAAACCATTTTATTTTAAAAATGGTTCATGAAGCATTTTATTTTAAAACTTGATAACCCATTTCCTTATAACTTGATGAACCACTTCTTGATAACTCGATTAACCACTTCTTGATAATATCTTTATAGCTTGATGAACCACTTCTTGATAAATATATATTGATAACATCTCTCTTAATGTGTAATTTATAAATCTATATCAAATATGTTAATTATTATAAGAATATAAATTCTAGTGGTTCGTCAAATAGAGAGTAGTGGTTCATCAAATAAAGAGTAGTGGTTCACCAAATAAAGAGTAGTGGTTCATGAACCATTTTATTTTAAATAAAATTAATTAATTAAAAATAAACATTAAAAGAAAATAAAAGAAGAATGAAAATTTTATAATTATTAAATAGTAGTGGTTCATTAAATAAATTCTAGTGGTTCATCAAATAAAGAGTAGTGGTTCATGAACCATTTTATTTTAATAAAAATATATATTAATATATTTATTATCATTTTTATTTTAATATTTATTTTTATTTTGATTTTTAATATTTATTATTATTTTTTAGGGCGAAATATATATTAATATATTAATTAACGTGTAATCAACATATTTAAGTGAAAACATATTAATTATAATTAAAGTGGTGACTTTAACTCAAAAAGTACTAGTTTTAATTGATGCCATTAATAACAAAGGTGTATTGGGTGTTGCAATGGTTGAAGTAGTGGGTGGTGTGTAATAAGGTGCGGGTTCGAATCCTATGCAACGCGGGGCAGCAGTGTTTTTTTATGCTGCTACAACAACGCGTCCACCACACGCGCGGAGAGGGAAGGGTGTGCGAGTGGGCCTCGCATTTTCGAACTGGGCAGGTGCGGGCAGCGATTTTTTTGCCCGGATTTTTTAAATGATGTGGACCAATCAAAACATTTCTTGACATTTCTTGTACCAATCAAATTGCTTCTTTCCTTCTCACTTTTGGAGTTGTGTGTACCCGAACCCAACCCTCTATATATATATATATATAGAGGTTGGTTCCCTTGTACTCAAGCCTTAATGTGTATCATGTGAACACATCTAGGCCGTTGATTTAGTTGATCGGATGGCTGTGGTAATTAGGGAATTTTCTGATTTTTTTATAATAAAAAACGTGGGGCCCACATGCTATATTGGATTACTTGCCAACATGAGGCGCGTGTGTGCAGTTACTTCCAAATGAATTGTGGGTTGTTTACTTATTTAGGTAGTGCTGTAGTGGGCTTGATTGATAGTTTTTTTTTTAAAAAAAAATTGGTTTAAACCCTAGGGAATATATTTGATTTGTTAAGATTATGTAATCAAAATTTTCGAAAATCTATCGATATAATTGAATAATTTAATAATACCGTCGAATAATTGAGCGATACAATCGAATAACCCGCATTTCACTAGAAGATTAGAATAGATACACTAATGGAAATCCCTTATTATCTATTATAAATCTATCGATACAATCGAATAATCTCATAATACCGTCGAATTATTTAGCGATACAATCGAATAACCCACATTTCACTAGACGATTAAAATAGATACATCAATGGAAATCCCTTATTATCTATGATAAAACTATCGATACAATCGAATAATCTAATAATACCGTCGAATAATTTAGCGATACAATCGAATAACCCATATTTCATTGGAAGATTAGAATAGATACACCAATGGAAATACCTTATTATCTATGATAAATCTATCAATACAATCGAATAATCTCATAATACCGTCGAATAATTGAGCGATACAATCGAATAACCTGCATTTTACTAGAAGATTAGAATAGATACACCATTGGAAATCCCTTATTATCTATGATAAATCTATCAATACAAATGAATAATCTCATAATACCGTCAAATAATTGAGCAATACAATTGAATACTCCGTCGGCTTCGAATCGAACAGGAGAAAGTGATGGGCTGTGCCGATGTTTGCTTCGGTGGTGCAGGCTGCTCGTGGTGATCGGAAACCCCCTTCGACTGCCGGAATCCCAAGAGCTGGACTCCCACCCGATCGAATATGAAACCCCAAATTCGATCAACCACGAACAGGACCTAGAAATCCCAAATTTGATCAGCCAAAATCGATATGAAACAAATACCTAAAATTCGCTCATAAATATCCACAGTCAAGAACAAAACCCCAAATTCGATCAACCACGAACAAGACCTAGAAATCCAACCCTAAAACACACTTACCCATTGATGAAATCGACCGCTTCGGGTGAAGATGTTTGGCTAGATCGATTCTCGCTCGTCCACTCGCTTCAAATCGTTGGCGATTTCAGCGTCAATCGTCCGCTCAACTTCGTTCCCCTTCACCGCCATCCCTGGTCGCTTTCGCTCCCACCACCACTCTCCTCTGACTTGCCATCGCCTCCATCAGTCGTCCTCCTTCACCGACCGCCATGGTTGTACCTCGCGACTCCGCCATCGCTGCACCTTAAGGCTCCGCCTTCATCATTCGCCTTCGCCGCCATCGCCTGCAACCTTGGCTTCCGCCATCAATCTCCTTTGACTTGTGTTCGCCGTTCGCCTACACCGCCATCGTCTGCCGCCTTCGCTTCGCCGACCGCCTTCACTTCACCGACCGCCTCCGAATTTGCTTTGATCGATCGTCCCCAATTGGTTTTCTCTCTCTTCAATGGTTGAGAAAGGGAGATTTTGTAGGGTTTGGGATAACACACGCGCTAAACTTAAAAGGTGGGTTGGGGGTTTTTCTTTCTTTTTTTTAAATTAATCTAATTTATCAATTAATCTCAACCATTCAATTACACTAAATCAATGGCTAGGATGTGTTCACATGATACACAATAAGGCTTGAGTACATATGATCTATCCTCTATATATATATATATATATATATATATATATATATATATATATATATATATATATATATATATATATATATATATATATATATATATATATATATGAAATATATGTGTGAAATTGTGATTTATTTTGTTTTGATTTGAGTTTATGTATCGTATGGATGTGTAGAGATAGTGTGATTTGGCAGAGGAGGTGAGGACAGTACTTTAGAATTATCCTATGCTTCGTCTAACACAAGGAAGAAAGGTACTTTCTTTGTTTAAATTGTCTACGTCTTACAAATCGTGTATAGTAAGGGTCATTTCCTTATATTTTGAGTATAAAATCCTTATATTTTGAGATTTTATACAACTTATATATTGACTATTGAGGTCTTTTTAATTAATTAGGATAATTCTGTTCGATATGACCACTCTCGAATCTTGTAGGAGACATTCTATCTAGGGGTGTGCAGAAAAACCCGAAACCGAAAACACGACACGAAAAAACCCGAAAAAACACGACACGAAAATGACACGAACCGAGAAAACACGGCTGTAAACGGTTCGTATTCGGGTCAGGCAAATCGCCTTATCGGGTACCCGACATGAGCCGATTAGATTTTTTTTTTTAATTTTTAGATAGTTTGGCATAATATAATTACAAATAGAATCCTAGAAGTGACAATAAGCTCCGTTAGCTCAATTGGTTGAAGGGAAGCGGTGGGGTTAGGCAATTGCGAACCGCTCCAAGTTCGGATCCTGACACCCTCAGTTCCCAATTCTTTTTTCCTCTCTTTGATTTGTGGTTACTGGGGGGCTTTTTAATTATTTTTTTTTTCCCAATTTCAGGATCGCTCTTTTTTCCTCCTCTTTGGCTCTTTGGGACACGGAAAACCCTACCTTTTTTGCTCCTCAAGATCGAAGAGTCAGCGGCGGCGAGAATCGATCCAGCGGCGGCGAGAAGAAAATTTGCCTATACTTCTTTCCTCCTCTTTGGCTCTTTGGGACACGGAAAACCCTAGCTTTTTTGCTCCTCAAGATCGAAGAGCCAGCGGCGGCGAGAAGAAAATACAGTGTTCATCGGCGTTCGACAGCAAGAGGAGAGAGGATTAAAAGACGTTTTCATCTCCTTCTTTGTAACACCCCCTTCTGTAAACGAGGGAATGTTGCAGCGCCAGTAATTATGCAGACTTGAATAGTCTCATAATTACCTTAGGCTTATAGGGACATGCAACCATGCTCCCATAAGATGATAAATAAATAAATAATTTAAAAGAAATGACAGCGGAAGACATGAATATTATAAAGTAACTGTTCAACATATTCAACAAAAACGACTGGATTAAACCAGAAAACTCTTTTATTGAAATATGTAATTATGGTAGAAGACTTGAAGTACAATTTTTTATCATTAAACATGGTGCAAAGCATTTACATATATTTTCCGCAATCTCGCAAGATAAACAAATCTCATACATAAAGTATAGAAATTTGAAAGACTTTATTATATGACAAAACGTTTAAAATCTTTACTTGTACAATGTCAACTCTTCAAGGCCTCCTTACATAACCTGCAAAATTTGACTGATGTACATCATATGCAGACGAGGCACACCAGCCAACCATTACACAACACGGTTGGTTAGTTCGGTAAGGAACTAGCAAATGACGAGGAAGGGAATAATTTATGTGGATCTCTGGACACTTAAAAGAAATAGAAATAGAATAGTCCAAGAACATTTGATATCTGAGATGTTGAATCTCTAAAGAATCATACTTTCAATAAGGATGGAAAATGATATCGGAAAAGAATAGTGATCACCGTCACTCACACACACACATAAACATATATATCACTTGTATAAAATATTTCATAAGGATAAAATATTTACTTAACACATACCATTCTTCGAATGATATCAAACAATGATTACTTAATTCCCACTACGAGACATTAATGCTTATTTATTTATCACTCACGTATATCGTTATTGAACCACGTTGTACTTGACGTAACAAAGTAGCAACGTCATACCGACACATGCCTATTTACCACTCATCTGGGTAAAATGTATCATTTTGATTATATTCAAAATGAACTTTTCATGAAAAGCTTATAGAGCAAGACGTAACGAGTCTTGACCTGTTATGATCACGCACATTCATACACGTGCACACAGGTTTAACACTCCTCTTGTTACTAGATTAGTAACACACACGTGTCACATTATAAGGATTCATTAGATGAATCCGTGTACTTTCCCACCATATAAATTTATCTCGTTAGCCTTCAAGGTAGACATTAATTTATACATATGTTCAACTCACATAATAAATAAGGATCTGGTCTTAAAAAGTAACCAAAGTTCACACCTGGAAAGTATATAAATGGCTTGAATAGAGAAGGAACGAATAAAGCTTACAAGAACATAATAGATTAAAACTCACTGGCTTGAACAGGGAAGGAATAAACAGAAATTGCAAGAATAAACTTTGCAATTTATTTTCAACGGATAGATATACTTGATAATTAACAGCTGACACATATTAAAAGAAAGACATTGAGTCATTTAAGAAGAGCAAATGGGACAAAGTCACTTGCCTTGTTTATAGACCCGAAGTTTACGGATAATAAAAATTATGATCAACCAGGAGATTTAATTCCTTCTGAAGACGTAGGATCTCGATTGACGTCACCAACTATATAACCAGGCGCATCCAGCCACGTTGTACATAGCAGACAAATAATAATGTAATTAGCTTACGTCCAATAATTTGACCCTTAAACTTCGGTAGAGTCTCCCTTTAAAATAATCCTTAATTAATCCGATAAAACTTATATCCTTTACTTTTTGACAATCATCTGTCCAACACCATTTCTAAAATGCCCAGACAGTATTAGGACTTGCAAACTTAATTTAGGATTTCCTTTCCTAAATTTAATTGGACATTATAGCGACTTAGGAATGTCATATAATCCAAAATAATTGGCCATTATCTCGACTTAAAAGAAATACCCGCTTTATCCAATGTTATATCGTATTAAGAAATATCCAAATTTCTTAATAATAATGAGCATCATAACGATTAATAAGGAGATACCTTAAATTATATACGGGTATTATAACGATATAAAATACCCAAGATCTTAAAATAAATGAGAGAGATTTTACCAGTGGGATAATGTCAGATCGTCCCAAAATACAACGACTGAATAATAAACAACGTCACTCGGGATCGAGGTGGTATACCGGTAGATCTGTGGCTTGTGTTCCGACTTCGGTAATCAGGAGAGCACCATCGGCTATATATATACTACGTATGTGAATGAATGTGTGAATGGCAAATTGCAAGCTCCCTATTTATATAATCTTTCATCCAATCAAATTGGAATGAGTGGGAGGACAGCTGCCATTTCCTACTTCAAGCTAATCCACAGTTCCATCATTACTTTAAATTTTTCATTGTAACCCACTTTACACCATAATTATGAAAATCATCCCTTCTTAAATAAGTTTACATATTTTATCCTCCTTAAATATATTCCAATAATCTTTCACTCCACCACTTTGGAAATATTTTACCAATTTATTCTTGAGCATGTCTTAAATATCCAATAAATATTATAGCCTCTTTACTTAATCATTGACATGCTAACGGATCTTTCCTAGATCCTACTTTATTCCAAACTTGATAAAACTTAAGGTAAAATTTTACCTTAAAACTTTAACTCCGACGTCATAATTCCTTACAAAGTGACGTGATAAAAGGAGAATACAGTCGGGGTATTACATTCCTCCCACCCTTAAAATAAGTTTCGTCCCGAAACTTAGACCAAGAACAACTGAGGAAATTTACTTTTCATTTCCATTTCAGTTTCTCATCTCATCTCCTCAGTTCCATGCATATACCAAAGAATCTTTACCAAAAGAACAACCTTAGTGCGAAAATATTTCTCCCGTCGCTCTAGAATACGAACGAGTTCTTCCTCAAAAGTCCCGGCAAGACGAAACTCAATATCCTAATAGCTTAAAATATGAGACGGATCATGCATAAAACACCCCCCCTATTCTTACGAATTTTAAAATAGATTCGGAGTCATTATTTTCAAAGGAAGAAACTGTATACCGGCTTTTTAATTTTCAAACGGGCTTAGTCTCTACTCCAGCTGCTGTCGAAACATGAAATGTGGTTGACTTGTGTATCATAAGAACACCAGCCAACCATAGTCAAATACTATGATTGGTCATAATACAGCTAATAGGAACTTATATTCGTAGCACATATATACACATGTTCTACCAATTTCCGTACACTATATTAGTAGGACTAGATTGAATATTACTACTTTTAAGGACTGATTGTCTCTCTACCAATCAACCCATAGGACAGGTCCAAGGAGATCTCACTAGAAAACCTTGACATCCCACGTTTGCATTCCGGAATAAATTGAGGGTAACATACCCCCGCGGACATGGGTGATACTGCCACTGCCAAGTATCACCTAGAGACTAACACTCATGTCCTTATATACATTTTTCACATCTTGAATTACTGATTAGTCTACAAAGAGCTACTATTATTCACAAATATACAAGATAATTAAATTCGATAGTAGCAGAAGCTCACTAATGTCACGACTTGCTATGATATTCTATTTCTTGCCAGTCAAGACATATAATATTGTCACCTTCAGATATCTGGCAGTGTCCAACATGTTGTACATATGTAACAATAATAATCTAATTAGCTTATATCCGATAACTATATACATGCTTCTATATAGTCTCCTCTTAAAGTGAACCCTTAATTAATCTAATAATAGATATCCATGTGTACGTCATCCATTTGTCAACCAAATAAGGAAGGTAATGATAGCATTGCTTACTCAACCAAATGAAGATCAATCCAATTCACTTCAACGTGAAACCAATCCAATATATATATAAATTAATTACAATTTTACCTTATTTACTACATATTTAAAATATGGTCCATCTTTCTAAGTTTTACAAAACTCTTCCTTAAAACCCGTTCCCCGGTGTACTGTAATACCATATCAAAACAATAAGTTTAGAATCATGCGTAAGATTTTACGAAGAGTTCTTGACGTACTAAAACACACAATGTTCTTTTATTTTATTTTATTAATTGTTCATTTTTAATATTATTAATACGGGGTATTACTGCACATACTTTAGTAGTAACGAGATATGAAAGACGTCATGTACTGGATCAGCTGCAGATAGCAAAGCTAGACGATAAGAAACTTTTTCCACCTTTTGGAGTATCTCAAATGGTCCTGCGTAGCGAGGATTTACTTTCCGCACTTTCTAAATCGAAACACACCTTTCGTGGGTGATATTTTTAGAAATACTTTTTCACCAGCTTAACTCAAGGTTCTTATGCAAAAGCAAATAAGACACACACTAAGTCAATGATGAAAAATAAAGTAGAGGATTTAGAGTAATCAACTTTAACAGAATACTCGAGAAGATATAAACTTCAATTAAGGTTAGAGCGCCTGAGAGTTGACATTAAACGATTTTCAAAGTCTACATTTTGAAACATAAGTTATCATAGTAAAATCGTCATACTTTTAAACACAAATCTTCACGGTAAAATCATCCAATAGAAGGTGCACTTCGAAAAAATATAATAATGATGATATGTTAAACTATAAACTGTTTAAATATAGTTCTTTTTAAGATCAACTGAGAAAAGAAAAACAGTAGCTCTGATACCACCTTCTGTAACACCCCCTTCTGTAAACGAGGGAATGTTGCAGCGCCAGTAATTATGCAGACTTGAATAGTCTCATAATTACCTTAGGCTTATAGGGACATGCAACCATGCTCCCATAAGATGATAAATAAATAAATAATTTAAAAGAAATGACAGCGGAAGACATGAATGTTATAAAGTAACTGTTCAACATATTCAACAAAAACGACTGGATTAAACCAGAAAACTCTTTTATTGAAATATGTAATTATGGTAGAAGACTTGAAGTACAATTTTTTATTATTAAACATGGTGCAAAGCATTTACATATATTTTCCGCAATCTCGCAAGATAAACAAATCTCATACATAAAGTATAGAAATTTGAAAGACTTTATTATATGACAAAACGTTTAAAATCTTTACTTGTACAATGTCAACTCTTCAAGGCCTCCTTACATAACCTGCAAAATTTGACTGATGTACATCATATGCAGACGAGGCACACCAGCCAACCATTACACAACACGGTTGGTTAGTTCGGTGAGGAACTAGCAAATGACGAGGAAGGGAATAATTTATGTGGATCTCTGGACACTTAAAAGAAATAGAAATAGAATAGTCCAAGAACATTTGATATCTGAGATGTTGAATCTCTAAAGAATCATACTTCCAATAAGGATGGAAAATGATATCGGAAAAGAATAGTGATCACCGTCACTCACACACACACATAAACATATATATCACTTGTATAAAATATTTCATAAGGATAAAATATTTACTTAACACATACCATTCTTCGAATGATATCAAACAATGATTACTTAATTCCCACTACGAGACATTAATGCTTATTTATTTATCACTCACGTATATCGTTATTGAACCACGTTGTACTTGACGTAACAAAGTAGCAACGTCATACCGGCACATGCCTATTTACCACTCATCTGGGTAAAATGTATCATTTTGATTATATTCAAAATGAACTTTTCATGAAAAGCTTATAGAGCAAGACGTAACGAGTCTTGACCTGTTATGATCACGCACATTCATACACGTGCACACACGTTTAACACTCCTCTTGTTACTAGATTAGTAACACACACGTGTCACATTATAAGGATTCATTAGATGAACCCGTGTACTTTCCCACCATATAAATTTATCTCGTTAGCCTTCAAGGTAGACATTAATTTATACATATGTTCAACTCACATAATAAATAAGGATCTGGTCTTAAAAAGAAACCAAAGTTCACACCTGAAAAGTATATAAATGGCTTGAATAGAGAAGGAACGAATAAAGCTTACAAGAACATAATAGATTAAAACTCACTGGCTTGAACAAGGAAGGAATAAACAGAAATTGCAAGAATAAACTTTGCAATTTATTTTCAACGGATAGATATACTTGTTAATCAATAACAGCTGACACATATTAAAAGAAAGACATTGAGTCATTTAAGAAGAGCAAATGGGACAAAGTCACTTGCCTTGTTTATAGACCCGAAGTCTACGGATAATAAAAATTATGATCAACCAGGAGATTTAATTCCTTCTGAAGACGTAGGATCTCGATTGACGTCACCAACTATATAACCAGGCGCATCCAGCCACGTTGTACATAACAGACAAATAATAATGTAATTAGCTTACGTCCAATAATTTGACCCTTAAACTTCGGTAGAGTCTCCCTTTAAAATAATCCTTAATTAATCCGATAAAACTTATATCCTTTACTTTTTGACAATCATCTGTCCAACACCATTTCTAAAATGCCCAGACAGTATTAGGACTTGCAAACTTAATTTAGGATTTCCTTTCCTAAATTTAATTGGACATTATAACGACTTAGGAATGTTATATAATCCAAAATAATTGGCCATTATCTCGACTTAAAAGAAATACCCGCTTTATCCAATGTTATATCGTATTAAGAAATATCCAAATTTCTTAATAATAATGAGCATCATAACGATTAATAAGGAGATACCTTAAATTATATACGGGTATTATAACGATATAAAATATCCAAGATCTTAAAATAAATGAGAGAGATTTTACCAGTGGGATAATATCAGATCGTCCCAAAATACAATAACTGAATAATAAACAACGTCACTCGGGATCGAGGTGGTATACCGGTAGATCTGTGGCTTGTGTTCCGACTTCGGTAATCAGGAGAGCACCATCGGCTATATATATACTACGTATGTGAATGAATGTGTGAATGGCAAATATAATCTTTCATCCAATCAAATTGGAATGAGTGGGAGGACAGCTGCCATTTCCTACTTCAAGCTAATCCACAGTTCCATCATTACTTTCAATTTTTCATTGTAACCCACTTTACACCATAATTATGAAAATCATCCCTTCTTAAATAAGTTTACATATTTTGTCCTCCTTAAATATATTCCAATAATCTTTCACTCCACCACTTTGGAAATATTTTACCAATTTATTCTTGAGCATGTCTTAAATATCCAATAAATATTATAGCCTCTTTACTTAATCCTTGACATGCTAACGGATCTTTCCTAGATCCTACTTTATTCCAAACTTGATAAAACTTAAGGTAAAATTTTACCTTAAAACTTTAACTCCGACGTCATAATTCCTTACAAAGTGACGTGATAAAAGGAGAATACAGTCGGGGTATTACATTCTTCTCGCCCTTCTTTCCTCCTTTTTGGGACATGAAAACACTTTGTTTGCTCCTCCAAATCGACAATGGGTGCTTCAGATCTCCATTTTACAGAGAAGCCGACAATGGGTGCTATAGAGTGGGTGCTTCAGATATCCGTTTTACAGAGAAGCCGAAAATGGGTGCTACAGAGAATCCGATCTCCTCCAAATCGTCGGTGTTCAGCAGCAAGAGGACAGAGAGAGGGGATTTGAAGACGCCGGAAAGATCTAGACTTCACAATTTCTCCCTCCCACGCTTGAAGTGGTTCGTGTCGGGTACCCGAGTATCCGACACGGAACCGAATAGCTTAACCGTGTCGGGTACCCGGGTTAAGATGGTTCGTATACGGTTCGGGCAAATTGAGCTAAACGGTTTCGGGTACCCGACACGATTATCCGGTTCGTGTCGGGTACCCGGATATGCACACCCCTAATTCTATCTTTCTAAATTCCAACTTAGTGATTTCTAAGGTAGAAAGATACAAAATAATAATAATAATAATAATAATAATAATTATTATTATTATTATTATGATCATCTCATAAAATAAAAAGTAAAAATCAATAAAAGACTATAGTTAGAATTTTATTTGGTTTTTTTTTCCTTTCTGGCGGTGGAATCGCATATGGATTACCTGGATTACCTGCGATGGCAAAAATAAAGAATGGGCTGCTGTAATTTGTTTTGGAAAAAAAAAGGGTTGGAAAAATTGTTACAAAAACAGGCTGATGGGCTCCTGTAATCTTGTTTGGAAAAAATAGGCTGCCATTAGCAAGAATCGAACTTGGCCAATTTTGGGAGTCGCGTAGGGCCTCAAACAACTGATCAAGTGTACCGCAACAGCATTCTACACTTTGCAATTTACACACACTTATAGAAGGCCCTCAAAAATTCGAGGTCCGGTGCGATTGCACGTTTGGCACGGGCCATGGACTGGTCTTGAGTATAGTACATATACATATTTTAGTTAGTATGTACGTATTACATGTATAGTTAATGGTTAAATCCTATTTTAGACTAATAAAACTTATATACAATATATTTTTTACGTAAAATTTATTTCTATTTCATTTATCTTACCTGACGTATATATATATCAAGGGAGACTTTAGTGAGAATACGGCTTGATGATTTTTGTACGGTATATGAAAATAAATTAATTTTCTTTTACTATTATTATTATTATCGGATGCTGGATTGATTAGGTGTTGGAGATCAGGCCCACCATTAAATGGGACAAGGGAAAGGCCCTTGAATTTCTTCTGGAGTCACTTGGTAAGTTCCCCTGCCCCGACTAATGATTTTAGAGTTTAGCTCTTTCGCCCACTCTCTACGGCTGCAAATATAGGGATAGTTAAAAATTTAAATATTATTGTGAATGTATTTTTATTTGGAAAAACAAATATAAACTCCTAACTAATTTAGAAATTATTGTCCCCATAGCCTACAAGTATATATGGCTAGCTAATATTTTTTCAAGTTGAACCTCAAATACTGCATATATAATGGTCTATGATTGATCAATTAATTAATTAATCAAGTGGAATATGTAAACAATTAATTATATTACTTAATTACTTAATTAATGCATCCCATCTTAGCTATAGCAAAATGATTAATTTTCTCCTATTTATGTTTAGGATTTGCAAATGGTAATGATGTGTTTCCAGTGTACATTGGAGATGATCGGACTGACGAGGATGCATTCAAGGTATATATTCAACGGTCAAATGCATCGATATTTAATCAGTTATTATTTTTTATTTATCATTACATCTAGTTAGTTAAATTATAGGATTCCAACTAATTAGCTTGTCTGTGTGCAAAATAGGTATTAAGAGAGAGGGCAAGCTGCAGAGGCGGACCTAGGAGGGTCCTAGGGGGTCACGTGACCCCCTCCTCATTCGACAAATTACATAGGTGTATTCTCCTCGTCGATACATTCGTTTTGATATATAATACGCCCTAATTTGACATCTGAGTAAAAAAGTAAAAAGTTATGAATGTTTGAAAATTACAGCAGTATTAATCACTTTAGTTTTATTTCAATATACTATAATACTTTAATATTTTACTTAAATTGACATTCACATATTATAATTCATCCTGAGAGCTTCAAAAACATATGTTATATTACTTATTTTGAGAATATGGTAAGAAGTTACGCAAGTTTAATTTTTTTTATATCTAGTTATACATTATTAAATGTTTTAAGACGTTCAATATTGAGAATTGAAGTTGTTAATTTCATTGAATGAGTAGAACGTATAAATATACAAAGGATGAAAAGATTTGGGTTTATCTTTACACACCAAATCAGATCAAGAAGGAAACTAAAAGATATACAAGGATATACAAAATATACTGAAAAGATATTTCCGCTAACATGCCCCCGTAAGCTCATGGGCGAGGACGCACATGGAGCTTGAAAGTCAAGGAATGAAACCGATGATTCCCGACGGCCTTGGTAAAAATGTCGGCAATCTGGTCGAGAGAACGCACATGGCGGACAACGAGATCACCAGAAGCAACTTGCTCTCGAACGAAGTGGTAATCGATCTTTATGTGCTTGGAGCGCTGGTGAAACACCGGATTGGCCGTTAGGAAGGTTGCACTGAGGTTGTCACACAGCAGAATCGGAGGGCGAGCAACCTGTAGCGACATTTCCTGAAGCAACTGCTGCAACCAAAGAAGTTCAGCCGAGGCAAAAGCAATAGCTCTATACTCAGCCTCTGTGCTTGAGCGGGCAACAACGTTCTGCTTTCTAGACGACCAGCTGATGAGATTGCCCCCAAAGTACATGGCAAAGCCATGTTAAGAGCGGCAGTCGTCCGGGTCGGAGGCCCAGCCGGCATCGGAGAAGGCAACTAGGCGATCATCGGTTGCCTTGTGAAGAGTGAGGCCGACGGTGAGGGTGCCTTTGAGATACCGAAGAATTCTCTTTACTGAAATCCAGTGGGTGTCTGTACGGTCGTGCATAAATTGACAGACAGGATTGACGGAATAAGAGATCTCAGGCCTGGTAATAGTGACATATTGAAGGGCACCTACAATGCTCCGATAAAGATGAGGGTCAGCACAAGGATCGCCAGTGCGAAGGAGACGAGACCCAGGCTCGGCTGGAGTAGCAATAGGCTTGGCCCCAGTCATACCACAACGGTCTAGGATGTCAGTGATGTACTTCTGCTGACTGAGATGCAGGAGGGAGGAGCTGCGGTTAACCTCGATGCCCAAGAAGTAGCCGAGAGGGCCAAGATCCTTCAAAGAGAAGGCTCGACTCAAGCGAATGACGAAATCATCAATGAAGGCAGCATGGGAGCCCGTAATGATCAGATCATCAACATAGATAAGGACATAAACAACATCATGACCATGGGATTTGATGAAAAGGGAAGAGTCCGAGACACAACCTTTGAACCCCTGATGAACAAGAGCGTCCTTGAGCTTCTGAAACCAAGCACGAGGAGCCTGTTTGAGGCCATATAACGCCTTCCGAAGGCGACACACATGAGAGGGATGGTCGGATGACACAAACCCTTGGGGCTGAGCCATGTAGACAGTCTCGTTAAGATCTCCATGCAGAAAGGCGTTGTTGACATCGACCTGACGAAGAGGCCAGGAGCGAGTAAGAGCAAGGCTGAGGACAAGCCGAATAGTCGTAGGCTTGACAACCGGACTGAAGGTGTCAAAGAAGTCAACACCAGCTTCCTGATTGAACCCCTTTGCAACGAGGCGAGCCTTGTATCTGTCAATGGAGCTGTCAGACTTCTGTTTGATCCTGTAAACCCACTTGCAACCAACAATGTTAGCACCAGGAGGCCGAGGAACTAAGTCCCAGGTCCCATTCCTCATTAGAGCGTCATATTCTAGCTGCATAGCATGCTGCCAGGGTGGGCTTTTGGATGCTTGGTGGAAAAACTTGGGTTCGGTAGTGGTGGTTAGGGCAGTGGGAAGAGGGTGCTTGGTTGCATAGAAGGACTTTGGTTTTAGTGTGTTTGTGGAGGCTCGAGTCGCCATGGGATGAACGGAGACGTCAGATTGACGAAACCAAGAGGGTACGTTTTGTGGGGGTGGGCTGGGAATAGCATCGGGGGTAGGAGGGGCAGAGGGAGCCGAGCTCGAGGATGCCGAGGAGCTGCTGTTGCCGGGTGAGGAGCCTGCAGAACCAGTAGCTTCAGAGGACGCCGAAGGTGTGGTGGAAGCCGATGTCGGCGACACAGGGGGAGACTCGACAGGAGACACCAATGGAGACGGACTCGGGGAGGGAGAGGGGTCTGTATGAGAGGAGGTAGGAGACTCGGGAGGAGGAGGAGCTGGAGACGATGGTGCTGAGAAGGGTGTGGCGGAAGCTTGGTGCAGGATGTCGAAAGGGAGCACCTGCGTCGGAGGAGATGACTCATGAGCCGTGGAGTCAGTGGGATAGGGAAAGAGAGTCTCATCGAAGACAACAAATCTAGATATGTAACACCGTCGAGTGGCAAAATGATAACATAGATAGCCCTTGTGTTTCGAACTGTAGCCCAGAAATAGACATGGAAGTGAACGGAACTCAAGTTTGGAGTGATTGTAAGGGCGTAAGAAGGGGTAACAGCGGCACCCAAATGACTTGAGAAAGGTGTAGTCGGGAGACTTGGCATAGAGGATTTCGAAGGGGGATTTGTGAGCAAGATTAGGCGTGATTGTTCTGTTGGAGAGATACATGAATGTGTGAAAAGCTTGCTCCCAGAATTGGTTAGGCAGGTGGGCGTGGGCTAGTAAGGTGAGGCCTTTCTCGACGATGACCCGATTTTGTCTTTCGGAAGACCCATTTTGTTGGGGTGTGTATGGGCAGGAAATTTGGTGAAGGATACCAAGGTTCTGAAGCATTGTAGAAACATTACGATACTCGCCTCCTCCATCAGTTTGAAAGGCTTTGACAGTGGTAGAGAATTGTGTTTGGATGAGTTTGAGGAATAACTCAAAAATTGAATAAACTTGAGATTTGGCAGAGATAAAATAGATCCAAACAAATTTGGAATAATCATCAATAAAACTAATATAATAAGTGTTTCCATTTGTAGACATAGTTTGGGAGGGACCCCATACATCAGAATGAACAAGGTCGAAAGGCTTCATTGCAGTGGCCAAACGGGCAGGGAGATGAAGACGATGACTTTTGCCAAGCTGACAGGAACCACAGACGGTGGTTAATTTATTGGATGACACGAGAAGCTGCTGACTTGAAAGGAGATGACGCAAGACAGACTCATTAGGGTGAGCGAGACGATGATGCCAACAATCAATGGAGGCACACTCACCGACGAATGCAACAGACGGACCTGGACGCGAAGGACAGACTTTTGACAGACGGGGAAGATGATAGAGACCACCTTCAACGAGTCCTTTTAGAAGCACCTGGCCCTGCAGATTCTTAACAAAACAGCAATCTTTGTGAAACTCAAGATAAACATGATTGTCTTTAGTCAATTGAGAGACACTTAGGAGATTTTTAGAAATATTGGACACACAGAGGACATTGGAGAGGGTTAAAGGGATTGCAGAAACATGCTGCGTAGATAGAACAGAGCTACCCAAATGAGAAATAGGGAGAGACATACCATTCCCGACAACCAAATTGTCGGTGCCAGCATAAGGCGAAGAGGATTGAAGACCGGTCAGATCGCTGGTCACATGAGCATTAGCCCCAGTATCGACAACCCAAGGGTCAGGAATTTCCGATTGACAGCTGACCGAGTATGCAGAGCGGTTGGAAGAGGGCGGTGCAGCATCGGTACGGCCAAGAGCAGCAGTGGCGTGACGGTTAGTGACCGGAAAGTCGTTGAGGTTGAGACGTCCGAAGCAGTTGAACGCCTCATGGCCAGTTTTACCACAAATCTGACAAGTCGGACGAGGTGGCCTGTCACCAGCCGAAGAGGACCCAGAGTCAGCACTGAGAGGACGATCAGCAGGAGATCGACTGCGCCCACAGCCGCGACCCCGACCACGAGTGGAGGCATAATTAGCCGAGAATTGGTTGGTGTCGGCAAGGATTTTGGTTTCCTCGGCAAGGCTTTGCTCTTCTTGCAAAAGAAAGCCAAGTAATTGATCAGAGGAGACTGGCTCGGATTTGAGAGCAATCGCCGATCGGAAAGATGCGAACTGGGAACCTAATCCGAAGAGGATATAGGAGACGAGATCAACATCAGTAACAAGAACCATACATTCAGCAAGTTCATCAGCAATAGCTCGTTTCTTCTCGACATATTCAAGAACCGACATAGAGCCTTTGGAGAGAGTCTGAAGGTGATGACGAAGGTGCATCTGGCGAGCGTTGGACTGGGCATGAAACATTGTGGCCAGAATTTGCCATGCTTCAGCCGCGGTTGTAGCCCTAGCGACATGACCAAGGAGCGGAGTGGTAAGTGTGGACCGAATCCATAGAAGCACCAGGCGATCTTTGCGAATCCACGCTAGGTAAGCGGGATTAGGGGCAGGCGAAGACGCTGCAAAGGCAGCAAGAGCGGCTTCGGGAGTAAGGGATGAAGAATCAGCGGGGGCAGGCGCAGGGATGGTGGCGGGAGGGGGCTCGGTAGGGGTGAGAAAGGAGGCTAGGTCGAAAGCCTCAAGAGCCGACCGGACAGTACTGCGCCACAGGGAATAGTTGCTACGATCCAAGCGGATTGCAAAGTTGGGCAAGTGAAAGTTGGGGTTAGACCCATCAGAGGCGGCGGCGAAGAGGAGTTGGGTGGGGGAGGTAGGGTTGTTGGCCATTGTTGATCGAGAGGATCTTTGAGTTAGGCTGATACCATGTAAGACGTTCAATATTGAGAATTGAAGTTGTTAATTTCATTGAATGAGTAGAACGTATAAATATACAAAGGATGAAAAGATTTGGGTTTATCTTTACACACCAAATCAGATCAAGAAGGAAACTAAAAGATATACAAGGATATACAAAATATACTGAAAAGATATTTCCGCTAACAAATGTTAATAATGCAACGTTTATTTATTGCGTTTATATCTTTATTTTTCGTTTTTTATCCTTATTTTCGTATTATATATTTGTAGTATTTTCGAAACCATAGGTTGATACTAGTTTGTACTATCGATCACGTTGTGTTTTGTGATTTTTTTCTCGATCTTATAGTCGACTACTATAGTGACCCCCGCTGAAATCTTTCTGGGTCCGCCCCTGAGGGCAAGGTCTTGGCATGGGATACTTGTCTCTAAGATTCCCAAAGATATCCCAAGATTCCCAAAGAGACTAATGCGTCGTATTGTTTACAAGAACCATCCGAGGTATGTAATTAACAACTAATATTACTTGCTATTTAAAACATGCACAAAATGAATTGTATACGTACGTGTTGAATTACTCAAATACTGTAATTAATTAGATCATTTTGTGTTGCTGTATGTACGTGTAGATGATGGACTTCTTGCAACGCTTGGTGAAAAGGAAAAGATTCTCACTGAAAAACCAGTTTGGAATGCAAGCTAATTAAATTAAATAAATGTATATAATAAAAAGAAAGCTTACAGGAATGTATTATTCAAGTATTTATATACAGTATGTATCATTTGTAGATCGAGTACGCAGAAGTACTGCTGAACGTTTGGAGCTCTGTACGTACGTACGTACACTAAAGCTGTTTTTTATTGTCGACGGAAGTCATGAATAGGCTGAATAGCTAGTCAATTAAGAAACATGAATCCTGCGCTATATTGAAAAAAAAAATTGTTGTAAGCTGTAACTTTCTTTCGAGTATTTGTTGAGATGTGAATGAGACCAAAAGTGTCCCACATCGGAAAGTTAAACATATCAAGTCCTAGTATATGAGTAGGTGAGCTACTCATTCTATTGACAATTGGTTTTAGAAGGACTAGCTCACCGACTTATATACTAAGGCTTGATATGTTCAACTTTTCGATGTGTGACACTTTTTGTCTCATTCACATCTCAACAGTATTAACACCTAATAAGATATATACAGATTACCACGCCCCTGCACGCTCATGATCGGGCACGAACATGCAGCTTGGCACGAAGAGTCTGAAACCGATGTGTGCCCACTGCTTTGGTGAAGATCCCCGCTTTAAGTAACCTTCGCATTTTTAGTTGCGTCAACAATTTGATCAAGAGAGCGCACATGATGAACAACTAGCTCATTGGCAGAAACTTACTCACGAACAAAGTGATAATTAATTTTAATGTGCTTTGACTGCCGTTGGAAGACTGGATTGGCTGACATAAATGTGGCACTCAGATTATCACAAAGTAAGATAGGAGGGCGGATAACCTGAATGCCCATTTCGTGAAGAAGCTGCTGAAGCTAGATGAGCTCAGCAACGGTGAATGCAATGGCTCTGTACTCGACTTCTGTACTAGAACGGGCGACCACCTTTTGCTTCTTAGAAGACCAACTGATAATGTTTCTACCAAAATAAATGGCAAACCCATGCCGAGAGCGACAATCATCCGGATCAGAAGCCCAACCGACATCGAAAAAGGCAACCAGACGACGGTCAAATGCCCGGTGCAAGCTTAGGCCTGACGAAATGGTGCTCTTAAGGTAACATAGGACTCGCTTGACAGCAGTCCAGTGAGGTTCAGCAGGGTTGTGCATGAACTGACAAACGCGTTTAACGGCATAGGCGATCGTTAGGCGAGTAATAGTGACATATTGTAAAGCACCAACAATACTACAATGTAAATGGGGATCAGCAACAGGATCACCTGAACCGACAAGCAGAGAGCCAGGCTCAGCAGGAGAGGCGATAGGCTTGGCACCAGACATACTGCAACGATCCAAGATCTCTGCAATGTACTTCTTTTGACTGAGATGAATACTGTCAGGAGAGCAAGTAACTTCAATGCCCAGAAAGAAATGCAGAGAACCAAGATCCTTGAGGGAAAAAGCCCAATTGAGGCTTACAACAAAAATGATTTATGAATTGAGCATGAGAACCTGTGATGATGAGATCATCCACATAGACAACCACATAGACAACGTGACCCTTATGTCGTTTAATAAACAGAGAGGAGTCAGAGATACAACCCTTAAAGCCATGACGGAGAAGAGCATGGGTGAGTTTGTGAAACCAAGCTCGAGGAGCGTGGTTAAGGCCATACAGAGCCTTTCGGAGTCGACAGATAGAGTCAGGGCGATCAGATGCATGAAACCCCTGTGGTTAAGCCATATAGATAGTCTCAGCAAGATCACCAATAAGAAAGGAACTGTTAATATTGACCTGGCGAAGCTGCCAGCCATGAGTTAGAGCCAAATAAGGATGATTTGAATGCTGGTAGGTTTGATGACGGGGCTGAATATGTCAAAGTAATCAACACCATCCTCCTGATTGAAGCCCTTAGCAACTAGACGAGCTTTGTAGCGATCAACTATGCCATCTGGTTTCTACTTGATCCTGTAAACCCACTTGCAACCAACAATGTTAGCTTCTGCAGGGCACGGAACTAAGTTCCACGTCCCGTTACTCATTAAAGCATCAAATTCTAACTGCACAGAATGTTGCCAAAGAGGATCTTTTGCGGCTTGGTGAAAAAATTTGGGTTCTGTGACGGGAAGGATGAGTCGAGTTATCATTAAGGCTTTGGGTTTGAGGTCATGAGAGCGTGAGCGAGTGGCCATAGGATGAGTCGAGTTATTAGGTGGGCGAAACAAGGATGGGGCATTCGGATAGGGGTTAGAAGGGGAAGGGGGGGGGGGGGGGGGGGATGATGAGGAGGATGCAGGAGGTGAAGCCGAGGATGGTGATGAGGAGGATGGCGAGGGCGAGGGTGATGAGGGGGATGGAGAGGGCGAGGGTGATGATGATGACGTGGGGTCTGGCGTGGCATGCAGGGGATCCAATGCGAGAGGAACCGAGAGCGAGGAGCCGGCGGGAGACATCGGAGCGAGAGGTAGAGGAGACGGCGAGGAGGAGGGTGATAGAGTGGTGACGGGAGAGGGATGTGGAGGAAGGGGGGATGTATGAACATTTGAAGCAAGCTGCAATGTGGTTAGGGAGGGGGTGGCAGGGAGCTGTGAGTCTTGGGAATGGGTAGGTGTGACCATTGTTGGATAAGAGAAGGAGGACTCAACAAAGACAACAAAGCGAGAGATGTATGTGCGGTTAGTTGGGGAGATGGTAGCAAATATAACCCTTGTGTTTGATGCTGTAACCCAAGAATAGACAAGGGGATGAACAATACTCCAATTTGGAGGTGGTGTAAGGACGAAGAAAGGGATAGCACAAACACCCAAACAACTTGAGGAAGGCATAGTCAGGTAGCTTCCCATAAAGAACTTTAAAGGGAGACTTGTAATTAAGATTGGAGGTGATGGTCCGATTGGCAAGGTAGACTGAGGTATGGAAGGCATGTTCCCAAAACTGAAGGGGTAAGTGGCATTAGTACAAATATAGGGGGTGGAACATAGTAAATTGGGTACGGTTTTTGACAAGCGTGCTTGTTTTTCATTTTAAGAACGGTTTTATATTAAAAGTGTGTTCCCAACCCAAAATTCAACTATAAGCAACACGCTTTTCCATAAAATTGTTCTCGTTTATTTTTTAAAAAATATTTAGACCGGTTTTCGTGTAAAACGTGCTTTAAAAAACTCAAAACGAACACGTTTTAATTTTCAAAGTGTGTTCCCACAACCAGATTTGACTAAAACAAACACACTTTGCTATAAAACCGTTCTCATTTATTTGTAAAAAAATATTTAACCCAGTTTTCATGTAAAGCATGCTTCAAAAAACTACAATGAACACGGTTTACTTCTCGAAGTGTGTTCGCAAAATCAAATTTAACTAAAACGAAGACACTTTTCTATAAAGTCATTCTTGTTTATTTCTAAAAACTATTAAGCCTGGTTTTCGTTTGAAGCGTGCTTAAAAATAAATTAAAACGAACACGGTTTTATTTTACAAGTGTGTTCCCAAAACCAACTTTAACTAAAATCAACACGTTTTACTATAGAACCGTTCTCATTTGTTTCTAAAGGAATAATTAGCTCGGTTTTCATGTAAAGCGTGCTTAAAAAAATTAAAACGTACACGGTTTTATAAGAAAGTGTTTTCCCAAAACCAAATTTAACTAGAGGGTACACATTTTTATTTTAAAGCGTTCTCATTTAATTTTATAAACCGTTCTCGAATTTTTTTTAATATTTATATTTTTTTAGGAATTAGATTAATTAAATGTACAAAGTTACAACAAAATTCCGTTGCTCAGGTGGCAGACGTGTGAAGCGGACGAATTCAGTAGGGGGGGTGCAAGAGGTCCAGGGTTCGACTCTTGGTTCGAGAGCTAAGGTATTGCATTGGATAAGTGTTGAGATGGATATGTATATGAAAGAGTACACTTTTTTATTTAAAGTGTTCTTATTGTTAAGCACGGTTTGAAAAAAAGTGTGCTTAAACGTTTTTTTTAGCACACTTCAATTGAAGCGTTCTTATAATTCGAGCAGGACGAATATTCCCTGTATTGTAATTTTAAGAACGCTTCAACATAAAATCGTGCTTAAAATATGGGATCACGGTTAAATAATAAGCGCGCTGGTTTGGGAACGCATTCACTATATGCACAACACAAAAAGTGTGCTCTCATGCATAAAAAAAGCGTGCTCCGGTCCCTCCTTTTGTACTAGTGTGGGCATGATCAAGAAAAGAGAGACTTTTTTCAACAATGACACGATTTTGATGCTCAGATGACCCATTCTGAAGATGTGTATAGGGACAGGAGACGCGGTGGTCAATGCCATGAGACCTGAGATAGGTAGACACATTTCAATATTCACCTCCCAATCTATCTGAAAAGCTTTGATAATAGTAGAGAATTGTGTTTGAACAAGTTTGATGAAGAGTTGAACTGTAGACAGAACCTTGGACTTATTTGAGAGAAAATAAATCCACACAAACATAGAATAATCATCAATAAAGCTAACATAATATTTATTGTGATTGAAAGAAAGTGTTTGGGAAGGACACCATACATCATAATGAATCAAATCAAAAGGTTTAGTAGCAGTAGAGACATGACTAGGTAAAGAAAAGCGACGACTTTTGCCAAGTTGACAAGCACCACAGACTGACGGTTATTTATTGGTAGTGACTGGAAGCTTAAAATCGGTTACCAGACGACGCAGGACAAACTCATGAGGATGGGAAAGGCAAGGATGCCAACACGAGATGGAGGCATGCTCGCCAATGAAGGCAATGGGATGTGATGTCGGCGGCAAGGGGAGGCGGGGAAGACGGTAGAGGTCGTTCTCAGTGGTTTCTTTTAGGAGGATCTGACCCTGAATGTTCTTTACAAGACAATGGTGAGCTTGGAATTCAAGAAAAACATTGTTATCCATAGCTAATTTGGAAACACTCAAAAGGTTTTTGGTTATGCGAGGGACAACAAGAACATCTTTGAGTTTCAACGGGGAAGTAGCATGCTTAACGCGTAAAATCAAATGCCCAATAGGAGTAACAGGAAGAGACATATCATTGCCGACAATTAGGCCATCAGAGCCCTTGTAGCCGGTCTGAATGTTCAGATTGTGGAGGTCGGCGGTGACGTGATTGGTGGCGCCAGAATCAACAACCCAGGGGTCCTCAATCTCGGATTGACAGGTAGCGTTGTAAGAAGCGTGAGGGGCAGGATGTTCCGGCTGATTAATGGCTGTTGCAGCAAACCATTTAGTGCCAGAAAAGTCGTTGAAGTTCATCCGGTTGATGCAGTTGGGCGCCTCATGGCCAAGTTTGCCACACAGTTGACAGAGCGGACGAGAGGAGTTGGTCGGACGCTGATCGGAGGAGCGCTGATCGGAGGAGCACTGATCAGGTGGCAGCTGCTAGAAGATAGGCCACGACCACGGCCACGCCCTCGAGTGGAGGCGACGTTGGCTGACGGAGAGACATAATCAGCTAAGGCAGTGGTGTCGACTTCAAGATTGTGTTCTTTCTGACGTAGTGCGAAGAGCCATGGCGGAGCGAAACGAAGCATACTAAGAGGCAAGACCAAGAAGGATGTAGGACATTAGATCATCGTCGGATACTTCGTGGAGGCAAGCCGCCAACTGCTCAGCAAGAGCCCTCTTTTTCTCAACATAGTCAAGAACGGAGAGCGACCCTTTAGTTAGGATTTGAAGCTGATGTCGGAGGTGCATCTGGCGAGCCCGAGTTTGAGCATGGAAGATGCACTCAATACTACCCCAAGCCTCAACGGTGGTGGTGGCCTGAGCAACATGGGCAAGCATAGGTGTGGTGAGGGTGGAACAAATCCATAACAGAACAAGATGGTCCTTGCAAACCCAAGCCTGATAAAGAGGATTGGGCGCGCGAGGGTCGTGTCTGGAGTGAGCGGCGTGCCAGCGGAGAGCAGGGTGGTCGGATCCATAATGATGGCTGGCGGTGGGTTTATGGCGGTATTCAGGAAGGAGTCCAAGTCGAACGCTTTAAGAGCGGAACGGTAAGTGTTACGCTAGAGAGGATAATTGGAACGATCTAGACGGATCGCAAATTTGGGAAGGTGAAAATTGGGAAGGCAAGATAAATAACGATAATCATGCAAATTGCATCGAAGGATCAAGCTTTCGCATGTTCCAACAATTAGACAACTCTTTCAAGAAACCCTAATTGTATCTACCGATTTTATGTTTACAATCCAAGTTGTTAGCATGGATCTCCATTGAATGGGTAATAAACACATAAAAGGTAGTAGATGCTCAAAACATGATAAAGGTCGGATGTTTTCCTCAAATACGCATGGCTATCGTCGGGCTCGCCCCGACCCGAGAAGTGGGTGGACTACTCGCTCTTCATCGCAATTGTAGACATTGTTGATTGAAAAGAAACTTGCATTAAATTAAACCAAACAGAGCTTACAACCAAAGAAAGCCAATTCCGCTCTCGCTTCATAAACTCCTCTTGGCCTCCTCTCTCTCTCTCTCTCTCTCTCTCTCTCTCTCTCTCTCTCCTACTTCTCTCCGAAATTGAATGAATAAAAAACTAGCCACATGGGCTTTATTTATAGGCTTCCTTCCAAGCTAATCTAGGAAAGAAACTCTATCTATATCTATATCTATCTATCTATTATAGAAGATATAATCCTACTAGAAATAATTAAATCCAAACTAGATAAAACATGATAAATCCTAGGGTAATTTAATTCTTTTAACCCTTAGGATAAATAAAAAGATAAAAAGATAAAATCTCTCAAGTCTTCATGCGCAAGGAATCTCCTCTCGAAAATATCTCCATCGGATTCAGGATAAAACTTTAAGCAAAACCCGGAATCGAATTGGTGACGTCACTGGGTGTGAGTCGATATCGACTAAGGTCGGTCGATATTGAGTGACATTTCTTGGCTTTTCTTCTATGCTACTCGATTCCGGCTCCTGGGACAAATATATCGAGTGACTTTTTGGTCGATATCGACTAAATTATGTCGATATCGAGTAGAGTCTTCAGCTTCTCTTCGTCTTGGCTCGGTTTAGGTTTCTGAGGAAGATATTGAGTCGATTTTACTCGATATCGAGTTGAGGTACTCGATATCGACCAACGTCTTCCTTTGCTCCGCTGCTTGACTCGATTCCAGGATACTGACTCAGTATGGTCAACTCGATATCGACTAGGACATGTCGATATCGACTTCTGCTCTTCTTCCTTAGCCGATTCTAGCATATCTGGGTGGAAATCAAGTGGCTTCAACTCGATATTAACTTAGTTAGGTCGATATCGACTTAGTTAGGTCGATATCGACCTCTGCAACAGTTTCCAGCATGCTGCTCTATTCTTTAAACGCACTTTCCTGAGTCCTCGTTCGTCGGATTGACGAATATGAGCATGCATTGGAAAGCTCTTTTCGAGGGCTACAACTCTCATGCAGACATCCAAACTTGACTCAGAATGATGAATGCCGAAAAATGGCCTTTTCTCCGGCTGCACCATCCTTAGCTTCTTCATGAGTTTTCCTTTAAGCTCTAAAGTGCGTCCGATTTCTGCGAAATTGAACAAAAACTAATGTAGACTCTATAATTTGGCAATTAAGCATAAACTGCATAGATTCTGTATAAATTTAACTCAAATGCATGAAATGCATGCAGAAATCGATATAAAAGTAGATATAAAAGATGGCATAAAACATGGACATCAAATCACCCCATACTTAAGCTTGCTTGTCCCCAATCAATAACTTGGATGGTCATTCAGGGGAAGAAATCAAAACTCTCAACATATTAGATTCATTCTTATATGTCTCTACAATTAATTATCATCATCGAAAAGGTACTAGTGTCACAAATCCATGCACGTGCAATTAAAAAGCAACATCTACTCACAAAAGGAGGGTTATGCAAAAAACAATTGATGTGACAAAGCAACAATAATTAAGAGGACTTTAATTAAGCTCAATAAGGAGTAGATTGGTAAAAGGTTAACGATGGTCTATATTTGGCAATGTGGTGCTAAATCCGGGGAGAATTTCTTCAAACTTTGCTTTGATGCACTTTGTCCTTTTAATGATTTCCACATCACTCACTCACTCTTTGCTTTGTTCCAATAATATGCTTTTACCTCTCTAACCTCAACATTGCCTTCTCGCGAGTCGCAAACATGGGTGTCATGAATGGCCCCGGATACTTAGGGCTTTGGACTCCTCACATGTGCGTCCCATCTCACTGAACTATTATCTCAGTAAGCAGGGTCGATCTACCTTTATCTCCTGAGGTGATCGGATTTTTTCTCACTCATTAAGTTTTCCATATATTTCAAACATTCCTTCCGAACTCCAAATAATGATAACAACAACACAAACACCATATAACATCTCCATAATGTAACATCATTCTCAACATAATCCCCGGATAGGAAATAAGGTAAAGAATGACAATATTTAGATCATGTGGAGCAATATATGAAATAAGGCATATTATGGCTTTTGTGTAATGCATAAGCATCGGTAAGGCTAGAATATAACAATATGAGCATTATATGGAAATATAAAGTCCTCCATCCTCTTATCATGCAACATGTCAAAAGCAACTTTAAAATTTACCTCCCTTCATAGTTTTCAAGAAAATAATGCACTTCATTGCGACTTCCCTTTACTAGGCAATTTCATGCTATATCTCTAATGAATCCAATTTTGCATCGTCGAGTTCAATATAACTTCCATGACACTATTTCTTTAAACAATTTACAAGCATTGGGAGATGTCTCATAAAACAAACATTGAGTTTAGCGATTATGCACAAAAATTTTAAAATTTTACTCAAAATTCACCATGTAAAACCAAAAACAAGAATAAAATATATAATGATAATGAGCTCTTCCCCCACCCCATACTTAGAATATACGGTGTCCTCACTGTATGAAAATGAAATAAAATAAGAGTAAAGGAAGGAACTCACCCTCGATCAAAAAAAAAAAAAGGAAGGAACTCACCGAATAACGCGCCGTAGGTTCGAAATAGGGCTGCTGTAGGTTGCCAGGAGTCGATATCCACTAGTTGTAGGTCGATATCGACTGTAATTTGCCCGATTCCAAGTATGCAGCTGGTGGAAATTGGGTGGATAGGTCGATATCGACCAACTTCACTCGATATCGGGTAAGTTGGGTCAAAATCGACTGGTCTGTCTCTTCTGCTGCTGGGTCGATTTCTACCTCAGGGGTCAATATGGACTGGTTTAGGTCAATATCGACCAGGTTGGCTTGACTCCAATTTTTTTCGACCTGCAGAATTTGTTAGTTTTTTCCCGCAAAAAGATAAGATTCCACATGAAGTATTCAAAGTCAAAAACAAAAAAACCAAAACCAAAACCAAAAGTTTCAAAGTCCCAAAATTCAAAAGTTTTATGTACATGCTCTAGATTTTAGAGTCGCTAGGACGACTTCTCCGTTTGCGCTCAAGGACCGTCAATGTGGGCCCCCCTTGTGCTTGGCCCTTCTCCTGGATCATCTAGGTCCTGATTGTAGTATGCAAGCTCGGTTGATAGGTGGTTGCTTGCATAGTCTCTCTTTCCTTTCTTCTTCTTTCCGGCTTTCATCCTTTGCAGATTAGCTCGCCACGGGGCCTTACCTCCCCTTAAATACTTATTAAATTTATCAACGGACTGAGGAGGAGTAGAAATCATACCTGAACTTTCCTTTTCGGGCCCAAAATAGAAATCTTCGGGTTGGGGGTCAGTCGATATCGAGTGATAGGGGTCAATATCGAGTGTAGGGACCCCATACTCAGGCTTCTGGAAAGTCAGGAATTCAGCAGATAAGGTCAATATCGACCAGGGGGGTTGATATCGAGTTGCGTGGTCGATATTGAGTTGGTGATGTCGATATCGAGCTGTGTCTTGGTGCTTTCCTCCGTTGTTGTTTGCTCGTCCCCGTGGTTGCTGATGCTCTTCACCTCTAGCCATGAAGTTTCCTCTTTCGTAGGGCCAAAAGAGAAATCTAATATCTCGCGCCTATTGTGAAGGTGAGCAATCGCTGCTTTACGCTGATTTTAGCATCTGCAGTTAGAGGTGGCAATCGGGCAAGTCGGGTCGGGTTCGGGTCGGGTTATTCGGTTTCGGGGTCAACTCGGACTCGGGTTGATATTGGGTGTTATGACAATTCGGGTCGAGCCGGGTCGGGTCGGGTTCAATCGGACATTATTTTTTCGGATACAATCGGGTTTTCGGTTGCAATTTGATCGAGCAATTTCGGATTTCGGACAAATCGGGTTTTGGTTTAACCGGGCTTCGGTCAATCCGGGTTTCGGATGAACCGGGTTTCGGTCAAATCGAGCTTCGGTCCAATTGGGTTTCGGTCCAATCGGGTTTCGATTGAACCGAGCTTCGGTCAAACTAGGCTTCGATCGAATCGGGTTTCGGTTGAAATGGTTTTTTGGTCAAATGGAGTTTTAGTTGAACAAAGTTTCGCTTAAATTGAGTTTATTTTTTTTGGTTGAACCTGATTTCGTTTTGAATCGAGTTTATGTCAAATTGAGGTTCACTTGAATCAAGTTTCTATCAAATTCACCGCATGACTCAAATTGGATAAATGAAATAAATTTTAGTTAAACCAAACTTTTATTTATTGAAATTTCAATTTTATTCAAATTTGCTTTATAAGTTATAACTCATCATTAGTCGATATGTTTTAGATTTTTAGTCATATTTATAATAATAATTTATATATATGAGATATTTACCTTTTTATACATAATAACCAATTCGATCTTAATCTCTCTCTCTCTATCTATCTATCTATCTATATATTTACACACCGTGTATTTGCACTATATAGTAATATTATGAATTTATAACGTGTTATAGAATATAGTTTAAAGTTGGTTTGTATAGGCAACCTTTTCTTTATTAAAAATAAAATATTAGTACACCACTTTAAACGAAGCAAGATTTCTTCCATCTAAATGAGAACTATCAAATGTTATGATATTGGTCCAAAGTTAGATTTATCCAAACTTCATATTATCTAATTTTATAACTAAGATTCAATAACTATAGTACAAAATATAATTTGAATGGTTAGTTGAAAATTATTATTGCTAAAGAATGAATTCCTAGTTAAATAGATAAGAAAAATTCCACTAAAGTAGTTTTAATTTATATTTTCCATTATATCATTCTAGAAAGAACACTTACAAATCTATTGTTAATATGATTAAAAATAAAACATCAGTACACCACTTAAACGAAACAAAATTTCTACCATCAATGAGAATCATCAAATGCTATGATATTGGTCCAAAGTAAGATTTATCCAAACTTCCTATTATCTAATTTAATAACTATGATTCAATCATTATAGTATATTTTGAATGGTTAGTTGAAAATTATTATTGCTAAGGAATGAATTCCTAGATAAGTAGAAAAAAATTCCACTAAAATAATTTTAACTTGTATTTTCCATTATATCATTTTAGAAAGAACACTTACAAATATATTATTGATATGATTAAAAATAAAATATTAGTACACCACTTAAACGAAATAAGATTTCTGCCATCTAAATGAGAATTATCAAATGTTATGATATTGGTCCAAAGTAAGATTTATCCAAACTTCATATTATCTAATTTCATAACTAAGATTCAATAACTATAGTATACAGTATATTTTGAACGGTTAGTTGAAAATTATCATTTTTAAAGAATGAATTCATAGATAAATAGATAAGAAAAATTCCACTAAAATAGTTTTAACTTAGATTTTCCATTATATCGTTCTAGAAAGAACACTTACAAATCTATTGTAAATATGATTAAAAATAAAATATTAGTACACCACTTAAACGAAATAAGATTTCTACTATCTAAATGAGAATTATCAAATGTTATGATATTGGTCCAAAGTAAGATTTATCCAAATTTCATATTATCTAATTTGATAAGTAAGATTCGATAACTATAGTATATAGTATATTTTGAATGGATAGTTGAAAATTATTATTGTTAAAGAATGAATTCCTAGATAAATAGAAAAAGAAAATTCCACTGAAATAGTTTTAACTTATATTTTTCATTATATCGTTCTGGAAAGAACACTTACAAATCTATTGTTAAAGATTATATTTCTTCGTCGATCATATAATATATATTCTATAACAACTAAAAATCTTATATATTTTTTAAATATATAATTTTTAAAAATGAATACAAATTATAAAATAGAAAAATGTACCACCCCAAGAAGAGAATTAATAGAAAAAAAGATGGAATAAATTTAAAATTATTTATAACTATAAATTCATATTTGTCAATTAAATAATAAAAACAAAAAAAAAATCAAGAACGTGTATGTATTACTAGAATGATCATTAAACTAAACAAAGGACAAAAAGATATAAAATATGGAGTAGTATAAAAGAACAACCCAAAATTTAGGAGGGAAATAAAAGCAAATGGTATTTTGGGAGGGAAAACTAAAAAAATGGAAAATTTAGGAGGGAAGTCAAATTAAAGAAAGAAAGAAAAGTACCGTACTACTGTAAATACATTTTCATTTACCTTAAAATTTTACAAAATAAAGTACTAAATTATTAAATTCATTTTAATTTTACACAAGAAACAGTTCGGGTTCAGGTGATTTCGGGTGTCAGATGTAATCGGGTTCGGGTGACTTCGGGTGTCGGATATAATCGGGTTCGGGTGATTTCGGGTGTCGGATATAATCGGGTCGGATGATTCGGTCTTCGGGTTGTTGTCGACTCGGTTCATTCAGGTATAATCGGGTTCGGGTTAATATCGGATTCGGTTTGCTATCGGGTTCGGACGGAGTTCGGGTCGGATCGGTCGGTCTCGGTTCCGAACTTTTTAAAATTTATTCAGATGTCGGGTTCGGTGTCGGGTCATTCGGATCGGTTTTCTCGGATCGGGTCGGGTATTGCCAGCTCTATCTGCAGTAGCTAGGAATGGTCTACCAAGAATAATAGGGCTAGTAGGATCAGCGGTAATATAGAACTTACCAACCTAGACATGGACATTCTCGACCATACCTGTAGGGATAACCACCGTATTGTTTGCCATGTATAGCTTGGCATCCACAGGCTCTATGGACCCTATCTTCACCTTTCGCCAGATTGATAAGGGCCTGATACTCACACTTGCTTCTAAATCACACAAGGACTCATATTTATATTGTCCAAATCCCATAGTAATAGAGAACTTACCAGGGTCAGGTCTCTTCTCAGGAAAGTCCATTCTTTTGCACTCGCTGGCGATTTCTGAGATAGATCGCTTGTTCCTAAGGATTTCTTTGAGGAACTTGACATATGCAGGCATCTCTTGAAGAGCTTCTGTAAAAGGAATTGAAACAATCAGCTCTTGAAGCATCTTAACAAACCTTTTAAACCTACCCGCAGTGGGATCTTTCAGCGCCTTGGAAGGAAAAGGAAGCGCCTTTTTCGGAGCCAGAATAGATGTCGGAGGGGCTGCAGATGAGTCGATATTGACTGGAGGGGACTCGATATTGAGTTCAAGTGGGTCGATATTGACCTTGTGCTGCTCGATATTGACTGGTGGAGTCGAAGTCGAGGTGGCTGGTGCTGCAGAGTCAATATCGACTGGTCCATGCTCAATATCGACTATTGTTTGGTCGATATCGACCTGGGTATGGTCGAAATCAACCTGCTGTTCAGTAGTTTCGTCTGCTTCTCCGTTCTTTGGTTCGTGCAATTTGTGACCGCTCTGTAGCTTTACAGCAGCGACATGTCCATGCTGCCCCTTGGGATTTGGTTTTGTATGCCCTGGAAGCTGCCCGGTTGGTCGTGGAATCTGCGCCGCGAATTGACCGATCTGGGTCTCTATGTTTCTCTTCCAAATATACAGCTCTCCAAATCTTGTATTGATGTTCTGGAGCTGATTATTGATGGCGCTTGTAGACTGTTGCTGTTGTGCTTGATTTTTCCTCATCTCGTCGAGGATGAGTTGTAGATCATCCTTCCGTTGATCTCTTTCTGGGTTTTCTGGAGCTCTGTATGGCGGGGGGTTCCTAGGGGCACCTTGGTACCATTGGGGCTGCTGAAACCTTTGGTCCCCCAGATAGCGATTGGGACCCCCTGCGTAAGCTACTTCATCGTGAGTTTCTGCCATCCTGACTTGCTCTGTATGTGGGCACTCAGTAGTGGTGTGCCGCTGTGAACTGCATTCGATGCAAGGTTGGTTGACAGAGAGATACTTGACTTGTTTAAGGAGCTTGCGATTCTGATCTCTATAGTATTGCTCCTTAACATCTGGGTCAATCTCCTTAGAAGGTTCGTAGAGGGGCATGGATGGTGCTGGCCTGGCATAGGCATCTTCATCATAGTTTGTTGGAGTCCCATACTTGTTGTCGTAGTTGGTCAGCTTGTCGAGGGTAGCCCAAGCGTCAGCTGGCGGCATTGTCAAATACTCAAAACGAGTATACTGGTTGATCCTATCCTTAGCAGCCAGGTCAAGAGAATTGAATAAGATCTCCTGAACGATGTAGGGTGGCTGTCCATGTGTAGGGCAGGATCGGAGTAGATCCTTATATCGTTCCCATGCTTTTGCTAGCGGCTCCCCAGGCTTCTGTTTGAAAGCTGTAATCTTTTGGCGGAGGAGTGTTGTCTTGGTAGGAGGAAAGAATTTGTTGAGAAATTCCTGCCTCACTTCAGCCCATGTTGTGGGGGATCGTGGACGGAGACCTTCAAGCCACTTCAATGCTAGACCGGCCAGAGACCAACGAAAAGCCTTCATCAAGACATATTCCAGAGTGGTACCTTCAGTAAGAGTACGACACATATCAGTAAAGTTGGTAATATGTTGAAGAGGAAATTCATTAAATCTTCCATAGAAAGCATTATTTTTAATCTCAATCAGGAAAGCAGTGCGAATTTCAAAATTATTTTGAGGGATTAGAATGGCCGATTCAAGCACGACGAGAGTCGGGTGCATGTAATCCTCTACAGTGGTAGGGTATTGCGCAAGCTCAGCCTCTGCTTGCCTCCTTCGCTCTGCTTCCTGCTCTTTTTGTGCTCTCTCAGTGGCGAGAGCAGTATCCTTGGCTTCTAACTCAGCTCGAAGCCTCTATCAGCTGCGCTTGTGTTTCTGCGGCTGGCATTGCTCTCTTTAGTCTAGAGTGGATGTGTATAAGGCATTCCGGATCGTCTAAGCCATCAAACTCAGGTGGTTGACCAGAACGGCGCCTACACCTGCAAAGTAACTCAAGGAAAACGTGAGATCTAACTACCTAAGGCGCGAATGATAGCTTCCCCGGCAACGGCGCCAATTTGTTGTATGAGGAAATCGAGTTCAAAATATAATAAAATAAATCAATGATTACAAGACTTCCTCCCGATGCAGCAGTGCGAAGTCAGGATCGATCCTCGAGGAAGCTAGTCAGCGGATCCTAGGCAGTGGCAAAATCTCACTCGATTTCGACTCTAGGGAACAACTCGATATCGACTAGAGGCAGTCGATATCGACTTAGTTCAGTCGATTTTGGCCAGTTCTCAGCAAGTCAGTCGATTTCTGGTCAGGGTCACTCGATATCGACTCAACAGACTCAATATCGACCGGTCCTTCCTCAAAATCGACATGTTCTGCAGAGACACAAATGAGCAGCGATCTTTCTGGATCGAGAGTCAGAAGTCGATATCGACCTATAGGAGGTCAATATCGAGTAGGGTAACAGTAGAAAAAATAAAGAACAAAGCTTTTGTAAATTTCGGAATTAACTTTATATAAAAGAAAACTTTCAAGATCGGGGTTTGCAACGACAATAACAAAGCATGCATAAGGCAAGATAAATAACGATAATCATGCAAATTGCATCGAAGGATCAAGCTTTTGCCTTTTCCAACAGTTAGACAACTCTTTCACGAAACCCTAATTGTATCTACCGATTTTATGTTTACAATCCAAGTTGTTAGCATGGATCTCCATTGAATGGGTAATAAACACATAAAAGGTAGTAGTTGCTCAAAATATGCTAAAGGTCGGATCTTTACCTTAAATACGCATGACTATCGTCGGGCTCGCCCCGACCCTAGAAGTGGGTGGACTACTTGCTCTTCATCGCAATTGCAGCCATTGTTGATTGAAAAGAAACTTGCATTAAATTAAACCAAACAGAGCTTACAACCAAAGGAAGCCAATTCCGCTCTCGCTTCACAAGCTCCTCTTGGCCTCCACTCTCTCTCTCTCTCCCCTACTTCTCTCCGAAATTGAATGAATCAAAAACTAGCCCCATGGGCTTTATTTATAGGCTTCCTTCCAAGCTAATCTAGGAAAGAAACTCTATCTATATCTATATCTATCTATCTATTATAGAAGATATAATCCTACTAGAAATAATTAAATCCAAACTAGATAAAACATGATAAATCCTAGGGTAATTTAATTGTTTTAACCCTTAGGATAAATAAAAAGATAAAAAGATAAAATCTCTCAAGTCTTCATGCGCAAGGAATCTCCTCTCGAAAATATCTCCATCGGATTCGGGATAAAACTTTAATAAAAACCCAGAATCGAATAGGGTGACATCACTGGGTGTGAGTCGATATCGACTAAGGTCGGTCGATATCGAGTGACATTTCTCGGCTTTTCTTCTCTGCTACTCGATTCCGGCTCCTGAGACAAATTTCGAGTGACTTTTTGGTCGATATCGACTAAATTATGTCGATATTGAGTAGAGTCTTCAGCTTCTCTCCGTCTTGGCTCAGTTTTGGTTTCTGAGCAAGATATTGATTCGATTTTACTCGATATCGAGTTGAGGTACTCGATATCGACCAACGTCTTCCTTTGTTCCGCTACTTGACTCGATTCCAGGATATTGACTCAGTATGGCAAACTCGATATCAACTAGGACATGTCGATATCGACTTCTTCTCTTCTTCCTTAGCCGATTCTAGCATATCTGGGTGGAAATCGAGTGGCTTCAACTCGATATTGACTTAGTTAGGTCGATATCGACCTCTGCAGCAGTTTCCAACATGCTGCTTTGTTCTTTAAACGCACTTTCCCAAGTCCTCGTTCGTCGGATTGACGCATATGAGCATGTGTTGGAAAGCTCTTTTCGAGGGCTACAACTCTCATGAAGACATCTGAACTTGACTCAAAATGGTGATTGCCGAAAAATGGCCTTTTCTCCGGCTGCACCATCCTTAGTTTCTTCATGAGTTTTCGTTTAAGCTCCAAAGTTCGTCCGATTTCTGCGAAATTGAACAAAAACTAGTGTAGACTCTATAATTTGGCAATTAGGCATAAACTACATAGATTTAGTATAAATCTAACCCAAATGCATGAAATGCATGCAGAAATGGATATAAAAGTAGATATAAAACATGGCATAAAACATGGACATCAGTATGATGGGTGTTTCTGGGGATCCCTATTCCATATCTAAAACAAAGAAATCGACAGGGAAAATGATGTCCGCTAAATTTGCCATGTTTTGCATCTACTTTTACTTTGATTTCTCTCTATAGTTTATACTTTTATATTGGGAAAGCTTGAGATTTGTTTAGCTTATGTTTATTTGCAATATATGGAGGTCTATGTACAACTTTATGTTTAATTTCAATAAAGTTCTGATGTCTTCATGAGAGTTGTAGCCCTCGAAAAGAGCCTTTCAACGCATATTCATATGCGTTAAGCGGACGAACGAGGACTTGGAAAAGTGCGTTTCAAAATGGAACGGAATGCTGAAAGCTGACAGTGCACTCGAAATCGGCCAAGGTGACTCGATATCGAGTCCGATCACTCGATATCGAGTGGAGTCTCACCAGGAATCGAGTCCCCTGAAGAACACAAAGCATTTCGACTGAAGAAGAATTCAATATCGAGTCATGTCATTCGATATCGAGTGGAATTCACCAGAAATCGACTAAAAGACCCAATGTCTAGTGAAGATCGATCAAGCAGAAACGAAGACGAGTCGATATCAACCAAAATGGATTTTGAGTGGCCTTTACTTGCACATGAAGAAAGAGATTTTTATTAACTTTGAATGACATCTATCCTACTTCATGAATTTCATATTTACCTAGGATATTTGAATTATTTCCATTATTTTTTTTAGCAAACTTTTATCCTTAGATTTAGATAAATAGGAAGTAGATATAAATAGAGTTGTTCTATCTTAGAATAACTAGGGTTGAGCACTATAAATAAAGCCCTAGGGGCTGGTTTTTCATTCATTCAAGTCAAGTCGTCTTCAGACGAAACAAGGTAGGAGAGAGAGAGAGAGAGGAACATTTCGAAAGTTCTATAAGTTTTAGATTTTATGATAAAGTTAGTTTCTTTTATAATGTTTTGTTTCTAAGTTCCGTCTTCTAGGGTTGGGGTGACCCAACATAGATATGTGTGTTTGATTTATGAATTTGTGAATTTGTATGTCTTTATCATCTTCTATCCTATATGCATAATTCTTCTACGAGAGTAGTAGGTGATCCTTATTTGTGATATTGAAGCGAAAGTGATCTTATTATGAATTTCGATTAATTATGAAATTGGAATAGTAACACTTAGGGTTTGTACTAGAGCCTCTATATTCCTATTTGTTAATACCGAAATATATTTGATATAAAACATGCATCTTTATGTGATTTATAAATTACACATATGTTTATTGTTGTGGTGATCCCTAACCTTTGAAGTTTGCACTTTTATTTGTTTTATTTCTTTATTTACATTCTGCACAGATACTCCACATCAAACCAGCATTCCCCCTCCATCCCTTGACATCGACCAAGTCTTAGTCGACGCCAACAGCAACCCTCGCCACTTTTTTCCCGGAACCTCGAAACCAACTAAACCTAGAACCGCTGACTTCTCTCTTCATGACGAACCGAACTCCACTATCCTATAGCGGGGTCTTGACTATAAATTTATTTTATCGAGAAACTCTCTTATCAAATTGGCGTCGTTGTCGAGGAGATATCTATCGCGCCTAGCTTAGTTGTGTTTAAGGTTTAGGATAGCCCATCCATTTTTCTAACTATCACATACCCTACCACCACCCGCCTCACCGGTACCAACTAGGTGCCAAGCTTTTGCTATTAATTCGTGCATTCTTGATTTTGTTTTCAAAGCTTAGATACAGAGATGGAAGACTTTGTCGAAGGGAATACCGCGTGGGAAAGATGGGTCGATGATTTGAGATGGAGAAATAGGATCACAGTGGAGGAGGCACGATTAAGGGAAATAGCTCGGTTGGAAGACGAAATCCGAAGGCTTGAGGCTTCCATTCAGTATAAAGGACCATGTCCCCCTCCCCACGAGCCAATTGACCCAACTCCGACAGAAATAGGTTGGTTCGACAACATCATCTTCTACGAGCCAATGGAGGTCGACGTCGACTAGACCCCAGTCGACGTCGACTACCCGGAGTCGACGCCCACACATTCTGGAGGAACTGATCCAGAGGCATCAGTCGATGTCGAGTGCACCTCACTCGATGTGGACCGAAACACAGTCGATGTCGACTGTTCTTCAGTCGATGTCGACTGTTCTTCAGTCGACGTCGATTGCTCCACAGAATCCCAAGTATGTCTTTCCCCGATTTCTATTACATATTTAATGCCCAACTTTGATGAACCATTTGAAGGATCCCGAGAAGAATAAGATTAGAAACAAAGAATCCAGATGTCGTTGCCCAAAGCGTTTCAAGGTCACTTCAACCTTACAAGGTGAAGGCTATTGATGTCCATGTGTTATGCCATGTATTTACACTTATTTCAGCTCCTTATTCTATCATTTTATATATTTTGGGTTGGGAATATAGTGAATTTGTGTAGTTTATGTTTATTTGCGAGAAATAGAGGTCTATACGAGTTTCTGTTTAATATTGCAGAATTTGGAGCTAAATCGGAGAAAAACTAAGAAACACTGGAAATACACTTGATGTCTACTGGAGGAGCGCAAAAGTTGACGGAAGAGCGCCCAACATCGAGCAAAGCTGAGCACAGAACAAGACACTGAAGAGTGGTCGATATCGACCAACCCAACTCGATACCGACCTATTCTAGTCGAAATTTCCAGGATGACTCGATATGGAGTGAAGAAGAGAAGATAGGTCGATTTCGACCTATATTGGTCGATATCGACCATAATCAAGTTGACATTCCTGCCAGAGCCGAAATCGAGTTGTCAGAAGCCGAATTCGAGAAATCAACTCGATATCGACCAACCCCCAGAGACGATTTCGAGTCGATTTCGAGTCCGAATGCTGAGCTGACTTTCTTCCACATGAAACAAGAGATATTCTATCAACTCAATGGAAGATTTATCAAGTCCAAGAAAGATCTATCCACTTTAGATATAGTTTCCTTTTAGATTTCATTGTTTTATTTCCTAAATTTTATCTTAATGTTTTAGATAGAAAGTTTAGATATAGATATAGTTGTTCTTTCCTAGATTAACGAGGAATGAGCACTATAAATAAAGCCTTAGGGGCTGAGTTTTATTAATTCAATTTCAGTTACAATTAGTTACATAGAGGTAGGAGAGAGAGAGAGCTTGTAGCCGAGGAGAGTTGGAGTTTGCGACAGCGGTTTTGGCTTCAATCGAATGTAAGTTTTGGTTATTTTTAATGTAATTTATTTCCTTTTTGTTATTGATGTGTTTCTTGATGATGAAGAGCAAGTATTCCACCAACTTCTGAGGTCGGGGTGAGCCCGACGGTAGCCATATAAGGTGATGCGAAAAGCTACAATCTTTTGATGCGAATTCATCTTCTATCCTTATAAGTATGATTCTTTTGCGAAAGTTGAAGGTGATCCTTGTTTGTATTATTGAAGCAAAAGTGATCTTATGCAACTTGGATTAATTATGTGAAAAAGGGTTAGTAACAATTAGGGTTTATGCGAAAGCCTATATATTCCTATTTGTTAATAACGAGAGTTATTTGATGGAAAAGTATGATCTTTTATACCTTTATTTGTTATTTTACATGGTTATCGTTGTTTGGGAGTAAAAATTCGTGTTTAATTAAAAGATATCGTGTAAGCTCATGAAATTATTTTCGTGAAGGATCTCATGTGATATGAAACACGAATACAAATTGGCTAACAATATTTACAAGCAAATAAAGAGTGCACAAAATGTGCTACATGTCACATACGTTATTTTTAGTGTATTACAAGCTTGTACACTAAAGTATATAAATTTAATATAGCTGCCATGCAGATAGAAATAAATAAATAAATAAATAAAGCAAACATGCCAAGAGCGCAAAGGGGCGAGTGTCTCGAATTCTCGACGTCAGTCCGGTTCTTCATTCAACCTTTAAAGGAACCAACATTGAATTAGTGGGTCTGAAAGAAACTCATGTGAAGACTAAAAGTTGGGCTTCTTGATGGCAGGCCCAATACAATTCCAGAAGGAATATCCAAACTCACTTGGCTGCCAAATTTGATAAAAGAAATTAACAAATTAGATAGGTGAACAGATGATTCCATATCTTCTATAAACAAAAAAAATAACACTGAGAAGATCAGCAGTTAAAAAAAAAGGAAAGAGAAGATACATGTTTTATCTTGAAAGGAAAAAAAAGATATCTTGAGGGAGAGCAATTCGGGATCTATCCTATTCCTTTCCCTATAAAAGAGGGCCAAGTCTAGGGTTGAAAGGGGGTTACAGACACGGCAGAAAAAAAGCTGCAGAGAAAAAGAAAACAAACACAAAGCATACAAACGTCTGCAGAAAGCAAGAAAGAAAGACGAAGAGAAAACCACCAAGGTAGCTCTATCTACATCGGTTCCTACGACTCTCGGAACCCCGCCCTTGCAAAGTTGCGGCTTTCGCTTGTGGCCTGGGTTTCGGAGTCACCGAATTGGCCTAAACAAGGCCGAAGTACTGCTGAAATCAACTCTCGAAACCCCGCCCTTGCAAAGTCGCGGCTTTCGCTTGTGGCCTGGGTTTCGGAGTTAGCAAAAGCCCTCAAATAAAGACGAAGCTCTGCCGAAATTAACTCTTGAAACCCCGCCCTTGCAAAGTTGCGGCTTTCGCTTGCGGCCTGGGTTTCGGAGTCGCTAAATGCCTCAAATAGGGTCGAAGTGCTGTCGAATTTGATCCTCGAAACCCCGCCCTTGCAAAGTCGCGGCTTTCGCTTGTGGCCTGGGTTTCGGGATCGTCAAATAGTCCTAAAAAAGGGCGAAACGCTGCTGGATTTTTCCTAAACTAATCGATTCAGACAGACAAATTGCAAGACATTCAAACAAACCCAAAGAAAACAACCTCACTGCAGTCAAGACTTTTCTAAGGCAAAGAAATTGAAAGCAAAGAAAAGGAATTCAGTTTCACACAGGACAGAATCCTCAAGTCAAAACTTTTCTAAGGCAGTCATGGGTTTACCCTAAACTAGGGTGAATTTTTGCCTAAGTTTCTGCAGAGCCCCATTCCAAGGCTAAGGCTTGTTTTAAAGAAAAAAAGAACGAAATGACAAATTTCACAAACAACAAACAAACAAAACTCAGCCACGCAGATTATGTTCAAATTAAATCTGTGCAAATGGGTTACTAGAAGGCTCCAAATCAGATTAAAAAAAAAAGAGGGAAGTTGATTGCAAGTCCAACCAAACAAGCATAGGTTGCACAAATCAGACAACAAAGAAGTATCTAAGCAGATTCAGATTTTACATAAAGCATAACTTGGGTCTAAAATTTTCAAGGATTTAAGCATACCTCCCAAGGGTCCTGTCAAATTGAATATATTCGCGTCCTAATCACGCCAGTTAGCCCTTCTGCCTTCCAAAAGAAAGGAAAACAAAGAATCGATCAAACTGAAAAGAATGATTCGAAATTTGGGCAAAAGCATATAAATTACTGAACCTAATCTGAAGTTGCGTTCACAGTGTTAAGAAAATCAACATATCAAGCTAGAAGCTTTCTCCTCTGGCTCTCTCCTGAGTGATCCAAGGATTGAATTCCTTCCTGATGGTCCCTTTGTCCCAAACGGCAACAACCTGTTCAAAACTAAAACGGGCTTCAGTTAAAACCAATAACTAAACAGAAGATTCAGGGGTGAAATTCACAAGGGAAAATACCAGGATACCTTGGACTGAAAGCAAACAAGCTCCAATCGCAGCCCCAAATCCGCTAGTCCTCTTATTCCCTTTATCCACCCACCCTAAACCAAAAACCCCAAAATTGCACAAATTAAAAAAATAAAAAACCCTAAAGTCACAAATTCTAAAAAATCAATCGAACCTAGAAATTGAACATCCAATTGAGCACGGATATGACTAGGGATTCGAGATTTGGGGGTGCAAATCGCCTAAACGTTACGCTAGCCAAGCGAATTTGAGGTCGGAAATTTTAGGGCTAAAGCAAAGCATACTTGTTTGACGTCGCCAACTTGCGCCCTTGTAGCAACAGGCTCGGAGGTGGTGGCATGTCTCCCGTCCTCTCCTCCGACTACCTAGGCTGAGGAGCACCAGGCCACCGGTAGGCCCTCGGCGTTCGTGATGTCATCGCACCTTTATGTGGTGTCAAAAATATCGAGCAATGAAACGAACAGTAAAGAAAGGCTCTGCTGAATTGACTGATCTGTCAATTTAGGGGTTTGACTGTTTGAGTTAGTAAAGAAAATAAGATGGGCTAAAACAAGGAACGGGCTTTATAATAAAATGGGTTGTTGAATCAGTTCACATTTAAAAACAAATGAAGAAGAAGCACGCAACGTATGTATTCGTACATATAGTTTGACAGAAATCATAAAGTTAAACTCGTAAAATTTCATTGTCAATTTATTCTAGTGGGCCGGTTTTAAGATTGACTCCTATGTCAAAACGGAGTCAAAACCCTAAATTAAATTTCCTCTAATTCAAGTTCTAGAAAAGAACTACGTAAAGACTTGGCGCATCTTATCGGCTACGTAGGTAACCCGATATTAAATCATAAAAATATATCGGGTACAGTCGTCAACCTCTAAATTCACTTTTAAATAAATACGAGGTCAAAAGTTAAATAACTGGTTTTAAAAAGAACTACGCCTGATTTGATTCCGAGTTATCGGATACGTGGGCCACCGGACATAAAGCTAAAGCTTGTCTGGTTCAATTGTCAAAACAAAAAATCAAATTAGTTCTGAAAACAACTACGTGAAGACTTGATATTCTTTTCTGAGTTACGTAGGAAGTCTGATATTAAAATTCAATATATATTGGATTCAGTCGCCCATCTCAAATCAAATTAAATTTGTCCTCAAAAGAACTACGGGTGATTTGATCCCGTTCCAAACAACTCTGAACTACGTAAGGCTTGATTCTCTTCCAAGAGATACGTAGGCAACCCGTTAAAAATTCGGGTGCAGCCCAAATCACCAAAACCACTTAAGTCTTGGTGTCGATACGACTTCGAATCAAGAGGATAACCAAAAGGGGTCGAACTCAAATTCAAAAAATCAAATAAAATATGTTTTACAATTATTCGCGCATTTTTGTTCAACATATTTTTGGCACGCCCAGTGGGACCCTTTTTGCCTTTTCATCTCTTAGTTGTGTTGATACTAATATTTGCCCGTTTCTTTTTTGTTATCAGTAAATGGCACCAAGAGTTATGATCAACTTTAACGAACTGCCAGCAACTTTCCTCGTGGAAGGCGGTCGCTGGGTGAGAAGGAGGCCGTTCAAGGTTCAATTTGATGTGACCAGGGAATCCATCATGGTGGAGATCCCAACTAACAACAGCTTTGAGGCCATCCAGGAAGATGTAACCGGCGGAAATGAGCCCACCCCTAGGACTGCTTGTGGGCCAACCATTCGGGTTGTCAAGAGAAATGGTAACCCAGTGAATGTTTCGAAGCCAGCTGTGAATGAGGCAAAGAAGGAGAACAAGTCTCACAGGAAGAGGGGGTGTAAGTGTGGCTCCCAATGCGGAAAAACTGGAGCTCTTCGCAAATTGGCCCGTTCCCCTGCTTTGGAACTAGCCAATGCAACATTGTGGAGTGCTGCTAAGGCTCTGCTTGCCAGCTGAAGACAAGTCTTGGTTGGGTCAATTCCTGTAGACGTGGACAATGTAGCTCAAGTTTTGGTCACCTCTTATCCCAATGAGGAATCGAAGGGAATGTCCTCAAATGTGAAGTCTAAAAAAGCCAAGGCCACGGAGGTTGAGGTATCAAAGCCATCTAAGCCTTAAAAGGAGACATCTAAGGCTTCTCAAGACCAGAGTAAAGGAAAGGGTCTAGCTATAGCCGAGAAATCAACGTCGCTTTCTACCCAGTTAGAAAAATGTGATCGGCGAATGACAAGGTCTATGTCTAAGGTCGAGTCATATGCTAGAGTGACCACCCAATCTTCGAATCCAGAAACGGTTCAACAAGAAAAACAGAATTCCCCATTATATGGGGACTCTAAGGTGGAGAAGTTTGAGACTTCAATGATCAAAAAAATTGAAGGAAAAAGCATGTGTGCAGATGTGTGTCAACAATCTACTCCCAGAGCACGCAATACATGTTGGTAGTGCGGAACCCCATGCTTTTGGTACCATGGTTTCAAAGGCTTGCAATGTTGAACGTCAGGCTGCTCGACGCAAACCTATAGCAAGCCGACCTCAGATCAATGAGACGAGGAAGGATGACAACAAAAAGTCTCCAAAAAGGGGAGAATCCATGGCTACGTTCATCAAGCCTCGTGAAAAATCTGCTGGAAATAATCCTAAAGTGCAAGAAAATGGGCAAGCTAAAGAGCCCGTTAAAAGATTGTCTCTCGAAGAGAGAAAGTAGAAGAAGTATCCCTTTGACGATGAAGAAGTGAGAGGGATATTCAATGAGCTCATGATGGAGAATATGTTGTCACTCCTCGAGGCAAAGAAGCCAAACGAGGCTAACAAAATGGGTGATCCAAAACATTGCCCTTATCATCGCATTGTTAGTCATCATCTCGAGGACTGCTACGTGTTCAAAGACATTGTGGAAAGGATGATCAACAAGGGAGAAATTGAAATAGAAGGTGCAAGCTCAAAAGTCCAAGCAGCCTCGTCAAACCCCGTCTCTATAGTAGAAGAGGTTGAGGTTGTTCCTTCACCAGATGACATCCCTACGGTGTCATTACCCCCGAAGGCAGTCCCAGTACAGTTTCAGATGCGTGACAAAGTGCGCACTGTTTGGGCATATCCTGACATGCCAAGGGAAGAACCAGACTGCCCGACTCTGTATGAGGACCTAATGCAATCAAACTTTGACGAATCATTTTCTCACGACAAAGACAGTGGGGATGGTTCTAAGTGGCAGGTCTGTCTAAGCCGAAAGAAGTCTCATCCAAAGAGTACCCGACATACCGGACCTACGGGATTTAGAATGATCGGTAGAAAGCCCTAGAAGAAAATTAAGAAAAAGAAAAACAAGAACAAAAACAAGAATGCTCTTTTTCATGTCATTGACGCTGGAACCTCCTATAACGCTTTACTAGGGAGGCCATGGCTCCATACCAGCAAGTCGATTGCTTCTACACTTCATTAGTGCTTGAAGTACACCGATGAAAACGGAAATGAAAGGACTATCATTGGCGATAACGATCCTTTTCAAGGTGAAAGCGTTAATTACGCAGACGCCAAATTCTATAAGACTATGCACTCTGACTACAATCCGCGGGCGGAAACGAAAGATGGGGGTAAAACTGTCAGTCCTCAAAAAGGAGTAATGGCCCAAAAGGAGTCCCCATTACCCAAAGTCTCCTTTGTCTGTAGAAAGGAAGAACTAGAGACACGTCCGAAGGTGTTATTCAAATACACACCCAAGGATAAGAGACAACCCGGCCAGAAGCCATTGAGTGCAGCAGAGAAGGCTATGCATTCCCTGATAACAAGCTACACTTGCCCTCAACGCAAAATCGACCAATCCGTTCCAAAGAAGAAGCTGATCATTCAAAGGCATTTCGAAGATAAAGGAAATGGAAATGTAAGGATGGTGTTCAAGGGTGAGTCTTCGAAGGCACCATTCGAGCAAGCCTCTTCAAGGCATCATAAGGCCATCAAAGTTAAGGCGGCAAGACCTCTATTGAAAACCAAATCTTCGCGAAAATCCCTCAATGAGATCTCGATGGATGATCTACAAATCTCTTAAGAGGGGGAGTTATTGTCTGCTAAAGTCTTGGAGCCTATGACTCTAGCAAGCCAAGAGAAAAATATGTTCTCACAAGACGCAACAAATGCATATCGAGTCACGGTTTTCAAAAGACTTGGGACAGTTGCTCCAAGAGTTTCTGTGTTCGAGAGGCTTGGAAGAGTTAACGTGCCTAAACACAAGAGGGCCAACACCAAGAAGACCATAAAGTGAAAGCTGAAGAATAAGAAGCCAGAAACCTCCACTTACGAAGATGAGGATCCCATGGATGCTCAAACAGAACAAGTAAATATGGTGTTGACCTATATAAGTGTTGTGAGCCTAATTTGCCATGTTTTACACTTACTTTTATATCGATTTCTGCATACATTGTATGCATTTGGGTTAGAATAATACAGAATCTGTGTATTTTACACTTATTTGCAATATATGGAGGTCTACACAAGTTTTGGTTATATTTCGCAGAAATCGGACGCACTTTGGAGCTTGAAGGAAAGTCATGAAGAAGCTAAGAATGGTGCAGCTGGAGAAAAGGCCATTTTTCGGTATTCATCATTCGGAATCAAGCTTTGATGTCTTCATGAAAGTTGTAGCTCTCAAAAAGAGCTTTCCAACGCATGGTCATATGCGTCAATCCGACAAACGAGGACTCGGGAAAGTGCATTTCAAGAACAGAGAAGAAAGCTGAGAGAACTCTACTCGAGATCGACTAACCTCTACTCGATCTCGAGTACCTCTAGTCGAGATCGACCACACTTCGACGCCATGTCCGGAGTCGACGAGCTGTGCCAAGTCGAGAAGCCGAAAACGGAGAAGTCGAGCACCACCTCTACTCGATCTAGAGGAGAGCTTGTCGAGATCGACGACACAGGAGCCTAGATCCGAGCCATGTCGAGCAGAGCCACCCGACCAAGCCAGCCAGACGACGAAGCCTACTCGATCTCGAGTAGCCCTGGTCGAGATCGACGAGCCGCGTCCGAAGCCGCGTCACGCGGTTTGAGCAATCCTTGTCGAGTTGGAGTTACTTGGGGCCGAAGGAAGCTAAGTCTATCCGATTTCATCAAGTTCTATCTATGGAAGACAAGATCTATCAACATGAAGAAGACTTCCCTATTTAGATTTATTTTTTCCCTTTTAGATTTAATTCCCAAATTGCTTTTATTTATCTTTTTAAGTTTTAGATATAATTTTAGATATAGATAGATATTTCTATCCTTGAATAGCAAGGAATAGAAGGCTATAAATAAAGCCCTAGGGGCTGGTTTTTCATTCATTCAATTTCAGTCAGAGACAAGTAGTTCCACAGAGAAGTTTTAGGAAGTTCAAAGGTTTTAGGGTTTTGGCATTCTGCGAAAGTTGATTGCCGGGATTGTAAAGGCTTTGAATATAGTTTAATGCAAGTTTCTTTTTATACATCAATGCCTGCTATTGCAATGAAGAGCGAGTAGTCCACCCACTTCTGGGGCTGGGGTGAGCCCGACGGTGGCCATGTAAGGTGATGCGGTAAAGGTCAGATCTTTTTATGCAATTCGTCTTCTATCCCTATGAGCATGATTCTTTTGCGAGAGTTGAAGGTGATCCTTGTTTGTATTATTGAAGCGAAAGTGATCTTAATGCAACTTGGATTAATTATGTGAAAAGGGTTAGTAACAATTAGGGTTTATGCGAAAGCCTCTGTATGTCTATTTGTTAGTAACGAAAGTTATTTTGATGGAAAGCATGATCTTTTATGCCTTTATGTGTTACTTTGCATGGTTATCGTTGTGGTGTTGATACCCTGGCTTTGGAAGTTTTTTTATATATTGATTTATTTCTGTCGAAAATCTGAATTTTGTGTTCGAATCTGCAAATTTAAAGTTTCTGAGTTGTAGTCGATACAGAGTAAAGTTTAGTCGATACAGAGTAAAGTTTAGTCGATACAGAGGAGAGTCTAGTCGATCTCGAGTAGACCCTTGTCGAGATCGAGTTGGCTCTTGTCTACGTCGAGTTGAGTTTCTGTTTCTGTTTTCGATTCCGAAGTTTCTGTTTTTGCTATTTCTAGTCGATCTCGAGTAGCATCTTGTCGAGATCGAGTACTGTGTTGTCTGAGTCAAGTTTCTGTCGTCGTTTTTCAGTTTCTGTCTTTTACTGTTGGTAGTCTATCTCGAGTAACAGCTTGTCGAGATCGAGTAGCTTTTGTCTTTGCTTTTAATTCTTGCTTTCGTTTGTCTTTCTTTCTTTGTTCCTTTGTTTCTGTCTTTCTGTTGCTTTTCTGTGAGATTTACAGCTGCCTAGGATCCGCTGACACGCTTCCTCGTGGATTCGATCCTGACTTCCCATTACTGCATTGGAGGAGTCTTGTAATTATTTGAGTGGGCCTAAATCTGGTTTGATTTATTTTGTTATATTTCATACTTGATTTCCTCCTCACAACAAATTGGCGCCGTTGCCGGGGAAGCTATCATTCGCGCCTTAGGTAGTCAGTTCTCACTTTTTCTTTGAGTTACTTTACATGTGTATGCGCCGTTCTAGTCAACCACTTGAGTTTGACGGCTTAGACGAACCAGAGCGCCTTCTACACATCAGAGCTAAACTACAAAGAGCCATGGCACCTACAGAGACACAGGAACAGCTGATCGAGAGGCTCACGAGGGATCTAGCCGCCAGAGATGCTGCTCTCACCACTGAGAGAGCAGGGAGGGAACAAGAAGCTGAACGTGCGAGGCAGCTGGCAAATGAGCTTGCCCTATACCCAACCACTACAGAGGATTATATGCACCCAACTCTCGTCGTGCCTGAATCGGCCATTCTAATCCCTGAAAACAACTATGAAATTCGCACTCAATTCCTTATTGAAATTAAAAATCATGCTTTTCATGGTAGATTTAATGAATACCCTCTGCGCCATATTACCAACTTTACTGACATGTGTCGTACTCTTTCTGAAGGTACCAACTTGGAGTACATCCTGATGAAAGCTTTCCGTTGGTCTCTGGCTGGGCCTGCACTGAAATGGTTGGAAGGGTTGAAACCACGATCTCTCACGACATGGGCTCAGGTGAAGCAGGAATTTCTGAATAAGTTCTTTCCTCCTGCAAAGACAGCACTCCTGCGCCAAAAGATCACATCTTTCAAACAGCAGCCTGGGGAGACGCTAGCAAAGGCATGAGAACGCTATAAGGATCTGCTGCGATCATGCCCTACACATGGACAGCAACCCTGCGTAGTTCAAGAGATCTTCTTCAATTCTCTGGACTTGGGTGCAAAGGACAGAATCAACACATATACTCACTATGAGTATCTAACAATGCCGCCTCCTGACGCATGGGCTGCTCTAGACAAGCTGACCAACTATGATAACAAGTATGGGACTCCAGTCAACTATGAGGAGAACCCCTACTCCAGGCCAGCACCATCCATGCCCCTATATGAGCCCCCTAAGGAGATTGATCCAGATGTTAGGGAGCAGTACTACAGGGATCAGAATAAAAAGCTCCTCAAACAAGTAAAGTACCTTTCTGTTAACCAGCCTTGTATTGAATGCGGATCACAGAGGCACACCACTACTGAGTGCCCACACACTGAGCAAGTCAGGCTGGCAGAATACCATGAAGAGGCAGCTTACGCAGGGGGTCCCAATCGCTACATGGGGGACCAAAGGTTTCAGCAACCACAATGGAACCAAGGTGCCCCTAGGAACCCCCCGCCCTACAGAGATCCAGGACATCCAGAAAGGGACCAGAAAAAGGATGATCTACAGACTATCTTAGAGGAAATAAGGAGGAATCATACAGAAACTAGGCAATCCTTCAATTCAGTCTACACTCAGATTCAGGGCGTCAACTCTAGGCTTGGGAAAATTGATATATGGCGAAAATCAGTTGATACACAGATTGGTCAGCTAGCAGCAGGAATCCCCAGACAGTCAGGTTCGCTCCCTGGATCTTCAGAACCAAATCCAAAGGGAAAGACTGGACACATCGCTGCTGTAAAACTCAGAAGCGGCCATCAACTGCAAGAGCCAGAAGTCGGAAAGCAGCAGCAAGTCGACCAGCAACAAGTCGACGTCGACAAAACCCTAGTCGATCTCGAGGAGGGTCTGCTCGATCTCGAGGAGAAAATACAGAAGCCCTCGTCTGCACTGCATAGCAACTCGACACCACCCAATCTGGTCGAGATCGACAAGGACGTGGTCGACATCGAGGACGGTCAGCCCGAGATCGAGAAAACTACAGCACCTCCGACGTCTGTTCTGGCTCCGAATCCGAAAAAGAAGCTGCCTTTCCCCACAAAATCTCCAAAGGACCCGGCGGAAAAGAAATTTCAGCGCTTCATCAAGATGCTTCAGAAGCTCAACGTTACCATCCCCTTCACAGAAGCTCTCAATGAAATGCCATCCTATGTCAAATTCCTGAAGGAGATTCTGAGCAAAAAGTGATCAATGGCTGAGATTACAGAGGAGTACAGCCATTTGGACATACTGGAGAAGAGGCCAGATCCAGGTAAGTTTGCTATAACCATTGGATTTGGTCCATATAAAATTAATGCTTTATGTGATCTTGGAGCTAGTGTAAGTATAATGCCTTTAACAATTTGGTCCAAGATTAAGATAGGTGCCCTAGAGCCTGTGGATGCTAGGCTTTACATGGCCAACAACACAGTGGTCATTCCAACAGGCATGGTGGACAATGTGCCAGTACAAGTAGGTAAATTATTTGTCCCTGCTGATTTCCTAGTTGTTGATATGCAAGAAGATCCTGCTTGTCCAATTATTCTAGGAAGACCCTTCTTGGCGACGGTTGATGCCAACATAAGCGTAAGGAAAGGAGTACTCACCTTCAACATCAGCGATGAGGTAATTGAGTATTCCTTTAATAAAACTGAAAGGCATACAGGTCCAATGGAAGAGGTAAAATCTATCTCAGCTGGCTACATCACCTACGGGGAACCCAAGGTAAGAAATATGACCCCTGAGGAGCTGGAAAAAAGGGACATGCAGGCCCAGGTGGAGGAGATCATGGCAATCCTAAAGGAGGACACAGAGAATCCAATCGACGCAGACCAAGGTACGTCGTTATGGACTAACTATTTTTCGGATGCCTTGACAGGAGCCAAGTATGGGGTCAAGATCGACCAAGACTCCTCGACATCGAGAACCCTAGTCGATCTCGACCAAAACCAGGAGCCTCCACCAGCACCAGCATCGTCGAGCAGCCAGACAGAAGCTGAGCCTTCCTCGATATCGAGTACAGTACTCGAGATCGACCACCATAGCCCTGCCTCGACTTCGCCTTCCTCGACGCTGACTCCACCAGACGGCCAGGACTACTCGATCTCGACCACTGACTACTCGAGATTAACCAGGCTTGTCGATGTCGACCAACCTTCACCAGCTTCTGCATCCTCGAGCAGCTCACCATCAGAACCAGAAAGCTCGTCGAGATCGAGTACTCCTACTCGAGATCGACCAAACACTGTGGTCCACGATTCCGTCTCTGCGAAGGTAAGCCAAGGTATGGATCTTTCTTCTCCTATTTCCATTAAAGATCTATCTATACATGGGAGAGGTTTGCCTTGGTATGTGCGCTTATGTAGGATATCCAATGATGAGCCCAAGGAGTATGAAGTTGGAGACAAGCTCTATGTCTCTAAATCAAAGGATCATTGGTTCCCTAATAAATTCAACAAGAAACGGATGGGGCCTTTTGTGGTAAACAAGATCCATTCTGGAGGATTACAGCTGATGGACAAGAATGGAGTCCTATTTGAAGCCCAGGCTACATGGGCCCTGCAGATGCCACCTTGATCATAAATGGAAAGTCGGCCTAGTGACTATAAAATCTAGAGCTTGTACATAGACATTTATTTTTGGATATTGTTTTGTTTGTTTTTGTTTTTTGGAACTTTTAGTTTTTCTATTATGGTTATATGTCTTCTACACTTTTCAGGTCCATGGACAGAAGCGAGCTATATTCATACTCGGCCCAGGCGATTCCTTTTATTCGATATTAAGAAGATCTGCACACCTGTCTTGTGAGTTTCTTTCTTTACCCTCGTTTTTATACAGTGAGGACACTGTAATGTTTAAGTATGGGGTGGGGGAAGGGCTTACTTTATGCATATTTGCCATATTTGACATTATTTGTGCACATTTAGAATTGATTTCTTTGAATTGCTACATGGCTATTTTGGAATGCATTATTGATTTATGTGCTTATATGCATGTTTTCCAAAGTTTGAGAAAAATGACCCCCATTGAATTTTTTTGATAAATGTCATGGAAGCTTTATTGAACTCGACGATGCAAAATTGGATTCATTAGAGATATAGCATGAAATTGCCTAGTAAAGGGAAGTCACAATGAAGTGCATATTTTGATGAAAACCATGAAAGGAGGTAAAATTTGATGTTGCTTTTGATATGTTGCATGATAAGATGATGGAGGACTTTATATTTCCATATAATGCTCATTGTTTATATCCTAGCCATACCTATGCTTATGCATCACAAAAGCCATAATATGCCTTATTTCAAATATTGCTCCACATGATCTTAATATTACCATTCTTTACCTTATCCGGGGATTATGTTGTGAATGATGTTACATTATGGACATGTTATATGGTTGTTGTGTTGTTGTTATCATTATTGGAGTTTGGCGAAATTGTTTGAAATATATGGAAAATTTAATGAGTGAAAGAAAATCCAATCAAAGATCGACCCTGCTCGCTGAGATAATAGTTTGGCGAGATGGGACACCAGGTAAGGAGTCCAAAGCACTAAGTATCCGGGGCCATTCATGACACCCATGTTTGCGACTCGCGACAAGGCAGTGCTGAGGTCAAAGAGGTAAAAGCATTATTATTGAGAAAAAAGCATTATGAAAGGTGATGAATCTTATGAGAAAGAATGTGGTATGAAATTCTGTTTGGAAATACTCCATTTCCCCGGATCATTAGCACTACATTGCCAAATATTGCCCACCTTTAGCCTTTTACCAATCTACTCCTTATTGAACTTAAATTAAAGTCCTCTTGATTATTAATGCTTTGTCACTTATGAATGTTTTTGCATAACCCTCCTTTTATGAGTAGATGTTGCTTTTGTATATTTGCACATGCATTGATCTGTGACACTAGTACCTTTTCGAGGATGGTAACTGACTGCAGGGGACATATGAGAATGAATCTAAGATGTTGAGAGTTTGAATTCTTCCCCTGAATGACAATTAAAAGTATTGCTTGAGGACAAGCAAGCTTAAGTATGGGGTGTTTGTTGTGAGCCTAATTTGCCATGTTTTACACTTACTTTTATATCGATTTCTGCATACATTGTATGCATTTGGGTTAGAATAATACAGAATCTGTGTATTTTACACTTATTTGCAATATATGGAGGTCTACACAAGTTTTGGTTATATTTCGCAGAAATCGGACGCACTTTGGAGCTTGAAGGAAAGTCATGAAGAAGCTAAGAATGGTGCAGCTGGAGAAAAGGCCATTTTTCGGTATTCATCATTCGGAATCAAGCTTTGATGTCTTCATGAAAGTTGTAGCCCTCGAAAAGAGCTTTCCAACGCATGGTCATATCCGTCAATCCGACAAACGAGAACTCGGGAAAGTGCGTTTCAAGAACAGAGCAGAAAGCTGAGAGAACTCTACTCGAGATCGACTAGCCTCTACTCGATCTCGACAAAGGCTGTCCGAGCACACCTGGTCGAGCAGAGCTGATCGAGGACACTGAGCCAGAGCAACCCGACTCCCGGACCCTACTCGATCTCGAGTACCTCTAGTCGAGATCGACCACACTTCGACGCCATGTCCGGAGTCGACGAGCTGTGTCAAGTCGAGAAGCCGAAAACGGAGAAGCCGAGCACCACCTCTACTCGATCTCGAGGAGAGCTTGTCGAGATCGACGACACAGGAGCCTAGATCCGAGCCATGTCGAGCAGAGCCACCCGACCAAGCCAGCCAGACGACGAAGCCTACTCGATCTCGAGTAGCCCTAGTCGAGATTGACGAGCCGCGTCCGAAGCCGCGTCACGCGGTTTGAGCAATCCTTGTCGAGTTGGAGTTACTTGGGGCCGAAGGAAGCTAAGTCTATCCGATTTCATCAAGTTCTATCTATGGAAGACAAGATCTATCAACATGAAGAAGACTTCCCTATTTAGATTTATTTTTTCCCTTTTAGATTTAATTCCTAAATTGCTTTTATTTATCTTTTTAAGTTTGGGGGGTTTTGCAAAATAGCCACGAAAATAGGCTTATTTTGCGAAATATCCGCATTTTGGGACATTTTTGTAAAATAGCCGCAATATAAACCCCTTTCCTTTGTTTCACGGATCTTTCTCTCTCCTCCGAGCTCTCCCTCTCCGTGCGCTCTCTCTTTCTCACGCCCGAACTGCTCAACGGCGATTGTGAGCGAGGCCGAGATCTATGGCATCGGCGCCGGATCTGAAGCAATTCCGTCCATCTTCCTCCTTTCCTCCTTGTCGCTGTTGCAGCCGCGCCGCCTCTAAAGACGCAATCTGAAGCAATTCCGTCCTCCGTCTTTGGAGATCTGAATTCGCCATTTATGGCCAATTGATGGAGATCGAGAGAGCCGGAGAGCGAGAATGCCGGAGCGAAGTAGAGCAACTGCCGAGCGAGGTCGAGCGAGCCGGAGGCCTGCGAACGCTGGATCTGGAGAGACGGTCGAGCGAGCGAGGTTGAAGAAGGACTTAGCGAGCGAGCGACGGAGGGAGGCGCTGGTGACCGAGCGTCGGAGCGAGGGAGGGAGCGAGCGTCGGAGCGAGGGAGGAAGCGAGCACCGGAGCGAAGGAGGCCGCCGGCGGTGGCGTCGAGCACGGCGATGGATTCCTCTGCGCAGAAATCGGAGGAAGAAGATAAAATTTTGATAAAATTATAAAAATCACCCTAAAAATATGAGAAATTAAAAAAACTACGTATATTTTATTATGGGATCCATAATATATATTTTTATTTTTATTTTTGCAAAACAAAATGTTATATTTGCACAACATACGATTATATTTGCATAATTTACGATTATATTTGCACGACAAAGTGTTAAAAATAATAAAAAATAAAACTAGACTTGCTTCAATTTATTCTGAATCGTTTACAGTTTATTGAGAAAGTATGAAATTATATTGAGATAAAATAAGATCATGTTGAGAATAAATTCACAGGTCTCGATTGTCGTGCAACTCTTAAAACAGAGTCGTCCAATTCTTACAACCGAGTCGTCCAATTCTTACAACAGAGTCGTGCAACTCTTAAAACAAGAGTCGTACAACTCTTAAAACCGAGTCATGCAACTCTTAAAACAGAGTTGTGCACCTCTTAAAACAGAGGCGTGCACCTCTTACAAGAGAGTCGTGCAACTCTTAAAACAAGAGTCGTGCAACTGTTACAACAGAGTCGTGCAACTATTAAAACAGAGTCGTGCAACTCTTAAAACATGGTCGTGCAACTCTTAAAACAGAGTCGTGCAACTCTTGCAACATAATCGTGCAACTCTTACAACATAGTCGTGCACCTCTTACAACATAGTCGTGAAATTCTTAAAATAATATTGAGAGAACATAAAATCATGTTGAGAACAATTTCAGAAATCTCGATTGTTTTGCAAAAAATAACCTATTGTTGAGCAAAAATAAGAGTAAGTTGTGCAAATATAAGAGGACGTTGTGCAAATTTAATCATAAGTTGTGCAAATATGACCCTAGTCTAGTTTTTATTTATTTTATTTTTTTAACTTTTTTATCGTGCAAATATAAGAGTATTTTGTGCAAATATAACCATAAATTGTGCAAATATGATCCAAGTAGAGTTTAGAGTTGCACTTTTTTCCGTGTCAGCACTTTTTTTCCCATGTCAGCACTTTTTTTAGAGTTGCACAAGCATGGATAACAATTTCACAAAGAATCGAAGAAGCACATCACAAATTAATCATAAGCCGATCAAATGATGTCGAACAATTCCATCAAGCCTGGATAATAATTTTTTTTTTAACTTTATAATATTATTCGTGCGCATTTTATTCTAATTTGTGCACTTTTTATTCTATTTGTGTCAGCACTTTTTTCAAATAATTTTTTTTTTCACGTCAGCACTTTTTTAAAATAAGATCATGTTGAGAATAAATTTACAAGTCTCGATTGTCGTGCAAATCTTAAAATAGAGTCTCGATTGTCGTGCAAATCTTACAACAGAGTCGTGCACCTCTTCCAACAGAGGGTGCAACTCTTACAATAGAGTTGTGCAACTCGTACAACAAAGTCGTGCAACTATTAAAACAGAGTCGTGCAACTCTTAGAACAGAGTCGTGCAACTCTTCCAACAGAGTCGTGCAACTCTTAAAACAACAGTCTTGCAACTCTTACACCAGAGTCGTGCAACTCTTAAAACATAGTTGTGCAACTCTTACAAGAGAGTCGTGCAACTCTTAAAACAAGAGTCGTCCAACTCTTACAACAGAGTCGTGCAACTCTTAAAACAGAGTCGTGCACCATCTTAACACAGAGTTGTGCAACTCTTAAAAGAGAGTCGTGCAACTCTTAAAACACAGAGTCGTGCAGCTCTTAACACAGAGTCGTGCAACTCTTAAAAGAGAGTCGTGCAACTCTTACAAGACAGTCGTGCAACTCTTAAAACAGAGTCGTGCAACTCTTACAAGACAGTCGTGCAACTCTTACAACAGAGTCGTGCAACTCTTACAACAGAGTCGTGCAACTCTTAAAACAGAGTCGTGCAACTCTTAAAACAGAGTTGTGCAACTCTTACAACAGAGTCGTGCAACTCTATAAATCTAAATTATTATTCTTGCACCGTCATTTTATTATTATGATGCCCAAATAAAGGATCATTTTCAAACGTTTCTTTCACACATGTTCACACAGAAGTTGCAAAGATAACGTCGCAGTCGAGTTGGAGTCAGCCTTGCTCTAATTAAGAAAGGAAGTGTATGACGTGTACCGAATTCCTAGCAGTAGTAGCATACCATGTGCATTTGCAGGCATGTGTTCAGAGGGTTGAGGGTGATGAAAGCGGACACAAAGTAAACTTACATACAAGCAAACTTAGATTCAAGAGTCCAACCCCTTCTGTCAGCACAAAACCCATTCATCTTGTCCAACCCCTTCTGTCAACACAAAACCCATTCATCTAGTGTACAAAACCCATTCAAGAAAAAATCACAATTCAAACACTAAAAGGTAAAATTCAAACTAAAATTGCACCTTTTAATCACAATTCAATTTGCCTATATGGGATTCGAACCCATATCTTTGTGCACGAGCACAATGCTCTCCCATTTGAGCTAATAGGCTAAAAGCATTCCACTAAGAAACTAAATAACTCCACAACCAAAATCTGCAAAACCATCCACCAAATACTGGAGGCAGGCATGGCTTTAGGGACAGTTACTTAGAAATCATCAATCATAGGTTCATCCAACTTGTTACCTGCAATAGCTGTAAACTTTGGTAAGGGGAAAGTACTGTCAAATGATCAAGCAGAGAACAAGATGGATTCCATAAATGAATAGTTAAACTACTCTCCACTTTTCCTTCTTATATCTTAGCATTTCTTGTAAATAAGCAACTGACGGTGTTATGTTACAGATCAAAATCAGAGGTGCAAAACTACTATATTGTTTTCTACTACACCCAAATCAAGGAAAAAAAGGCAGTTTACAGGCATTCACAATCACAAATGATAGTTTTTGTGGTCCACCAAACTTCTCTGGGGCTGCATTGCAGGATTTTGCTTTGGAACTCAACCTGTGCTGACCTCCTGTTGTGAAATTACCTTATTGAACAGTTCCGTGCTAGGAATGGCTAAAAACGCGCCATGAAGTTCTAGCCCTGAAGCATGCAGGTGATCTGCGTGCGGCTGAGCAAATGCAGCTGACACATTCCGGAATTCTAGAGCATTCGAATCATCAGAACATGAACAATTCACCATAATCCTTGTAGCTTGACGGCCCTTGTTCCTGGCATAGGTTCTGCATAATGATGATGAAAATAATGCTCCAAGAAATCGTATCAAGATTTAGTAAAAGAAAGCATGACAGTGTTGGAATGCTTGTAGTGTTTTTATGCACAAGAATGGAACTTTAAAAGTGTGATAGTAAACTAGACAGCTGATATGCACAACTCGAGAGTAGAAATTAACTAATTATTTATTCTTTGACTTCAAGAAAGGCATATGAACATCTAAAACAGAAAATGTTAATGAATGCAACAGAGGAAGACAGGAGAAATCTCAAAGAAACATATACACGTTGATGATACATATGTGTAGCTAAACTACATCAATCCTTGGGAGACAACGTATGTTAAGGGATGAGATAAAGGGAGATGGATTTATAGAGGCTGCAAAATGTATATTAACTTAAGCACATTTTTAGTACTCAAGGAACCAATAATGCAATATGTTATCAAATTCTAGGAATCCAAACCCAAAACGCACATTGAAAAACAAATCACGTGATATGTGGCACTCTTTCATTCCCGCAAAGAGAATTAAAGTAGGCTCACAGATAATGACAGAAATTTGATCACAGGTTGGCAGAAAATAAGCTAGGGACATGTAAATGTAAATCTGCTAGCCTCACCCAATTTCATAGTCCATATCCAGTTCATTTTGAAGATCCTCAGCCTGGAATTTAAAATTTTAAAAATTAGCTATGTAGGCCTTCTTAGCCTAAGATCAATTTTGAATGTTTGATACTTCAAAGAATCAGACTTACAACATCTTCATCAATGTCATCGCCATACTCAGAAACTTGGGGAGGATTGAAGAAGTTAAAGAAACTATCACATTTTTCAGTTTTGATGATTATCTTGCCACCTCTTCTTGACTTTTTCTTTAGAAGCTTCTGTGTCAAACATTTTCCAGGATACCACTCGATCTTTGTCCTCTAAAATTGTAAACAGATATGAGCAATCTGCTTAAACATATCAAGTTAGCAAATTTCAAAAGCACAATCAGTAGCTTACCCAATTGCTTTCTCCAAAAACAATGGAATAGGAATCAAAGACATCATCCTTCGTCCTCCTGATTGGTATTGTGTAAGCACAACTGTACTTTCCTCATATCAAATCAAGCAGCAGCCAGCAACATGTTACACAGAGGACAACAAAGAAAACAATGGAGAAAGTAAGTGTGAATGTATGGAAAATTAACAAATCAATCAATCGGTTTTTCTAATTGTATTTTAAAATCTGCATATATATTTATAGAGGAAATTCATATTAGCTTCAATTCCATGTTGCACAACTATATTTATATATTTCTAGAGTTGCACAACTCTATTCTAGAGTTGGACAACTCTATTCTAGAGTTGCACCACTCTATTCTAGAGTTGCACCACTCTATTCTAGAGTTGCAACACTCTATTCTAGAGTTGCACCTGTCTACAAACTACAAAGAACCTAAAGCACTATTTTGTGACTATTTTTTTTGGCCTTCATGTATCAATTTCGGAGTAAAAAAATATACACAGTAAAATGCAGACTGATGACGAAGTGAAAGCTTAACATACTGAACCTCATTAAATATAAAATCAATTGAATTTTGCTTGTTAATTAGGCAGAAATGGTCATACATGTAGCAGCAGCTGCGGTCAGAGTTAGGATATTGCTTGTCAACTATATGTTCTTGTTGAATCAACACTTATGTTTGGATAACTCTCAAGAAGGAAACAGGAAGTAAATAAACACCAGGACCATGAACCTTCATTTGTTCTCAGCATGTGTGAAATATATTCAAAGATTCTACATATAATCTTCCACAGTGAGATGTCCAATTTCAGAAGAACTCAGAACCAGGCATTTCCTTGATATGTTAAATCCGACAGTATGATTTTGTCACCGTAGTTTATGAACAACATCAGGATCATCAATTTCATCAAGTGCAGGACTATTTAAGAAAGCATTGCAGCATAAGTTTGTTTCAATCCAAAGGCATTCTATGAATGAAATCAAAGAAATCCGTGACAAAGTAATCGAATATCAAATACAAATGATTACACCTAAAATCCCCAAGAAGCAATGTCTACCCTGCCTTGCCCAATAGAATTTCTCAATTGAAAGCCAAAAGCTCAATGATTCAATGAAGCAGAGAATTCGACATATTCAGTCAACAGTCGGCACTAAGCAAGTGTACAACACAACTGCAGCAGCTATACATCCCTCAAGAGTTCCGATTTCAAAGTTTAGAGCGACAAAGAAAGAGAGGAGAGTTTAAGAGAAGAATACCTAGGCGGGAACAAGTCGTGCAAGAGGAGAACAGGTTGTGCAGAAAGAGAAGAAGAGGAGGAGAAGGCCGAGCAAGTTGAGGAGCCGAACAGGAGAAGCGAGTCGCCGGCCGGGGGAGAATCACCGATGGAGCTCGAGAGGAGAGAAGGAAGTGCCGGAAGGAGAGAGGCGGATCCATGGACAGAGCTCGGGAGGAGATTTGGAAAGGAGGTCTGGGAACGAACCTAATCCAGATCTCGGCGCTCGCTCGAACTCGCTCCGGCGGTCGCTCAGCCAGATCCGGCCTCTCGCTCCAGATCTCGGACGGCCACATCCGACGCTCGCTCCGGCCTCCGCCGCTCGTTCGCTCCGCCGCACGCTCGCCACTAGACGGCGGCTCTGGCGCCGGATCGAGAGCTCCATCGGCCATCGCCTTCAATGGGGAGCGGAGAGAGATTGAAGAGAGGATAGGATTAGGGCCATCGATCAGAAAAAAAAAATAAAAAAAAAATTGAGAATTAGTTTATATAGGGGCTATTTCGCAAATTTGTCCAAACCCGCGTCTATTCCGCAAATACGTCCAATTAATGTGCCTATTTCGCAAATTTTTTCTTTAAGTTTTAGATATAATTTTAGATATAGATAGATATTTCTATCCTTGAATAGCAAGGAATAGAAGGCTATAAATAAAGCCCTAGGGGCTGGTTTTTCATTCATTCAATTTCAGTCAGAGACAAGTAGTTCCACAGAGAAGTTTTAGGAAGTTCAAAGGTTTAGGGTTTTGGCATTCTGCGAAAGTTGATTGCCGGGATTGTAAAGGCTTTGAATATAGTTTAATGCAAGTTTCTTTTTATACATCAATGCCTGCTATTGCAATGAAGAGCGAGTAGTCCACCCACTTCTGGTGTTTGGGTGTGCCCGACGGTGGCCATGTAAGGTGACGCGGTAAAGGTCAGATCTTTTTATGCAATTCGTCTTCTATCCCTATGAGCATGATTCTTTTGCGAGAGTTGAAGGTGATCCTTGTTTGTATTATTGAAGCGAAAGTGATCTTAATGCAACTTGGATTAATTATGTGAAAAGGGTTAGTAACAATTAGGGTTTATGCGAATGCCTCTGTATGTCTATTTGTTAGTAACGAAAGTTATTTTGATGGAAAGCATGATCTTTTATGCCTTTATGTGTTACTTTGCATGGTTATCGTTGTGGTGTTGATACCCTGGCTTTGGAAGTTTTTTTATATATTGATTTATTTTTGTCGAAAATCTGAATTTTGTGTTCGAATCTGCAAATTTAAAGTTTTTGAGTTTTAGTCGATACAGAGTAAATTTTAGTCGATACAGAGTAAAGTTTAGTCGATACAGAGGAGAGTCTAGTCGATCTCGAGTAGACCCTTGTCGAGATCGAGTTGGCTCTTGTCTACGTCGAGTTGAGTTTCTGTTTCTGTTTTCGATTCCGAAGTTTCTGTTTTTGCTATTTCTAGTCGATCTCGAGTAGCATCTTGTCAAGATCGAGTACTGTGTTGTCTAAGTCAAGTTTCTGTCATCGTTTTTCAGTTTCTGTCTTTTACTGTTGGTAGTCGATCTCGAGTAACAGCTTGTCGAGATCGAGTAGCTTCTGTCTTTGCTTTTAATTCTTGCTTTCGTTTGTCTTTCTTTCTTTGTTCCTATGTTTCTGTCTTTCTGTTGCTTTTCTGTGAGATTTACAGCTGCCTAGGATCCACTGACACGCTTCCTCGTGGTTTCGATCCTGACTTCCCATTACTGCATTGGAGGAGTCTTGTAATTATTTGCGTGGGCCTAAATCTGGTTTGATTTATTTTGTTATATTTCGTACTTGATTTCCTCCTCACAACAATAAGAAGTCAATCAAGTGAAGATCCTCAGGATTTTCTTAATATGGTCCAACCTGCTCCGCCAGAAATGGAAGATGGAGGTAAAGCTACGGTTGACAAACTACAAGAGATCAACTTGGGGACTACAGAAGACCCTAAGCCCGTATTCGTTAGTGCTTTGCTAACGGAAGAAGAAAGAGGATCATACAAGCATCTTCTCAACGAATATAGAGATATGTTTGCTTGGGGATATCAAGACATGCCTGGTTTGGATCCTAAGGTGGCTATGCACAAGCTATCTGTCTCTAAAAAGGAAAAGCCAGTAAAGCAAACTCAACGTCGTTTTTGGCCCTAGCTGACAGTGCAGATTAAAGCTGAAGTCAACAAGCTCATTGAGGCTGGATTCATTCGTAAGGTACAATACCCAATCTGGTTGGCAAACATTGTTCCTATCAAGAAGAAGAACGGACAACTACGCATCTGTCTGGATTTTCGGGACTTAAATGAAGCATGTCCCAAGTATGAATTCCCTCTTCCGATAATCGAGTTATTGGTTGATTCCACCACGGGTTTTCAAGCCTTATCCTTCATGGATGGCTTCTCAGGGTATAATCAAATTAAGATGCATCCCGAAGACGAAGAGTTAACAGCTTTTCGATTACCTCTAGGCACGTATTGCTATACAGTAATGTCTTTTGGTCTGAAAAATGCGGGAGCAACCTATCAAAGGGCCATGACGTTGATCTTTCATGATCTGCTCCACAACACCATTGAGTGTTATGTGGATTACCTTGTGGTGAAAATAAAGAAAAGAGAGGATCATTTGGATGATCTCAAGAGAATCTTCGAGAGGTTGCGAAAATAACAATTGAAGATGAATCCCCTCAAATGTGCCTTTGGTGTGACGTCTGGTAAGTTTCTTGGCTTCATTGTTCGAGGACAGGGAATAGAAGTTGACCCCGATAAAATCAAGGCGATCATGCAAATGCCAGCCCCGAGGAATCTTCGTGAGTTGCGAGGTCTATAGGGCAAACTTGCCTACATCCGACGTTTCATTTCAAATTTGACTGGGAGGTGTCAGCCCTTTCTGAGATTGATAAAGAAAGACGTTTCGTTCATATGGGACCAAGCCTGTCAAAATGCTCTCGACAGCATCAAGAAATACTTGACTGACCCACCAGTCCTCATGGCACCAGTTCAGGGAAAACCTTTAATCTTGTACACCGCAAGTCTTGAGTGGTCGTTAGGGGCAATGTTAACCCAAAATAATGATGAAGGAAAGGAAAATGCCTTGTACTACATTAACCGAACGATGGTTGGGGCAGAATTAAATTATCCTGCTATGGAGAAGATATGTCTGGCGTTGATCTTTGCTATCCAAAAGCTACGACATTATCTCTTGTCTCATCAATTCACATCAATCTCCAGAGCTGATCATTTGCGATACATTTTGTCCAAGACGGTGTTATCAGGAAGACTAGCTAAATGGGCTATGCTTCTGGCTCCCTTTGACATCAAGTTTGTGCCTCAAAAGGCGGTCAAGGGGCAAATTATAGCTTATTTCTTAGCCGCCCATCCTACTCCTGATAACGAGGAGTTAGTGGATGATTTGCCAGATGAAGAAGTCTTCAAGACAGAAGAAAAATCTTGGCAGTTATACTTTGATGGCGCTGCAAAGAGAAGAGGGGCCGGAGTAGGCATAGTATTCATCACCCCAACCGAGGGAATAGTGCCTTATTCATTTTTTCTTTTAGAAAACTGCACAAACAACGTGGCAGAATATGAGGCACTCATCATTGGCCTAGAGGTAGCTCTTGAGATAAACGCTGACCCATTAAAGGTGTTTGGTGACTCTCAGTTAGTAATCAGGCAGCTGAATGACCAGTATGAAGTCAAAAACACAAATTTGCTTCTTTTACACCAAAGAGCCAGGCATCTCATGCACAAGTCCCGTCAGATAGAAGTCGTGCATATATCAAGGTCCGAAAATGACCAAGCAGATGTATTGGCTAAATTGGCCGCGTCACTGACATTGCCAAGTGAAAGAGAAATCGAGATTACAATCGACGAGCGACATTTGCTTATGTCAGCTTTGGAGCGAGCTGAGCCCAACGAAGAGGTGGATGTCGTTTCCGTATATGAAGTTGAGGAAGAAACAGATTGGCGACAGCCGCTTATTGAGTATCTTCGTCATGGAGTCCTTCTTGATGATGCTAAAAAGAGAGTGGATGTTAAAAGGCGAGTGTCAAGGTTCCTACTTAAGAATGACACTTTATATCGAAGGACATTCGATGGAATGTTATTAAAATGCTTGTCAAATGAAGAAGCAAAATATATCCTCGCAGAAACCCACGCTGGGGTATGCGGAGCGCATCAAGACGGGCCAAAGTTAGTTAATCAAATCAAACGACTGAGCTATTATTGGACAACAATGGTGAAGGATTCCATGGATTTTTCTAAAGCTTGCCACGCTTGTCAAATTCACAGCGACTTCATACACCAGCCTCCTCAAATGTTGCACCCGACGACTTTGTCCTGTCCATTTAATGCATGGGGTCTCGACGTTATAGGGTGTATAAAGCCACAGTCCTCTCGAGGACACTAGTATATTCTGGCTGCTACAGATTACTTCTCAAAATGGGCAGAAGCCATACCATTGAAAGAAGTGGGAGCTAAAGAAGTCGCTAACTTCATAAGGACTCACTTGATCTATTGATATGGAGTTCCTTCCAAAATCATCTCAGGCAACACTCTCTACTTCAAAAATCAGTTGAGCGAGAAGTTTGGGTTTAAACATAGCTTCTCATCGAGCTATAACTCATCATCAAATGGTCAAGCTGAGGCATTTAATAAAGTGCTATGCAAGATCCTAAAGAAGATGGTGTCAAAATCCAAAAGAGATTGGCATGAACGGCTACCAGAGGCGTTATGGGCCTATCGGACAACAATGCACACATCGACTGGTTGTACGCCTTACAATTTAGTCGTTGGGTCTGAAGTTGTTCTACCCTTAGAAATTCAGTTGCCATCTCTCAGAGTTGCAGTTCAGCTCACACTACTAAAATAATGCAATTAGACATCATGTGATTTAAGTCTGTCAAAAAAACAACAGATGTTAAATTAATATATTACATCAATAAAAAAAAATTGTGATGTTTAAAACAGTTTACACAATGGTCAAATATTAGGACAGATGTAAAATTATTGGTTCTGAAAAAAAAAACGCGCGAGTTTAGGGGGAAAAGGCGGAATCAAACACTTAAAAAAAAATTGGAGCCCGAATTTCGAAATTTTGAGGTAATGTTTAAAACTTCAAAAAAATTGACCCACATTTTGAAATAGGTCCCAACACTTCTATCTATATCTATATATAAAAGAGAGGATCTGCTTATGAACAGTAACATTTTTTTTTTCCAATTTTGTCCTTTGATTTAATTGTAATTACAAATCCAGTTGACCATAAGCCCAGCCCAATTACACTGAACCAGCCCATATGTAAACCCATATCTTTGTAATCCGCCAACTCCGCTACATGGACGCCCTTCAACATGTTCAGATCGCTCAATTGACCGCTCTGGAATCCGCCAACTCCGCTCTTTCCTCCGCCAAACCCCGCCTCCCTCAGATTCGTTCGACTTCTTCTGCTCACTTCGATCAAACCACTGTAATGCCCATCCCTTTCGTTCTCGCGTTTCACTTCGACCGCATGATTTCAATTTTTGTTTTTGATTCCTTTGTTGGCGAATTTAGGAGTCTCTGAAGCATTTCAAGGCTCAATTTGACGATTCTGAGGAGATATTTTTTCGGAAAACTGAAAGGTATTTCTATGTGCACGTATTGAAATTCTGTTGTTTTCCCCCTGTTGCTTAGGCGTTAAATTTGATGCTTTCGGATATAGAGGGTGTCCACTGTCCTTGTTGCAGCGTCAAATCCACTGGCTACTGGTGCTGTCAATTTAGGTCTCGGTCTCTTAGTGCTCAATGGTAGGTATTTCATACGGTCTATCTGTCAATTTTATGAAAATTAAAGTTGAATTTTTGATCGGTTATTTTCTCCTCACAGCAAATTGTGATTTTAGGCAGATAGTCTTGTAAGTGGTAACAGATAGAGGTTGTAGTTATGTTAAACTTAAGTCAAAATAATAATACTAATAATTAAAAAAAAAAAGGTCTTCCTGGTGATAACATGATCTCTTACCATGACTATGCTATGGGCTTATATATTTATATTATACTCCTCAGTGTTAGACAATTGGTTATGCATTCACAACCTTATTTGAAGTATAGTGGTTGAGAAAAAAAATGGTTTGCTATCTCACTAACTCAAACAAATAGGTTGACTTAACACATCAAAATATGAAATGTTGGTCAATAACTATTAAAGCTTGAACTTCTTGCTGAGTTTAAAGAAAGCTAGCAATAACCCACTAATACATCGTATAGATAATAGTTTTCAAGAATATGGAATTAAATGTATAAGAATCTTAATTAAGGTTTTAATGTACATACATGAGTTATTTCTCAACCGTTAAAGGCTTCATGGTTTTGAAGTATAATGTGTACGAGTATTTGCTCATTTAATGAGTAATCTGTCTCTCATCTTCCTAGGACCTTGCTTTCTCAGTGTTTACTGGATATTTGTTAGTGACGATATATTATAATATGAGAAAGTATCGTAGCTTCAAGTTAATTAGTTGCTTGATATGTGCATGCAGTTTCGTCTGTTAAAGGTTTAACTCAGTATCTTTTTCTTATTCTTATAACTAACGTTAAGATTATAGCTTATAACTTAAAGTCGGTTGCTTGAGTTGTCCTGTTTAATTTGTTTGCTCCCCTTTTAACATCCTCAAGTAAATTGAAATCTGATTGCAAGTAATATATACAGTCAAAAGAACATAAAACTCCAAGGACAAACCCTTCCAATAGGCAATTGAAACTGGTATAATAATCAAACCCTAGATACCATAAATTTTTTTTTACAGTAACTCACCCTTGCCAGAACAAGAAGTTCGCAGCTTGTGGGATTTGACATAAGTGAGGATGGTTTATAGATTTACTGGTATTCCCTTATTTTATTTCTTATGTTATTCTTCCCAAATTTTTGTTTCATTCCGTTGATATGTTTATTTGATTTATTGTTTGTTCTGTACTTTTAATTACTTTTTCTGTTGAAACCCAAACTACTGAACTAAAAGTTCAATTACAAATTTTGGGAAAAGTCATGTTCTGTTTTTTTAGTTTGTTTATTCTTTATTCAATCACAATGTTTGACTTATTCATATCAATTTTTATTATTCAGTTTATAATTTGGGTTTCTATGCGACGCAATATTTTTTTGGAAATCAAGATATAGCTAAATGTGCGAACAAATTATTCTATGGATTATCTCACTTCACCGGAATCCCGGATACAGGGTTTTGGATGAATTGCCTTTGATGTTGGATATTTAGTGGTTTTGTTTACGTCTTGTAATATATCTTTCATAATGTATAATCAAATATTCATATATGCTTATACGATCGTGTGATGGATCATTCATGAAGACGCTCACTTGATATGTGCTGCCATTTGTGTATTACGCTATTCCTTTACATTAGTTACCAACTACTCTTTCTAGCATTTAGTGCATGAAAATTTTACAAATGTAATGTAAGTGCTGGAACATGGACTTAATTTTTTAGCCTCAAATGATAATCATTATATGAGTGCAATTCTAGCCACAAAACTTGATGAGACAATATGATTTGAGATCTTGACCAAGATTAACATAACAAGTATGCAAGTTAAAGGGAAGGTGTGTAATTACCTATCTCATTTGTGACGGAAATTTAATTTAGTATCTCATGTGTTACGTGATCTATTAAACATAGTACTACTGCGATGCTCCTAAAATTCTATGTTCTCAGTTTGGTGCGCAAATCCATGTAAATGATAAACATTATGTTTGTACAGATGGAGCAAGCTATAAGGCTTTATTAGACCTATCAAGTCAAAGGAGAATTTATCCAGAATTAGTTCTAGTTTCTTTTTAGATATAATTATTTATTTCCGTGTTTTATCTTTATGTTAAAAGATTGATAGAATTAGATATAGATATAGTTTTCTTTCCTAGATTAGCTTGGAATGAAAGCTATAAATAAAGCCTTAGGGGCTGATTTCTATTCATTCAATTTCAGTTACAATTAGTTACATAGAGAGAGAATAGAGGAGAGAGCTTGTGGCGAGAGCAAGGTGGAAAGGCGAAAGCAGATTTGGCTTGTTCGGTTGTAAGCTTTCTAGTTTATTTTAATGCAAAGTTATTTCTTTTTATTATTGATGTCTTTCTTGATGATGAAGAGCGAGTAGTCCACCCACTTCTAAGGTTGGGGTGAGCCCGGCTGTAGCCATGTGAGGTGATGCGGTAAAGGTTTGATCTTTCTATGCAATTCGTCTTCTATCCCTGCAAACATGATTCTTTTGCGAAAGTTGAAGGTGATCCTTGTTTGTGTTATTGAAGCGAAAGTGATCTTAATACAACTTGGATTAATTATGTGAAAAGGGTTGGTAACAATTAGGGTTTATGCGAAAGCCTCTATCTTCCTATTTGTTAATAACGAAAGTTGTTTGACGAAAAGCATGATCTTTTATGCCTTTATGTGTTATTTTGCATGGTTATCGTTGTGGTGTTGATACCCTGATCTTGGAAGTTTTTAGTTTATTGATTTATTTCATCGAAATTCGTATTCTGTGTTCGGAAAAGTTGCAATTTTAGTTTCTGTTGTTACTCGATCTCGAGAAATTTTGGTCGACGTCGAGGTAATTGGTCGACATCGAGGACTTTTGTCGAAATCGAGTTGCTTTTGCTGGTTTTGCTTTCTGTTAGTTGATATTGAGCTACTGTTGGTCGATTTCCTTACTCGATATCGAGTACTAGTAGTCGATATCGACCAAATTTTGCTGCTTTGCCTTATTTTCCGCTTTTATCTGTTATTTCTGTCTTTCTGTTTGATTTTTTGTCTGTGAGATTCCTCCGCTACCTGAGATCTGCTGACACGCTTCCTCGAGGATCGATCCTGACTTCCCGCTGCTACATCAGGAGGAGGTCTTGTAATCATTTGCGTGGGCATAATCCGATTTGATCTATATTCTTATATTTTGAACTCGAAATCTCTCTCACAACAAATTGGCGCCGTTGCCGGGGAAGCAATCATTCGCGCCTTAGATAGTTAGATTTCACTTTTTTCCTTTTAAGTTTTGATTTTGCAGGTGTATGCGCCGTTCATGTCAACCACCTGAGTTTGACGCCCTTGTTGATTTAATGTCGTTATTATGATCACCTAGTATGAACTGGTTATGTATGATAAGTTAAATATGCACCATGTGATGCTTAGGTATGATAAGTTAAAATGCGCACCACGTGATGCGAGTGGCTATATGCCTTTGGCAAGTTCTGCAGTAGACTGACTTGCAGGTTGTGGTTCGTTAAGCCACCGCCTTACAAGGTTTCATGAAACATCCATCCCGGAATGCATTCTCCACGGGGTGGTAAAACAACGATCTGATGTAGGTCGTGGTCTTTGTGAAAGGCCCGACCGATACCACGTAGTAATAATATTATTGTTATGATCATTGTGATTAGTGCGATTATGGTTATTATCGACTATTAAATAGGTGATCACTTCAGTTATTATACTCATCTGTCTCGGGTATAATTCACTTTCTTATCTTATAATCGATCGTTATGATCATCCGAGTCATGTTGCGAATTTTTACCTTTTTATTCAGTTTCCACTTTAAAAATTCGTGTCTTTCCCTTAAGCTATAACATACTGTTTTATGGTCACTGTAAGGTTAAAGTCTGAACATTTTCCCTATCATTTGCTAGTCTTAATTGTACTAACCATCCTATTTATTGGATGACTGGTGTCCTTCGTACTCATGAAACACCAGATCATATTCCACAGGTCTAGTGCAAGCAGTGGAGCAGGAGAGAGTTGAAGAGCGGGCTATCATTTATGAATCTTTATACTACAGTTTTCTTGAACCTTTAAAGTTTCCGCAATACTACTTTGATTTTATCTATTTTTGGAGTTTATTACTACTTTATGATTTTGACACTTTAGCTTTATTGTTAGGATTGGATATTTTATACTTTGATATTTAAATTACTTCCGCATTAATTTATTCAAATGCTTAAGTACCGTCTTGTTTATGGGAGCATGGTTGCATGTCCCTATAAGCCTCAAGTGAATTCAAAGACATTAAAGTCTATGGATTCACTGGCGCTGTAACGTTCCCTTGGGATTTAAAAAGGGGGTGTTACAACTAAGCTTATAGAAATTGACAACAATATCATCAATCTCCACCAAAATGCCATTACTTGCGGAAAAACAATAAAAATAAGAAATTTGGCTCTAGATATTACTCCTCTCTGTCTTTTCTCTCTCTTTTTTCTCTTTTCGGGTTTTTTTTTTCCATTTTCTTGTTTTGCTTTCTTTCGGTTTTGGTGTATTCCTTACACGAGTCGCAAACATGGGTGTCATGAATGACCTTGGTCTATCAACACCTCAACTTACTTGAATAAAGTCCACTTGAACATCTTTTGACTCGAGTTGCAAACATAGGTGTCATGAATGAATCCGGTTACTCAATGATCAAGCTTCCTTCCTTAGTGGATAGCTTTCATCACCGTTTTGCCCAAATCATGCCCATGGGTGTCATGCGTAGATCGGGTTACTAAGTGTCTCAATCATTGCCACTTTATTTCACACTCAACACTCAATAAGCAACTAAAGCCAAATATAAACATAAGAGCGTAGACATCCACAAGCAACATGAATTATATGCTTCCAATGAGGCAAAAAAACAATCTCACAAGGGTCATATTGTGTAGGATTTCATTCATACTCCTATCTCGATCATACATGCTCAATTACATCACCAATAACGCTTCTTAAGAAAACCTTTTAGAAAAGCACATAAGGCTAAGCATTTCAATTAAGTCGTAATGTTTACAAGTTCATGCCATCAGAAAGCTTAGAGTTTCGCTTAACCAAGGTGGTTGTTTGAGTAATAACATATTATGCAATGCATGATGTTTTTGTGATTTTTGACATTTTTCAGATTATTGACATTTTCAATGAAACATATATAATATAATTAAAACATAAGACACAACTAAGACAATGATGACAAGAATTAACCATACACATAATCCAAACACCAAGACAGAAATATTCAGGCATCCAAACAAAAGAAATATTCAAATCAAGTACAGACCATAAAAAAACCCAACAAAAGTACATAAATGTCTCAACAAACTCATAAGTCCATAAAACCCCTCCTTCACACTTAAAGATTACATTGTCCTCAATGCCGAAACACAAGGACAACACAACAAATAAAAAGATCAAAGTGTAAGGAAGGTAAACATACTACTCACTGGGTTAGCGGCGGAAACGGGCAATATTACTGGAACTGCTGGACGAAAGAATCGAAGCTGCTCTAGAGTCCGGAAATAGCATGATACTAATCGTCCTACCTCTGGTAAATCGCATCCTGGCGCTGGCAGAGATCATGATGGTACTGTTTGAACTTCACGCCTTGAGCAAGCTACAACTGATGAATCTCATCCAACTGCTGAGCGGCCAGAGGAAGAAGAGGGAGCATAGCTCATATTAGTGTCTGAATCGTTAGCCCTAGCCCGACTGGACTCTCCTCTAACATAAGTAGCAAGTCGGACATCCCACCCAGCAACATCAGAAGGGACCTAACCCTCATCATCATCATCATCATAAGAACTAGAAGAATGCTCGACAACCTCCGACTGAAGGTTGAATGCAGCAATCGTCAGGGCCCAAAGGAAGCTGAGCTGGTAGATGAATGATGTGGTCACCCCTACGACTGGCATGCCATATAAAAGGGGCCCGATCGCCCTTCAAATGTCTCATCCTCATCAGCATCTCCAGTGAAATGCGTGACTCCCCATCCATAGGTACAAGGTCTGTAACTCTCACCCCACACCGCACAACAATCACAGTGATCAATCCTCCAAAACCAATTGTCCTAGTATCCCTCTGAGCTCCTCCAATCATCATATCAGCACAAGCATCTAGGAAGAGCTGAGCCCAATCAAGAGTAACCTCTGCCTTAGGTGGCAAGCAATACAGCGCCCCCCACACCTTCATAGAAGCCTTGTTCAGCTCATTCTGCCCGAAGAAGGTGTTGTTGAGCACCTTATGGCAGAGAGGAAGTACAGAGTGGGTGATCCTGTGGTTATAGTTTCCTCCCCCACGGATCCAAGGACAACCTGTAGTAGCGGCCCATGTCTCCATCGGTGGGGGCCTCAACATCTTGCGCCTCCAATCAACAATAGGAGGACGAGTAATACCCAGATAGCATCTCAATTGTGTGAAAGTTGGCGCATAAGAACGTACCAACAGAGTAAACTCAATCTGACTTATACGCTCATTAACCACTAAGGTCGCAAGAAACTCTCGGATCGAGCCCGGATAAGTGAAACCATGCAGCACAATGAAATGGCCAAGGCCCCCATTCTCAAGAAGGGTGGCACAGGGCTCCGCTAGACCTAGAGCATCTAGAGCCGGATGATCGAAAAACTTTTTCGTCGAATATTTTCTAAGCCTAAGATCATTACATCTTCCTAATTCATCGTCATCTAGTGTGTCTAGAGCAATCATCTTTGGAAAGGAAGTCATGATGATTAAATGGAGGTAAGAAATGAAGCTAAGCTTACAAAACACGACGAAATAGGCGTTTTGTAGACCGCGGCGAGCGCCGTGCAAAGGGCGGCGAGCGCCGTGAAATATGGGCGAGCGACGAACAATCGGTTCTTCACTAGAAATTCCTCCTCCGACATTGAAGTAAGCCCGTTTTCTCCTCCTTGCTTCACAAAAAGTGTTTCTAAAGCCTTGGGAAGGGTAATTTTGAACAAAAGATGGCCGGAGGTGGAGGTTTGAGATTTTGTTGAATTTTAAATTTAAACGAAAGTGAAGAACGAGGGTGAGTGTTATAGATCGGGGCGTGTAGATTTTGAATATGTGGTCGGAATTTTGATTTGAGGAACGGTTTGGGAAGTAGTGTAAGAATTTGTGAAGAAGGAGAGAGTTTAGAAGGTTGAATGATATGGAGGAGGGTTTGGAGGTTAGGGATGAAGTGAAGAGGGGAAATAAAAATAGGATTTAAAATTTGATATGGGCCCCACTCGTCCAACGAACTGCGGCCCAAGTTTTGCTGAACATGGATAGACGACGGGCGTCGTGGTTTAGGCGGCAGACGCCGTGACCTTCAGGGATACATACCTCGTTGTTTTCGACCCCGAAATCCAAATCCTACCTCATGAGCTCATTCTAAACATCTCCCAAAATGCAAAACTACAAATCCTAATGCTAATGAAACAAAAATGAAAGAAAATAAAGTGAAATAAAAGAAACTTATCTCGGGTTGCCTCCCAAGCAGCTCCTTTGTTTTACGTCCATGGCTAGACGTAATGAAGTGATTTTATTCCTAAGGGAGATCCTCCCCTCGCCAGGAGTCCATAACTTGTCCTACGATGTCCTCATGATATTTCTTGATCCTTTGACCACTTACCTTGAAGTTATGACAATCAATCGGGTTCTGTAAATCAACCGCACCACAGGGATAAAATGGACTACAGTGTAAGGACCCGTTCGTCTAGACTTGAGCTTCTCAGGGTGAAGTTTTAAGCATGAAACATACACTAGAACCTTATCTCCTGGACATAATTCTCTCCTCAAAATGTGCTTATCATGAGAAGCTTTTGTTTTGTCCTTATAGATCCTAGCATTATCATAAGCATCCCAACGAATTTCTTCCAACTCCTGAAGTTGAAGTTTTCTCAATTCTCCTGCTTCAGATGCATCCATATTGGCATGTTTGACTGCCAAGGATGCTTTATGCTCGAGTTCAACTGGAAAATGACAAAACTTTCCATAAACCAAACGGAACGGAGACATCCGAATAGGTGTCTTATAAGCAGTGCGGCAAACCCACAATACATCTTCCAATCTGAGACTCTAGTCTTTTCTATTCAGTGCAACAATCTTCTCTAAAATCATCTTCACTTCCTTGTTAGATAATTCTACATGTTCATTGGTTTGAGGATGATAGGGGGTGGAGACCTTTTGAGTCACGTTGTACTTCCATAGAAAAGCACTGACAATTTTGTTACAGAAAGTGAGTTCTCCTGTCACTGATAACAGCTCTAGGCATCCCAAATCTTGCGAATAAACTCTTCAAGAAACTAGCAACTGTGCAAGCATCGTTAGTATTTTTTGCCTTTGCCTCAACCCACTTAGACACATAATCAACCGCAAGCAAGATGTAGGCATTCCCAAATGAACTAGGAAAGGGTCCCATGAAATCTATACCCTAGACATCAAAGATCTCACACATCATGATCGAAGATAATGACATCTCGTTTTTGCCTGGGAATTTCTTGTGTGCTGACATCTATCACACGTTCTGCAGAAAGCATGAGCATCGCAATAGATATGTGGCCACCAGAATCCCGCTTCCAGGACTTTCCTAGTCATTCTCTGTTGTCCAAAATATCCACCACTTGGATGTGAATGACAGAATCTCAAAACAAAAGTTACCTCATTATCTGGAAGACATCGATGAACAATTCTATCAACGCAGTGTTTCCACAAGAAAGGATCATCCCAAACATAGTAGCGAGCATCGTGCTGAATTTTGTCCTTCTTAGCTTTCGGGCAATTAGAAAGAAAGATTCCAGCCACCAAGTAATTGACAATATCAGCGAACCAAGGATGCTTAGTTTTCATAGCCGTAAGCAATGCAGGTGGCTCATTACTATCTCTATCAAGAAAATCGGAAATCAACATCCTGTCAGGGCGGCGGGCGCCGTGGTCTAGACGGCAGGCGTCGTGATGCTCAGTGTCCTCATATGCCGAAATTCTCAGCAATCTTTCATCAGGGATCTCTCCTAGCCTCTTTGGTTGCTCTTCTCCACCATCAGTTCTGTAAATTCTGCTCAGGTGGTCAACTACCAAGTTCTCTACTCCCTTCTTATCTCTGATTTCCAAATTGAATTCTGTCAGAAGTAGAATCCATCGAATAAATCTAGGCTTTGCGTCCTTCTTTGTCATAGCGAAGTGCCGCATGATCACTACAAACCACTACCTTGGCACCCAATAAATAAGGACGAAACTTTTCCATAGAAAATACCACTTCTAGCAATTTCTTCTCTGTATTTGTGTAATTCCGCTGAGCCGAATTCAACATCATAGAAGCATAGTAGATCACATGAGATTCTTTCTCAAAATTTTGTCCCAAAACAGCCTCAACAGCATAATCACCAGTATCACACGTCAACTGAAAAGGCAAAGTCCAAATAGGAGCCTGAATAATAGGTGCCGAAGTCAACTGATCCCTCAACTCATGAAAAGCTTTCTTACAATTATCATCCAACACAAATGACACGTCTTTCTTAAGGAGTTCACATAATGGGGAGGTTATCTTAGAAAAATCCTTGATAAACCTTCGATAAAATCCTGCATGACCTAAGAAAGAACGAATCTCACGCACATTAGTAGGATAAGGTAAAGATTGAATAAGATCTATCTTCGCTTTATCTACCTTAATGCCTTTCTTGGACACAATGTGACCAAGGACAATCCCATGTGGAACCATAAAATTGCACTTTTCAGAGTTTAAGACCAAATTGGTTTCAACACACCTCTTAAACACTAGTGACAAATGATGTAGACAAGAATCAAAATCATCTCCATACACAGTGAAATCATCCATATACACTTCAATTAAATGCTCAACATATTCAGAAAATATACTCATCATGCATCTTTGAAATGTACCAGGCGCATTGCATAATCCAAAAGGCATTCTACTATAAGCAAAAGTCCCAAAAGGACATGTAAAAGTGGTTTTCTCCTAGTCCTCGGGTGCAATAAGAATTTGAAAGTATTCAGAATAACCATCCAAAAAGCAATAATATGACCGGCCGACAAGGCGTTCAAGGATTTGATCAATGAAAGGCAAAAGAAAGTGGCCCTTACGTGTCACAACATTGAGTTTGCGATAGTGAATGGAAACTCTCCAACCAGTTTGTACCCCTCATAGGTACCATCTCACCTTCCTAGTTCTCAAAGACCATGATATCTTCCTTCTTAGGGACTAATTGTGTCGGACTTACCTATTGACTGTCAGAAATAGGGTAGATCATACCAGCCCGAAGAAGCTTCAAGACCTCTTTTTTGATGACCTCTATGATTGGTGGATTCAACCATCACTGAGGTTGTCTTGTCGGCTTCGCATCATCCTCCATGAGTATGTGATGCATACACAATGTTGGATTGATTCCTTTGATATCAACAATGGTCCATACCAAGGTAGTACGATGTTCCCTAAGGACATCCACCAACCTTTGTTCCTGGTCAAAAGTAAGTTTGTTAGAAATAATCACAGGAAGTGTGTCACCCCCTCCAAAAAATGCATACTTCAAATGATCAGAGAGGGGTTTCCATTCAACTTCATGCACCTGAATGACAGAAAGAAGAAGTTTCTAACTAGGAGGATCTAATGGGTCAGTTCTGTAAAAATGGGACTAATTGTCCGAATTGGCATCCATTGCCACATACAATTCCTGCAGGTTGTTAGGAAAACCATAATCATAAGATAATTCCCCCATAGGTGATTCCAAAGCAACCTGTAGCTGATTAGAACGATCAATACTCATGATATCTTTAGTGAAAATATGAAAAACATTAACCAGATTCAAAGAATATGCAGCAAATTTCCCATCAGGGATCAAACATTAAGCCTTTTTCCCATCAACTTCCACAGTCAAAGACCCAACAGAACAATAAATTTTCGTTTTAGCAGTTCGCAAGAAGGGTCTACCTAATATGATAGGTGTCTCGGGTACACCAAGTCCCATATCAATCGCATAAAAATCGGCAGGGAAAATCAAATCATCAACCATAATCAAAACATCCTCAACTATCCCCCTAGGATGAAGTTCTAGAGCGATCAGAAAGTTGTATAGCAATCCTAGTTTCAATCAAAGGCCCCAGTCCTAACTCCTCATATAACTTGTAAGATATTACATTAATAGATGCACCAAGATAAAACATGACAGTTTTGAATTTCATTTCACCAACTGTACAAGGAAGAGTAAACATACATGGGTTTCCGCACTTTTCAGGGAATCGCTTTTGAAAAACCAATGACAAATTTTCTTGTAGTTTCTTACCTTCTTTTTCCTTCTCCCGTTGTGATCTTTTGTTTTTGCACACTTCTCGAAGGAATTTTGCATAACGAGGAACAGCTTCAACTAGATTAAGGAGAGGAATGTTTATCTGACACTTAGTGAAATTGTCGAATAGCTCTTTTTCATTTTCCCACTTACGAACAAGATTCAAGGCACGAGGAAAGGGTGGTACGGGTTTATGCACCTCAAAAGACCACTTCTTTGTCGATTTTTCCATGGATGGATCGACGTCAGAAATCGGATTGCTCACTAAAAGGGGCGGTGGGCGCCGTGTCTGGGGGTGGCGGGCACCGTCAGCAACAATGTGCGACTCCGAAATTCCACCAGCTTCATCACCCATGGTCGTCATCTCCTTCGGCCTTTCTTCGAAATCCTCATGGGAATAATTCATATTTTTACCTCCAAGAACCATAGCCATAGAGTCTCCTCCGGAAGATTCTCCCGACAAATCCTTTCTCCAATTTCTCAACTTGAGTTATTGTCGCTCTTAGGCCATTTTTCGCATGAGTTATCCTTGATTCCTTACCATTATCATCAAATCTTTTAAAGCAGCTCCCTTGAGAACTTCAGAGCTTGCATGCTGTGATTCTTGAGCTTCTTGTCTTCCTCAAGTATTTGATGTTTCCATTTGAGTAGCCATTTTCATCACAACCTCCGTCAATTTCACAACTCTCTCCTCGTAGCCCTTCACAGGATCATTCAATACAAATGGATCTCCAAATCCATTAAACTTCTTGTATTGCCGAGTCGAATTTGCTAATCCATCGAATATTTGCATAGCTTCTTCTGGTATCTTATCCAGAATATCACCTCAACTAGTAGTGTTGATGACAATGCGCTCATGATTAAGCAACCCCTCATAAAGATAGAGAATCAAATCATCTTCAGGAAATCCATGTTGCAGGCAACTTGCCTTGAGTCGCCTAAATCTCTCAAGGTAATCATAGAGGCTCTCCCCAGGGAGTTGTTCTAAGCTAGTCAATTGCTTCTTTACTTTGCTCAAACCGATAGCAGGGAAATATTTTAGTAGAAAAGCTTTTTTCAATTCCAACCAAGTAGTAATACTTTCTGTAGGCAGACAGTGTAGCCAATCAATCGCCGTGTCTTCAGGGTGAACAGAAACAGCCTCAACATGAGTTTATCATCAGTAAATCCTTGAGGTATGAGTCTGTCACAGACACTAACGAATTCAGTAAGATGCTTATTAGGCTAATCTCCAATCATCCCATGGAAAACTGCAAGAATCAATAACCAATAAGCCTTATAACCCAATTTGGAGCCTTTAGGGAGTTCAAGTAATGTAATCGCAAGGTTTTGCAAATTCAGATCGGGTTTCCTTAAGTCTCTCAATGTCCTCTTTTGAGGGGAACAACAGTTTCAGACATCTTTGCTTAACCTTCCAAAAAGACTCAACAAAGATTGATTAGTAACCATAGAGCGATCCACCAAGGTGAATCACTAAAAATAGCAATAAAACAAATAAAAGAAATAGAGTAATTTCCCCGGCAACGGCGCCAAAATTTGGTGTGGTGCGGAATGTCATTACCTTTCTACAACACCAAAAAGAATAATGATAGCATCTATTTTAGTCATATTTTAGGCATACATTTTCATATTAGTTTAGGTCATTTTCATGCATATTTATCATATTTTATACTTTATTTATTTTATTTTGCATTTTCGGAGTCTACACCTTGTTTGTATGTGTTTCAGGCATTTTGAGGCTAATATTGAGGAAAATCAAGCTTTAATGCGGAGCGGCAATCATAATGGATCGGACCCGAGGAGCTACATTGTCAAGTGCGGAAGTTGCTAAATCTTGGAGCTGTTTTGTGGAGTTAATTTATAATTGGGTGTTGGGATGCAATTTAGTTATTTAAGTTTGTGGGTCAAAAATGTAATTTTCCTAAAAGTCTATATATATACTCCGTACTGTTTAGAATTGAAAGGGGGGGAACATTCGGAGTTTTGCCGTAGGAGGCTTCGACCGATCAGTTTAGGTTTTGTTTTCTTACGGTATACACTTTGGATCGAAGACGAAGTTTCGGTTTGCATTCTATTTTATTTCAGCGATTTATTTTTGTCTATGATTTATTTCGTTGATTATCATATTATGCTTGCTTGAATCTTCGATCTAGGGTTTGGGTTATCCCGACGATGATTTGGCAGTGTTAAGATTTATATTCGTTTGTCTGTTCTTTTGTGATTTAATCCTATTGCGCCAGCCCTAATTGATGAAAATTGGTTAGAACTGATTTAGGGTTTGAAATCGAAAGACTAAAACCCTAAATTAGAATTTAGATGGTGAATTTAGGCCGAAAAGCTATTGGATCCATCAGAACCATAGGATTAAACCTGAAGTTTAGTTGATCGAAAGTGAAATTAAGCTTCTTGAGGATTTATAGATTGTCATAGATATTTTAGATGATTTTGATATTGATCGATACCGAAAGGCGACGTTGATATGATTATCATCTAGAATTCTAAGAACTTAAAGGGTCTAAATTGGTTGCTTGAGTCCGAAAGGTGATTGTTAACCAATTTAGACACATTCGCTTTGATTCCGAAAGGAGATTTGCGATTACCTTAGACAATCTACCTTTAGCAAACTCAGACAATGTGACACGGATATCAATATTAATCTACTAAAGCGTCGTTCTGGTGATCCTTACCCTAGATTTGCCTCGTATCCATTGTTTAATACCTATTTTTGCATAGTTGTTTCTCATTAGTTGGTTACTTTCTCCATCCATATAAACATTTCGCCTTTATTTTCTTGACTTAGTTAAATCAGTTTAATTGATAATCGATACCACATAGTCCTTGTGGATACGACACTCGATATACTACAACTGAACCCCATACACTTGTGGGTGTAGGTTTTAGCCTATCAAGTTTTTGGCGCCGTTGCCGGGGACTATTGTTTGTATTGGTTGTTTATTTAGACTGATTTTTCTAAGTCATTCTTTTGCTTTTGATTTTTTTTCCTTTTGTTTTTGATTTCAGGTTGTGCTCAAATGGATGGCATAAATTATTGTGAGTTTTGTGGAGCTTTTGATCATGTAGCTAGTGATTGCCCGATGTTGTTTGGGAATGAACAAGAGGTGTACTACTCGTTGCATCCTCACCTTTCTTACGAGAGGGATATCACCGAGGGATACGCACCGCCTGGGTGTCGAGATCAAGCTTCAGAAAATTCACAAAAATCGTCCAAGTTGATTTATATGGAAGAGTACTTCACTTTCTTGGAAACCCACCTCTCAAAGATCCAAGTTGTTTTTGAGGATGAGATGTTGCGGATCCACGAGGCTCAACAAATGAATGTTCCATGTTTTTCCAAAGTTTTCTGTGTTGAAGGTTTAGTGACAATGACGATTGCACTATCGTCTTTCTTGACATGGAGGGTTTTGAAGACATGGAGATTTTAGAGCACGAGGAATGGGTTCTATTTTTCGAGTTTAGTGAAGATACAAAGGGACGATATGCTAAGAAGAGGGTGAGCACATTCCTTGGGAGCTTGAACTTCAACGAATTTCTACTATTCCGCTCCGAAAAGACTTTGCTTGATGGATGGATTGAGCTATGGACCATCCATTCAGGAAGGTTCAAGCGCTTTCGAAAATCCATCAGAGGTAAATTTTCTTTATTATTATTATACTAGTATTTTTTATTCTTTATTATTATTATATTAGTATTTTTTATTTTTATTTTATAAATAAAGGTAAGGAAAACTGGAACCACTCGGTCGAGTGAAATTTCAACTCTGCCCGAGTGGACTCCAGTAAGTTCGACAGTAAAGTCACTCGATCGAGTGGTTTGTCCACTCGCCCGAGCTGAAATCCCTTTTCCAAAAAAAAAAAATAAAAAAAAAAATTGGAGAGGCGCGTTTTTCTTTCTCCCACTCCCACCTCTCTTCCCCGATACCCTATCGCCCTCACCTCTCAGCACCTGGCCGGCGCTCCAATCTCCTCTCACCGCCAGACCACCAGCCTTCCCATCTCTACTTATCATCTCCGGCCACCCCTTCTTCCCTCGATGGATCCCCGTCCCGCGTCGCTCCACCACCTCTCTCTGATCTTCCTCCCGCTGGAGCCCTAAACTCCTTCCGTCCCACCACTGCTCTCTCCTCCTTAATCTCTCTCGCTCAGCGCTCTCCATCCCACCAGCAGCCTCCACCACCACCGCACCTGCTCCACTGCTGCTCGAAGCCAGGAGCTGTCCACCAGTCACCGCCGGACCACCAGAAGCCGCCCCCACAGCAGCAGCCCTCCATCGCTGCCTCTTCTTCTCGAGTTCTCGCTGATGCTCGTTCATGTGCACCACCCGATTCAGCCCCGATTGCGACGCCCATAAAAAATTCAGTCTTCAATTCCATCAGGGAAGTCACTCAATTTTACCTATGTTATTGGTGGATTTTGATTTTGGGAAATGTCTGATTTTGTGCTTAATTGATGTAGAATGGATTGAGTCATCAATTGAATCCTACTCGAGCTTGATTTCAGTTTTCTTTCTTTGGCTGAATTCCTGCTTTTGCTGCTAAGTATGGGTATCAAATTTGCCATTCAACTTGCTGGTGTGTTGATTGATAAGGTGCTAGGAATCCTTCTACGCTGAACTTGTCTTGGTCATGAAAGTGAGTTGCTATGCTTATATGTGTGCTGAAATATGCTAAACCGGTGAATGATTGATGCTCTCAGATTTGGCACTGATTTCATGTTGTTTTGTGCTTCAAATTGTGCTAATATTTGAAGGTGTCAATCCTTATTTGTTCGATGAGATTGAGGTATTACTTGTGTTAATCTTGATTTATGGAGAGTTGAAGCTGTTTTCAATGCCTTTTGATCATTCTGCTGGACTTTAGTTTATTATATGTGATGCTTTCACAGAGTCTGTTTGATCTTAAGTGTTTAGTTGTGATGGGGTGGTTTCCATTTATCCAAGTTGATGTTTAAGGTTATATAGTGCTGATTTCCATTGGTTATTGGTTCCTGGTTGCTGTTGTGATTTTGCTATACTTGTTAGGCTCGCGTCTGCTGCGTTTTTGTGTTGTGTACAGGCCAATTACAAAGGAGATGCTGCCGGAATTTTGTAAGATATCACAGAAGGTTCCAAATGAACTCCCTGCACTACCGCCTTGGATTAGGATTGCGGAATTGTGCTCATGATCCCCATTGTTCTCTCCTAAGTTAATTTGAAGAATTGCTCAAGGTGCCTCATTTGTTTGGTAAGTTTCCTCTACCTCTTACTCTTCATTTCTCTACTTTGGGGACAAAGTAGATTTTAAGCATGGGGTAGGGAACTTCTAGTGTAACTCCGCTTTTGCATATATATATATATATATATATATATATATATATATATATATATATATATATATTTTTTTTTTCCTTCATTTTTTTCTTTTTCATGTGCATTTCATGCATTGCATTGCATTTGCATATAGATGTCTTGAGATGAACCCTTGCTAATAAAAATTCCTTGCTCTTCTTGAAGAACATGTCATTTCAATGATTGGCTTTGGTTGATGATATCCTCTAAGGCATGTTAAAAAGCTTGTGATGATCTAGATTGTTGGGTTTATGCTATAATTCTTTCAAAACTAATCATTGCTTGAGAATTGTTGAGATTGAGATTCTGAGACAAAAGCTTGTGAGCTTCTGAGCCTAGGACTGACATTCATGAGTCCTCTTTCCTTTGTGTGTGAATTGCTCATCTTGATTGCTTTATCTTCAGAACTTGCGTTAGAACCTCTCGAGGTCACATATATGACTTGTGTGCATTGCATAAACATGATTGAGGCAACTTTTGTTAGCCTATTATTCCCTTCCTACCCTATTATGATATCCTTTGCTTGAAGCCCGTTGAGCCTAATAGCCTATTCATTTTTAGCTCCACAAGATTATCCTTAAGCCTATTTTAGACTCGTTTACCCATCCGGGAAGTAGGATGAAATAGATTTATCTATAGTTTTGTGGACAAGAAGGAATATGTGCTTTGAGTGATTATATATTGAGTGGGGGATTTTGTGCTTCAATTGTAAGTTTCTTTTGATGAAGAAAAGAAAGTAAGAAAAAAAAAGTGAAAAAAAAAGAAAAGAAAAATAGAAAAGAAAAAAGAAAAAAAGGGAATAAATTCTTCTTCATCACTAGAGAATATTTTGTAAAAAGAGAATGAGTTATCAAAAGTTGAGAGTTTTTGAGCTTATTTGATTATGTGATGTGGTTGTGAGAAATTTGGTATGTGTGTTGAAAAAATATGAATTGTGGTGGAAGTTTAGAAAGTAGTTCTATTTCCCGGACTTAGCACCATGTGGCCAAAGAATCCATACCTTCCGTTTCTTACCTTGGCCCCATTACAACCCATGAAAAGACCTCATGATTTATGTTTATGTGCATAGTCCAAGTGGTGGAGAGTTAGGACGCTAATTCAAGCTTATGGTAGATGAGTCTTCAAGATTTGAGCTAGAGCGGAACTTTTATAACTTAGACACATGAGTGAGAGTGTTCCACAAAATGTCCTATGTGAGGTCTTGGAATTGATGTTTTGACTTGTCTCTTGCATGATTTACTTACTCTTGTTTTGAACCCAATGTCTAGGTCTAAGTGGGCAAACACATTGCTTGGATAGAAGCCGAAATCTTTCTTGTGATTATTTACACTTGTTCTAGCTTGAGGACAAGCAAGGTTCAAGCATGGGGTGATTTGATAGCATCTATTTTAGTCATATTTTAGGCATACATTTGCATATTAGTTTAGGTCATTTTCATGCATATTTATCATATTTTATACTTTATTTATTTTATTTTGCATTTTCGGAGTCTACACCTTGTTTGTATGTGTTTCAGGCATTTTGAGGCTAATATTGAGGAAAATCAAGCTTTAATGCGGAGCGGCAATCATAATGGATCGGACCCGAGGAGCTACATTGTCAAGGGCGGAAGTTGCTAAATCTTGGAGCTGTTTTGTGGAGTTAATTTATAATTGGGTGTTGGGATGCAATTTAGTTATTTAAGTTTGTGGGTCAAAAATGTAATTTTCCTAAAAGTCTATATATATACTCCGTACTGTTTAGAATTGAAAGGGGGGGAACATTCGGAGTTTTGTCGTAGGAGGCTTCGGCCGATCAGTTTAGGTTTTGTTTTCTTACGGTATACACTTTGGATCGAAGACGAAGTTTCGGTTTGCATTCTATTTTATTTCAGCGATTTATTTTTTTCTATGATTTATTTCGTTGATTATCATATTATGCTTGCTTGAATCTTCGATCTAGGGTTTGGGTTATCCCGACGATGATTTGGTAGCGTTAAGATTTATATTCGTTTGTCTGTTCATTTGTGATTTAATCCTATTGCGCCAGCCCTAATTGATGAAAATTGGTTAGAACTGATTTAGGGTTTGAAATCGAAAGACTAAAACCCTAAATTAGAATTTAGATGGTGAATTTAGGCCGAAAAGCTATTGGATCCATCAGAACCATAGGATTAAACCTGAAGTTTAGTTGATCGAAAGTGAAATTAAGCTTCTTGAGGATTTATAGATTGTCATAGATATTTTAGATGATTTTGATATTGATCGATACCGAAAGGCGACGTTGATATGATTATCATCTAGAATTCTAAGAACTTAAAGGGTCTAAATTGGTTGCTTGAGTCCGAAAGGTGATTGTTAACCAATTTAGACACATTCGCTTTGATTCCGAAAGGAGATTTGCGATTACCTTAGACAATCTACCTTTAGCAAACTCAGACAATGTGACACGGATATCAATATTAATCTACTAAAGCGTCGTTGTGGTGATCCTTACCCTAGATTTACCTCGTATCCATTGTTTAATACCTATTTTTGCATAGTTGTTTCTCATTAGTTGGTTACTTTCTCCATCCATATAAACATTTCGCCTTTATTTTCTTGACTTAGTTAAATCAGTTTAATTGATAATCGATACCACATAGTCCTTGTGGATACGACACTCGATATACTACAACTGAACCCCATACACTTGTGGGTGTAGGTTTTAGCCTATCAAATAACCCAAACCAACAACTCAACTAGCAACCTAGTAACTAGTATAGTGGAATAGTAAGGGGTCGATCCCACATAGAGAATACCTTTCTTGTCTATCAAATTGCTATCAAAAGGGAATAAGATCAAAGAATAACTGAATGAAAAGACAATTGAATAAGGCAAAAGTAACAATGATGAATTTGTGACAATTAATAGGAATGAGATAGTTTCCCCTACAATTCATCAACAATGGTGAAGGTTCGATAAAGTAAAACAAGTTAATATAGAAATACTCTAGAAGGGGGGTTGAATAGAGTATGCCGGTTTTTCGCAGATAATCTCAAGACTTTTGAAGCTTTTGCAAAACCCTTTGAGATTAATCGTATTACTTCCTTCTGGCAAACCTGAATCACAATATAGTTAAACAAATCCAACCAAGTGCGGAAATATGGTAAAGCAATAAGTAAAGGACGCAATGAATTGTTTACGAGGTTCGGCACGAACTTGGCCTACGTCCCCGCCTAGGGTTCTTCCACATCCCTAGGATTCAACCGGCTTTTATTGATTCACAAGACTTAGGATCCTAATAGCTCAGCGAGAAGCCTCTCTCCTATACAATTGCAATCTACTCAACTCATGTTCCCTTGGAGCCCTAGACCAATCTAGAAGAGCCCCACCTCTCTCAGCTATCCAGTACAATCCTCTTACACTTCGTGAATCAATCGCCTAGTGTCCACTTCCTGAGTTACAAAACTCTCCAGTATAACACTCTCTCAAAATATATCCTATAAGCTCACTGTGTAACTTTCAAATGCTTTGAAACAAAATAACAGACTCTTAAGAACTAGCAGAGAGCACACGAAGAAGACATATTTGACTTGTAGGCTTTAGTGTGAATAAGAGCTTGTGTTCAATGAATGTGTCATGTATTCTCTTCTTCCTTTCCTTTATAAAGAACAAATCGGCGCCTCCAACAAAGAAGAATCTTCTCTTCAACAGCTAGGCTGATCATGGCTATCTTCGTGATCTTCTATACTTGGAAACTTTGAAGCCATGATATCCGATTGTATCCTTCTCAACTTCAAGCTCTAAGGAAGGAGATAATATTTGAAAGACTTCCTGAAATGTTTGTATAAAATATCTGGAAGCATATAATAGCATATAATATTCGGACATAATATAATAAAGTACAGGTTTTGTGTTTCATCAACACAGTTGTAGCTTGAAGACCTTTGACATAAACTGTCTGTCAAAGCCTTTGAAACTAATTCCGATTTTCATCAAGGGAGTGGAGTTATCAATCTCCCCCTTGATGAAAGACAAAACCTGTGCATCCCTGTAACTTAGTCAAGTAATAATATCATAAGCAAAATCGGACTAAGTACCTGCATGGGTTAGACAAATGTTGGATCATAATTTTATCATGAAAAACATCCAACCAAAAACAAAACAAGGTCTTCCAAGACCTTTGGTTCACAGCAGTTTTAAAGTCTAAACCACAGTAGATCATCTCCCCATTTTTGTCTTTCAACAGTATCCAAAAACCACAGTCACCAAGAGTTTTAAAACAGTATCCAAAAACCAGCAGTGTTTCAGATTTAGGGTAGGGTAGGATAGGGTTCAAGATTCCTCGCCCGGAGCATCATCCGTGAGCAGCGACCTCAGACCGTGCAGCAGCTTAGACACGCCGCTCATCTCCGTCATAAACTCCTTGTGCAGCTCCTTGATATCCAGGCAAACTTCCTCCAAGCCCAACTCCAGGTTGTCCATGCGCTCATCAATGGCAGAGGCAATGGGAAGAGTCTTTGAGGGAGAGGCAAGACTCCAAGTCCCTTGGGGGGACTGAATGATGCCAATCTTCTCAAAGCTCTTGGAGTCGAACTTACCCATATGACGCTGTTGTTCTTCATTTTTGAAATCGATTTCAGAAGCTTTAAAGATGTGGGTAAAAAGGTTGGCAAAGGGGAAGGGAGTTCCTTTTCTAGCTTTTCGAGTGTGAGCCATGGATCCTAGAATGGTATTGGCCAGAGCAAGATCAAGGCCATTCAATATGCGGCATAAAAGGACCATAGCATTATCGGTTAGGAGAGAGCCAGAGTTTAAACAGGGTAAGAGGCAACGCACAATGATGGTGAAGATGATTTTTGCCTCGAGGGTAAGGGATGAGTGGGTAAGCAGTTTTTAGGTGTTGTTGGATGCTTCGGGAAGCATGTATTTGGATCGAGCAAGGGCAATGCACTGTTCTCTTGTGGGATTTTCAGGAGAGGGTAGACAAGGTCTAGGTAGGCCAAGGAAATCAGCGAAGTCAATGGAGTTGAAAGAGATTCTAACTCCCTTGACGACAGATTCCAAAGACCAACCATCAGCATTTTGGTTGGCTTTTAGGTTTATGTAGATCAGGTGGGTGAGTTGGGGGTAATACACAGCTTCAAGGTTAAGGAGGGTCCAGGCAGGGGTTTGTTTGAGGAGAGAGATGCAAGGTAGGTTCAAAGCTTCCAAAAACTCAAGATCTAAAAAATCAGAACAATATATCTTACGAGTTCGAAACTCATCTACCCACTTTCCAGCCATCTCAGCATTTTCAAACCAAGAAGAGGGCAAGGATTGGTTTACCTGGTTAAGTGCAGGCGGATCGGCGTTCGTCCTGCAAGCCTTTGTGAGAGCAGTCCTCTTGACAGGTGCCTCAAGGCTTCTGAGAGTGCCTTTCCTGGTGCGCTTGGGAGATGGGGGCTTTGCTGCAGGGGCTTTGCGCTTCTTCGGAGACGGGGGAGGAGGAGGAGGAGAAGGAGAGGGAACGCGTTCTGGCTTCTCATCCTCTTCATCCTCAGACCCGAGTCCTCAGCGGACCCTTCAGCGTCATCTCCCTCAGCATTCTCGTCGTTTGCAGTCTCGTCGTCTCCCTCTTCTTCTTCCTCTGGTTCCTCTTCAGTGGGAACCTCCTTCTCAGCAGCTCTTAGGGCCTCCTCTTCGGCCTCCTTTCTGGCTTTCTCAGCCTTCTCTGCGGCTAATTTCCTTGCCTGCTCGGCCTCTTCCTCGGCCTTTTTCTTTCTTATGGCCTCTTCCTCGGCCTCTTTAGCAGTATCTCGTTCCAAGATCGCATCAAGATCCTCCTCTTCATCCTCTTCCTCAACGATGACTTTCCTTTTCCCTTTATGCTTGGCACTGAGTGACTTCTTAGTCGGGCGCTGTAGAGAACGCTTGATTTCAACAATGGTGCTCTCAGGGACAGTGTTCTGTACAGTAGCTGGGACACTGGCGTGAGGAGTAGGTTCTGGTGGAGGGGAAGCAATAATGGCATGGCGTCCCTTGGGGGTGGCGCCAAGACGTTTGGGTGTGGAGGTCTTCTTGGATTTAGGTGTCATGGAGATATTCGGCTAGGGTTTCAGAAAAAGTCGAGAGGTAGGAGAAGAAGTATTAGATTGGGTTTAGGTAAATCTGAAGTGGTGAGAGAATCGGGTACGATTTGGGGTTTAAATAGGGTGAGATAATTAAGTTGATGGGACGGGTTTATGGTTCCAATAAGGGTAATCATAACACTGCCAATTTGAAAAAAAATCTGATTTCCAACACAATTCAAATTTCAAACCATCTTGTCACAGTTAAATTCAAGAGGGAAACTCCGAAAATATCTTTTTCAAAAATAAAAATACTCGAATATAAGATCTTTTTGGAAAATAACATGTGTACTATAAACAAGGTTAGAAATCATAAAAACTATATTTGATCAAATATCTAACAAGATATTAACAAAATATATGATCCGTTATATATGCTCTACCATTCAGCTCACAATCTTTGACATAATTCTCAAAGGTCTTGACACTGAGTAGAATTTATCTTTCGTAAAGGGAAAGCTCCCCCTACGAAAGTGCATCCCTGTTAAGCATTCCAATCTCACGTCTAATGAAGGTGAACCTGTCCTCTGCCAAAGGCTTACTAAAGATGTCAGCCCATTGATAATCAGTTGAAATAAAAGATATGGACACATCACCTTTTTCGACATGGTCTCTAATGAAGTGATGCCTTACATCAATATGTTTGGTCCTTGAATGCTGAACATGATTCTTTGTAATTGATATGGCACTTGTATTATCACACTTAATGGGAATGCCTTTGAGATTGATGCCAAGATCTCTCATTTGTTGAGCTATCCAAAGGATTTGAGAGCAGCATGCTCCAACTGCTATGTATTCGGCTTCAGCAGTGGATAGAGCAATTGAGTTTTGTTTCATTGAATGCCAACTGATCAAGGATGCGCCTAAGAATTGGCAACATCCCGACGTGCTCTTCCTATCCACCTTATAGCCTGCAAAATCTGCATCAGAATACCCGATTAATGTAAAATCTTTTTGCTTTGGGTACCATAAGCCAAGCTCCTTAGTGCCATTGAGATATCGAAAGATCCTCTTTACAGCCACGAGGTGAGATTCTTTAGGATCAACTTTAAACCTAGCACACATGCAAACACTAAACATGATGTCAGGTCTACTAGCTGTAAGATATAGAAAAGATCCAATCATCCCTTGATACTCCTTTTGATTGACACTCTTCCTCGTCTTGTCTTGATCTAGAGATAATGTTGAGCTCATGGGTGTCTTGGTTGCTTTGGATTGATCCATCTTGAACTTCTTTAAGAGATCCTTAGTGTACTTGCTTTGGTTGACAAAGATCCCTTTCTTGGATTGATGTACTTGTAATCCCAAAAAGAAGTTGAGTTCACCTATCAATCTCATCTCAAATTCACTGCACATGATGTCAGAAAATTCCTTGCACAAAGATGTGTTAGTAGCACCAAACAATATATCATCAACATATATTTGAATAACCAAAATATCATTTCCTTTGGTCTTGATAAAAAGAGTCTTGTCGATCAACCCCCTTTTAAAATCATTTTCTAAAAGATATTTTGACAAGCGCTCATACCAAGCTCTTGGGGCTTGTTTCAAACCATAAAGCGCTTTATCTAGTTTGTAAACATGATTAGGAAATTATGAACTTTCAAAACCTGGGGGTTGAGCCACATAGACTTCTTCTTCTAAGAAACCATTAAGAAAAGCACACTTGACATCCATTTGATATAACTTTATGCTCATAAAAGATGCAAATGCTAATAATAATATGCGAATGGCTTCAAGCCTGGCTACGGGAGCAAAAGTCTCCTCGTAGTCAATACCTTCCTCTTGATTGTAGCCTTGAGCTACAAGCCTTGCTTTGTTTCTCACGATCTTACCATTCTCATCTAGCTTGTTTCGAAATACCCAACGTGTGCCAATGACTGATTGATGCTTTGGCCTAGGCTTCAAGGTCCAGACTTTGTTCCTTTCAAATTCGTTAAGCTCACTTTGCATAGCAATGATCCAATCTGGCTCTTGAAAGGCCTCATCTACCTTCTTTGGTTCTATAAGAGAAACAAACGCGTGAAAAGCAGAAAGATCTTTAAGTTTAGAACGAGTTTGAACACTAGATGTAGGGTCAGAAATGATATCCTTTAATGAGTGTGATGAGGAGTATTTGAATTTTCTTTTGCTAGTCTCAGCTCCTTGATTCGTCACACCAGTAGGATTGATTTGTGGTACATCTGACTCCATGGATATGTTAGGTTCAGTTATAGCAGTTTCTGACGTTTCAACATTGTTGGATTGGTCACCAATGGCTTTGGACGAATCTTCAACACCTTGGGCCAATTCTTCAGTGTTGAGAATTTGTTCCTGCATGTTCCTTTTCTCTGTGTTCCTGATAGCAGCATCATCACCATCCTCGTTCTCTGTATGGATGTTAAGATCTAAATCTGCAACACTTTCACTCAAAAAACCGTCATTGCATTCATCAAATATAACATGTATACTTTCCTCAACTAACTGGGTCCTTTTGTTGAAGATTCTATAAGCTTTGCTACTTGTGGAGTAGCCAAGAAATATACCTTCATCACTACGGGCATCAAATTTCCCAAGGTTATCTTTTCCATTGTTATGAATAAAACAAGTACAGCCAAAGGGTTTAAAGTAAGATATAAGTGGTTTGCGGCCTTTGAAAAGTTCATAAGGAGTTTTCTTTAAGATGGAACGAATAAGACAACGATTCAAAATATATTTAGCTGTGTTAACAGCTTCAGCTCAATAGGTTTTAGGTAATGCATTTTCTAAAAGCATAGTCCTGGCCATGTCCTCTAGGGTGCGGTTCTTTCGGTCCACAACCCCATTTTGTTGAGGTGTTCTAGGAGCAGAAAAATTATGGGAGATGCCATATTTAGCACAAAACAAATCAAACTGAAGTTGATCAAACTCCCTACCATGATCACTTCGAATTGACACTATGGGCTCGTTTCTTAAAGTTTGCAACTCCTTACAAAGTTTTGAAAACTCAAATAAGGCCTCTGATTTTTCTCTTAAAAATGCAACCCAAGTATATCTAGAAAAATCATCAACAACAACAAGCATGTACTTTTTACCATTGGGAGATTTGACTTGCATAGGACCATATAAATCCATATGTAAAAGTTCAAGGGGTCTAGAAGAACTTACAACCTTTTGGGATTTGAAAGAGCTACGCGTTTGTTTACCTCGTGTGCATGCCTTGCACATCTCAATACCTTTGAAGTCCATCTCAGGTAGCCCTCTTATAAGCCCTTTGGACACAAGCTTCTGTAGTGTATGTGGACTCACATGACCGAGTCTCCTGTGCCAGAGCTTTAGATCGTTCGTCAAAGCCTTTAGATAGGTTAAGCTTCCTTGTGCCACTTGCTCAGCATTTACAGCATATATATTGTTGTAACGATATGCAGTTAGAACAACTTCACCTATATCTTCTCTGCACACTAGACATCTTTTCTTGTTAAATCTGACATCATTGCCACTATCACATAATTGAGAAACACTAAGCAAATTATACTTCAAACTATTCACAAGATAAACATTTTTAATACTATGGTTGGAATCACTCCCAACACTACCAATACCAACGATGTCACACTTTCCTTTGTCACCAAGAGTGATTGTTCCAGTGGATTGCTTCTTTAGATCATGAAAGAGAGAACTCCTTCCAGTCATATGCCTCGAGCATCCACTATCAATAATCCATTTTTGCTCCTTCACCTTGGTGATCTCCTGCAAAACAAACATCAACCTTTGTGGCTAGACCAATAAGCAAATTTAGATCCATTATTGGAATAAACAATATTTGGTAAAATAGTGCCTTTGGGGACCCAAACTTGCGTTATCTGTTCTTTTCTCAAATGAACGGGAAATGTATTGCAAATGATATGTGGATCCTTTATTCTATAGGGGCAGGTCTCTTTTACATGTCCCTTTCTCGCACAGTGGTGACATATAGGAGAGGTTCTCCTTCCTTTTGCCTTTACAAAAGTGGTAATGTGCTGCTTCTTTAAAAACCTTGGATTGTAACCAATACCACTTTTGTTTAGAGAACTTTGTTGCTCACCCAACATCCTATCAAGAGTGCCTTTGGATTTGGTAAAGTTTATGAGGGTTGTCTGTTGGTCTTGAATCTTATTATTGAGGGAGATCTTCTCGTTCTCTAAGTCATGATGTTCACTTCTCAGAGACAAGAGATCTTGCTTGAGTTCAGATTTCTCTGAGTCAAGAGTCTTGACTTTAATGTCAAGACCTGAATAAGAAGCTTCAAGACTTTTGACCCTCATAAATAGATCCTCAATAGTTCTTTCCTGGTCCATAGTTTTCTTAATAAGAGTGTTAGTCTGGGCAATAAGTTTCTCTTCATTGGCAATCATATTAGAAAGGAATTCCGATAATACTTCTTTTGGACTTGCCATAAGTTCTCTTACAGTTACCTCAAGCTTCTCATCGTGGGATTTCTCTGAGTCAAAGTCAAGAGTCTTGACTTTAATGTCAAGACCTGAATAAGAAGCTTCAAGACTTTTGACCCTCATAAACAGATCCTCAATAGTTCTTTCCTGGTCCACAGTTTTCTTAATAAGAGTGTTAGTCTGGGCAATAAGTTTCTCTTCATTGGCAATCATATTAGAAAGGAATTCCGATAATACTTCTTTTGGACTTGCCATAAGTTCTCTTACAGTTACCTCAAGCTTCTCATTGTGGGATTCATCTCCTGAGGCCATAAGACAGACATTGGCCTTCTCATCATCGGAGTCTGAGTTAGAATCACTCCAAGTTGCCACCATGGCTTTCTTTTTCCATCTATCACCCTTCTTGTACTGGCTCTTCGTCTTTTGAGGGCAGCCTTTCACAAGATGATCTGTTTCACCACATTCAAAACAAGACAAAGGTTTAGTCTTCTTGTCATATTTGTTGTATTGAGAATTACCTCGAAATTTAGAAGACTCTGATCCATCCTTGTTGTTGAATTGTTTCTTCATTTTGAGGATTCGAGAAAGGCCTCTTGTGATAAGAGCAAAAGGATCATCCTCATCATCATCCTCATCTTCAGAATCAGATACATCTTTAGGCTCATCCTTCTTAGACTTGAGCGCCAAGTTTTTGGTGCTTGCTGGAAGTTCTCCATCGTCTTCATTGAGAATCATCTCATGTGTGATCAGCTTTCCAAGCAAGTTATCAAGGGGCAAGGTGGTGAGATCTTGGGCTTCCTCTATGGCTGTTACTTTAGGACCTCATTTCTCTTTTGGGAGGCACCTCAATATCTTCCTCACTTTCTCAACGTTCTTAAAGCTCTTGCCAAGAGAGTCAAGATTGTTGGTGATTTCCGTGAACCGTGTGAACATGGCCTTGATAGACTCATCAGGCTTCATTTTAAAAAGTTCATACAGCCAGTTTGTCCCAAATCTCTTTAGCTGACCTACAAGATGAAATACGGTTAAACTCATCAGTGCTAAGACCACAATACAGTAAGTTAATAGCTCTGTAGTTTTTGGAGACGAGTTCAAGATCCACTTGGATGTATTCAGCCTCAGTCTTCGCAATTTTGGTTCCATTTGGTCCATCTTTCTCTGGAACCTTCGGACCATTCTCTATAATGTTCCAAAGTTCCAGATCTTGATCTATAATGAACATCTTAATCAATGATCTCCAGTGGACAAAGTTGTTTCCAACAAAGAGTGATGGTCTACTGGTAGACCTTCCCTGTGCAAATCCTCCGCTTGCTTCACCAGACATGATAAAAAACTCACAAGATTTTTAGATCGAAAGCAGTGAGTAAAGCTCTGATACCAATTGAAGGTTCGATAAAGTAAAACAAGTTAATATAGAAATACTCTAGAAGGGGGGTTGAATAGAGTATGCCGGTTTTTCGCAGATAATCTCAAGACTTTTGAAGCTTTTGCAAAACCCTTTGAGATTAATCGTAATACTTCCTTCTGGCAAACCTGAATCACAATATAGTTAAACAATTCGAACCAAGTGCGGAAATATGGTAAAGCAATAAGTAAAGGACGCAATGAATTGTTTACGAGGTTCGGCACGAACTTGGCCTACGTCCCCGCCTAGGGTTCTTCCACAACCCTAGGATTCAACCGGCTTTTATTGATTCACAAGACTTAGGATCCTAATAGCTCAGCGAGAAGCCTCTCTCCTATACAATTGCAATCTAGTCAACTCACGTTCCCTTGGAGTCCTAGACTAATCTAGAAGAGCCCCACCTCTCTCAGCTATCTAGTACAATCCTCTTTCACTTCATGAATCAATCACCTAGTGTCCACTTCCTGAGTTACAAAACTCTCGAGTATAACACTCTCTCGAAATATATCCTATAAGCTCAATGTGTAACTCTCAAATGCTTTGAAACAAAATAACAGACTCTTAAGAACTAGCAGAGAGCACACGAAGAAGACAAATTTCACTTGTAGGCTTGAGTGTGAATGAGAGCTGGTGTTCAATGAATGTGTTCTGTCTTCTCTTCTTTCTTTGCTTTATAAAGAACAAATCGGCGCCTCCAACAAAGAAGAATCTTCTCTTCAACGGCTAGGCTGATCATGGCTATCTTCGTGATCTTCTATACTTGGAAACATTGAAGCCATGATCTCCGATTGTATCCTTCTCAACTTCAAGCTTTAAGGAAAGAGATAATATTTGAAAGACTTCCTGAAATGTTAGTATAAAATATCTGGAAGCATATAATAGCATATAATATTCGGACATAATATAATAAAGTACAGGTTTTGTGTTTCATCAACACAGATGTAGCTTCAAGACCTTTGACACAAACCGCCTATCAAAGCATTTGAAACTAATTCCGATTTTCATTAAGGGAGTGGAGTTATCAAATGGTTATGGCTTTGATCCTTGACTCTATCCTATGTTTCCTTGTTTGATTCATCTAATGGTTGATTACTCTAACCTTAAGCAATTGAACAGTGCCAATAACATAAACAACTAAAGATAGAGGCGCAACTCTCTATCTCTAATCAATGTAATTCATAAAGTAGAATTGTCAATATCCCCTACACCACCCAATCAATGCTTTCACAAGATCGATTAGCTATGTTGTGATATTGATTCAATTAACATGCAAGGGATAATAAAATCTTTAGCAAGAAAGCAAATTCCATCAAGGAGGCCAATCAAGAGGGAATACATGCAATCAATCAATGAAGAACAAAGGTATTGAATCAATCAAATATAGAATAGATAGAAATCAATTCTCACAAATCAAATAACCATGTCTCTGAATTGCAGGCGAAACAAAAGGGGTTTAGTTCCTCATGGAAGGTTTTCCTCTCAATATCTCCATTGGAGTCTCTCTCAATTAGGTTTCAGTCAATCTCCAATAATCTCCACACAATAGGCCAAAAGTCGGCCACAAATAATAAAAACCTAAAACCTAATTAGTTTCCAAAAGATAGAAATCGTAACTCCGCATCTGCGAAGACGGTGGGCGCCTTGACTAACAGAAGCGTAATCTTCATCTGATCTCTCCTTAATCCAAGCTAACTCTTTCCTACACCTCTTCTTGCCTTTTCCAATGATTTCCTCAGATTTTTTGCTATTGAGGTATTTCAGGATGTGAGATGATTCTTCGAGGAAAGGCTAGCATCTAGGCAATAATTTCATTGACGTTGGTGGTAAGACTGTTTACTCAAGGATGAGATAGGGAGATTCGAGCATGGGACTGAGAACACTAGAGGACGAGGGATTTCAGGAGGTTTGGAAAAGTTGCGGTACTTGGGAAGTTCGAATGAGGATGTCATAGGAATTCTGTGAGAATGACGATCAGTACATGAGGGCTTACGCGATAGAGATTTCAAGGTTGAGGCAGTGTGATCTGAGGCAACATGAGGGGAACTAATCCAGGTAGAGGGTGTTGGGAATTCTATAGGTTGGAGGATTGTCAGAGAATTGATCAAGTTGCGAAGTTATGGGTAAATTCGAGCTAGGGTTGCATAAAGTTTCCTTGGGGAGAATGGTCGATGGATAGAGGCTTAGGTCCTAAGGCGTCATGGTCAAGGGGTGGTAGCTTGAGGTAATTTCGGAAGATGATGGGAAGAGGATATAGAGTAGATCTGCTTGGGGAGTCATGTGTGGTTTAGGTTTCGTGAGTTTCGAAATGGGATGAATAGGTAGAATCAGTGGTTGGTCTTTGAGGATAGGCGTGGGTGATGAGGAGCTTCGTGATTCGTGGTTGGGAGTTAGCACTTGACGAAACCATCCAAAAAATGTCTAAATAAATAAAAGAATAATAATAAGGGGGATGGGGCGACTAAATCTTTATCCGCGGACTAGAATAGATCACCCACCTTTTTATACCATCCGCGGATAAAGAGAAGTGGCCACGTGCCTTACATGCCCACGCCCCACGAAGAAAACACGTGTCCATTTACGAACGACATGTGGTGCGAAGCAGTAAACCCCATGTCAACTATTAAAAGGGAAAATCCAATCAGTGAAGAGAGACTTTTGGCCGAAGAGAGAGGAGAGAGAGAGAGTAGAGCGGATAAGATAGTATACTTTCTCCACGACAGAACCCAGAAGCAGACACACGATACTAAGGGAGAAAGACCGCGGATAAAATTAGGCCACATCCGCGTATAACTGAAAGGGTCATCATCATGAGCCATTAGTCTGAGGTAAGGATCCAGAAAATCGTGATCGTTTCACCCGATTGAACGGTGAATAACAGGTAAACGATGAGTCCTCATTTCGTTGATGAAACCTCCCAATAGGGGAGGCCCTGAAGGGTTCAATATCACTCGCGGAATAGGTTGGGCCACGCCGAATTTCTCGGTGCGGGTTAGGTAAGACCGTCGAGAGCGCCCTAAGCCCCACGGGGTCCACCCCCGAGTCCCACCGAAAGTGAAAACCTGAAATTCGAGTTTCGTCAATGGCGCCGTCTGTGGGAACCCCTTCACGCTAAGGGGTTCCCTAATGAACTAGAAACAAAGAGAAGAATAGACCCCCAACACCAAGAGGCAGAAGAGAGTCCGCGTCCATAAGAGAAAAATAATTTTCTGAAGAAAAATAAGCCAATGGATTGCTGACTTATCAAAACAATTGTGCAGAGAAGAAAGATGAGTGCCAACCAGGATGACGCAACAGATGGAATGAGCCAAGGCATCCACAAGGAGCAGGAGATCTCGAGTATGTACGTTCCACTGTCCTCTCAACCCGACCTACAGGGTGAAGCATGGGAGCAGCCATGGGACACACTCCTCTATCATCATTACGACCAGTATGGGGGGGGGGGGGTGCCTACATACTCCAAAACTTCTAGCACTAGGAGGTCCCTCACGAATAACCTCATCCCTAGGAGTCTGAGGAGGCGCATTACTACTACTATGATTATGGAGGACCTCTCTTTTGAGAGGCTCCTTCTTTCTCTCAAAGGCATGTTCAAACCTCCACCCACGTCATTTAATTCTTATCTTTTTGGGTGTACTTCTTCACTGCTGAGCAGTGATGTTTGTGAGATTTGAGGAATTTATTCTTCCAGTGACGTCGTCTTCTCTTGTACCGGAGTTTCGCTGTTCGTGGGCTCGGTGTTTCTCGCTCAGATCTGGGCGGGCAGTGAGCGTTTTGCTCGTCTTCTCTTTGGATCTGTCACAAGGTCACCTTGTTTGGCCGGACAGTGAAGCTACGACCTCTCCTCGTCACTAGCGGTTCGTGGAGGATTTCGTTCTCTCAGATCTGGGTTGTCTGTGTTATTCCTTCGCTTATTTTCTCCCATATCTGGTGATTTTTTCATGGTTGGGTGTGGATCTATGGCGGTTTGTTTCCCCAGATCTGAGTTGCATCCCTTCGTCTGGCCTCTTTACGCCCAGATCTGGTGGATTTGTCGACCTGGGGTGGCTGCCGTCTGTCCGGCGGCGGTGCTAGAGCTTTTTGGGCCCGCAGGGTGGAGGTTACTTGGGTTTGGTTCCAGATCTGGCCGGGATTCGGCTTCCCGTCGTTTCCAGATCTGGTTGCGCCTCCCTCTCTCCTCCGATTCTCCTTGCTTGGGCTCGGGTTTGCCAGGTTAAGATGCGTTGGCTGCTCGGTTCTGGTATCGGCTTGTATTTTCCGTGCTGCGGTGGTCGGCTTCCGGGTCCTCGGTGGCTGGTCGGGATCTTCTGTCGTCGGATCTGGCGGCGCAGGTTTCCTTTTAATTATTTTTGTTCCAGATCTGGCGTTCGGTGCAACGCAGTTGGTGCTGGTGTCCTCGTCGGCAACGTCTCCTTAAGGACCCGCGGGTGTTGGGGTAGGGTGGTGGTTTCGGCTCCTGTTCTGGGCGGCTCTCCGGGTGGTGGTACTTCCGAGTCTAGATCTGATCACTCTTGACCTGGATGTGGGTTACGGAGAATCGGGTACCTCAGTTCTGATTCCTCTTTTGCACCTTGTCTCTTTGCCTCGCTTGGGTCTGGGCAGTCCAAGGGCGGAAGGCTCTTAGCTGTTCGGAGGTGGTGCTGCGCGTTTGGGCTTTAGCGGGGCTGTTTTGTGTCCGGATTAGGGGGTCTCACCCTGCTCGTTGGATTGGAGAGGTATTGTTTTATGCCCTTATGATTCTAAAGTCGGTGGGTATCTTGGTGCTGGTTGTGCTGGTCTATTGCTCTCCGATTAGGTTTGAATGTCTTGGTTTGTGCCTGTTCGCTGACTGACTTGCCTCGCCCTTCTACCCTCGTTTTGCCGCTGCTCTTGGATTCCCCGCATCCTCGAGTATTTGGACTTCCGGCGGGCATGTATTTGATTTTTGGGCGCCTAATTTCGAGAAATGGGTTAGGGCCCGTGGGGTGCATCGTCTTGCTTTCTCCGTGGTCTTACGGGGCTATTTCGGTGGTCTCTTGGGGCTTTGGTGGAATGTTGGTGGTTAGGGTGCGGTCGGCGGCGGGTATGATCAGATTTTGGACTTGTCTTGAGTGTGGGGCTCACTCCCCGGTCATGGTACTTCGCCGGTTTCAGCGGGTGGTTTGCTTTTTGGCTTTAGTTGGGACGTTGGAGGACTGGTAGATTTGACATGGGGCTCGCCCACTCCCTCATCGACAGGCTGCTTTCGGTGTTGTGCTTAGCGTTTATGGTCTGCCGTGGTGGGGACTGGGGTGCGCTGGTGCTCTTTGTTTAGTCTGGTGGCTCTCTTCTGTCCTCGTTATTGCTGGAGAGTTGCTACTTGGGGGCCTAGCTGGTGGGACGGTAGTGTATGGGCACGTGGGAGGTTGGTGTTGATTGGTGGGAGGAGATGGCAGGCGTGGTTGGTGGCCTTAGTTTTGCACACTTGATTTTGAGTTGCTCAACTGGGCTTGTAGGTCAAGCTTTAGTTGGACTTTCGGCTTCTTTACCTTCGGTGCTGCTCTCTCCTTTCAGTGGTCCGCATCCTTGTATGTGTTGGTTGGTTCCCATCAGCTTTTTTGAGAGGTTTGTTGAGAGTTATTTGAGCGATTGAGATTGTATTAGGAGGAGTGGTTGGCGTTATGCCACCTGTTTGTATCACCTTTTTACGTGAGGCCCTTGTTTGGTCTTGCTTTTTTGTCACTACTTGGCGTTAAGCCACCCATCTATCTATTTACCAATTTAGATGATTATGGAGGACCACATCTGCACCAACAAGGAATGGCTTACCAAGGTGGTCAGTATGATGCCTATGGACGATGATATACCGCGTTCAACGACACGGCTAACGCCTTTCGCAACATGAATTACGGCTTCCATGGCCAAGGCCACGCAATGCCTCACCGACCATGGCCAAAGGAAGAAGGGCAGCACGCGAGCAAACATCGACAAGGGGATAATCCGCGGACGTTTCAACTTCCACCAGGTCTGATTCGGCTAATATGAACACGGACGGTCTGGAGACCTTGCCCTCTGTCTTCACTAAAGAAGTTTGTTCCACATTGGTCCCAAAGAGATGGAGGGAAGTGGGCCTGATGATGTACGACGGAACAATCGATCCAGAAGACCATCTATGTCACTTCATAACAGCAATGGGGATAAATGAATACAATGATGCCATGATGTGTCGAACCTTCCCCTCAACACTGACGAAGATAGCTCTCACCTGGTTCACCAACTTGCCGAAAAACTCCGTGGCTAGCTTCGCCCAGTTGACTTACATATTAAAATCTCACTTCGGAAGCGCTCGCTCGCGAAAGAAGATAATGCTTGACTTGAACTCGATCAAGCAAGGTGCTGGAGAAACTTTGGGACATTTCTTTGCACGGTTCACCAGCGTGGTGGTGTAGATTCCCAACTTCAATCATGAATCAGCAACCATCATTCTCATGGGAAACCTTGCGGATGGGGACTTCAAAACTTACCTATTCCGAACGAAACCCTCCAGCTATGATGACCTAAGAGATCGCGTGTCAAGACAGATTGAAGCAGAGGAAGCGGCCGCGTCTAGCTCAAGGGCAAACGAAGGCAACCAAGGATTATTTGGAAAGCTCACCGGCAAGTTCAAAAAAGAAAAGCAAGGAGCTAAACCTCCAAAGCACCAGTCAGCTCAAGGAGTCGTTCATTCTCACCGCGATGAAGTACATATGAATTCCGAAAGGGGCCAGGGATCCCGTTAGAGAGAGGGTGTACGAAGACAAGAGATGGACCACCCGCGGTCTTATCATCCGCAGAGGGATAACTATCGAAACCATGAACAAGGGTATCCACCACGGCGAGAAGATCAGACGGATTGAGGATCGATTTGGGAGAATTACGACCCACAAGCGGCTGACCCTCCACACCGAGGGGACCGGAACCAAGATCCCCGGGATCAACAGAGAGAGGCCCCTCCTTTCAATCGAGGAAGGGGCAGAGGATGGAGGTGGCGCGGTGGTCGACACAATCGATTTCCCACCATGCAGGGATCCGTCAACCAAGCACCAAGAAACCCGGAAGGAGCCAGAAGACCGGGAGAAGAGCGGATACCGGAACCTGAAGGGGTCATAAACACCCTCGTCGGAGGAATTTCAACATCAGGAGTTAGTAGACAAGAAAGGAAAAACTACGAGCAAGAAGAAAAACAACCACCATCCCCTTCAAGCAGGAGGATATCCTTGTCACCACCCGCGGAGATCATATTCTCCACAAAGGATGCTGAAGAAGTGAGAATGCCACACTCAGACCCTTTGGTCATCCATGCTCAAATAGCTACCAAAACTGTGAAAAGAGTTTTCATGGAGACCGGATCCTCTGTGGCTATTCTGTCCTAGGATGCATTCACTCAACTGGGAATCTCCTCAAGTAGCTGTAACCATCAAGTTGACGGTAGTACTGGGAACCGTTCCTAGGAGACGAGTGGAGAATGTCGTCTTCACTGTGGTATGGATCCCGACTGTCTACAACGCACTACTGGGACATGTCTCACTCTATAAATTCCAGATGGTAGTGTCCATTTACCACTTCGTTTGAAAATTCCCATTACTGGGAGGTGGAGTGAGCGAGGTCCGCGACCAACAGCCTGAGAGTCGGAGTTGTTACTTAGCCTCGATTAAAAAGAAGAAGGAATTGATGTGCATCAGCGAGAAGTGTGAATCCATAGTAGGAGACAGCAACCCAGTCGAAGCATCGGGAGCAGAGCTCGAGATCAGACCGATAGACACAAAAGTACCAATCGCGTATGAAAAGTACCTTGTGTACTACATCAGCAGAGTTTTGCAAGATGCCGAGATACGATACGAACCAGTGGAAAAAATGATACTATGCATGGTGTTCGCGACACGAAGATTGCGACCATTCTTTCAGGATCATATCGTCAAGGTAATGACAGATTAACCTCTAAGGCAAATCCTTCACCCACCATGCTTATCAGGTAGAATGACGAAATGGGTGGTAGATGATGTCCACTAAAATAGCCATGTTGAAATGCACATTTTAGCTCCTTATTCTATACACTTTGCATATTTCGGGCTGGGAATATGTTGAATTTATGTAATATATGCTTTTTTGCAAGAAATAGAGGTCTACATATGTTTTGGTTTAATATTACAGAATTTGGAGCCATTTCGGGACAAAACAAAGAAGCAAAGACGGAAGCTGAGCTTTACTCGATATCGAGTACCTTTCATCGATATCGACCAAAGAAGTCCGAGCAAAGCCTGGTCGAGGAGAAGCCATATCGAGAAGCTGAGAAATGAAGCCAACTGGAGTTCAAAACCTTACTCGATATCGAGTATTTTACTCGATGTCGACCAAAACATGAAGCCACATCTGGACTCGAGGAAGCAACACCTGATCGAGAAGCCGGAGAGAAGACATACCGAGCAATATTTTACTCGATATCGACGAAATTACTCGATGTCGAGTAAACCAGCAGCACATGTCCGAGCCAGTTCCGAGAAGAAGTTACTCAAGGAAGCCCAGTGAAGCCGAAGTCGACGACATTTTTCCTCGATATCGAGGAAATTCCTCGATGTCGAGTAAAAAGTTCCTGGGCCGCAACGCTGTTGGGCCTGTCCGAGTCGAGCTGGATTACTTGGATGTGAAGCAAGTCCGAATCTATCAATTTTAACAAGATCTATCTATGGAGAGAGGATTTATCCAACACATGAAGATATTTAGATATATTTCCTTTTAAAATAAATGTTCCTTTTATTAAAGTTTTATCTTTAGATATTAGATAGATATTTCCTTCCTTGATTAGCAAGGATTGGAAGCCTATAAATAAAGCCCATGGGGCTGATTTTCTATTCATTCAATTCAATTCAGAAGCTATAGAAGTAGTTCCACAGAGAAGTTTAGGAGTTCAAAGGTTTTAGGGTTTTGGCATTCAACGAAAGTTGGAGTGCCCGGATTGTAAAGACTCTGAATATAGTTTATGCAAGTTATTTCTTTTCAATCTATGTCTGTAATTGCGATGAGGTGCGAGTAGTACACCTACTTCTAGGATTGGGGCGAGCCCGACGATAGCCCTGCGTGTTTGAGGTAAAGAACCGATCTTTGTCGTGTTTTGAGCATCTACTACCTGTTATGTGTTTATTACCCATTCAAGGAAGATCCATGATATCAACTTGGATTGTAAACATAAAATCGGTAGATACAATTAGGGTTTCTTGAAAGAGTTTCTTAATTGTTGGAAAGGGCGAAAGCTTGATCCTTCGATGCGATTGCATGATTATTGTTATTTATCTTGCCTTATGCATGCTAGGTTATTGTTGTTGCAAACCCTAATCTTGGAAGTTTTCTTTCATACATAGTTTATTTCGAGTTTTGCAAAGCCTTGTTCTTTATTTTCTTTCGGCCAAAACTGGTCGACATCGACTACTGATTTTCGATCGCCTAGATCGTTGTAGCTTCTGAACTGCAGGAACTCGACCAAGGCTTCCTCGATGTCAACATATTTACTCGATATCGAGTAAATCTCCTCGATATCGACAACATCCAGTGACTGCTGCTGCTTGCTTCGACTTGTCCGATCTTCTGTCGACTAACCCCTTGTCAAGATCGGGCATCTGTTGTCGATTTCTGCCGTGAGATTCCTCCGCTGCTTAGGATCCGCTGACCAGCTTCCTCGTGGATCAAACCTGACTTCCTTTTGCTACATCGGGAGGGAGTCTTGAACATTATTTGCTGGGATCCAATCGGTTTGCTTTATTTTTATTCGTACTTAATTTGCATTCTCGATTTCCTCTCTCAACAGAAGAGTTAACAGAATTCGAGATTGAGTATGTCCCACGACGGGCGGCGTTGGCTCAAACCTTGGCAGATATCATCTGCGAAATGGGTTTTGAAGCAGTGGACCAAGCAGAGATAAGCGAGTGGGTACTCAAGGTTGATGGGACGGCCAACATGGACGGATGTGGAGTTGGGGTCACCCTTACTGCACCTGATGGACAACAACTCAACTATGCTTACAAGTTGAACATTTAGGCTACAAACAATGAGGCTGAGTATGAGGCTATGCTCGCGGGCTTGGAAATAGCCCTGGTTAAAGTCGCAAGACAAGTGTCCATCTACACAGACTCAGAAGTTATGGCGCGGTAGGTTACAGAAGAATATAAGGCTAGAACTGGATTAATGCCAGATTACCTAAGGAAGGTACAAGCCCTATCAAAAGGTTTCATGAGTTTCGATTTAATGGTGATCCTGAGGGATAGTAACCGACAAGCGGACGCACTAGCTCGAGTGGGAGCAGTCATGCCTAAGGAAGTAGGAGAAGAAGTTTTCTTCGAGAGAAAGAATAGTCACAGGCTTATTCAAGAAGTTTACCATGTCCAAATAGACGAAGAAGGAGACTGGAGGATCTCGCTCGCCGACTACCTGGAAAAAGGCACTCTTCCGTCAAAAAAGGACGCGGCCAAACAAGTCATAATGAAGGCTGCCCGGTTCACCATCAGAGAGGGAAAACTCCATAGAAGAGGCAACTGCCTCCCGGATCTATTGTGTATCTCGACAGGAGAAGGCGGGGTTGTCGTGAGAGAGCTGCACGCCTGCGTATGTGCCCATCACCAAGGGTGTAGAGCATTAGTTGCGAAAATCATGAGGCTTGGTTACTACTGGCCAACCATCAAACAAGACGTCCAAACTTTCATCCAGAAATGCGACGCGTGCCAAGGGTATGAAAATCTGAAACATCAGCCCGTGGAACCAATGAAAGGCATATTCGGAGCGTACCCCTTTTTTGTATGAGGAATGGACATTCTAAGGCCTTTCCCAACCGCCCCAGGACAATTGAAATATGTGCTTGTCCTGGTAGACTACTTCACTAAGTGGGTGGAGGCTGAAGCTATGGGGCTCATCACCGCGGAGAAAGTAAGGAGGTTTCTATGGAAGAATATAGTGTGCCAATTTGGAGTACCGGACTCAATAATCACTGATCATGGCCCACATCTCGATTGCAAATCCATCAGGGATTTTTGTGAAGGCCTTGCCATTAACCTCAAGTTCTCATCTGTGGCCCATCCCCAGACGAATGGACAAGCAGAGACAACAAACCGGCAGTTTCTGTACGTAATACAGAAAAAGCTAGGAAGCACTGCGAAGGGACGTTGGGCCGAGCTCTTACCATTGGTTCTCTGGTCTTATAAGACAGCAAAAACTCCAACAGGAGAGACCCCCTTCACTTTAGTCTATGGGACAGACGTGGTCATACCAGTTGAGAGATTGGTCCCATCAGCATGAATCCTCGCATACAACCAGGAGAAAAATGACGATGCTCTAGAAATAGAAATGCATCTCAGGGAAGAACGCTAGATAGTGGCAGCGTTAAAGGAAAAAGAGTACAAGAGACGACTATCTAGATACCATGACAGGCAAGTCCACCCGCGACGATTCCAAAAAGGTGACCTAGTGCTCCGACAAAAGTGAACTGGAGGAAAACTTGATGCCAACTGGGAAGGGCCATACATCGTTGTGGAGATGATCCAAAAAGGAGCCTACAAACTTGGCACCCCGGAAGGCGTGACTTTGAACAAGACTTAGAATGTAAAAAACTTGAAGAAATATTATGTGTAATAGTCAAGGATCACCAAAATGTAAGTAACCTTAGTCGTCCCCGCAGCAGTTATAATAAGCGGTTAGTGAGCGCTTTCTTGACCATCAACTGGTCAATTCATAAGTACCTGTGACGCGGGAGCTTGGCTCCGCGTCAGGCCTCCGATCGAAGCAATCGGTGTCTCAGAGAAAAGTTCATAAGTCCCTGTGACGATGGAGCTTAGCTCCGCGTCGGGCCTCCGATCGAAGCAATCAGTCTCTCGGAGAAAAGTTCATAAGTCCTTGTGACGCTGGAGCTTGCCTCCGCGTCGGGCCTCCGATCGAAGCAATCAGTCTCTCGGAGAAAAGTTCATAAGTCCCTATGACGCTGGAGCTTGATTCCGCATCGGGCCTCTGATCGAAGCAATCGGTCTCTTGGAGAAAAGTTCATAAGTCCCTGTGACGCTGGAGCTTGGCTCTACGTTGGGCATCCGATCGAAGCAATCGGTCTCTCGGAGAAAAGTTAATAAGTCCCTGTGACGCTGGAGCTTGGCTCCTCGTCGGGCCTCCGATCGAAGCAATTGGTCTCTCGGAGAAAACTTCATAAGTCCCTGTGACGATGGATCTTGCCTCCGCATCGGGCCTCCGATCGAAGCAATCGGTCTCTTGGAGAAAAGTTCATTAGTCCCTGTGATGCTGGAGCTTGGCTCCACGTCGGGCCTCCGATCGAAGCAATCAGTCTCTCGGAGAAAATTTCATAAGTCCCTGTGATGCTGGAGCTTGGCTCCGCGTCGGGCCTCCGATCGAAGCAATCGGTCTCTTGGAGAAAAGTTCATAAGTCCCTGTAACGCTGGAACTTGGCTCCACTTCGGGCCTCCGATCGAAGCAATCGGTCTCTCAGAGAAAAGTTCATAAGCCCATGTGACGCTGGAGCTTGGCTCCGCGTCGGGCCTCCGATCAAAGCAATCGGTTTCTCAAAGAAAAGTTCATAAGTCCTTGTGACGCTGGAGCTTGGCTCCGCGTCGAGCCTCCGATCGAAGCAATCGGTCTCTCGGAGAAAAGTTCATAAGTTCCAGTGACGCTGGAGCTTGGCTACACGTCGGGCCTCCGATCGAAGCAAATGGTCTCATAAGAAGTTGGATCGTAAAATTCATAAGACACTAGAGTTTCTATCCGCGTCAGGCCTGCGGCCATAACCTATGATTCCCAGAGAGGAACTTGTAGTTCTATATTTCACCTCCACCGGGGCCTGGTCGGAATAAGATGAGTCCTACCCTGGCTCAAGCGGGATCCATTCGGTAGCGGTACCTCTGAGTGAGGAGAAGCCCACTCCGCATCAACCTCATTACCGACCGCATCCAGAATACGAACTTCAAAATAACCCCCCCCCCCCCCCCGCGTGAAAAAAGGTCAAGGAAGAGCCCATGTCGATACTATGCGAACAGGCAAAATCATTCCACCCACTACCCAAGTAGGGAACTTCGTAATCTCGCAGAATTCGGGATGACAGAAGAATGTTCCTAGGGAGATCCGGGTGGAATTCATCTTCCAAGCGCAATGGTAGAGACTGAGTAGACACGGGAAAAGCAAAGTCTCAGAACATCGAAAACTCTAAAAAGAAGGGAGAGAATAGATTCGACAATAAAAAACTAACTAAGCGATGTAGTTGTTCCGGGAAGCGGATGGACTCAAAAAACGTCCAACTTGCCTGTTCTGAAGCAGACATACTAAGGAAAGAATTAGGTTAGGTGAGTAAATACACCCCAACCATTCTCCCTTATAAAGGCCACCCAGGTGAGCTACCCAGGATCACGAGCGACTAAAAAATGCACTACACATGCTTGGACGAATCCTCGATAAGACCAGAAAGACGAGGGTAGAGACTGACACGAAAAAACACGTGATTCGTCATGCAGAGGAACACAGTGTCTAGGGACAGCCGTAAACCATGTTGGTGACAGAATTCTCACTAAGAGAACAAGAAACCCATGAACAAAGGAATCTAAAGGGAATTAGTAGGAAGAAAAGCTTCCTCATTTAAGTCCTAACCCGGTTTAGAATGTAACCAAGTTGATCTTAATAACTTTCCTGGATAAGTCTAGGTAGAAAGTCATCAGTTTAAAAGAAAAACCATAAAAAATACGGAAAGCAAACTGATCGTCTTGATACCCGCGGAAAATTAGAAAAAGTTGCCACGAGAAAGCTTAAGGGCATGGAGTAACGAGGGCCGAAAATAGCCAATAAAATCTTTGGCCTTATTCGACTTTACAACAAAGATAGAACCAACGAAAAACCAGAATTCCGCTAAGAATAAGAACCATTTGTGGAATAATCTTACGAGGACGGTTCCACGCGATTCATAACTCCATCGCCCTCATCCAAATCCATAACCTGAACTTCAAAACGTGTGCGGCCATTATGAATGAAAACCATGGACTCGCCTATTTCAAAGCCATGTGACTCAGCAAAATCATTCCATCCGCGTCCCAAATAAAGAAGCCCAAAGTCTCGCCGCTCTATAAAGACTGGAAATTTTCTTAACAGGTGGGAAGAAAGCAGCACTTGCTCAGGAAGGGCATCCTCATATTCCTCTTCGAATCTAAGCGGCAGAAGTTATAAGGAAGAAAAAGCACGTGATTAAAACGGAATCAACAAAAGAAATAAGAAAGCAAGAAAAGACAATCTCATCATCCGCTCAAGTTGCTCTGAATAATCGATTGCTTGAAAGAAAGCCCATCAGACTTCGCGTGCAGGGGCCATATCGGCCCTAAATGTTAGAGGGGGAAAGATCGTAGAGCCTCGCATCTCAAAAGGGTAAGAAAGACCAACAGTTCACTTTCTTGTCCTATTAATCACAAGGAAACAGTAAACCTTTTAAAAAAGGGAGTGCATGCCCGATGTGTGCTGCTACTTTGAGAAAACAGAGAAACACGTCCACCTCGAGTAGAGAGCCATCCTATCGAAAACAATAGGAAGTCATGTCCAGACTCTGTAGGGGCCTCAGGAAGAATCTCCAAGGCAACGAAAACAGTTCGAGGTACTACGCAGAAATAAGAAGGGCCAGTTCACAACTAAGGGCGATAAAAACTAAGCATAAAGCCACTCCTGGCGGGTATAAGAAACCAAGAAGGCAAGAGTAATAAACATCCCCCAAAAAATGGAACCCGAAGCACCTCCCAGAGCTTTCTATCGAGTCATCATGAGGGAAGAACAACTCCAAACACTCCGACTCCCCCTGGTGTATGACTTGTTCTAGGAAGACGCACACACTCTATCCATGCTCTGGTCTTGGTCAAACCAGGAACACGAAGTCAAGGTAGAAAGGGACGAAGATGGCCTGTTCTGGTTAACCCAGGGATGGTTCGAGTTCATCCAAGAAAATCGAGTCCATGTGGGCTCGACCTTGATTTTCACTTATGTGGGGGACTCCATCTTCGAAGTTGATGTCGTAAGTCCTGACAGCGACGACAACGGCGAGGTAGGACATCCATGATCTTCTAAAAAAGTATGTAGCCGCGAAGTCGGCCTTAGTTTGAAGTATTGGATCGATGTGGATACTATATTCCGCACACCAAAACCTTTTCGTTTGTAATGTTGAATAAGAACCCCTTTGAATACAGCTAGGGAGTATAATTACATGGAAAAAAGACACCCTCGAAATAAAATAGATAGATAACAGAAGTCATGATTCCAATCCAAGTTACACACAAAAACACATGTAAGAAAAGCCACAAGCGCGCTCCAGTTACAGTGAGGGATCAACAAGACCCACTCGAAGAAGACGCTGGGTGGTCAACGTCCGCACCATTTCTAACGTCATGTCACGGACAAACCTTGAAAGAAACATTGCCGATATGAAAAAACATCTTGGCATTACCCACCCCAAGGTCATGAAGAACTAGGAAATCTCCCCATCCGCGGTCGAGTTGAAAGAGACCATTTTCACTCCAAGACACCACTACTGGGAAGTTACGAACCAAATACAAAGATAAGAAAGCCCACTCTAGCGGTAGCGGCCCGTATTCGGCTTCGAACTGAGGGGGTAAAACCTGTGCGCGGTCAAGAAAGATAACAAAACATAAATTAAGGACCCGTTTAGTCTTTTTTAAGAAACCAAAAATCCTCCCGTCAAAATGTATGCTTACGAGTCGGGAAAGCTGGTACGTGATCTCTAATATCTGAAAAAAAGCCCAAGGGTTGAAACGCCCTAAATCCATGGATTCCAAAGTGATCCGAGTAATCAAAGGATCCGAAAAATGCTAATCACCGGAAAGGGGATGATCCTTAAAAAGAAAGATTATGCCTCGTGGATGGGGCACAAGTGGAGGGAGAACCTCATACACCTGGATTAAGATTCTCCACACTTGGAATAAATACCAGAGCGATAATAAATGAAAAATTTGCAAAGATGGAGAAGTAAGATTAAACGTTTAGCAATAGTCGAGCAAGACTTTACAAAAACAAATGTTTCCTGAGACGCAAAAGGGCCGCAACTAGCGCCCTGGGTAAGAGTTTGTTCCATAACCAAGCAAAAAAGTGAAATTGAAAAGATTAGTTAGTTGTGACCAAAGCTTCTTCTTCACCAGCATTTTTTTCATCGTCTTCATTTTCAGTGTCAGACTCCTCTACAACCATCTCTTCTTTGGAAAGCCCCCAGTCCTCACTTCTCATACTCGGCTCAAATTTCTCCAAAGGGACCCCTGGATTATATGCGGAACGAGACACGCTTTGATTAATGCCCGCTGTCATTCCCTTTCGAAAGTATCAAAAGCATTCGTCCTTCATAATACCGTCACCCTCTGGTGTCTGAAGACAAGCCTTGGCCACGGATGACAGGAAAAATGTGCCAACCTCTGTTTTGATCCACTCCGAAGACAAATAATCCAGACCCGCGGAGGATTGAAGCCATTGAAGAGCCACATCTTGATCCAAACAAGACCGAGCCGCGTCAAGATCCTATTTTATGATGGATTGCTCCTCGGGGAGGATCGAATAGACCTCTTCCAGTCTGTTGATGGTGGCCTGGCTTGTTTGAAGTTGGTTCTGCAGACGCTCCTCCGTAGCCTTGAGCTCGTCAGCTTGTAGGCGAGCAGCATCCAGAGCACACCTCAGGTCATCTTGCTCTTTGTTCAAAATCTCTATCTTCCCTTTGATCACCTGAAGTTCCTCATGAAGTTCCCCGGACACTTTCTTAAACTTCTCAACCAAAGCAGGATCCCCAACCGTGTTCCCAATGATCCGCATCTGGTGAGCTAATTTTTTTATTTCCGCATCCTTTTTTAAAATATCCGCTTCACCACAAACCAGACGCCTCTCGGTGTCGGTTTGTATCACCCTCAGCTGAAGTAAGAGCAAACAATGAACACAATAAAGAACGATCCTATGCCCTAACAAAATAAGGAAGGATGAACAAAGTACAAAGGCGATTTACCCATTGATTAATCCGGTCAAACTGCATTGAAAGACCGCGAGCATCCAAGCGTTGGATATAGGCCTGCTCGTTGAGCGAGATTTTTTTTACGAGAAACCTAAGACTGACAAGGTCAGCCATCCCGAATCCAGGGATAGGAAACTCAAGGAGAGTATTAACACCCTCGACAAAAAGATCCTTCTCACCCGCGGCAGACGCCTCGACGGTTCCACTAATCTTTCTCTTTTTCTTAGAAGTGGTGGGGTTGGACGAGCGAGCATGTTTCTCGTGAGACTCAGGGATTGCTGAAGTACCTTCCACAATGGCACTAGGTTCGCTGCCTGCGGTACGATCAATAATCGGGGACGCCTCCGAAGTCGGGGGAGGCCCACGAACGCCTGAACTCTTTTTCCGACCACCAGCCTTCACTTTGTGACGCTTCAGAAGGGAGTTCAAGTCCATGTTATCTGGGGAAAAAAATAACCAAAGCATAAGTTACCAACCGATATAAATAAAACACAAAAAGGTGATCCTTAAGAAATCCCCCTAGAAGGATTAGAGAAAACAAAGAAGACACCTAGGCGCAGATGAGGAAGGCTTAGCCCAGCCATCTCAAGACGTAGGGCCGAAACCATCTCTCACCAGGGAAACCTAGGCTTATGAGCAAATGATTCCTTGAACTTAGAAAGACTGGGAAGCACTGGCTTCTTCACGGCACTGAACCATCCCGGAACAGTCCGGTAGGTCAGGCTTTTCCCTGATTTGTCGCGAACAAGGAACCACTTCTGATTCCGGTTCGGTTTACTAGAAAGCCTTTCAATGTAGCTACAGCTAGAGTTACACTGGTAAAACCTTAAGTCTTGGGACCCCTTTTTCAGGGAAAAGATACTAAACATCAGCTTCACGGATGGGGAAACTCCAATTTCCATACACTTCATGATAAAGCTGGTGAAGAACATCCAGCCATTTGGAACTATCTGCGCAGGACTTAAGGTGTACTCCTTCAAAAACTCCACAAAAAGAGGGTGTAGCGGAAGTCGAAATCCCTGGGTCAAACTTGCTGCATAAACAACCAAGCAATCCTCGTATGCGTCCAAACAACCCCCACCTCCAACGAGAAGACAGAGTTCCAACCCAGCAGGCCAAGGAAAAATTTGAGAGATAGCCTCAAGGTCAACTAACTCAAGCAAAGTAGTGCAGCCCCTAATCTCCTCAATAGAAGATCGTCGCGGACGGACTCTCTCAATCACAACCAAAGCACGAGTAGTGGGAGGAGACCGAAGGGCAAAATCCCCATGAAAAGGACAAGTATTTAGGTATTCAAGTTTGTATAAGGGGGTGTCCAGATCGCTAAGATTTTCTTTAGAACGAATCATTAAAGGAACTTCCGCCACACCAATAGGAGAGGCCGCATATGGAACCCAGGACAGTTCAGGCTCTCGGACAACAGTCTCTAGGTGAGAAGTGGAGGAAGGGTCTGCATCGTCGAAAGAATGAAGTCCTGATTCACCTGCATCTGTAGAAGCATCATCTCCCACGCTCCTCTTCAAAGAGGAAGAAACTGTGTAAAGAGAGGAATAGTAATTAGGGTCAGAACGCTTCCGTCGCCTTCTCACCTTAATGGGGCTGCCAGTAGGACCGGCCCGGGCAGGAGTAGATGCGGATCAAGAAGAAGACGACTCTAACGATGACCCACTAGAGCCGGAAGAAGAACTCTCGGAAGAAGAAGAAACCTTGAGGGTCTGACACGGGTGAGAAGTTGATGTAACTTCATCTCTCCACCCCTCCTCCCTTTCAAACACATCCAATGCATCACGCTCTTCGCTAGGGTTAGCCATTCCCAAGGAAAATAAAGAAAACCTTGTGAAGAATTGCACATGCGGATTAAAAATCTCGGTCAAAGGAAAAACAAGTCTGGTGAAAGAAACCACCCATATTATCGATCTAAAAAAGGAGGGGTTTAAGGAAGTTGAAACCCGAAAATAAGAAAAATTCCGAAAAAGGATGAACAAGAAGAAATACCTTGATTCTAAAGAACGCCGCCGGAAAGTTTAACCGGAAATAAACCGCCAGACAAGGAAACACCACCGGAAGGCGAGAGATAGAAAAGAACAAATTTTAGGAAGTAGAATGAGACAAATGAAGAGTGAAAAACTAAATGGGGTAATTTATAAAGAATTACCGACCATAGAAATTCCTAACATAAACTGGGCCTAATGGGCCTTTAATGGGGCCAGAAAAAGCATCAGACCATCATACCCAGCCCGAGGAGCATAAAGGACCCCCAGACATTTTCCACGGTAAAGATTCGGCCCGCGTCAACTCCATTCAGAATCGACCCAGCCCGAGGAGCTGTGACGAAATCATCCAAAAAATGTCTAAATAAATAAAAGAATAATAATAAGGGGGATGGGGCGACTAAATCTTTATCTGCGGACTAGAATAGATCACCCACCTTTTTATACCATCCGCAGATAAAGAGAAGTGGCCACATGCCTTACATGCCCACGCCCCACGAAGAAAACACGTGTCCATTTACGAACGACACGTGGTGCGAAGCAGCAAACCCCATGTCAACTATAAAAGGGAAAATCCAATCAGTGAAGAGAGACTTTTGGCCGAAGAGAGAGAAGAGAGAGAGAGTAGAGCGGATAAGATAGTATACTTTCTCCACGACAGAACCTAGAAGCAAACACACGATACTAAGGGAGAAGGACCGCTCCACAGATGAAATCAGGCCACATCCGCGTATAATTAAAAGGGTCATCATCACGAGCCATTATTATGAGGTGAGGATCCACAAAATCGTGACCGTTTCATGACGAGAGGGTTTCTCGACCAAATAAATTTGTAGTCAAGACCCCGCTATAGGATAGTGGAGTCAGGTTCGTCCTCAGGAGAGAAGTCAGTGGTTCTAGGTTTAGTGTGTTTTGGGGTTCAGGGATAGCAGGAAAAGATGATGAGGGTGGCTGTCAACAAAGAATAGAGGGGTCGATGTCGAGGGATGGAGAGAGAATGGTGGTTTGATATCGAATAGAATATGTGCCGAATAAAAATAATAAAATAAAACAAATAAAGATGCAAACTTCCAAGTTTAGGGATCACCACAACAATAAACATATGCGCAGATCATAAATCACATAAAGATGCATGCTTTATATCAAATAACTTTCGTTATTAACAAAAAGGAATATAGAGGCTTTCGCATAAACCATAAGTGTTACTACCTTTTCTTAATTAGGATCAACCAACTTTCACAAGCAAAGCCTAATTACTATCCAAATTCATAATTAATTCACTTTCGCTTCATAATTGCAAATAAGGAATTGTCCTCGACTGTCGCAAAGGATTAAGCACATAGGTAGATGATAATAAAGACATACAAAATCATGAATTTATAAATCAAACACACATGTCTATGTTGGGATCACCCCAACCCTAGAAGAAGGAAATTAGAAATAAACCATAATGAAAGAAATTAACTTTAACATAAAATAAACTAAAACTTACAACCATTCGTCTCCTTCCTTCTCCTTCTCTCTCTCTCTCTCTCTCTCCTCTCTCGCCTTCTCTCTCTCTCCTCTCTCCTTGCGCCCTAACACGACTTGACTTGAATGAATGAAAATCAGCCCCCTAGGGCTTTATTTATAGGCTTCATTCCCTAGCTATTCTAGGAAAGAAATTATATCTATATCTATATTTATCTATCTAATAACATTAAGATAAAACATGGAAATAAATAATTATATCTAAAAGGAAATAAAGCTAAAGTGGATAGATCTTCCTTCTCCTTGATACAACTTGATGTATCTTGATAGAATATCTCGAATCTTGGCTTGCAAGTAACCCCTTAGGCTCGGATTTCTCCTCGTACTCGACTCGGACTTTCTGGAATTTTTCCTCGACATCGAGTAAGTTCCTCGACGTCGAGTAAGGTCTTCACTTCTCGGATTGTACTCGATCTCGGCTATCGTATGGGCTCGTCGAGTTTCCTCGACATCGACCAAATTTGGTCGACATCGACTAAGTGTGGCTCCTTGAGTGGCTCCTGCTCAGCTCGTGCTCGATCTCGTCCTCTGGAGCAGTTTTCGAGTAACATTTTGGTCGATGTCGACCAGTTTGGTCGACTTCGAGTAACTCTGTCGCTTTCAGCATCCTGCTTCATTCTTGAAACGCACTTTCCCGAGTCCTCGTTTGTCAGATTGACGCATATGAGCATGCGTTTCCTTTAAGACATCAAAGCTTGATTCAGAATGATGAATACCGAAAAATGGCCTTTTCTACAGCTGCACCATCCTTAGTTTCTTCATGGGTTTCCTTTAAGCTCCAAAGTGCGTCCGATTTCTGCGAAATATAACAAAAACTTGTGTAGACCTCCATATATTTTAAATAAACATAAACTACACAATTTATGTATTATTCTAGCCCAAATATATGAAATGTATGCATAAAACGATATAAAAGTAACTATAAAACATGGAAAATTAGGCTCATAAAATTTCACCCGATTGAACGGGGAATAATAGGTAAACGATGAGTCCTTATTCCGTTGATGAAACCTCCCAATAGGGGAGGCCCTGAAGGGTTCAATATCACTCGCATCACAGGTAGGGCCGCGCCGAATTTCTCGGTGTGGGTCAGGTAAGTCCATCAAAGGCGCCCTAGGCCCCACGGGGTCCACCCCCGGGTCCCACAGAAAGTGGAAACCTGAAATTCGAGTTTCGTCAGCACTAGATGGGCTTCTGCGTTAAAGTTTGTCGGGAGTGTCAGGTGTGAGATGGTTAGTTTGAGTTGGGTTCTTAGAGGTGGATGGTTAGTGGGAGTGGTTAGTGGTGTGGGGAGTATAATAAGGTTAGCAAGGGGATTCGAGATGTCTCTTTGGGAGGTGATGGTCAGGCAGAGTCTTGAGAGCTTAAGAAGAGTAAGCGAGATTGTTAAGAAGCGTCTAGATCAATAGTGAGAGTGGTTTGTTAAGGACTTGAGATTTCTCTTAAAAGGGTAAAGATGGGACTAGTAGGGGATCCCTAGGACAAGTGATACGTTTGGGATACCCGATCCTTCGCCTGTGGGCTCAAGATCAAGAACCACGCCGTATATTTGCCCGATCTTGCAATGCTCTTCCGATATCTCCTGATTAACAATTGAATTAAACTAATTAAAACCAACAATTCTTAACTTAAGAAATTTATAAACTAAAAGCTATCAATGGACTAAATGAATTATTTCTAAACTAATTAAAGTTATAGAAATTCTAGCAACTAACAGTGACGGAAAACCTAATTAAATCTAAGCTAACAAATTAGCGTCAAAAACGGAAACAAGGAAAGCGAAGAGAGAGTGATTGCGCGAGGACGATGCACGCGAGAGGCGAGACAGCGAGAGAGTGAGGCTGGTGCGAGCGCGCGTGAGCGGGAGTCGGGTTTCGCGGAACTGGATGCCCGGACTGGGCTTCGCTGGAAGCAGGGCTGAGCACACAGGAGCAGGTCTCCTCAGGGTGTGCGGAAGCCAAGCCTCAGCAACGATCGCCGGTGGCGAAGGCGGACGCAAGCGCGATCGAGAGCGCGGAGTCGCGGAGCAAGGCGCTGGTTGCGGGAGCGAAGACTAGCGAACGCAGGGGCTGGCTCGCGGCGACGATGGAGCCGCGCTCGCATGGAGCGAGCCGGGATGCGATGTCACCAAGGCTGCCGAGTCCTCTTCTTGCGATGGAACTAAAGAAACCAGGCTGTGTTTAATTAATTTTGATCAAGGTGAAGATGACGGTGATGTGTGATGGTATTTGGATGAATGCCGAATAACATACGAGCCTTTGGATTGATAATCGAGAACCCTTTAATCCTATAAAGGGGTTTCTCAATTCTAATTCAATCTGATTAATTCAAAGGTGCATAACATGAATTTATAGTAAACTATGGGAGATCTAACCAATCCTTCCTTGCAAAGGAAAGGGGTTTGGATAGATTTATTCTATCTAGAGATAAATAAAATAAACCTAAGATAAATATTTCCTAATAAGAAAAATATTTCAACACGCTTTCAGCATGCTTCAAAAGTTCACAAGTAATAGGCAATACCACTTTACTCTGACAAGCTCTAAAATCTGCGACCATCTCATTATATCGACGATCATCTAGTAGCCGCTGAAAGTGTTCAAAAAACCTAGGCTCATGTTTAGAACTGACATAGTGCTTGATAACCTTATTCATGCTCTCGCTACGTTGTGTAGTCATCATCTCTGCACAAAAAGTATCCCGCTCGTAAACTGATGCCCATTTTTCTTTGATTTTGAACATCCTCTGTAGTCAATCATTGTCTTGCAAGTGATAATTTTGCAACATGTCATCCCAAGACTTCAAAAAATCTTCCTCATAATCATGATCATAGACGCAACTCTTGAATATACACTACTCAAATGAATGGTTGCGTTCTGAAAAATGTGCCATATACACAATCGATGCTTAGTCTCTGGCCATTGTTCTCTAAGTGCTTTAGACATTGCAGCGTCTTGATCGGTGATCATCGTCTTTGGTAATTTTCCACCCATAGCCTTCACAAATGTGTCAAATAACCACATAAAAGAATATGATGTCTCATCATATAACAATACAACACCAAAAATAATGGTGCTTTTATGATGATTCTCTCCAACCAATAAGGCAATTGGTTGCCCATACTTATATTTGCGATATGTAGTATGAAAGCACACTACATTCCCGAAATCACCATAGTCCGACACCATTTTTGAATCTGCCCAAAATATATTTGTGATAAAATCATCTTCATCCACTTGAATAGCATAAAAGAAGTTAGGGTCTTCTATTTGCATGGATTGCAAGTACCCCATAACATTTTGTGTTTCACATGGCCTGATTTTTACATTGTGCTCACTTCGCAAGTAATTACTATAATCCATACGAACAAATCCAAGACTGTCACGACCTCCCACTTCCTTTGCCATGAGCTCAAAGGAATTTATAAGGGCAATACCTAAAATATCAGCCATATCTATGTCTATTGCTTGCGACACTGACACCTTTCGGTGCGATCTGAATAAATGAGCCTTACTTGGACTAGCCAAGATATGATTATGCTCAGGAAAAAAAATTCACAATAGTGTACTTTGGAGTATGACGACGACAAATTTTCATCATAGCCAAACATCCGAATCTTGTCTCTGGTGGATGAGATTTGAAGACACCAGCTCGCCTATCTGGTCCCCTTTTACCCTCACATGAACAAACAAATTTCCTATCCACCACTCTCTCATTTGGTCTATGTGACTTGCTTTTTCAAACGGAGAAGCCAATTTCCTTTGCATAAGCATTGTAAAATTCATAAGCAACATCTTCGGTTTCAAATTCCATACCAACTATTGGTATCATTGCTTTAGAGATCTTGTCATGGATGACCTTTTCACTTTCATTATCTACGCACAAATCAATATGATCCTCATCATCCTCAAATTCCAAACGTCTTCGTGGTTGAGCTTCTACTTCGGAAATAGAATCCACTGCCTTCAAAATTATTCAAATTTAAATAATCATTACATGCATATATATATATATATATATATAAGAATATAAGAATATGTTCAAATCTTATTTAGCAACTAAGCAAGTAATTTATTCTTATACAAAACTAAGTCTTAATTTAGGTGAATTGAAACGGTTGTAAGAATATAACTACTTACTGAATTTGCAAAGTGTGTAAGAATATAACTATGAGGAAGATTTCGTCAGTATTCACTTACCCAATTTGTAAAGCGTCTTAATTTGGGTGAATTTGTAAGGCGTGTAAGAATATAACTACTTACTGATTTATATTGTGGTTGTACGATAAAAAAACACAAGAATTGAGGTTGTCTCTCGTGTTCGCTATGTCAAGAGAGGCCCTGGCGATTTCACCGACTTCGACAGTAGGAACCTGGTGAGACATGAGAGATGGCTTAAGGTCCAAGGTATGCAGCGGGCACCCCGATGATGTCACGACTTTGGCGCCCTAGGTATGTCGAGGGAAGAAGATGAATTGACCGTCAGAGAATGAGACTTGAGAGAGGGTTTAGGGTGTTCATGAACCACTGGGTTGATTTAATATATACATGGACCGAGTTTATGATACGGGGTTAGCCGTAGGGTGGTCCGATCTTCGACAACAAGCAAGAACTAAAGCAAGACTCAACAAGATGATTCAAGATCTGCAAGAAACAATCAAGAATGATCAAGAATTCAACAAGACTCAAAGAACGCAGCAAGCAATATTCAAGAATCGATCAAGAATGCTCAAGATCAACCAAGAACGACGCAAGAACACCAAGATCAGAACTGAACTTGATGTCGACTCTAAAGAAAGAACAAGACTCGAATAAAGATGAACAAAGACTCGAAATTGAATTGCAAGAATGAAAAGACACGACCTGATAAGGACTGAGTCGATCTATGCAGAACAAGATAAAGACCCCAGGCCTCCTCAGAGGGTAGGAACCAATACCAATGACTACACAACCCGCCTCTACAACCCTACACAATCAAGCGGACAACTTGAAGGCACAAGGAGGGGGCTTGTGGATACTAGATTCACCAAGTCTTGCGAAGTTGATGAACGGCAAAGCAAACCAAGCTAGATCAATACCAATAGTTTCAATTGAAGAGCACAGCTCTATTCAACCGACAAACACTCATTGTGTTTCACACAAAAAGAGAGCTTTTCTCATAAAATTCAACGTGAATGATTACAAAGAAGGCATTCGGCTTATATAGACCTAACTAGGGCCGAATGGGCTGATTTTAATAAAACTAACAACTATAGGAATTAATTAAAATAACCTTAAAGTTTCCTAAAATAACTTAAGTAAAAGAATTACTAAATAGGAAATAAATATAATGTTCCAAAACTTAACAAAATCCCGTCAAAACCAGCAGCAGCTCAAAGAATGTGGATTTCGGCCAAGCTATAGGACGAATCTGGAAAAACCTTCAACAACAAAGTTGTAGATCTCTTCGTCCTCGTTCCAACAAGGTATGACACGCCTCAATCCGATCAATATTGAATCCGTACGACCCATTTTACAGAGACGTCGAAAAGCTGTCAAACTGTTGAACGAATGTAAAACGTCATTTGCACTTTGGATCTTCTCCCAATGTGGAGCCTTCTTCTTCCTCTTGAGAAGGAAATTATCCGAAGGTGTCTTGGATGGTCCCGCATCAGTTTATAAGAGTAAAATAAAAGACCCAACTTGGACCAATAAAAAGCAAAGGACAGTGGGAGGGGATAAATAGGGGGACAACAGATTCAAAGCCTATATAAAGTCTCATTTCTGTATGTTAATTGAATTGAGAGAATTGAAAATTGGCAAAATCTTCTCTCTTTTCCAACTTTTTAATCACCTTGTTTTCAAAATATTTATGAACCGCTCTCCATTTCTGAATGGAGGAGCGGTTCCAACCTCCTTCGTCACCCATTTTCACCACCACCCCACCCAACCACCATAACCAACAAACAACCATCCCACCACCATCTCATCACCACTTATACCGCATCGACGACGGCAATGTAGCCTTGCAATTCAACCTCTCGTCCCGTTCGAAGAACCATAATGATACCTACATCGTCCAGATGCCCAGAGATCGTATCTACAAAGTACCCCCTCCAGAGAACGCGATCGCCATCAAGCGTCAATGCCTAGCAGCGCAAAGCAATAGGCATTGTTGCACTTGCACCCCTCGCAGTTGGTACGTTGTCTGTTCTTTCGCTATCATTGCGATTCTCTCCATCATCTTTTACCTGATTTTTAAATTCACCCTCACACCCCATAACCCATTATTTGTCATCAAGAGCTTCTTTGTTACCAAATTCTCTAACCCTAACCCTAAATCTTCCTACCATCATGCGCCTCCCATGTATCATGTGGGGATTCAAGCCATCAACCCTAATGCCGCAAATTCGTTGGCGTACCTAGCTGGCACCAACGAGCTCCAGATTGAAAACAATGAGGTGGCGAGAGGACCAACCCCGACGATTATTCAGGTGGCGAAGGAAATCAACGATTTCGAGGTGATGCTAGTTAGGCGAGCAAGGGAGGTTCCTAAGGTGATCCAGCAGATCGTGAACCCGAACCCGAACAATAACAAGGATGGAAGGAGTAGTGTGAACTTGAACCTGACGATGAGTTTTGCGATGAAGAAGGAGACATGGTTGATGACTAAGAAAGATTTCGTTATTGTCAAGTGTGAGTTCGTCGTGGAACGTGTTTCTCAGGGTTTGACGTCGATTAAATCTCAAAGGTGTGGTTATATGTAGAATAGATGAGATTAGATGGTGGTGCTGGAAGGGAAAATTCAAGAGATTGTAATTCGTTTGATAACAAGGCCAGGGAAATGGGGATTGTGACTTGTTCAAATTCATCCGGGGTACTGTAGGCAGGTACATGCGCGATTATATATATATAATGTGGCAAATTAATCAAGTCACATTATATTTTAAAAGGAAAAACAACCACAAATAATACAAACTATCGCCTGTGAACCGAGAATAATACGAACTTTCAAAATTACCGATTGATATACAAACTATGTTCAATTAAACCAATTCTGATACGGATGGACTTCCGGCCAAAATCCCTACCATATTGCTGATGTGGCTACCGGAAAGTTTATTTTGGGATCAAATTATAATAAAAATAAAGCTGAGGAAAAATATAGAAACTAAAAGAAAAGCTCCACTGTTCATCATCTTCCTTCCACTTGAGAGGATGAACCAGTGAACCTCCATTGCCGATCGCAACGACCGCCTCACTTGTCTTGCTCTACGACTGTCGCAACCATGAGCGGCTCCAGGTTCCAGTCTCGGCCGAAGCACCATCAGCGCCCAATTTCGCACCCTCGAGCCACAGTTTGACGAATCAGGAATAATTACGAAATTACACCCAAATCAATTTCACATCAAAAACACAGATTCATTAAGGGATTTCACCGATTTAAACAAGGTATAAATTTTAGATCTGGGATTCGGCCTCTTCATATAAACGAAGAACCCTAAATAAAAAAATTGTACATGTTCAAGTAGCTAAGACGAATATAACCAAAAATCGAAGTATCTAAGCTCATGATTGCGACGGTATCAAACGAGGCTTGTGATGGAGTGGTTGCGATGAACGGCGGTGGTTCATCCTCAGCAGGATGAACAAAGAGATGAACAGTAATTTACATTTTTCTCATTAAGTTTAGTAGTAATTACATAATGAGCCCAAAATGACTTTCCGGTGGCCACGTGAGCAATATTATCGGAATTTTAGTCGGAAAGTTAGGTCGTATTAAAATTGGTTTAATTGGACATAGTTCATATACTAATTGGTAATTTTTAAAGTTTGTATTATTTTCGGTTCACTGACGATAGTTTGTATTATTTGTGGTTGTTTTTCCATTTTAAAAATATTTAATTGATGGCCACATTTTTTTGTTGTTAAAATTACGTTATGACCTAAAAAACCCTAATTTCTCCTAGTGTACGCGCCTACACACTCCTTCCCTTTTTTCCTCCCCTTTCCATCAAGCGGTCGCCCACTAGACAGGCCCTTCCCCTTCCTGTTTACCATCAACGGCCGAAAGCCCTCCCTCCTGCACTTACCTGCAACCATTGTAGGCTGAGCTTCTCCTCCCTACAAAATTGGGTGTCTGAAACCCCCTTCCGTCTTCCTGTTCACAACGGGACTCGCTATTATTGGCATGTGCCCCTTGTGACGGGAGCCGGAGATTCGACTCACCCAAGTTGGGATTTAGCCTCGTGGGAGGCATTTATGGCCTACAACAGTGATTTATTGTCGGATGTGTCCGGTGGTCGGTCGTCGGGGGCCTATCGCTTCTTTGTCCGGTGAGTCAGGTGGCTTTTTGGAGATGTCGCCGCTCTTGGGGTCTTCTTGGTTGCCTCCCTCAGCATTTGTTTCTCTTCAAGTTCCCCTTATCCTTTCTTTGATCATTACAAACTATTAAATGCTACTAATCTGGATTTCAACCACCGATTCTATATAAACCACATGAGGGTGTGCTTTAGGATTAACAATCCACTCAATAGTCTTCTTCGATTAGTCCTTCGATTGTCCTTTTTTCACATTTACTTGTGCTACTTCGTCCGTTGGTTTGTCGGTGGTCCGAATGGATGTTGGCTTGTTGCACGTCACTGTGTTTGAACCGATTCGAACTCAAGTACTCCTCTACTTCGACATGGGGTCAGGTTAGTAACCCCAACTGTAGAATTTTCATCCAATTGCTCCTGCCGTTCTATGGGCTTGCCGCCGATTTGCACCATGTATGTTTCCTTAAGCACAATCAACACTTTTGTCTTGCTTGTTTGCTATTGTTAAGCTTGCGTTCACTCTATTTGGATTACAAATTGCTCTGCCCTTGTTTCATTCTTATCGATTTCATGGCTAATCCCACCAAGTCCTCTATGGACCTTGGTATTGAGGAAGTTTCTCACAAATATGAGTTGGGTATGATTTATTGCGTTACACATTCTTTCACCGATATTAATGGCCTTCATTGTCTTGTGTGGTTTCATTGCATAACTTTTCGACTGAATTTAAGCCAAGCTAACTGGCTATTTCGTTTAGTTTTGGTTTGTGTGGCCTCTAGGCCATTGCGATTTCAGGGCCTTAGCTTCTTCAACCTGCTCAAAGTCGGTTCGTCCGTTCTGGTGGGGCCCGCCTATCTACCTCCTTCATTTGACCTTGATTTTTCAACTACAGTTATCAGCTACGATCACAAGATATGCAGTATTCAACAACAACACAAAGTCTACTGTTTGCTAGTAATGTGGGCGGGGCGTTGCCTGACAATGCCCAATAAACACTCATCTACAATTACAATGAGGAGGCTCGTCCTACAACACCATGTTTCTGCTAAGTCTGACTCACTTGCTCCCGTTAATTACAATTTATATCAACAAACCATTAATCTTCACTTTTGGGTTAAAATCATTTACGTTATGCCTTTCCATTTTACCAGCTCATTATTTCCTTCCAAGTTGTTTAAGTCTAGTGCTTGCATTAGTTTTAATCTACGCTTGGTGCATTTGTTTTGGAGTGATTCCTTTGCCAACTATTTGTTAATTAATTTAATCTTAAACGAACATATTTGGTGTACAATTATTTTGTGTACATATTGCTATTTTTAGTCACCTCAACCGGTGTGTCTTATTGTCAGTAAGGCTGGCCTTGGCTTCATAATTGTCGTTTCGTAAAAACGTGCTAGTGTCATATACGGCAAGCTGCCATTAATATACTTATCTTTCTTACCAAGTGGTTACAATTTTTTAAGGCTTTTTCATGAAATTATGTACTTGGAATTGTAGTGGTTTTGTGCGTCGTAATTTCTAGACTGACATCAATGTCTTCGGTAAGAATAACTATCTTTGCCATTGCGCTTATCGAGAAAAAAACAGATTCCCCTCCATCTGATACTTTGTGGAAGAAATGCGATGTCAACAATTTAGCTTTTGAACCCGCATCCGGTTTCGCAGGTGGAATTTGCCTCTTTTGGAAAGACCTTCCGCCAGCTGTCGGCAATATTTCTTTGGTCTCTATTCAACTTAGATTCATACATTTTGACTACTTCGACGCTAACACGGGTAACACTACTTCCTTCATTATTGTCTATGTTCCGCCAGATAACAGACATAAAGATGCTTTCCGAAATGCTATTACAACTTATGTTGGGGGTTTAGTGTTCCCTTTCTGTATTATGGGAGACCTAAATGACATCACCTGTCAAAAGGATAAACTGGGAGGAAATTTGCTTAATAGCTCTAGGTTCACTAGACTACTCTATATTAAAGATAGACTTCATCTTTCTGAAGTTGCTTGCTTCGGAGGCCAATTTACTTGGAAGAAAAGGAAGGGTGGCCCTCTTAATACCTTTACCAAACTTGATCGTCTGCTTCTTTAGCGATCTACTCTAAATTCTGTAACAGATTTAAGGGTTCAAAACCACCCATTTTGATGTGTTCCAGCCCCCGTAGGATACGACTCCGATGTCGCATTAATAAAGCATTTATTATTATATTAACTTATTTCTATTTTTAGTATTATTTCTTAATAAGAGGTGTGGACTTACTTTACATAGTAAGTCCAACCCGTTAGCCAATTAGGCCCATTAGTAATCAGGGTTTTATTAGTTTTCTTTAAATACGCTATTAGGGTTAATGTTTATTCTAACGTCAAATTTAGAGGATTGCAGAGCGTTGAGTTGATACTCCCCCTTTCCTCCCTGACGTCAAACCCTAATTTCTCTTGCTACTTAACTTACTACTGAATTCATTGGATCTTCAATCAAAGGTTCTCGTATGAATTGATTGAAGATCGGAGTCTTATCCCATTTTAGAAGAGATTCACCTTGCTCCGATCACCATCACCGCACCACTGTTGCCGTACCGCTTCACCAACGCTCCACCATCATCATCGATTGAAACCCACCGCCTCGCGAAGGCCCTTGCATGATTGGATCTCCCGGTTGCTATCGTTACGCACCTGACACCTAATTAAATTAGCATTTGCTAATTAGTTAGGCAATATTGGCAATTGCTTCGATCATATATATTTGAATCGAAGTCAATCGGCAATTGGAATTCAAGTTCAACGCCGACACTTGAAACCGAATTAAGGAGGAGTTGAATTCATGAGGACTTTCTAATTAGTGGAATTGGTGGCACTTAATTATTTCAAGGTCAACCGATTTGAGTCTAGTACTGAGCACGTACGGGTGATCGACTGACTTATATATTTGACAACCGGACGATTGGGAATTGTACTCGCTCAACCCGAGTCGAGTATGTATCAACTAGTATCAAAGCCTAGCCGGTTTGTAAGTCCTTCGATCTTGATTTTTTTTTTCTTTCAATGCAATGGAGAAGCATTATCGTTATGATCCATACTCTCAGCGAATGAAATCATATTTTTATGATCCTAAATATGAGTTAGAGTTGGCTACTTTTGATGGAATTGTCGATCCGGATGAATATCTGGATTGGGAGACGAATACAGAGTATGTGCTTGATTATTATGGACTTTCGGAGACTGAGAAAGTAGAGTGGGCATTATCCCTCTTCCGCAGGCAGGCCGTGTACTGGTGGAACCGAATGGATGATGCTAGAGCTTCTGCTGGTCTTGCTCCGATCACCAAATGGAGGTATTTGAAATCCTTGATGAGAAAAAAATATTATGCTATTTCTCCTGATTCTTGTTTTATGAGAAAGAAAGTAGCACCTCCGGCACCATCATATGCAGCGAAAGTAGTTAAGCTTGTGACAGAGGTTGATGTTGCAAAATTTTGCGAGCTTGGAGAAAAGCTTGGTCCCGAATTCGTTACCCAGGAGACTCAGTTGACCCAAGAGCAGAGTGAGATCCAGGTCTTGCGACAACTTGTCACTAAATTGCAATCCAAATTGGATGTCTCTCATACACTGCCAGACTCTCTGGGTAAGGCCTCTGAATTTATGCTGCAACCAAATAGTGAGAATGTTCTAGACGCACACATTGATTCTATTGATGAGGAGAAGGTACTTGATGACGTGTCTGAAGAGTTAGCGATTGTACCTCTTGGGCATGTTCATGAAGTTCCGACGGCTGAGGTTTGGGTGAATGTTGGCTCTATGTTTATTGAAGATAAGGGTGTTGTTTTTTAGGTTACTAGACCTCGAATTCTTCTGGCACCAATTCCAACCGTTTCTCCATCGTGTTGCTTTTTGGATGCTGCCCCTTCCTCACTGGTCATCGCCGATTTGGTGCAAGGACAAGTGGAGGAGAATGATATCCTCCTCAAGTTCGACAAGAACGCGCCACCATGGATCCCACCATTGAAGATGCGATGGTATGTCTCGCCCCGTGTCACATTTCTATTTTATGACAACTCTCTATCACTGGACGAGGAAGCGGGGACGCTTCCCTCTCAAGGGGAGGAGAATGATGTGTTCCAGCCCCCGTAGGATACGACTCCAACGTCGCGTTAATAAAGCATTTATTATTATATTAACTTATTTCTATTTTTAGTATTGTTTCTTAATAAGAGTTGTGGACTTACTTTAAATAGTAAGTCCAACCCGTTAGCCAATTAGGCCCATTAGTAATCAGGGTTTTATTAGTTTTCTTTAAATACGCTATTAGGGTTAATGTTTATTCTAACGTCAAATTTAGAGGATTGCAGAGCGTTGAGTTGATACTCCCCTTTCCTCCCTGACGTCAAACCCTAATTTCTCTTGCTACTTAATTTACTGCTGAATTCATTGGATCTTCAATCAAAGATTTTCGCTTGAATTAATTGAAGATCAGAGTCTCATCCCCATTTAGAAGAGATTCACCTTGCTCCGATCACCATCACCGCACCACCGATGTCGTACCGCTTGACCAACGCTCCACCATCATCATCGATTGAAACCCACCGCCTCGCGAAGGCCCTTGCATGATTGGATCTCCCGGTTTCTATCGTTACGCACCTGACACCTAATTAAATTAGCATTTGCTAATTAGTTAGGCAATATTCGCAATTGCTTCAATCATATATATTTGAATCGAAGTCAATCGGCAATTGGAATTCAAGTTCAACGCCGACACTTGAAACCGGATTAAGGAGGAGTTGAATTCATAAGGACTTTCTAATTAGTGGAATTGTTGGCACTTAATTATTTCAAGGTCAACCGATTTGAGTCAAGTACTGAGCACGTACGGGTGATCGACTGACTTATATATTTGACAACCGGACGATTGGGAGTTGTACTCGCTCAACCCGAGTCGAGTACGTATCACATTTGCTAGTTCCAATCACGCCCCTATCATGTTCGAATTTACTATTCACAAGATCTTCATTAATAGACCATTCAGATTTGAACTAGGCTGGACTAATAATTACGAGTTTCAAAATATTGTCAAAAAAGCTTGGCGTGCTCATTAATTTGGTTTATCGATGTTTAACCTTAATAAGAAAATGAAACTTCTAAAAGATTTGGCCAAAAAATGGAATAAGCGGACGTACCACAATATTGACCATCAAATTCAAAATACGGATGAAGCCCTATCCACCTTACAAGCATTACTGCTTGTTGACTGTATTCACTCAAACCTTGCTTTACAAAGACGACTTTTGAATAAAAGAGAACATATGCTTGACTATAAGCGGAAATACTAGAGTCAAAGAGCTAAGCTTAAACATGTCAAACTAACCGATACTAATTCCGGTTACTTCCATAAAATTGCTTCGGCCACGAGGTGTCGAAAAACAATACGTACTATCACAACTGTTGACGGTTGTATTCTCACAGATCATAATCTTATTAAACAAGAACCCGAGAAGGATTTTAGGATTCGTTTCAGCTCCAACCCGGCAATAGTACAAGCTTCTGAACTTGACCTGGATGTCTTGTCTGTGGAGGTCGATCTCGCAGATAACACTTTGCTCACAAAGCTCCAAGCCCGGATGGGTTACCACCGACTTTTTTCCAAATATATTGGAATCAGGTAGCTCCTACGATTATTTAGGCGGTAAAGTCTTTCTTTAGATCTGCGATTGTCTCCAAAATTATCCAACTTATATACTCCTCTTACTCCTTGGTGTTTCCCATATTGTTGTGAAGCATTGGCTAAACCTTCGAAAATTTGCATTGCTTTCTGAGGTGTTTTATCCAAAACATCTCCTCCACTATTAGCATTGATAACACTTAAATCTCTATCAAGCAAGCCTTCGTATAGATATAGCACTAAATCGTCCTTGGGTATACCATGTTGTGGACAACTACCCTTAAGCCTCTTGATTCTCTCAACATACTCATAAAGATTCTCTGTAGGTAATTGCTCAATACTAGACAATTCTTTTTCGAGTTTGCTGAGGCAAGTAGCAAGAAAATACTTTTGAAGGAAAGCTTTCTTTAATTCAACCAAAGTAGTAATGCTTTCAGGGGGAAGGTAATATAACCAATCGCTAGCCGAATCTTTTAGGGTAAAGGGGAACACTCTAAGCATTAATTGGTCATCGGTTAGGCCTTGAGGTCTAAGTCTATCACAAACACTAGCAACCTTTGCAAGGTGTTTGTTTGGTTCCTCCCCAAGAAATCCATGAAAATTAGGCAAAATAGTAGACCAATTAGATTTGTATTTGAACATGGAACCCTCAGGGAGAGCGGAAAGTCTAATTGCAAGCGGTTGTGCATTAAAATTAGGTTCCTTCAAGCTTCTCATGGTCCTTCTTGGCGGATTGATGATGTTGTTATTATTGTTATTGTTATTGTTGTCTCCAATCTCCTTATCTTGATAAAAAAAAAATCATGTCTCCTTTTCAACCTAGAAAGAGATCTTTCAATCTCATGATCAAAAGACAAAGACGATGAATTAGAAGAGCGGGTTTGAACCATATGCAGTATGAAAAACCTAAAAAAACAAATGCTAAAACAAAAATAAAGATAAAAAGGAAATCAGTATAAGTAAAATAAAGCGAATAGACTTCTCTTTTCTCCCCGGGAACGGCGCCAAGAATTTGGTGCTTAGGGAATGTCGTTAGTTTTCGCTTCGCCCAAATAATAATAATATCCTAACTCAATGCTCAAACCAAAAGATTAATATAGCAATAAAATCCGGATGTCGAATCCACAGAGAGAAAAGGTTTCACTTTTATAATCCTATCGATGATTTCTTATAACAATTGCAATAGATTTTGACAACGTAATTGAAATAGCAAAGTAACATAAATAGAGAAATGATTGTAAAGTATTGATAATAACATAGAAAAGTGTTTCACCTGTAATTCTCGACAATGGTTGAGGTTCAAGATCCTAGGATTGATTTCAATATCACTTACAGAATATATATATATATATATATATACATAGACTACTCTAATGTCGACTGTTCCGCAAAGATACAATCTCTTATTAAAGACGACATCACTCAAGAATAGCATTAGCGAGTCAAATTCTTAAGACCAATTGACACATCAATTCAATGCAATTAGAAAGCGAGGGAACAACCCACTCGGCCCTAAATATGTAAAGGCTCGGGTGTTTAAATCCAAATTTCTCGGGAAAAGGAAAATCAAAATGAATTTAAAAGCGAAATTTAATGGACAATCCTCTAACTCGGATTTTGAACTCATAAAGCAGATTCCGACCTAACAAATATTTTGAGAACTAACAGGGCAACCTTGATTCTCGGATTTCACATTCTAACTTCGCGCCAGAGATAGAGCGGGAATTAGGAAACTAACGTTGGAAACTAACTTTGGGATGTCCCTCGAGATTCGAGTTGCAACGTCGAAAGAAGACTCTCGCTCTCCCTAGCCTAGCTGATCCTCACCCAAACCCTAGCCATGTTTTGAGCCTTGAGACAATTCAAAATGGTCAAAGATTCCCCTTTCCCAAGTTGGCTAAACCGTTGTCATGTCTTTCTTTCTCCTTTTTCCATGTCGACCCCAAAAGAAGCAAGGAGACAAAATAGGCTTCCACTCCGCCTTGCCCAAAGGCTCTCCTTGACTCCTTAAAATCATATTTGAGGATCTTTTGTCTCACCACAAAACAAAACACAATCTGTAGAACTCCTCTCCCAAAAATCTTATCCAAAAGCTCTCAAAAACCCTCTTCTTCTTCACCCTTTTGCCGAGAGCCCTAGGAAGCCAAAGCCACCTCCTTTCCTCCATTAAAATGCAGTCTTACATAGCCATGACACAATCTCTTCCCCCACTTCACCATCTCCCACCATGGAAGCCTAAAGCCATGCTCCGAAGCTCCCTTCTCTCCTTGTTTGCCAAGAACTTTCCAAGCAAGCTCCTTTTCTCTTCCTTCCTCCCATGGACAGCAACAGCAGCCCTCTCAGCACCCCTATGGCATCCTCCAAGTGGAAGAAGAAGTCCCAACATCTCGGAGATCCAAGATCCAGGCCCCCCGGAGTCTTTTTGGTCAGTTTTGAGCTAAGGAAGGGTAAGATGTTTTCATTTTTCCTCCTTTCACTTTCAAACTCTCAAAACTTCCTCTTTTAATCTTAAACTAACTCCTCTTGCTCACGCAACAAGAGGATCTAGAAGATTCAACACGAAATTGCATCAAGAGTCACCGAGGAGAAGAGAACATGAAGCAAGGAAGAGTTGGGGGAGAAATCTCTTCAAATCCTCAAGTTTTTCGAGTTATTTTTGTACTAACCTATGTCTAGAAACTCTAGGAAAAATTGGGAAAAAGGGGAGGGACTAACAACACCAAAAGACGCCACAAACGGAGCTTGAATCAAAGATTTAGCTCCATTGTCGCCGCCGCAAGGAAGAACATCATGTCTAGTGTTCTTGTTCACGACCGCGACACGAAGGTTTCGCGGCAGCAAGGTGGAGTCCTGGGATGCCCTAGGAGGGGACCCCAGAGCTCGCGACCGCGAACTCGAGATCTCATGGGCGCGAGATACTCGCAGCCGTGACGACCTCTGAGGCGTCGAGTCTCGCTGGCGCGAGAGCCTCTCTCGCGGCCGCGGCTGGCTCCCTGTCTGATGGTTTTTTACTCCGTTTCTCGACGTTTTCAACGATCGTTTTTGCGACTCAATTTCAACGCTTTTGGGGTTTTCAAGAACTAACTTAAGGATCTGATTTGGGGGTTTTGGAAAACGAATTTCATAAGCGTTTAAGGTTGAATATTCTAATCGATAACTTGGTTTTTGAAACGGTTTTTGGGATGGACTCAAGAAATTATGTGATCAATGACTAACTAGCATGTTGATGTGATTGATTGACTAATATCATGATTCTATCGACTAATAACATGATTGGTTGACTAATAGCATGATGAGATGTATAGTATGTAACCTTATGAACTATGATGAACCTTGAGATATATGACTATGCAGATTACTATTGCGGATATAAGAATTTTATGAACATATAAATGTGGTTGAACGGAAGGATGAGAATGATGTGGTCTTACGAAATGTGGCAATGTGATGAATGGTTGAACTTGATAGAATGACAATCGCGATATGGTTGTTATTCTCGTTGAGTGATGTATGCTTTGAGTGCTTGAATGATTAGACGTAGACTTATATATGTGTTTTGATATGTATCTAGGTGACACTTTGTGATTATGATTGATGTGTGCCATACCTTTTATTATGCTGTTGTGCATAACCATGTAAGTCTCTCCTGAGCATACTTAGATCGATAGAGAGAACTCTAGGCTTTGTGTGCATGATATACTAGGTGCATGCATTCATGATCAGCATGTCATGTAGTATCATGCTAGGTTGCATTGACCATTGAGCATTCTATATCTTTATCCGTATGTAAACAGAACATCCGTTATCTATGAAGTATCTAGGGTCTTTGCTAGGGTCATAAGATGGCCCAGTCTCATCGGGTTCATCCTGAGTCGTTCGAGTCATAATTACAACTTTACTTATCACTCTTATTTTACCTTTCGCAATATCTTATTCTTTTTCTCTTTAAGACCACATTCATGATTTATTAATAAGCATGCAATATGGGTTCGGGTACCAATATGGACCTCGCCACATTAATGAATTGGAATGCATTCACGAGCTGGCCAGTCTCCGCACTATCGGAAAGGGGAACGGTAGTTAGGAAGAGGGATATACCATTTGGTATTCCGTGCTAAGGCCTTCATTATTATTATTATTACACACTTGAAATTAGGGGTATGCTACTGTGTTAATATTCCGCCTTGCATCTAGAAGCATGATTATTAGGTATAGCGTATCTGTGTACTTAGGGTGGGGAAAGAGCAGGTGGGCATCATCTGATCCCGCCCACCATAAACGTTTTTAGGTATTCATTATGTTCGATCTATCGGTGCTGCTTGCCTATTCACGCGGGTTCTTTTGCTTGGCGGAGAGCGAGAGCGCGAGTTCCTGTCTTCACCAGACTCATGACTATTTTTGGACTTACGTTTTAGGCTCCGTTTTGACCCGTCTCTGTCGTGGCACCCCTTGTATTCACACTATACTTCCCTATTTGCATGACTATCAGTTTTCCACACTTAGACTTACGACAGATACAGGGGAATTCCCCGGGGATTCCAACGATCCCTTCAAATTTAGGTATAAAATCCCACTTTGAAAACGCTAAGTTAGAATTTCAAACCTTCAACCTGTACTCGCGGCGAAAGATCCTAACGAGGGGTTTCATCCCACGAAACGTAACTCGGGAATCATAATCCCGGGCCATTACAAATTACATCTACTCAACATAGATCAATTGTTGTCATCCGCTACAAAGGCAAAGAAATATCACTAAATTAGTGACTTCGTTTGCTAAATAGAAACCAACAACGGATTCATAGCGTAGATGCAATTCCTAACATGGTGATCAATCATAGAAATAAACATAAATACATATCAATAAGAACAAGATGATAAATATACTCATAAATAACTAATTGAAATCAAATCCTCATAATTCATTCAACCATGCCTTCGAATCACATGCGAAACTGTGAGTTTAGCAACTCTTAGCCAAAAGAACGCTCATCTCTCTTGATAGCGCGCATTTAGGTAGGCATAATAGGTTTCATTTAGCTTAGTTATGATGCATATCTTGCATGGTTTAAATATAATTTGCATATTTGTTCTCTATGTTGTTGGAGTCGGAATCTACACACTTTTATTGATTATTTCAGGTAAATATGGATTCGAGGAGGAGACATGGGTTGATAACGCATTGAATGAGAATGTCTAGTTGATCGAAGAAGCTAACATGAAGATCGAAAGAGGTCTTGAGAAGAGGAAGAGAGCCTAAACATAGAACGAGTCTGTAGACGTTGTCGCTAGACATGCTGAACTTTTTTTGCACTTTTTGGAGGCCTCCAATGTCTGATTGACTATTTTGACCATGAGTTGGAAAGCTCTTTTAGAGAGCTACAACTTTTATGTTGACAAAAGGAGCTGAATCGAGCTGCATTTTATGTAAAATACCGATGCAGTGGCCATCGCATATGTGGTAGCGGCCGCCACATTCCCACAGCCAGAAACGTGATGCAGCGGCCGCCGCATTAGACGTCAGTGATACAACATCTTGTTTAATGAAAACCTAGTTTGTTTGGATCCTTGTTGGCTGACTTTGAGTTTTAAAGACCAATTTTACCCTAGTTTCTATCTTATATTCTATTATACGTTCATCAAACAATTAGAGAGATTGAGCGACGTCTTCCATGAGGAACTAAACTCCTTCATTCTATCTACAATTTGAAGCTTTATTTGGATTGATTGTGAGTTTCTGAATCTCGTTCCCTAATTCCTATATTGAATGATTCAACTTCTTTGCGCTTATTGATTGATTGTTTTGTTCTATCCTGTCTGGCCAACTATTTAGATCAATTCAATTGCTAGGGTTTTGTAGATTCCCGGTTGTGAACCTTAACATAAGTAGAAAACTTATCCCTTTAGGGATGGTTGAACTAATTGGATATGTAGGAATTTGGATGTGTTATTAAATCCCTCTTTAGGTACTACAAATACCTTGGTTAATCTCCGAACTTAAAGCTATCGATTGGGTTAAATCCTTTTCTAAGGGACCGCTCATGAGATAAGGGTCTCTAGGACTGTTGGACTAGAAACTATATTAGGTTGGGACAAGGGCATTCATAGGAAACCTAAATGGACGAGAGGAAGTTACAATAATCGCTTCAACCAATTTCGTTTACTTTTGCTTTCATCAATCCGCTTTTATAAAAGGCGGATCTTTTACATTCATAAAACCCCCTTTTTGGTTACTTGATTGGCATCCGAATCACACTTGAATAGAGAATTTCCCTGTTGGATCGACCTCTGAATTTCACGCTGTGGTGGTTGGAATGAAATCGGAGAATGTTACTGAAGAGCAAATCAAGCAGAGAGCCTTTCCCTTTTCTCTAAAGGATGAGGCAAATGAGTAGTTCTTCTATCTACCACCTGGGAGTATATCTACTTGGGCTGAAATGAAGAGAGTCTTTCTAGAGAAGTACTTTCGTACAACTAGGCTCAACGCTTTGAAAAGGGCAATCAACAACATTGAGCAGCGGGCTACAGAGTCTATTCATGAGTTTTTTTTACTGCTTTAAGAAACTCTGCGCTAGCTGCCCATGTCATGGTTTCTCTTAGAAAGATTTGGTTCTATTCTTATTCAATGTACTTGCTGATGAGGAGCGTAGAACAGTGAATTCTTGTTGTAGGGGAAACATGCTGAATAAGACACCAGCCACATCTTGGGAAGTATTCAAGGAGCACTATGAGGGCTCAAGGCAATTCAATAAGAACATCCGTGCTAGAGGTGTACCCGCTATTGACGCCCCAACTGCTGCCTTGCAGATAGATCTGGTAGAGTTGAAAGATATGTTGAAGAGAATTACGCTCCAAAGAACACCTCAGTAGTTGAAAGCATGTGAATCCTACAACGATCCATTCCATCCTATGGATATGTGCTCAACTTTGCAAGAACCTATTGTTGAGTTGAATGCAGTTGGGAATTTCGCTCCACAGAGAGACAGGGTAACTTTGCTAATCCCAAATATGTTAACAATAATTACAATGGAGGCTATTAGCATGGCTATGGTTATGGAAACTACCAAGCACCTTTCAATCAGAGAAGACAACCTCAAGCAAGTGCATCCGATGGAAATCAACTACAAGCCCTCAGAGAAATGGTCACGAATGGGGCTGAGCACACAAGGAACTTGGAGATGCGCACTAAGAATCTCGCACAGGCAGTCTTGGACCAATTTGAACGAAGTAAGAATTTGGAAAATCAGATGAGTCAAATAATTCAATTATTAAGTGCGAAAGAGGCCAACGACTCAGGAAAGCTCCCATCGTAAAAGATTGTGAATCCAAGGGAGAATGTCAGTGCAATAACACTTAGGAGTGGTAAGGTATTGATTGCTACTCCCCATAAGGAGAAAGAAGTAAGCATAGAGGAGGAATTCGAGACAAGTGTTGAAGATGATGTCCATTGCACATTGCGGCGGGCGTCGCCAACAGGCGGCGAGCACCGCATCATGACAGAGCAGCGGCCGCAACATCCCTCCAGACACCAACCAAGGTATGTCTTCGGCCCCTTCTCCTGTGTCTTTCGATATTCCGAAGCCTATCCCACCTTTTCCGGAAGCTCTAAAGGATACAAGGAAATTTGAGAATGATAAGGAGATCTTTGAGACATTCAGCAAGTGCGAGGTAAATATTCCTTTACTCAAAATAATTAAGAGCATTCCTAGATATGCAAAATTCTTGAAAGAATTGTGCACCATAAAAAAGAAGCAAAGATTGAAAAAGAAGAAAAATGTAAGTTTAAATGAAAATGTCTCTGCTGTGTTGCAAAAAAAATTGCCTGAAAAGTGTGGAGACTCAGGTATGTTTACAATTTCATGTGCAATTGGGAATACTGGATTCAAACAAGCCATGTAAGATATAGGAGCCTCAAGTAATGTTATGTCGTATAACTTGTACATGTTTTTGGGTTTGGGTGCTCTGACTGAGACTGGGGTTACAGTGCAACTTGCTGATCAATCACATATCAAACCAAGAGGCGTTGTTGAAGATGTTTTGGTTATGGTTGATGATTTGATTTTCTGATGAGAGGATTTCTAGACCAAATAAATTTATAGTCAAGACCCCACTATAGGATAGTGGAGTCAGGTTCATCCTTAGGAGAGAAGTCAGCGGTTCTAGGTTTAGTTGGTTTCGGGGTTCGGGAATAGTGGGAAAATGTAGCGAGGGTTGTTGTCGGCGTCGACTAAGACTTGGTCGATGTCGAGGGATGGAGGGGGAATGGTTATTTGATGTCGACTATCTATGCAGAATGTAAATAAAGAAATAAAACAAATAAAAGTGCAAACTTTCAAGGTTAGGGATCACCACAACAATAAACATATGTGTAATTTATAAATCACATAAAGTTGCATGCTTTATATCAAATAACTTTCGTTATTAAGAAATAGGAATATAGAGGCTCTCACATAAACCCTAAGTGTTACTATCCAAATTTCATAATTAATCCAAATTCATAATGAGATCACATACTACTCTCGTAGAAGAATTATGCAAATAGGATAGAAGATGATAAAGACATACAAATGCATAAATTTATAAATCAAACACACATATCTATGTTGGGATCACCCCGACCCTAGAAGAAGGAAATTAGAAACAAAACATAATAAAAGAAACTAGCTTTATCATAAAATCTAAAACTTACAAAACCTTTCAAACGTTCCTCCTCCTCTCCCACTCGGCCCTCTCTCTCTCCCCTCTCTCTCTCCGCTCTCCTTCCTACCATGTTGCGTCTGAAGACGACTTGACTTGAATGAATGAAAAACCAGCCCCTAGGGCTTTATTTATAGTACTCAACCCTAGTTAATCTAAGATAGAACAACTCTATCTATATCTACTTCCTGTCTATCTAAATCCACTACAAAAAAAAATACATTTTAGCAACGGCTGTTTATCGTGGCTAAAAGTCCATTTGCCATGGCAAAAGGGTAGTAGCCACGGCTATAACCACGGGAAACCAGCCGTGGGGAAACCTTGGGTGGCAAAAGAGTCTAGCCACGACAAGTTGCCGTTGCTAAATTACTTCCGTGAAATACAAAAAAACCGTAACTTTTTAGCCCGGATTCCTCAAGCCCGGGCTAAAAAGTTCAATATTTTTATAAAAAAATAATAATAATACACCACAAATTCTTTTCTAATTACATTACTTTGGTAGATAAAAGGATACAACAACTAGAGTTTTCAATTATATTAAAAAGCATAAGAATATAAATGTAATACTATATAATTAAGCTAATCTACTATATAATGAGATCTCATAATAACAAGATAATATGGCTATTTCCACATGCAAATGCACAATTGTAAAAGCTTCCACATGGATTTAACCTGAAAAAAATAAACATCATGGGGCTAATTAATGGAAGGTTAAATGGTAATAATAAACCTTTTAGGTAGAAGGTATAATGTCCATCACGACCCGGATGTTGATGGGGCTGGAAAAACAGAAACTACAAATAAAAAAGGAAATCCACACAAATACAAGCCTCTTCTTCCTCTTATATTTCCCTCTTGACGTGTGCAGTGCATTTACACAAAATGCAAATTTAACTTTATCTAGAAGTTTTAACAGGAAAGCTATTCATGATTAAAAATTAGTCTCACCCTTTTTCAGGATTCAAATCCAATCTCTAACCAACAGTGACTTTGTCAATTTCATACCTATAAGAGATTTCGAAGAACAGTTATGATCCCGAAGATCAATTAACAAAGAAAGAAGCATAAAGCGAAAGATAACAAAGATACAACGGCAATGATGAGCAGTGCAAACTAAAAAGTAATACAAGAAATCCGTTTTTTATCAATTTTCACACATACGGATGTTGAGGATGTCATGTACATTCAACCCAACCATTCCAAATGATTTTATTTCAATGATGAGACTTTATGTGTAATCAACTAATCATCAATCATCAATCATATAAATATAAAATATTAACTTTTCCAAAGCTTGGAATATCAGAGGCTAATCATGCTACATATATTAGAATTTAGGAAGCCAACTCCCCGCAATCTCTCTACTCTATTATTAATAATCTCAGTGAACATCAAGAATATATTCAACACCTCAACAATTAAAAAAAAACGAATCAAGCCTAAGAAGAGTAATTTAGATATTATAAGTCTAGAAAAAAAACAAATCGCCTGAACCGAGCAGAGACTTCAAACAACAATTAACCCATAAACCTATAAGAGTGCACTAATTCTGAAAAAATTAGCTATTATAAGTCTAGAAAATTTAGATATCCAAAGCCAAACGTATACCTCAAGCAGTTGAGAGAGTTGACAGCTTGAGACGAGGAGTTGAACAAAAGCGGTCGAGGGAACGATTGAGTTGATTCTGTAGAATGCGTCGAGAGGATTAAGAGGACGGTAATGCTTGTAAAAAATGAATATGAAAGAAAGGATGGATCCCATTTTAATTATTCTGTAACTCCTAATCTTAAAAGGTTTTTCTAGTCTTCTATTCCTTGTTAGTTCTCCCCACCAACCCTTGTATTCCTAGTTTGCTCTTCACCAACTTTTGTGTTCCTCATTCTTTAATCTCTAGTTCCTTTACAATTAAAGGGGAAGCAAATTCACTATACAAGTCTACTGCATGTTCATATATCTTGCTCCTTAACTTTATGACAAACCAGCAATGAGTAATACACAAAGCAATACAACCAACAATAGAAAGTAGCACAACCATATAAAATATTTTGTGGATGCACAAACTACCAGTTTAATCACTATCACTGTCAAAACTCATTATCTTTTTACAGCTTTAAAGAAAAATCCATAGCATGTATTGATTGAATTCTGAAAAGTGACAATTCATTTTAAATAACTAGTTGTGACAACTGATTAAGATCTCATTAAGTTGTGATGTGAGGGTGATCAAGTTGCGCGACTGATTATGAATTTGTCGGTGCATTAAAGGCCAAAAATTCACCCAAAAAATAAATAAATGATTATGTAAAAAAATAAAAATCTAAACATGAGGTTCTCCATACATGGCCACCTGTAATAGTTTATATAAGCTATCATAATACCTTCTATGGTGAAGCAAAATGCAGGCTCAAATCCTCCAAAATTAAATGAAAAACCTCTATCAATTAATATGACACAACTTTAAAATTGCACAGGTCATTAGAGGACTATTCCATTGGAGCACCAAGTATTTAGAAACAGAAACAAAAATAACGTGAGAGCAACATAAATAGAAACAGGTAATAAAGTTGCAACGTTTGGCTTTTCTTTCAAACTATCAAGGATCTCAATAAGCTGTGCCCTGAAATGCAAATCACCCCATAAAAACATATAAGCCAGAATTTAACCCACATCCATCAATGTGTCTAGGAAGTACATCCATTTGTAAGACTAGAAAAATCATAGGTGAATGCAAAGAGTGAGGACTTTCGGGATGAAGCTTGCTTACAAAGACTTTTTGATACCTACCTCTGCAGATACTAGGAAGTACATCCATTTGTAAGACTAGAAAAATCATAGGTGAATGCAAAGAGTAGGCTTCAATGTGACTGGATAATTGGTTCACTCCTTGAAATAAGTGTAAAAACAAGATTAAGAAAATGTGCGAATAAATAAGAGACTAAGCAAGATAGTTTCTCACAAAATGTGACATAGTAATTTCTCACAACCACAGAATAAGCAAGGAAAAGAAACAATATGCGCGAGTCACAAAAATAAGTAAAATTTCAGGCCGGAATTACTAAATAAAAGAAGGATTAAAGAACAAAAAAAGGGAAAAGATAGGCCAAAAATTCCATACCAAACCAAATCCCAACTCCTTCAAAGGACGAATCCCTTGCAGTTACGCTCGAAAGGATCGAAAATTAGAAAATTAGAATTCAGGATTTAATTGAATCATGGAGCACTGAATAGGGAAATAATTATGAATCCAGGTGAAGAAAGCAGAGGCTATAGGAATTGAGTTGCAGATTGAAATTTACAATTCTTTAAATATGGCAAATATAGTATTAACAGTTGGGGGTTTTTTGCTAAGTGGACTTTTGGTGACCAAAATTTAAGCCCTAGGACAAAAGGGTTACAATATTAGGTGAGTGTCCACTTTTTCCAATTTTACCCCTGCTTCTAATTTCCTTCCTTTCACGCGCTAGGTTTCAATGTTTCATCCCAAATCAATGTCTCCACCATAGACGCTCCTTCCTCCGCCGGCGGTGGCCAGATCGAAGCTCTGTCACCAAATCTCTTGCGAAGTTGAGCGTGCGAGAGCGAGGATGCTGCGAGGGAGGGCGATCATGGACGTCGGTGGTGGCCAGATCGATGACTCGGCCAAGTCCTCGCTGTTGCTGATAGAGCGTGGACATTTCACGCCCGTTTTCATGGATTCCACACTCTCGGCGTAACCTAAGTTCCTTCCGATTTCATATCTGTTTCACTCATCTTTAGTGTTTCATCTCCTCCACGTCGATTTGAGGTCGAGGCTGAGCCGAATTGGCGAACTCAACCCAATCGAGCTTCCTCGGTGGCGGAACCGCGATCTTTATCGAAGGCGTCCTCTCATTGAATTTCGAATTGGATTGTGGACTGAATTGGATCGACGAGGCTTCCACACTCGGCTTAAACTCCAAGCAGGAAGGCGATCGAAGAATTAGCCGCCGCCTCGAGCACCCGTCACCGACAGAAGCTTCGATCCCCATCTATCTTCGACGATGGAGGATCTAGCACTCTTCCACCGGCTTCTCTCTCCAGATGGATGGGTTTCGAACTCAATCGAGTGGGAGTAATCTATACAAAATCGTGAAACAACCGTCGTAAGATCACTAACCGCCATTGTCGGACACCTTGGAGCTTTGTGAAACAGCCGGTTAGCAGCCACTGTTTAAGCATTTGTCGCAGTGTGTAAGATCATCCTTCGACAAAATCAACACAACGAGACTGAAGTAGATATTTCACTCGTCAGTTTGATAGGTCATACGCGTCAAACGGAGCTCTGTGTAAAGAGAACGAGTCGTTGGAAGATCGGCGAAAATCACTGTTGAAGTTGCTCGAGATGGGGGAAGAAGAAGAGTAATTACGCCAAACCTCCCAGACTTTCTGTTTTTTTATACAATATGCCCCTGTGTTAATTTCTAAAATTTCAGAAATTATCCCGCAATTATAGAAGTTGTTCTAACTCGCGTAATCTCCGTTAAAAAATTAAAAATGTAACTACTATTGTCACCATAATAAAAACAAGGTCATATACACTGTCACCACTTTAAAAACGTGGTCATAGACACTGTAATCAAAAGAAAATCATATGATAAGGGAAGCACAACCCCTATAGGGGATAATGAGAAGCCAAAATAAATGTGATGACAATTCTCCTCTAATACATGAATGGGTAAGAGGGTCATAGACACTGTAATCAGAATAAAAACAGTGTCATAGCCACTGTAACCACTATAAAAACAAAATCATAGACACTGTAATAAAAAAAAAACCCTATATACGCTGTAACCAAAATAAAAACAGCTTTATAGACATTGTCACCACTATGAAAAAAGGTTCATAGACATTGTAATCAAAGGAAAATCATAGGACGAGGGAAGCATAAACCCTATGGGGGCTAATGAGAAGCCAAAATACATGTGGTGACAGTTCTCCTATAACATATGAATGGTGAAGAGGGCCATAGATGATGTAAGCAAAATAAAAATCGGATCATAGACGCTGTAACCACTATAAAAACACGGTCAAATACACTGTAATCAAAAGTAAAACCCTATAGACGTTGTAACCAAAATAAAAAACAGTTTTATAGACATTGTCTCCACTATTAAAAAGGTTCATAGACCCTGTAATCAAATGAAAATCCTAGGAAAAGGAAAGCACAAACCCTATAGGGGCTAATGAGAAGCCAAAATACACGTGGTGACAGTTCTTCTCTAATTTCTAATTTCTAGTTTTTTAGATTTTTTTAAATTAGTGTCATCACAATAAAAAAAAATAAAAATGTAACTACTATTGTAACCACTATAAAAAAAATAAAGTCATAGATACTGTCACTACTATAAAAACATGGTCATACACACTGTAATCAAAGGGAAATCATATCATAAAGGAAGAACAAGCCCTATAGGGACTAATGAGAAGCCAAAATAAATGCGATGAAAATTCTCCTCTAATACATGAATGGGTAAGAGGGTCATAGACACTGTAATCAAAATAAAAACAGTGGCATAGCAACTGTCACCACTATAAAAAAAAGCCATAGACACTGTAATCAAAAGGAAAACCCTATAGACGCTGTAACAAAAATAAAAACAGCTTTATAGACATTGTCGCTACTATGAAAAAAGGTTCATAGACACTGTAATCAAAGGAAAACCCTAGGAAAAGGGAAGCATAAACCCTTTATGGGCTAATGAGAAGCCAAAAGAACATGTAATGTACAGTATGGTTTAGGGTTTAGGGTTAAGTCTTTAGGGTTTAGGGCCAAGGCCCTAAACCCTAAAATGTTAAGTATAGTACGTCGTTAAGAGATGATTGCTGTCACCAAATGGAAAACCCTATGACAAGGTAAGCATAAACCCTAAAGGGCTAATGAGAAGCTAAAAGACATTAGGTGGACAGTTCTCCTTCAATATATGAATGAGTAAGAGAGTCATAGACACTGTCATCACTATAAAAATAAGGTCATAGACACTGTAATCAAAGGTCATAGACACTTTCACTCAAAATACATGTGGTTTCAAGGTTATAGACATTGTCACCACTATGAAAAAAGGGGCGTAGGCACTGTCACCACTATGAAAAAAAGATCATAGACACTGTAATCAAAGGATACCCTATAGACGTTGTAACCCAAATAAAAACAGGGCTATATACACTGTCACCACTATGAAAAAAGGTGCGTAGGCACTGTCACCACTATGAAAAAAAAGATCATAGACACTGTAATCAAAGGAAACCCTATAGACGTTGTAACCAAAATAAAAACAAGGCTATAGACACTATCACCACTATGAAAAAAGGGTCAAAGAAACTGTAATCAAAGGAAAACCCTATGACACGGGAGGCACAAACCCTATAAGGGCTAATGAGAAGCCAAAATACATGTGGGGACAAAGACACTGTAATCAAAGGAAAACCTTTCGACACGGGAGGCATAAACCCTATAGGGGCTAATGAGAAGCCAAAACACATGTGGGGACAGTTTTCCTCTAATATATGAATGGGTAAGAGAGTCATAGACACTATCACCACTATTAAAACAAGGTCATAAATACGGTCACCACTATGAAAAAAGGGACGTAGGCATTGTAATCAAAGGAAAGCCCTATAGACGATGTAATCAAAATAAAAACAGGGTTATTGACACTCTCACCACTATGAAAAAAGGGTCATAGACATTGTAATCAAAGGAAAATCCTATAGACGTTGTCACCACTATGAAAACAGGATAATCGACACTATCACCACTATAAAAACCGAGTCATAGACATTGTCACCACTATGAAAAAAGGTAATAGACACTGTAATCAAAGGAAACCCTATAGAAGTCGTAAATTAAATAAAAATAGGGTTATAGACACTGTCACCACTATGAAAAAAGGGTCAAAGACACTGTAATCAAAGAAAAACCATACGACAAGTGAGGCACAAACGGGCTAATGAGAAGCCAAAATACAAGTGGTGACAGTTCTCCTCTAATAAATGAACGGGTAAGGGGATCATAGACGTTGTAATCAAAATAAAAATAGGGTCATATACACTATAACCAAAGGAAAAATTAGGACAACGGAAACAATTTTTTGATGACAATGGAAACATTTTCACAAACAGTTGGTGTAAATACTATATACAATAATGGGAGTTGATGCAATTAATAATGTAAATACTATATATAAATTACAATAATGGGAGTTAATGCAATTAACAAAAGTCACTTCTAAAGTGCTAAGTGCTACCATGTTTATTTCTTTTTTCGGTTTTTATTAACAGAAGAGGTAGACTTTGGCCACTTTTTAAAATCATCAGAAGTCCAGAATTATCAAAGTGAGCTTCTTATCTTCTTCCCTAGTCCATTCATTCTCCACAGCAACTAAAATCAATATGCAATCTACAAAATGGCAAATGCAAAACAAAAACCAAAGTCACGGACAGAACTACACATTTCAGAACCGAGGCATAGATCTACCGGAGGAAAACCTCCTCGGTTACAGCAGCGGCCATGGCTGCTCTCGTCGACGGTAGTTGCAGAAAGCTCCGTGAAGTTGTTCGCTGCTACAGCCGCTTGTTCTTCTTCGACGTCGATCTCCTCAATTGCTGCTCGAGATCGTCAGCTGATCTCCTCCATTGCTACCATCGGTTAAGAATTCGGAAGAAAGTACAAATCCAACGACAGAAGCCCCGCCTCGATCTCTATTCTCTTGGATACCTTCTAGATCGAGCATCGATGGCAACAGCAATCGCTGCTCCAAGGCCGGCCGGAGGAGGAAATTAAAGGAGGCGGCCGGAGGCGGAGGAGACGATCCGAGGTTGGAGATCTTGGTAACATGGTGGATCTGTCCTTCAATTATGTGGTTTTCATATCTAGGCATCTGGCAAAGAAAAGGGTAAAAATTAAAGAGGGCGAGAGGCGGAGAAGACGAAGAAACGGGAACAGGTGTGGGAAAAATTAAAACGAGGGTAGTTATGGTATTATCAAAATATAATGGACATTTACTAGCAAATGAAAATTTTTAGGACATTTACGGCCTTTGGACCAAATTACTTCTTTAATTTAACTACATAAATTAAATAATAAGAGAGTTTAGAGGATTTATATAATTAAATCTATCATATATTATTTCTCTTTAGAATAATTTAATTATTCTAATTAATACCATATATCTTATGTGAATTTATTAAATGACCCAAATTCACAAGATATATACTATAGTTTGAATATAATATAGATTTATTTAATTAAATAAAAATAAGAAATAGTCCAAAAATAATTTGGGGTATTTCATTAGTTGCATTTTGGATTGAGTTGAGAGTTGAACTTAAAAGCCTAAACATATGAGAGCATGAGTGAAACACATTATCTCTGGTAAGGTTGGATGATCTCTACTTTTATTCTTTGATCGTTAGATACATGCGACAATGTTGATTCGCTTGATCATGTGTTCCTTAAAAGTCTTTAAATTTGATTTGTTTTTGTAAGGCTATTGCATGAATGGTGAGCTCGTTGGTATGAGTTTCTTTTATTATTCGCTCGAGGACTAGCGAAGCTTAAATGTGGGGGAGTTTGATAATGCATATTTTAGATAGGCATTATAGGTAGTTGTTAGTGCATTTAGAGGAGTATATGTCATGTTTATTGAGTATTTCATATCATTAGCAGTTTGTCTTGCAAGTTTGGAAACTACGCTCTTATTGTGCTTATTCGCAGATTTATGTTCCGATGCTCGGAAGGATGCATTTATGGCTTTGCTAAGGACTAGTATGGAGAGCTAGGAACCTGAGAAAATCATTGGAAAAGGCAAGAAGAGGCGTAGGAAAGAGTTAGATTGAATTCAGGAGAGATCAGACGAAGATTGCGCTTCTGTTGTTCACGGTGACCAACGCCTAAAGCATGGCGCCCGCCGTCCTCGTAGATGCGGGATTACAATTTCTATCTTTTGGAAACTAATTAGGTTTTAGGTTTTTATTATTTTTTGGCCTATTGTGTGGGGATTATTGGAGATTGACTGAGACCTAATTGAGAGAGACTCCAATGGAGATATTGAGAGGAAAACCTTCCATGAGTAAGTAAGCCTCTTTCGTTTCGCCTTCAATTCAGAGACATGGTTATATGGTTTGTGAGACTTAATTTTTATCTATTCTTTGTTTGATTGATTCAGTATCTTTGTTCTTCATTGATTGATTGCATGTATTCCCTCTTGATTGGCCTCCTTGACGAAATTTGCTTTCTTGCTAAAGATTTAATTATCCCTTGCAAGTTAATTGATCAGTCCTAGTGTGGCTGATCCCGCCCTCCCCCCGTAGTAGTTGTTATTTTTAATGGCCCGGACTAAATGACTTTATGAAGCAAAGACTAGAAACCGAAAGTCAGTCCAGCTAGCGACTTCATTTCATGCTTTCAAGTTGAATGCGTTCATTCCCTCTAAACCCCCACTGATCGGAGTACGCTGATTACAGTAGCACAACATAGCTAATCGATCCCGTGAAAGCATCGATTGGGTGTGTAGAGGACATTGACAATTCTACTTTATCAATTACATTCATTAGGGATAGAGAGTTGTGTTTATATCTTTAGTTGTTTATGTTATTGGCATTGTTCAATTGCTTAGGGTTGGAGTAATCCACCATTAGATGAATCAAACAAGGAAAGATAAGATAGAGTCAATGATCAAAGCCATAACCATTGTTGATGAATTGTAGGGGAAATTATCTCATTCCTATTAATTGTCACAAATTCACCATTGTTACTTTTTCCCTATTCAATTGTCTTTTCATTCAGTTATTCTTTGATCTTATTTCCTTTTGATAGCAATTTGATAGACAAGAACGGTATTCTCTCTGTGGGATCGACCCCTTACTATTCCACTATACTAGTTACTAGGTTGCTAGTTGAGTTGTTGGTTTGGGTTATTCTTTTTGGTGTTGTAGAAAGGTAACGACATTCTGCACCACACCAACAACCTAATATCCAAGATAAATAATTTCCCAAGCAACCTCATACTACTCTTCCATAGCAATCCCTCAACCTCATCCTTTACCAAAACCGCTCCCAATCACCGCACATACAATCCAGTCCCAAATTCTGCGATTCCTTAGACATTTGTTAACCGATCCACTCTTAACTCCCTCATCCACCGCTAGACCCACACTGACTACCTACACTTACACCCACACATGCTATCACCCTACACCACCTATAACGAAGACCTCTCCCTCGGAATCTCGCCACACTAACTCCGCTCTTCACCTAGGATCTTCCTGGAACTCAACTATACTCATTGATCACTATCTCCGACAAGTCCTAATCCACTCGGCTCTACCCAAGCTAACGCATCCTTCCTGTACTCCATCTCACACAACCAATGACCCAATCCGAGGACTTCAATCTACCTGTCACTTTCCAACCCATCTCACCGAGGAATCACTCGACGCATGCCCAAGAAGAAGACACCACCACCTATATAACCCATAACCTATTTACCAGCAAGTTAGTATACCAAAGCATCGAGGCACATAGCAAGTTAGTCAGGCAATCATTCACATCCAGTTCAGCATATCAGTCATCGCACGTCAAATTACTTCAGTTATAGGCCTATCGTCCTATGCCAATTCCAATTGATATAGAAGAACCCACGATTGGAATGATGAATGCCCTTCCTTGAGTCATCTAAGAGAATCGCATCCGCAACTACCATCTTTGAAATGTGTCCGTCCTTGTATACCTTTGGCGACGTCTGTCCCGTGGCCTATTGGTCATGGACCCATCATACTTCCGTTGTGCCGCTTCGGTGCCACTTGGTCGTTGGTTCTTTCTTTCATGTCGGCGCTTATCAAGGGGTCACAAGGATTAGAAGTTACGAAGATAGGGGAGAGACAAAGGCGGACAAGACAACTTCCTTGAGGATTCAGACATGGACTAGGACTAGAGACGACAAGATCAATAATGAGATCCTAACCTGAGAGTTACAACAATGTCCTTAGGGTATTCCATGAAGTTATAATTGCGGCACGCAACACATAATAGTCACGAAGTATCATCACATCATTCCACACTAGTATGCACCTATCTCAAGGAATAGCGATTTATGCATTCATGACATTCTCAAATAATCAACTTTACACATACGCAGAACAATTAGCAACCTACCATTTCATTCACCAATCATGCTTGACATACTAAGAACATGCATGCGCAAACTAACATAAGACATATATGGCATAAGTTATGCAAGACCTAGCAACATCACAGGATATCATATGTATGACTTATCACTCATTGAGATACACACATAAGCAGGTTATAATATTGCGGGGTCGAGGCAAACATGCTAAGATGTAACCTAAAATCATGCTAAGGGTATGGTCATGTCATACAGGGGAGGTAGGGCAACTATCACATCACATACATCGATGTTCGCATAATAAGACAAGGACGACACATAATCATACGAGGGTTCATAATTGGGAGGTATATGTCCTACATGATACTAGCAATACTCATTAAATATGTACATAGTCAACAAGGTTCAATTGAGTCAATTTAGCATGCTAAGACATTCATCTCACATATTAAACACACAACGAGGGTTGACCACACCATCATGGACCTAATTCATAGGGAGACAATAATCACGAGAGTCTCATATACACGGCATATGCATCCACTCAAAAGCGCAACCATGCAAGATATCAGGCAAGTCATGCTGAAATATACCAACATATCATATCAGGAAGTCATAAGGAGGCTATCATTATAACCTGACAGAATTTTCTAAGGGCAATCACCGACTCATCACCCCGTTTCCTCGTGGGACGCTAGCATGACTCTCTTGGTGGGACACAAGAACATTCACGCTGTTTCCGAGAGGTGAGGGTAGGACTCGTGTTTAGAGTCTTGTGGCTAGGAGACATAGTGGGCCATTACGAGAATCGAGAGGGACAACTCCATAAGACAACTCACCTCTACTCGTAATCATCAAGGGGGTGAACTATGGAAGGACTATTCTAATAAGAGAGGAAATTCGATTACATAAGAACAAGGTTTCCTCTCGCTATCCCGTTTTTACATTCAGTCATTTACAGGTTTGAGTTAAGGCATACTGATTAGTTCGCTATCCTAAGCACAATAGCACTCAACACGGAAGCAATCAACAAGATTAATATAATTCTTTTTGAGGAGGATCGCCCTCGGGCCCAATTGAGTATATAACTACAAGCATAAATACGATCTAGGTCGTCCTTTGAGGGACGGCGGACCGGAGAGGGAAATTATCTCACGGCCTCCTAACCCATGCTACTCCAACCCTCGGGCTCCTTGGAGTCTTCTAGACCCATCTATAAATAAAAGCTATTATTTCCCCTACCATTCCCCGAATTTGACATCCATAAGGGATGTCTACCGCTTGGGTCTCTACTGTTGTAAGAGAAAATCGAGTTCAAAATATAAGAATATAAATCAAACCAGATTCTTGCCCACGCAAATAATTACAAGACCCCCTCCCGATGTAGCAACAGGAAGTCAGGATCGATCCTCGAGGAAGCGTGTCAGCGGATTGCAGGCAGCAGCAAATCTCACGGGCAGGAATCGACCACAGAGTGCTCGACCTCGACCAAGGGTAGTCGACAGGGGGTCAGTACAGTCGAATTCAAGCAAGCAAGAGACACTGGCGTTGGTCGGTCTCGAGGAAGCTGCTCGATGTCAAGGAAATTGGTCGAGATCGAGAAAAACTGGTCAAAATCGAATAACCTACAGAGACAAAAACAACATCGATCTTGCTCAATCGAGAATCAGTAGTCGACGTCGACCAAGGTTGGTCGAAATCGAGGAGAAACAAAAACGAAACAAGCCAAAGTTCACAAATTTCGGAATAAACAACGTATGAAAGAAAACTTCTAAAATCGGGGTTTGCAACAACGATAACCAAACATGCATAAGGCAAGATAAATAGAAATAATCATGCAATCACATCAAAGGAACAAGCTTTTGCCTTTTTCAACAATTAGACAACTCTTTCAATAAATCCTAATTGTATCTACCAATTTTATGTTTATAATCCAAGTTGTTAACATGGATCTCTATTAAATAGGTAATAAACATATAAAAGGTAGTGGATGATCAAAGCACAATAAAGGTCGAATCTTTACCTCAAACACGCATGGCTATCGTCGGGCTCACCCCGACCCTAGAAGTAAGTGGACTACTCGCTCTTCATTATAGCAAAAGACATCAATAATAAAAGAAAACTAAATTTGCATTAATAAACTAAATAAAAGCTTACAACTGAACGAAGCCAATTCCGCTCTTGCTTCACAACTTCACTCGGCCTCCACTCTCTCTCTCTCTCTCTCTCTCTCTCTCTCTCTCTCTCTCTCTCTCTCTCTCTCTCTCTCTCTCTACTTCTCCTCTTCTTCTCTCTAGAATTGAATGAATAAAAAATAGCCCCATGGGCTTTATTTATAGGTCTTAATCCTTGCTAATCAAGGTAAGGAATATCTATCATCTATCTATAGATATAATTCTACTTGGAAATAAATAAATCTAAATAGATAGAACAAGATAAATCCTATAGGGTAATTAATTGTTCCACCCTTAGGATAAATAAAAAAGATAAAAAGATAAATCTTTAAGTCTTCATGTGTAAGGAATCTTCTCTTGGGAATATCTCCATTGGACTTTGGATAGAACTTTGAGTAGAGCTCGAAAATGACTGGGACTCGACACTGGCATTAGGTCGATATCGACCACGGTCGGTCGATATCGAGTCACCTTTCTCAGCTTCACTTCAGTCACTCGATCTCGGCTCTGGAAGGAATCTCGAGTGGTTTTTGGTCGATATCGACCAAAACTGGTCGATATTGACCTGTCTTCTTCTCTACTGGGCATCTCGAGTCGATCTGGAGAATTTCGACCACAATCTGGTCGATATCGAGTAGGTCTGGTCGATATCGACCACTTTCTCAGCATCCTGCTCTATTCTTGAAACGCACTTTCCCGAGTCCTCGTTTGTCGGATTAACGCATATGAGCATGCGTTAGAAAGCTCTTTTTGAGGGCTACAACTCTCATGAAGACATCAGAACTTGACTCAGAATGATGAATGCCGAAAAATGGCCCTTTCTCCAGCTGCACCATCCTTAGCTTCTTAATGAGTTTCCTTTAAGCTCCAAAGTGCTTCCGATTTCTGCGAAATTAAACAGAAACTAGTGTAGACTCCATAATTTGGCAAATAAGCATTAACCACATAGATTATATACTATTCTAACCCAGAATATATAAAATGACAGAATAAGGAGCTAAAATAGATATAAAAACATGGCATAAAACATGGACATCATCTACCTACGAGTTTGATCCTATAGGCCAGTTAGTCTAGGGTTAGGTACAATTAAATTCATTTTTCTCTTTTGAAAACACTTCAAAACCATTTTAAACCATTGGGTCACTTTTCAAAACCAATTCAACCTATCATACTCGGTTTGCAAAATCTGACTCTGATACCACTCTTTTAACAGCCTGGGATTATGATTCCCGGGTTACATTTTGAGGGATAAAACCCCTCGTTAGGATCTTACGCCCCGATTACAAGTTGAAGATTTGAAATCAACAATTGCACCTTGAAAGTGGGATTTAACACCCAAAACCGAGAGGGATCTTTGGAATCCCCAGGGTAAGTCTCATGTACCTGCCCCTATGGTCTAAGTCGTAAATCCATTTATTATAAAACCCAATAAAGTTCCCAAAATCATACATAAGGTTGTCACGACGGAGCCGGGTCAAAACATGATCGAAACATTAAAAACCAAACCGTTATTAAAATGGTGAAGTCAGAGTCTTGACTCTCTCTTTCCGCCATGTTAGACCCCGCGGTCATAGAGCCAAATCATTAGCAATAGTAGTAAGCTTAATAGATACCTAAAAACGTTAATGGTGGGCGAGATCAGATGATGCCCACTTGCTCTTTCCCCACCCTAAGTACACACATACGTTATACCTAATAATCAAGCTTCTAGATGCAAGGCGGAATATTAACACACTAGCATGCCCCTAATTTCAAGTGAATAATAATAATGAAGGCCTTAGCACATAATACCAAATGGTATATCCCTCTTCCAAACCACCGCCGCCCTAGGGCGGAGGCTGGCCAGCTCGTGAATGCATTCCATTCCATTAATGGGGCAACGTCCGTATTAATACCCGACCCCATGTTACATGCTTATTAATAAATCATGAATGTGGTCATAAAAGAGAATAGAATATGATAATGTGAAAGGTAAATAAAGAGTAATACTCCATCCGTCCAAGAATACATGGTCTTTTAGGATCTTGCACGCTAATTAAGAAACCTATTTATACATAAATCTCATCATTATTATTAAAGGTTAAAACTTAAAACCTTTGGGTATCCATATAGAGATGGGAAGATGAAAAGTTTTCTTTAATTTTAATAAGTAAAAAAAGGTGATATTTTAGGGGAAATAATTACCTATACACCTAAAACCCATGTATTTTCGACAAAGTTTCAAAGCCTAAAAGACCATCTATTCTTGGACGGAGGGAGTAATAAAGTTGTAATCATGACTCGAACGACTCAGGCCGAACCCGATGAGACTGGGTCATCCTATGACCCTAGCAAAGAGTCTAGATACTTCACAAATAACGGTCGTTCTGTTTACATACGTATACAGAAATAGAATGCTCAATGGTCAATGCAACCTAGCATGATACTACATGGCATGTTGATCATGAATGCAAGCACCTAGTATATCATGCACATAAAGTAGGGAGTTCTCTCTATCGATCTGAGTAAGCTTCGAAGAGACTTACTTGGCTATGCAGAACGGCATTAGAAGATCCGGCACACATCAATCATAATCACAAAGTATTACCAGATACCTATCAGAACACATATATGAGTCTACATCTAATCATTCAAGCTCTCAAAGCATACATCATTCAACGAGAATAACAACCATATCGCAATCGTCATTCCATCAAGTTCAACCATTCATCACATTGCCACATTTTGTAAGACCACATCATTCTCATCATTCTATTCAGACACATTCATATGCTCATAAAAATCATATATCCGCATAGTCCTATCTAAAAAGATCATCATATTCATCATATTTCATAAGGCATAAATCAACCGATACATAACCCTAACATCTCATCATGTCGTTAGTCATTCATTCATGTCATTAGTCCACACAAGCAATGCTATTAGTCAATCAATCATGCTAGTTAGTCATCGATCACATAATTCCCAAGTTAGTCCCAAACACTGCTTTAATAACCGAGTAAATCGATTAGAATATTTGACCTTAAAACGCTTGCGAAATTCATTTTCCAAAGCTTCAAATCAGATCATTAAGTCAGTCCTTGAAAATCCCAAAAGCGTTGAAAATGAGTTGTGAAAACGATTGTCGAAAACGTCGAAAAACACACTCAAAACCATCTGACAAAGGGCATCTCGCCGCGGTGAAGTGGCTCTCGCCACCGCGCGATGTCCCAACGAGTACCCCATGGACAAGGGGTCCTTCGCAGTCGAGAGAGGAACTCTCACGCCTGCGAGTACCTGGGTGCCCGCGAGACTCTCACGGCTACGAGCATCTCGTGCCCGTGAGAGCTCGAGTCGTGGCCGCAAGTCTAGCATGTCCCTTAGGGCACCCAAGATGGGCTCCCTCGCCATCGCGACTGCCTTCTCATGGTCATGAGTAAGAACCCTAGGCCAGGTGTTCTAACTCGCAGCCACGAGTTAATGCTCGCGGCGGCGATTCCGGGGCTGAATCCTATATTCTAGCCTCGTTTCCGGCCTTGTTTGACGTTGTTTGCCTCTCCCCTTTTCCCAATTTTCCCTAAGGCTTTTAGGAACATTTTAGCACAGAAATAAACCGTAAAACTCAAGGATTTGAAGAGATTTCTCACCCAACTCTTCCTTGCTTCACTTTTCTTCTCCCGGGTGACTCTTGATGCGATTTCGGGGCTGAATCTTCTGGATCCACTTGTTGGGTGAGTAAGAGGAGTTAGTTTTGGAATAAAAGAGGAAACTTTGAGAGTTTGGAAGTGAAATGAGGATAAATGGAAACATTTTACCCTTCCTTAGCTCAAAACTGACCAAAAGGACTCCGGGGGCTCGGATCTTGGATCTCTGGGCTGTTGGGGCTTCTTCTTCCACTTGATGGTTGGAAAGTTCTTGGAAAACAAGGAGAGGAGGGAGCTTCGGAGCTTTGCTTTAGGATTCAATGGTGGGAGATGGTGAATTGGGGAAGGAGATGGTATCATTGTTGTGTGAAGACTGCATTTTAATGGAGGAAAGGAGGTGGCCTTGGCCTCCTAGGGATCTCGGCAAAAGGGTGAAGAAGAGGAGGGTTTGTGGGAGCTTTTGAAAAAGATTTTTGGGAGAGGAGTTCTTGGCATTGTGTTTTGTTTTGTGGTGAGGCAAAGGATCCTCAAATATGATTTTAAGGAGTCAAGGAGAGCCTTTGGGATGGCCAAAACATGATGGGCAAGGAGGAGTGGAAGCCTACTTTGTCTCCTTTCTTCTTTTGGGGTGGACATGGAAAAAGGAGGAAGAAAGACATGGCAAGTGTTTAGCCAACTTGGGAAAAGGGAATCTTTGACCATTTGAATTGTCTCAAGGCTCAAAACATGGCTAGGGTTTGGGTGAGGATCGGCTAGGCTAGGGAGAGCGACAGTCTTCTTCCGACGTTGCGAGCTCGAATCTCGAGGGGCATGCCAAAGTTAGTTTCCGACGTTAGTTTCCCAATTTTCGCTCTCTCTTTTGCGAAGATAGAATTTGAAATCCGAGAATCAAGGTTGCCATGTTAGTTCTTAAAATTTTTGTTAGGCCGGAATCCACTTTAAGAGTTCAAAATCCGAGTTAGAGAGTTTTTCGTTAAAATCCACTTTTAAATTCATTTTGACTTTTCTTTTTCCAAAAAATTAGGATTTAAAAATCCGAGCCTTTACAAGGTGGCTCCTGAAAAACCAGAGTCCCCACCAAGCAAAGGCCAGATTACCGGCTATATGCTTACCCAAAGATGTATATATGTAGTTTAGGATGGTATTAGGTTTAGAGTCAACAGTGATGCCTATTGTATTAGGTCTACTGATAGCATGCAGTTAGAGGGTCGTAATAGGTTGCATTTAGCTTAGTTATGATGCATATCATGCATGGTTTAAGTATAATTTGCATATTTGTTCTCTATGTTGTTGTTGTCGGAATCTACACGCTTTTATTGATTATTTTAGGTAATAGTGGATCCGAGGAGCAAACATGAGTTGATAACACATTGGATGAGAATGTCTAGTTGATCTAAGAAGCTTGCATGAAGATCTCAAGAGGCCCTGAGAAGAAGAAGCGAGCCTAAACGAAGAACAAGTCTGCAGAAGTTGTCCCTAGCCATGCTGAACTTGTTTTGCACTTTCAGGAGGCCTCGTTTGTCCGATTGACTATTTTGATCATGCTTTGGAAAGCTCTTTCATAGTGCTACAACTTTCCTATTGAGAAGAATAGCAAATTCGAGATAGATTTTCCATGAAAGACTGATGCAGCGGCCGCCGCATCTATGACACGGCCGCCGCATTCCCGCAACCAGAGACGTCTAAGTAGCAGCCAGGCAGCGGCCGCCGCATTGTTTGTCAGCGATCAGATGCGTCGTTTCATTAAGTTAACCTAGTTTTCTATGAGACTTTGGCCGACTTTGAGTTTTATTCTATTACTCGTCAGGCAATTAGAGATATGAGCGATGTTTTCCATGAGGAACTAAACTCATATGTTCTGCCTACGATTTGAAGCTTTATTTGGGTTGATTGTGAGTTTCTGATTCTCGTTCCTTAATTCCGTTATTGAATGCTACATCTTCTTTGCGCTTATTGATTGATTGTTTTGTTCTATTTTGTCTAGCCAACTTGTTAGATCAATTCAATTTCTAGGCTTTTGTAGATTCCTGGTTGTGAATCTTAACCTGAGTAGAAAATTTGTTCTTTTAGGGATGGTTGAACTAATTGAATGAGTAGAAAGTTAGATGTGTTGTTAAATCCCTCTTTAGGGACTGTAAATACCTTGGTTAATCTCTGAACTTAAAGCAATCAATTGGGTTAAATCCTTCTTTAAGGACTGTTCAATTTATAAGAGTTTCTATGATGGTTGGACTAGTAACTATATTAGGTTGGGACAAGGGCATTTATAGGAAACCTAAAAGGACAAGAAGAAGTTACAAGAATCGTTTCAACCATATAAAGTGGATAATTGTAGGTAGAACTATTTCTCACCATTGTCTGAATCAATTCCGTTTACTTTTGTTTTCATCAATCCGCTTTGATAAAAGGCGGATCCTTTGCATTCTTAAAACCCCCTTTTGGTTACTTGATTGACATCTAAATCACACTTGAATAGCGAATTTCCCTGTGGGATCGACCTCTTGCTTATTGCTATACTAGTTATAAGTTTGAGTTATATTTTGTCGGGGTCAACGACAGGCTTTCCTCCCGTCATATTTGGCGCCGTTGCCGGGGAAATTTATATTCTTGTGTGTTTTTGTTGCCAATTTTTGGTGTGGACCATCTTATATGGTCCATACCCGTGCTACTAATCCTTATTTGTTGTCGTTTGATTCAGAGATCGAAAAAATCCTTTATGCCTTAAGGCGAGAAACTCGTGATCGCTTTCCCGAGTCACCTTTTGATCAAGGAGAAAGCACTGCAGAGATGGATAACGACGCAAATCGTACTCTAAAGGAGCTTACTGCTCCTGATTTGGAACAGCAACCCTTGGCAATACAATTCCCTGCACTTTGGGAAGGAGTTAATTTTGAGCTGAAATCTGGGGTAGTTCATTTGTTACCCAAGTTCCATGGGTTGAGTAGGGAAGATCCCCATAACCATCTATCTGAATTTCACACTGTGGTGGTTGGAATGAAACCGGAGAATGTTACTGAAGATCAAATCAAGTTGAGAGCCTTTCCCTTTTCCCTAAAGGATGATGCAAATGAGTGGTTCTTCAATCTACCACCTGGGACTATATCTACTTGGGCTGAAATGAAGAGAGTCTTTCTGGAGAAGTATTTTCCTGCAACTAAGTTTAACGCCTTGAAAAAGGCAATCAGCAGCATTGAGCAACGGGCTACAAAGTCTATTCATGAATACTTTGAGCGCTTTAAGAAACGCTGCGCTAGCTTCCCATGTCATGGTTTCTCTCAAAAAGATCTAGTTCTATTCTTATTCAATGGGCTTACTGACGAAGAGCGCGGAATAGTGAATTCTTATTGTGGGGGAAACATGCTGAATAAGACACCAGCCACAGCTTGGGAGGTGTTCAAGGAGCTCTCTGAGGGCTCAAGGCAGTTCAACAAGAGCACTCGTGCTAGAGGTGTACTTGCTATTGATGGCCTAGTGGCAGCATTACAGACTGATATGGAAGAGATGAAAGAGATGATCAAGAAGCTGGTAGTCGACAGAGCACCTCAGCAGTTGAAAGCATGTGAATCCTACAATGATCCATTCTATCCAATGGATATGTGCTCAACTTTGCAAGAGCCTAGCGTAGAGTTGAATGCAATAGGGAATTTCGCTCCACAAAGGCCTAGACAAGGCAACTTTGGTAATCCTGGGTGCTTCAATAATAATAACTACAATGGAGGCTATCAGCAGGGCTATGGTTATGGCACTCACCAAGGCCCTTTCAATCAGCAAGGAGGACCTCAAGCAAGTGCATCTGATGGAAATCCACTACAAGCCCTCACGCAATTCGTAATGAATCAGGCTTAACGCACAAAGAGCTTGGAGATGTGCACTAAGAACCTTGCACAGGCAATCTTGGACCAAGGTGAACGTTGTAAGAACTTGGAGAATCAGATGAGCCAAATCATTCAATTGTTAAGTGTGAAAGAGACAAATGACTCAAGAAAGCTCCCATTGTAATTGATTGCAAATCCCATGGAGAACGTCAGTGCATTAACACTTAGGAGTTGCAAGGAACTGATTGCTACACCCCATAAGGAGAAAGAAGTAAGCCTAGAAGCGGAATTCGAAACAAGTGCTAATGGAAAGGACGCTCACTGCACAGGCGACGAGCGCCGCGTCTCGACAGAGCAGCGGCCGCCGTATACATGCAGCGGCCGCAACATCCCTCCAGACGCCGCCCAAGGTACGTCTTCTAAACCTTCTCCCGTGCCTTTTGATATTCCGAAGCCTATCCCACCTTTCCCGGAGGCTCTTAAGGATACACGAAAATTTGAGAATGACTAGAAGATCTTTGAGACATTCAGCAAGTGCGAGGTAAACATTCATTTACTTAAGTTGATTAAGAGCATTCCTAGATATGCTAAATTCTTGAAAGAATTGTGCACCGTCAAGAAGAAGCAAAGATTGAAAAAGAAGGAAAAGGTAAGCTTGAATGAAAATGTCTCTGCTGTGTTGCAAAAGAAATTGCCTGAAAAGTGTGGAGACCCAGGTATGTTTACAATTCCATGTGCAATTGGGAATACTAGATTCAAACAAGCCATGTTAGATCTAGATGCCTCAATTAATGTTATGTCCTATAACTTGTACATGTTTTTGGGTTTGGGTGCTCTGATTGAGACTAGGGTTACAGTGCAACTTGCTGATCGATCACATATCAAGCCAAGAGGCGTTGTTGAAGATGTTTTGGTTATGGTGGATGATTTGATTTTTCCTGTTGATTTCTCTGTTTTAGATATGGAACAGGGAGCCCCAGAAACACCCATTATCCTAGGTAGACCATTCCTGAAAACTGCGAAAACGAAAATTGATTGTTATGAGGATTTATTGACTATGGAGTTTGATGGAAGAAAGATAGAGTTCTCTCTCTTTAATCATGCTAAGCTTTCTCCTGAAAATTCTTTAGATATGCCTATTGCTAACAACATTGATCGCAACAATGATTTTCGTGATTTGTTAGAGACTCCTGAGGAAAATAGTTTCTTGAAATTTGAACCCCCTAACAAATTGCAATCTTTAGGAAAAGAAGAACTCAAAATAGGTGTTGATGGTTATGTTGATCCGTTTAAGCCCACACTTTCACCTTATGATAAACTAATTTCAAATGGTGTGGAAGCTTTTGTGATTTCAGGACAACCCCCAGGATTAGCTTAACGAGAGAAGCTAATGGTACTGGATGAATGGTTGGACAGAAAGCTACACCTTCCAAGGGTGCCCGTACTTGTCAATGAGATAACAAGTGTAGGTGACCCTGGTGGAGGAACCTAGGCCAATCAAGGGCAATTGCGTCGAGCCAATGACGTGAAACAAAGGCGCTTCTCGAGAGGCAACCCAAGGTAAGTTTTCTTTCTTTTTTTGCTTGGATTTCCTTAGTTAGGTTTTATTTTGTTTTGCAATTGCTTTGTTTGGGTTCAATGACTAACAAGAAAGAAGAGCGGGTGGAATTGAACGTTAAGGAAAAGAAGGATCTGCTACTGCATATGCCGCGACCGCCCCTCCAACGTGATGCAACCTATGCAGCGGTCGCTGCATGCAGGCAGCGGCCGCCGCATGCCTTTTCCCCAAGCCCTTTTTCCCCCATTCTGACGTTCCTCGAAAAGTGGTTAGTCTTCCTTCTCCCTCCCCTTGTTCTATTTTGTTATTTTTGTTGTCTTTTATGTTTCATTGAGGACAATGAAAGGTTTAGGTGTGGGGGAGGGATTTAGTGCGTCTAGTTAGGTCATGTTTCAATTTCAATTGTGTTTTTATTTTTATTTATGAATTAGAAAATCAAAGAAAAAAATAGAAAATGTCAAAAATCCCAAAAATATCATGCATTGCATATAGGTTCAAATACCCACCTTAGTTATCGAAACTCTACATTCTTATGGAAAGAACATGTAAATCCTACGATGAGTTTGAATTGCTTAGCCTAATCTCCTTAAAATGTTTTCTTATGAAGCATGATTTTGTGATGTAATTGAGCATGTATGATTGAGCCTTGAGTATGATTGAAATCCTACAAAACATGACCCTTGTGAGAATGTTTTAGCCTTATTGGATTCATTTATATTTCCTTTTGCTTAAATGTGTGATTTACTCTCCTTATGTTTCTTCCTCTTGATATTGACTTCATTATCTAATAGTCAAGATCGACTCACATGTTTGTTGCTTGCGAGGTTTATGTTTTTATGTTTATATATGACTTTATTTTGTGCATGTTGAGTGAAATAAGGTGGCAATGGTTGATGCACTTAGTAACCAGGTCTATGCATGACACCGGTGGGTATGATTTGCGCATAACGGTGTTGAAAACTATCAGCTAAAGAAGGAAGCTTGATCATTGAGTAACCGGGTTCATTCATGACACCCATGTTTGCAACTCGCATCAAAAGATGTTCAAGTGGACTTTATTAAAGTAAGTTGAGGTGTTGATAGACCATGGCCATTCATGACACCCATGTTTGTTATTCATGTCAGGAGACTACCAAAACCAAAAAAAAACGTGAATTCTAGAGCCAATTTGCTTATGTTCTTTATTGTTTTCCGCAAGTGATGGCATATCGGTGGAGATTTGGTGATATTGTTGTCAATTTCTAGGAGCTTAGTGCATTTGGGATTGAGTTGAGAGTTGAACTTTAAAGCCTAAACACATGAGAGCATGAGTGAAACACATATTCCTGGTGAGATTGGATGATTTTTACTTCTATGCTTTGATCACTAAATACATGCTATGATATTTATTTACTTGGTCCTATGTTCATTTAAAATTGATGTTGCTTTTGATTTGGGCTAATGCATAAAGCAGGAAAGCGTAGGTATAGGTTGCTTTGATATTGTTCGCTCGAGGACTAACGAAGATTAAGTGTGGGGGAGTTTAATAGCATGCATTTAGAGGGTCATAATAGGTTGCATTTAGCTTATTTGTGATGCATATCATGCATGCTTTAAGTAAAATTTGCATATTTGTTCTCTATGTTGTTGGAGTCGGAATCTACACGCTTTTATTGATAATTTTAGGTAATGGTGGATCCGAGGAGGAAACATGAGTTGATAACGCATTGGATGAGAATGTCTAGGTTATCGAAGAAGCTTACATGAAGATCTCAAGAGGCCCTGAGAAGAAGAAGCGACACTAAACGAAGAATAAGTCTGCAGAAGTTGTCGCCAGACATGCTGAACTTGTTTTGCATGTTTTGGAGGTCTCGGTTGTCCGATTGACTATTATGACCATGCTTTGGAAAGCTCTTTCAAAGAGCTACAACTTTCCTTTGGACAAGAAGAGAAAATTCGAGACATATTTTCCATGAAAGACCGATGCATCAGCCGCCACATCTATCCAGCGGACACCGCATTCCCGCAGCCAGAGACGTCTAAGTAACAGCCAGGCAGTGGCCGCCGTATCTATGCTGCGGCCGCCGCATTGTTTGTCAACGATCAGACGCATCGTTTCATCAAGTTAACCTAGTTTTCTATGTGACTTTGGCCGACTTTGAGTTTTTAAGGCCGAATATTACTAGTTTTGGGAGGACTTCTGTTCTATTCTATTACTCGTCAGACAATTAGAGATTTGAGCGATGTTTTCTATGAGGATCTAAACTCATCTGTTCTGCCTACGATTTGAAGCTTTATTTGGGTTAATTGTGAGTTTCTAATTCTCATTCCTTAATTCCGCTATTGAATGCTTCAACTTCTTTGCGCTTATTGATTGATTGTTTTGTTCTATCTTGTCTGGCCAACTTGTTAGATCAATTCAATTGCTAGGGTTTTGTAGATTCCTGGTTGTGAACCTTGACCTGAGTAGCAAACTTGTTCCTTTAGGGCTGGTTGGATGTGTTGTTAAATCCCTCTTTAGGGGCTGCAAATACCTTGGTTAATCTCTGAACTTAAAACTATCAATTGGGTTAAATCCTTATTTAGGGATTGTTCAATTGATAAGGGTTTCTAGGACTAGTAACTATATTAGGTTGGGACAAGGGCATTCATAGGAAACCTAAAAGGACGAGAAGAAGTTACAAGGATTGTTTCAACCAAATAAAGTGGATAATTGTTGGTAGAACTATTTCTCACAATTGTCTGAATCAATTTCGTTTACTTTTGTTTTCATCAATCCGCTTTGATAAAGGGCGGATCCTTTGCATTCTTAAAACCCGTTTTTGGTTACTTGATTGGCATCTAAATCACACTTGAATAGCGAATTCCCCTGTGGGATCGACCTCTTGCTTATTGATATACTACTATACTAGTTATAAGTTTGAGATATATTTTGTCAGGGTTAACGACAGGTTTTCCTCCCGTCATCTACGAATCCTAAGCGTCGAAAACAAGTCGTTTCTAATGGGGTAATCCAATAGTAAATGGAATGTAGATTCCGTAGAGGATCCACAGAAGGTGCAGCTGGATGGTACCGATACATGTGACCGTTGTAGTCTATCAGAAGTGGGTAACCCATCACGAGAGATTTTCCATAAAAAAATGTCTAATTTTATGCGAAGCATTCAGTTTCCAAAGCTAGTTACAGTCCAAATTTGGGTCTCCGTTGTGAAGCAGGATTATATTCGTAGTCGAGCTAGTTGAGAATCAGGAATCAGCCATCCTTACTAGACGCCTAGAAGAGTCTGTCATGGAAATTGTTATTTGGTAATTTAATGTCAATAATGTTTTCAATGATGGTTGTGTTTAGTAAACCTTGTAAGGCCATATGAAGCACTGAAAAATTCCACTTATTATTGCTATCTATAAACTTGTTAACGGACCAATTGAAAGATTTGTCATCAATTGGTTGAAGTTCCAGATCATATAAGGGATCTGGCGAGCACAATTGTGCCTTTAGAAGTTAACCGAGTGACCATTTCCTAGACCTCTGAAGGCCTGGTTTAAATAAATGCCTAATAGAGGGGAGCTTGGATGACTGCCACAGAGTGTTTCCTTTATTTGTGTAATTCATTAGCGTTGTATTTTTCTGATATTTTTCTGTAATTACTTTGACACAGATGTTATCTGGTTGAGTGATGATTTTATAAAGCAACTTCATCTGTAGAGCAAGACTCATAGTTTCTGATTTGTATATGTCAAGTCCTCCTGCTAGAGTATCTGAGAAGATCTTATCCCAGCTGATCAATGGAGTTGAAACAGGACCTTTGTTCCAAAACAATTGCCTGTAAACTGTGTCGAGTTCGTGCAGAATCGACAAAGGAAGGATAAAGGCGTGCATTAAGAAAAACGGTTGGGCGCTCAAATTTGCTTTAATATGGACCTTTCGACCCTCAGCGGACAGGGTTGTAGCTTTTCATTTAGTCAACTGTTGTTTTGCTTTAAGTACCACATCCGCAAACGTATCGTGATTAACTCTTCCGTTGATGATCGAGCATCTCAGGTACATTTCGAGATTATTTGTCTGTGGAATCCCTAGGGTCGTTGAAAATGTGTGACTAGTCGTGTTTGACGTGTTAGTAGAAACTTGGAAGCTAGACTTGTGTAAATTGACCCTTTGGCCCGAGATCTGGCAGAAATGTTGGATAGTATCTGATAGTTTATTACAAGTCGACTGGTTTGTTTTACAGAAGAGCATGATGTCATCTGCGAAAACAAGGAAAGGGATTTTAACCCCAACCCTGCCCAAGAAGAAACCCAAGTCTTTTGACACAAACGCCTGCCTATGTAGCGTTCTTGCAAGCACTTCAGCTGTAAGAATAAACAGGAAAGGTGACAGAGGGTCACCCTGCCTCAAGCCCCTGGTGGGGATAAATGGTGTTGAAGGTTCGTCATTGATGAGAACCGAATAAGAAAGAGTTTGGTCACACTCTTGAATCCATTGAACGAACTTGTTGTCAAAGCCGAATTTTCCAAGGACAGAAAAAAGGAAAGGCCATTCTACCATATCATATGCTTTTTCCATATCCATCTTTAAAGCCATATAGCCAGATCTAGCTTTTGTTATTCTGAAGGAGTGGAAAATTTCATGGGCAATTAGTATATTATCCTGTATGGATCTGCCTTAGTGAAAGCACTTTGTAATGGGTGAATGAGTTTGTCAAAAACATTTGAAATTCTGGCTGTCGAAATTTTAGAAATGATCTTATAGACTGTAGAACATAGACTGATTGGTCTGAAATGGTTAACACATTCCGGGTTTTCCCTTTTTTGGATTAATGTAATGAAGGTATGGTTTACCTGACGTAACATTCTCCCTGACCGAAAGAAAGCCTTGATGGCTTTAATGATGGATGGGCCCATCATATCCCAGTAGGATTGATAGAAACTAGCAGGCATTCCATTAGGCCCCTAAGCCTTATCTGCCTTTATAGAGAACAGAGAGGCCTTAATCTCTGTATTTGTTACTAGGGCAGTTAGGGCCCTATTCTCAACAACCGAGATTGCAATATCAATAACATCTAGATCATCCCTGAAGGAAAGCGCATGGTTGTACGATGACTTGAAACGAGCAAAGAAGTTTGAGACGAACTCTTCTCTAATCTGATTATGGTCAATCAACAGCATGCCAGATTTTGTTGTGAGTAATTTAATAGCTTTTTTCCCCCCGCCTCGCCGAGGCGATCCGGTGAAAATAGGCACAGTTAGAATCATTTAGCTTGTTGTGCTTTAGTTTAGCCCTTTGAAGTTTGAAATCGTGCGAGTTAGGGTTGGAAATTAGGTTTTGTTGCATTCATAGAAGTTGTTCGTCAGTTTGATAAACCTGTTTATAAATGTTGTTGAAAGTCCTATTATGCCATTTTTTGCATAAGACTTTTAGCAAAGGGGTTTTCTTGACTAGTTTGAATAGGTTTGACCCCACCGGGTTGATACGCCACGCTTGTTTGACAATATTTGTGAATTCTGGTTTGTGGTCCAAGCTAACTCGAATCCGAAAGGTCTTTTATTAATGTGTGTAGGTGATCGTAGGTCAATTGATATCGCGACATGATCAGAAGTTGTAAATGGGTGGATTTTAACCCATAGGCCATCATAGGCTGCAATGATCTCGTTTTGTGCTAAAAGGCAATCGAGTTTAGCAAAGCTGTTGTTTGGTAAACCAGCTTTTTTCCTCTGTCAGGTATAGTTTCCTACCTGGGTGGGTACACCATGAAGTAATAGATCATTTTTGATATGTTGCAATCATTTGAAACGATTCTGGGAAGGAATAATCCCCCTAACTTGTCGTCTGGAATACCAATTTCGTTTAGATCGCCTAGGACACATAATGGAACGAGGAGTTGCGACGAGCAGTGCATTACAAATTCCCAGAAGGGATTTTTCGCATTGTAGTTCAGTGAGGCGTACACCAGAAGGAAAGTCATTGTTTGGTTTATATTGTAATCATGATAGTTGATATGGATTATTCTGTGGTGAACAGAGATTAGCGTAATTTCGTCTTCAGAAGACAAAATGTCTCTACAAAGCAGGCAGATGCCGCCCGAGAAACCAACTGCCAAGTCAAAAGCCATATTATTGAACCCGTATTTTTTCCAAACGTTATCCGGAGGAGGTTTATTTGATTTTGTCTCAAGCAGAACCAAGACATTAATATAATTATTTTTGCAAAAGAGTTCTGTATTAGTCCAGAAGTTTCGCCTTTTTATGCCATGACAATTCCAGAAGCAGATATTCATAGGAAACCAATTTTGATCCGTGATCGTATGAAAATTGGAAACTTATATGCATAGAACCGCAAATAAACATTGGTTGATGATTTGTATTGGTATCGATTAACTATTAAGGAACAATCAGCTAAGAAATCATTGTTTGTGAGACAAGGCATAAGTCGAACGCAATATTGAGGGTGTGAAGCTTGATAAAATAAATACACTGGTGTGTTTAAATTAGGTAATTGTTGCAAGTAAAGAGAATACATCAATATGTATGCAGTATGATTGAATCAGACCCTATGGATGGTGTCAAACCAGAAGTATGGGAGATACAAACATTTCCATAGAGAGAAACATGTAAATGATGTTGTGCACCCATAGCTGTTTATTTTGAAAACATTGATGTAGTAAGGCCTTGTAAGGCGTTTTCGATCCCAAAGGATCATAAGTCGGGTCATGGTGACGAAGTGTCATCGAGTAGACAAAGATCGAGAGAGTAAAACCGAGCCCATTCATGATCCGCCCTTGAATAACCGATATTATTAATAACGCTTCAATGATACATTGATATAAGTTAGTACTGGAACATTGGTGTAAATGTTTGGCCTTGTAAGGCATATAAACAATTTGGTAAAAAAAATCAATTCTTGTGAGCCATTACATTCATCAGTATGTAATGTGGGATGAGTTGTAGGAATGTCAGCGCTCAGCTCCCATGGAAAAGCAAGGACAACAACAGCCACTGAAAGCAACACACCACGGCAGAGGCCGACACCAGGAGGAGATGACCTGCACAAGGAAGCAAACCAGCAGCAAGGAGAAGCCAAGCAGAAGCAATAAGGACAGTAACTCAGAACAACACAATAACGCAAGGATTCTTGAATGACAGTACTTAAAGGAAGCATACTAAGTATTGTGTATAGATCAATAGATGGGTTTGTGTAGCCAATAGAGTAAGCCAATTCGGTTGTACCCAAATAGAGGCTATCGTAACCAAAAAACGTGATCGTAGAGTCAAATAGGTTAGATAATACCTAGATTGAGGAGTTCATCATGTATAGGTAGATGAGACGGAAAACGCCCGACCTCACAGAAGCGCCAACAAGCTTCATCCCAAAACTAAGCCGACGCATGTGCGACCAACGCCAAGCCTAAACTCGACGACGGAGACACCACCGCCGAACCAAACCACGTTTGCCCCGAACGTGCCTCCAACTCCATCTTTTTTTAGAATAGCTTTTTATTTGCCAAAAAAAAATCTCAAATTGGGGTTTTCCCCTCCATTGCAACTTGCAAGTTCCCCGTCTGAGAAACAGAAGTTTTTCGGTTTTTTATTTGGGGGAATATAAGTTGCAATCTGAGAAATTGCTTTGTGGTTTTTTCCAATCCTATCTTGAAAGAGAGGGTTGAGTTGGGAAGAGGCGGAGTTCGGGCTCCTGGTTTGGGCCGAATTGGCGAGGACGAAGACGGTGACCGGTAGAGGTGGCAAACGGGCGGGTAGGGTCGGGTTCGGGTTCGGTTAGTCGGGTTTCGGGTCATTCGGGTTTTGGGTCATTCGGTTTTCGGGTAATGTCTAATAATTTGGTCATTTGGTTGGGTCGGGTTCGGGTTTCGGTTGTATTGGGTTTCGATTATTCGGGTTTCGGTTGTCTCGGGTTTCATTTATTTCGGATTTGGATTGTCTCAAGTTTTCATTATTTCAATATTCATTTTTAAAAAATTTACTACAATGTATCTTAAAGTTCGGGTTATTTCGGGTTTCGGTTATAACGGGTTCGGGTCTTAATGGGTTTCGGTTTCGGGTTCGGTTTATTCGGATTTGGGTGAGTTTCGGTTAGCAGTTATTTGGATTTCGGGTCAAAAATGGGTCGGGTTGGGTCGGTGTTCAGAACAATCGGTTCCGGGTCGACCGAGTCGGATTTTCGGGTTCGGGTAAGATTTTGTCAGCTCTAGCTACCGGTGGTTCGCCATAATCAGAGTGTTTTGGGGAGAGGGTTCCTATTTCGCTTATAATTATATACTATGTCTAATCTAAAATATTTTATTTTTAATAATGATTTTTCATAAAATTTAAAACTCTATAAAACATCAAAGTTTTGATTAACTTTTTGAAATTATTTCACACCAATTAGTAATGAGTATAAAATTATTTTGAAATCTTAATTAAAATTTAATAATATATAAAGTTTTTTAGCTTTTTTAAAGAACGTGTTGAAAAATAAAAAAAATCAAATATTGCTGACCCAAGGGAGAAATGTACAATACAAATAAATATAAATTTTTTTTTGAAAAATAATGATCAGATGTTCGTAATTATAAAACGTAATAAATTGAAATCTTCATTAATAATTTTAATAATATATTAATTGTAATATGACTTTGGAATTTTCTTTGCTTTTAATTGGTTAAATTTTTGTTTTAACAAACCGGGCGAGCCACGTCGTCGGGTCGAAACCCATTTAACCCTGAAAACACCGATTTTTCGGGTTTAGATCCAAAAAAAAATCCCGGGTTAAAATTTCTAGGTCTTGACCTAAAATTTTCCAAACATTAGTCTGGTTGGATTTTGAAATCTCCACTTCCTACGGTTCAGTAACCACCGTTCGCATTGTCAGTCTGTCACCGAGCACTACCCAGGCACCTCGCACATCGTGTCCAAGCTGCTGAAGCTGCTCGCACCAGGGCCTGAAGTTTGAGTCGAAGCTCCTCTGTGTTGAGTCGACAACCCTATAGCCTGTGGTATCAAGTGTTTTTTTTCCTGCATTGTTGTGCCCGTCCCTGGCTGTTTCCGGAGCTCCCTCTATGAGCTTCAGCTGAACAGAAGGCTCACAGACACGGATCGAACCGTCACGTATGATCCGTCACGTATCAACCGCCCTTACTCTACTCCATCACAATCATTTCAATTAGGGTTGTTATATGAACTGAACAACTCGAGCTCGGCTCGGAATCAACTCGAAAAAGCTCGACTCGAGCTCGTTCACTTATTTAAACAAGTCGAGCTTGAACAAATTTTTAAGCTCGGGTGAAAGCTCGGCTCGTTCAAATAAAGCTCGAATAGCTCGAATTCTATGGAATTTCTAAAACTTCCTTTAATTTAACATGTTATAACCAAATAGAACTAATTAAAGCTCGAAAAAAGCTCGGCTCGAGCTCGTTCATTTCCTAAACAAGCCGAGCTTGAACAAAATAAAAAGCTTGTTTAAAAATTAGGCTCGGCTCGACTAAAGCTCGTTTAAAAAACGAACAAGCTTGAACATGTCAAGCTCGGCTCGTTCGGCTCGAATAACACCCCTAATTTCAATTATGTTCCAAATAGCTCTTAACACAATCATGTGTTTGTTAATCATCGAAGATTCAGAAAGTTCAATACCCTACTTTGTGTTATCATGCTTATGGACGACAGGAGAAAGTCACACACCTCTTGTTCACTAAATCATATGGCATAAAAAGGAAACAACATTCGAACAATTGCTGAAAATGGTAGTAGCAGCACACCATAACAGCATCTACACCGTCACAACAAGCCACAAGATAAACTCCTACCTCACAATGCAGTAAACATCAAATGTACCACAGAGAATTGTCCTTGTGTATACTAGTCAACATATCAAATGATTTCGTGAAGCTGAAGCCATGGTCTCCTAGTAAGGCATAAAGCGGGACGGTCCTCGAAACCTGGGGGTCTTCCTGCAGGATGACAGGTAGGCAAATATGAATTATGTTAGATTTTGAAAAATAAACAAAAAAGAAACCCAAAGAACAAATATCAAGCCAACTGATGATTCAACATACCCATATCCATAAGGTGAATAGTATGGAGGAGGGTATGGCCTACGGAATCCACCACCCATGTAAGGGTTAAAGCGCCTTGCTCGAAATTGCTTCATGCCGGGTACATTAGTCCTCTTGGGCATTACCTGGAAAATGCACAGGTCACTAGTTAGTGCTTCTAAATAGAGACAAATAATTCCACAAGAAACCAAGACAATTGCATTTCACTACTAATTTTAATTTTACCTTTAACTGACGACCATGTAATTCAGATTCAGTCAGTGAAAGAGCCTCTTGAACGGCTTCTACTTCGACAAATTCAACATATGCAAAACCCTTAGGCTGACCAAACTTGTCCGTAAGGATAGTCACACGATTAACTGTACCACAAGATTGGAAATGCTGCTGAACTTCTTCAGGCGTACAACCATAGTCAACCTGCAACAGTATCCAATCCGTTCAAAATAGGTTAGACAGGGAAAGTATTGGAAGTCCAATAGCCAGAGAAAGTAGCCATGACAAGAACAATTATAACATACTACAAAAGCCAAGACAAAATACCACTACTCCAGGTGTATTGCCCAGCAGTCTCAATGATTCGTATACCAATTCAAATACAGTTTGATAAAACAGACAGTTTAGAGCCAAAGGATGATACATGAAAAACTTAATCTTCGGACATACCATGATTGCAAGGTTCTTAACCATTTTCAACAAAATGCATCACTAAATGGAAAGGTAAAGTTGTCACTAAAGGGAATACATGTGCAACTGAAAGCATCAAATGCCAACTACTTGTGTAGAGAATGGAAAAAAATTTTACATTTATCAATATCTTATGAGAGTCATCCAGTAAAAATGAACATCGTTTAGTAATATACAATTCAAACTTCATAGAGCAACTTATAAACAAGGAAACCGACAGAGCAATGGAACTATTCTCCGAAAAACAAGGCCTGATGTTCTTGACAAAGAAATGGGAAACTTTTGGATCTTAAGTAATCAAAGTCAGTCCAGTCTGCTAGATTAAATGTTAAATAACAAAATACTCTATTTCGATAGATTATTATCCAAGACTGCTGTGCGTTATCTGGTAACCCTCTCAGCATACCTGACACCCCAAACTGGAAAGGTCAATAAGCTTCACCAAAACTAAGCTCCGATATGCCATGGCTCACTGTCCTTGATGACCCATCCATCTTGCACACAAATTGTGAAGAACAAGACGGCTCCCAGAAGATCAGTCACCTTCATCAACTTCAGCACCTCCACTACTCCGATTAGGTGGTAAAAATTTTAGAATACACTGCCATTTGTGATGTGGCTTATTTTTCTCTCATAATATTCTTTTCTCCTGCTTTTTTGGGGGCTTCACTACTTTTTTTTCATCCTTTTTCAAGTGTCTTCTTTAAAAACCCCCTATTCCTCTTTTCTTTCTCATTCTATCATATTTCTTTTTCTTTTTTTTTTTGGTCTTAAGCATGAAAAATGCATATGCCTTTGCTATTAATCCCACTACTCTATAAATATTTAGGATAATAAGGGCCATCAGAAACACAGGGAACTTGAAGTGGAAGGACCCTGCCATCATAGCAATTAGGAAGACATTTGAGTCAAACCATCACTGACATAAAGCATGAGCTAACTTTTCAGAGATGATGCAGGTTAATAGAAGAGAATTTAAAACTTCGGCCAGATAATGTGAACTTCATATATAATGTGATCTTAAACGTTATGGGATTGCATTCAACAACTATTGCATTGCCAAAGAAGCTTTTATGCTCACAACTCACCTTTAAAGGGTTAAATAGCTAAACTGAGACTTGCGTGTAAAACTTGTCAAGAACAAAAATTCCAATGCTTAGAAAGGAGAGATGAAGCATTCTCCCCGGAATAACTACCTCTCTTACCATGTATAAATGCTTCAATGCACCACAAAATGCCCATAATAAAAATTCCTCCTCACCTCTCTCAAAAAGAGGATCATATTTCCCCGAACATTTTAGATAAAAGTATGAATTTCATCTAGGTGGCAAGACAAATAGCAGATACTCAAAATAGAAGTTTAACAGATCCAAGCACATCATTTACGTGACCAAAATAGATCATAACTAACCAATTGCAATAGGCAACTCAAGCTTTGACAATGCCCGTCCAGTTATGTTCATTCTTTAACATTGTAATCAAGACCAGAATCCTAATATCACCAATTCCTTCCCGATAAACATCATTAATCCTCTTTCCATAAATCATTTTCCAATTGTTCAGAAATCTCATCAAGCTTCCTTACCAAAATCACAGGAATCTAAAAATTACCCCTAACAAAAGGATAATGTGCAACAGGATTGTTATGTAATTAACTTCCATAACATCCATATCCACCATATGACAACTAAAATATAGGCTAAAACTTTATACTGATTAATTTAACTCACTGATGACAGCATCAACAAAAAGAAAAGCATGAAACACAAAAAATTGCCACTTCAAACAAGAGTTGCATATAAGTGTAAGTTTCTAAATAGTGTATCAAGGATAACTCTAGAACAAAAGACACCAGACTTCTTATACTCACATTGCCAACAAACACTGAACGAGCATCCACCTCTTCCTTGCCAGCCATATTTGCAGCTGAACTAGCAGGATCTGCGATAAAGATTTGAGAAATATAAAATATTCATTTCTTCGTCACATATTGCCTACTGTGGGACACAGGAAGTACGACCTTTAAAGCATTACAAGAACAACATTTAGAGATAAAGTCCTTTGTTTCTATAACAAATTTACAAACTACTGTATTTGACAAGCCAAAACAGATTGTCTGAGAAAACATTCATACAGATAAATTTTTAACTAAATTAAATTCTGGATATTGCACTTACGAAAGCCAAGACACTCTTGTGAACCAGAAAACAAATCCCAAACATAATAGAAAGACAAAAACAAAACAGTATCTTCCATAACCTTTGTTGCTACAAGATCTCAATAAGCTCAAAGCAAACCACCAAACTAAACAAAACAAATCAAGTCGCTGCAGCAATTAAAGCTAAACAAAACAGATCTAGTTGTGAAACCCTCATGTATAAACCATAAGCACAGAAAAACTTAAGCAAAGAGCAAAGTAAAGAGGGCCAAAAAATAAGGTAAGTATTTGATAAATTGAAATTTAGATCTGAAGGAGACAAATCAAGATGATATAGCAACAAATGGACGCGTAAAAGACCAAATTAATTTGTGTGCTAGTTTTCCCCTTCCTTTGGCTAGTGAAGGTAACAAATGAAATCTAGCTTCAAAAGGGGGACACAAAAAATAGACAATTCACAAAACCAGCTCCATTAAACTTCAGATAATCGACCAAGAGGAGACATCAATCTTCCAATCAGCAATAGCAAGGAGGCCCACAATCCAACGAATCGAAAAATAAAATAAACAACAAATCCAAAGAACACTTGCGATACAGACCAATACAGAAACCCTAGACCTAGCAGAAACAAAAAAAATATTTGGATGAAAGAAAGAAAAAAGAAGAAACCTTGAACAGCCCCAACTTCCTTCTCGATCTTTGCCTGCATCTCACGGAGAGCGGCTGCTTCCTCCTCCATCTCCTTCAATTTCTTCTTCATCTCGTCCAGCTCCTGGTAATAGTTAGAAGACAAGCGACCCAGAGATTAGGGTCGTAACGGAAGGCGGCGCAAATTAACAAAGGAAAAAAAAAATCACAATCGACTGAATTAAGATCCAATCTGAAAAGGGGAAAAATCACAGATAGATAGAGAAAGAGAGAGGACTTTAGCGGCGTCATCGTCGGGGTGGGAGTCTTCCATGTCACCGTCGATATCTGCCTCCAAAGGAATATCGCCGCCGTAGACTTCGTGTTCTTCCTCCATCGCTAATCGCTACTCAACGACGGTCTCTGAGACACCGAAACAGCCAAGCAGCAGCAGCAACAACAACACAACAAGGGAGATGTGGGAGCTAGCTAATTGCGAGTGATTGCCCTTTGCACCCGACATCTTTATCGACGGTGAGCCTCAACTCTTTTATGGGCCAACTATTTTACGGGCCCTTAGCTCTGGCCCATCAATGCTATCTTAGCCTCCAATAGACCCGGGCAAATCCGAGTGCGGGCCGGGTTTAACCCAAGAATTTGTCCCGTTGTTGCGAGCGCGGGTCGGACTAAGCCCGATTAACGGATTGAAAGTCGTGTCCAAACCTGTCTGCGAATGTTGGTGTGGGTAGCTTGCGGGTACCCGCAAACCTAATCAATTTTTCTTATTAAAGCTACACTAAGCCTATTGTAAATTTGTAATCAATTTTAATATATACTAGTCTTATTACCTGCCCATTGTGCGGTTTCTTAATAAACAAAGTGATGTTCAATTTATTTATTTTTTCTAAAATTTGAAGGTTATAATAGTTTGGTTGAAATCTTTGAATCTTTTCATAACAATAAACTAAATTAAGAATATGTTTGGTTTAGATGAATATACAACATACTAGTGTATGCCCCGTCCCCTACACGGGAATATGTTAACACAATATTATAAAATTATATTTATTATATATAAAAAAATCATATTATAAATATGAAAATAAATAAATAAATATGAATTACATTATGATAATTAAACTAATAACTGAAAATATAAGATTAAAATTAATCTAGATCTAAATAACTCATTCTCCTAAAAAATAATATAGATATAAATAAAATAACAATGAAATGATTAATTTTGATATAAATATTTCTTTTCACCAAAAATAATCGATAACACCTATCAAATATTTACTATTTATATATTAATATTTTGAGGGAATTGAAATAAATGACCTTTTCCCCGGAAAACTTTGCGCCCATAACCCACTATCCATTTCGATTTGTAAAGGTTAACCCTCCCCTTTAAAAAAATTCGGTTCTGCTAATTGCACGGCCTTCATCTCGCCAGACGCACGGTGCCGGTGCCGGCTTCTCAAACCGACAGAGCCTGGTGCCGATACCGGACTCCCAAACCGGCAGACGGGGATCGAGGGAATCTTCAGCTTTCGTCAAATCAATCCCATCGACTGAAAAGCTGCAGTCTGGTGCAGGCCGGTGCCAGATTCCGGGTCCGGTACGGTCACATCAGTCCCATCGTCTGAAAAGCTGCAGATTCCCTGCCGCTTGCTTCATGTCTGCAGGGTGGTGTCGGTGTCGGGTTCCGAGTCCGGCAAAGGGGGTGCCGATGTAGTATAAAAGGGGGGATCCCCTCCCTCACTTGGTGCACCACACATTCCACTCCAAGCTCCCACCTCTTAGTCTCTTACCTCGGCGGTTTTAGCTAGAGAGCTCCACAAGCCCGGAATTCCGTCTTAGGAGAAATGCCGAAGTACTCGAACCTGATAGATCGATTTTTTCGAGGTTCGAGATCCCCTTCACCAGCGACTCCACCTCCCGATGAGCGTGCGATTTCACAACCCGCGCCGAACGATCCTAGAGCGCAAGCTGCGGCGGAGGTAAGTATTGATTGTATGTTTAGTACATGTTAAGTTTATGTTATTATTAGGTATGGAATATTGATAAAATTAGATATGGAATTAGTGATGGAATTAGTAATGCATGAAAATGAGATATAGAATTAGTTTATGAAAATGAGATATATAATTGTATTGATTTTTAGTTCATGAAAAATAGATATGGAATTAGTAATGCATGAAATTAGATATAGATATAATTATGCATGAAAAAGAGATATAGAATTTTTATTTCATGAAAAATAGCTAGGGAATTAGTAATGCATGAAATTAGATATAGATATAATAATGCATGAAATTGAGATATAGAATTTTTATTTCATGAAAAACAGATAGGTAATTTGTAATTAAATTATGAAAGTACATGAATTTATGTTAACATGTCACTAAATATGATTCATGGGCAAAAATGAAATTAGATAATGTAGATTTATGGAATATAAATGGAAATAGATGCAGATGGAATATAGATATGGAATTTATGTGTACCTAATGGATATGGAATTTTATAATGCAGATGATGAGGAGGGCCGTAGCCCAGCGGGAACGGGTTAGGCCAACGGCCTCTCTGAGGAGAGGGGATAGGCCGATAGAGCCGGCGAGAGCCAGCACATCGGCGGTTAGACAACCATCACTAGAGCGACCAATCCAGGAGCCCGCTAGGGCTAGCACGTCGTTTCTCGGGCGGGACGACGAGGATTTCTTGGCTGATGACACTGTCGACGAGGTCGACACTTCACAATTGCCGGAGACCCCTTATGTCCCAGACACCCCCTGTCCCCGATGTATACGTCAGCCGAGGACGTCGACACCGGATCCATGCATCATTCCACTGCATGGGAACCACAAATCAACCAGACCCCCCCCCCCCATTTATTCGACCGTGGGTGGATCTGGTCTGTGGCCGAACTGGGCGGGCATGACTGAGCAGCCCATCCGCGACGAGGGGGCATCCTCCTCAAACCCAGCTGCTGGTACAGCGGCACGCGCGGCTAACCCCTTCGGGGTCGCTGACACGTTTGGCGGTATCTCTAGTACAGATCCCGAGCATAACCCCAACTGCCGTGCGGGGATGAATGACGAGTTGAACAGTCGGGATGTCGACGACGGCCGCCCCAAGTTTGTGGAGCCACTACGACACTACAGGACTCACAGGTGTCAGTACCTGTGGTTAAGTGAGGTGTGTGTTACTGTACGAACGTTGTGGTTGCAATTAATGTTATATTATGTGCAACTGTGGTATCCGTAGAACTCATACTCTTATGGTTTGGCTTGCAGGAGGTGGAGCTGATAGTGAAGAGCATAAGGCGTGCAGACCGGTGGCAGTCAGTGCGCAACTGGCCTCGTTTACCGGGGGAGTGGCAGTGGTGGTATGTTGCGAGACACAGCGGGTTACATGTGTCGGATGACATCAGGATGGACACAGTGGATCACTGTCTCATCCAAGCATTTCTGTACCGTTGGCATCCAGAGACCAACAGCTTTCATCTCCCATGGGGGGAGATGACGATTACCTTGCACGATGTGCATAAGCTGTTTGGTCTTGCCATCGACGGACGTGCCATGGTCCCTAACATGACAAACCAGCTAAGGCAGGCGTGGCTGACGGAAAAATTTGGATTTGGCCTCCACGACTTTGTACGAAGTGGGAATGCATTTTTCCATGGAAGCCTAGATTTCCACATGGCGCAACTAATTAACAACCCGCAGATACAGCCAGGTGTCATCGCAAGCGGATATATGTTGGAGGTTCTTGGCTGCTTGGTTCTAAACGACCGGACCACGACAACCATACCCGTAATTGCTTTGGATTTCGTGACTGATCACCGAATCACATCTGAGTATGCATGGGGTGCGGGAGTCTTGGCGTATCTGTATAGGCAGCTGGGATCTCGTCGAGACAGGGGATGGCTAACTTGGGGGGCTGTACTGCTCTTCTCCAGGTATGTGTCGAACCTTATACATATGTTGTGTGTTTTTATTGAATATAACTCAAAGTCTCACTTCCGTCCGGATTTGTCAGTACTGGATATTCGCTCACTTCCCAATGTTCGCGCCCGGCGTCTGTGAGGACCCCGCGGACCATGGAGACGCACGATGGGCAAAGCGGTACGCGAGTCGACCTACACCACCAATCACCCCTGAAAGGACTCTGAAGTTCATCGTACAATTAGAAACGATGCGGGCAGAGGATGTCAAATTCATGCCCTACGGTCCCCTTGACTTTGATGGGTTTTACAGAGTTTCGCGGTACAGAGGCTTAATCCAATTCTCCTCTGTTATGGAAGCCTACATGCCGGACAGGGTTATGCGACAGTTCGGTTATGTTCAGACAATCCCCATGCTGCGAATCCTCCCCATGCAAGAAGAGAGACCACCTCAAGTCAAGGGCCTGAAGCTGACATGGCACCCAGTGGACGAGCGTTGGGATGACCATTTGATTGTTCCCACTGTATACATATCCTTCAGCCAACATAGGGCTGCGCTGGAACCGCACGCTGTATCTGCTGAGTACATGGGGTGGTTTGGTGAGCACGGGCATCCTTTTCTTTTCAAAAGCTCAAGCCACCAGGTTCCAGCAAACATAGCTCCGCCAGTGGCCGTTTACGATCACCGGGTACGTGTGAATAATACCAATGTCCTTTCGTTATTGGTGGGTTGTTTAATAAAATGTTAGTTTTCACCATCATATTGTTTTAAATGCAGCGGATGGGTATGTTGCTGAGTCGTCTGGATGCTGTGCTCGCTCGGGGTGACGCGTGGGTTTCCACAGATGAGCTTCGGGAGTATGTCGAAGAAGCGCGGGGGGGAGATGTGCCATTGGCGCCAACTCAGTTCGGGCAATGCAGTTTTTCCATTCTATGCCAAACGCCTGATGAATGGCATGGAACTGTTAGCTGGTTTTAGCGTATTTGTTGTCTTTGTATTTGCGAATCATGTACTGTGTTTTGGTATTGATTGATGAAATGTGAAAACACATTGTGGGTCTTCAACATTGCTACACCTATGATATTGAATGATATTACAAAATCCGTAGCTGGATAATTTAAAATACAATAAGTAAGATCCCAGAAAATAATAGCAGCACAACTACTGAGTTGCCCTTTCAACTAGACGGTAGTTCAAGTATTGTTGAATGCGGTCATTGAATGGGGTATCCCATCCATTCACACTTGGGTGGTGGAAGTGAGACCATTCAGGTGCAGTAGGTGGAAGTGGTGACCCTTGCTTCAGCCACACGGGGGTCCAATGGACTCTTGCTAGCCAGGCAACTGTAATCACCTCAGTTGGTGGAGTTTGGTTCGACCCATTCGCGACAATAGGAAAGCAGGTGTGAGGATTGTCGACACTTAGGACAGCAACGACCTTGTTGTACAAGGTTGCTACAGCAAGGGGGACCATAGGTGCCTCCATCCAGTTTTGATGACGATGTAAACAAGGAGCTGGGTCTTGCAGATCAACATTCTCGATGAGATCTTCAATGGAGTGTAATAGGGTTGCTGGTTGATATAGCCACCGATTCCCTCGAAGCTCTTGCGCGACCTCTCTTCTGACTCGCATGTACTGGTATTCTCCATACCCTAACACAGCCGCTAAGGCCCGATAACCGCAATGACCATCATCTGAAACCTGGCTACTTCTATCAACAAAGGTGAGCATGAAGTTATGGATGTGAGTTGTCAACAATACCGAAGGATCAACCTCCCGATCTGTCTGCCAACCTCTACCTCTTGATCGACCTCTACCACGCGCCCGAGAGGCAGCCTCTCGTCTCCCGTGTTCAAAACCAGAGGGGTCACGCTGCAATGATCGTCTCCCCGTGGGACGACCCTTTCGATGGATCCCCGTTGGCTCTCTCATGGTAGACAACCCAGGGTTGTTCATGTTGAAGTATGCCTCGCCCATCAAATCCTGCTGATCAGGCGTGAGGTTGTTGCCATCAATATCCCTCCGAAGGCTGACATATTCCTGACTGTTAGGAGTTGCGCCATCGTTGCCGCCACTTGATTCTTCGGGAGGAAATATAGGATCCCACATTACTTGCTTCCAGAAGGGATGAATTTGCGAGGGCCTAATAGGTTGCCTGTTTGCGATCGCCTCTAAGAACTCATGTACACATGGTACCCCGTAAGCGTCCCTCCAATAGCGATCCCTATAGACACCGTCATGACTAGCCGGGAGTTCCTTCGCCATGTTGTAGTTGGCCGGCAAAAGATCGAAGCACTCATCAGTCACCAGCATCAATAGCGGGGCAAATATTGGTTCACTCATGACACACCGTTTGATTGTCAGCCGTGACTTCTCAAGGAACCCTCTGAGTTGGTCTACCTGTTCGTTGACCAAGTTGTCAATGCAATCTGTTACGTCAACGAACCCACCAACAGCCGTCCCTAGCATGGACTTCAATTTTGCATGTGCTGACTCGGCACTGTATCATAAAAATAATATTACCTCGGTTATGTAGGATTCTTAAATATTATAATAATGGAGAATTTATACGATTCAATGTTACTTACTTATTCGTAGTACGCACCCCGAGATGTAGGAACTTATCAACCCATGCACGAACTATCGCCTCCTTGAATTCTGTGAGCCATGTGTCTTCAAGGTACTTCATAAGACCCCATCGTGCCTCCCATTTCGCCTTCATCACTTGTAGACGACCTTCATAACTTTCTTCTGTCTTTGACTCAAATAAGGCCTTGCATTCATTGTAGAAGGCGTTTCGCTTCTCGGTAGATTTCGTGATCCTACCCTTCATTTCAATGTTGCACATAATATGATAAGTGCACAACATATGCTTTACCGTGGGTAACTCCTCCCGAAGAGCCTTGATAAGACCCAACTCTCTGTCTGTATAAATTACTTCTGGGAGTCGTTGACCGCACAAATGGCGTAGTCGCCGTAGTGCCCAACTATAGTGTTATGCGCTCTCGCCTGCCATGAATACGAACGCAATTGCAAATGTGTTCTTCGTGCTAGTAATCCCAACGATCTCCAGCAACGGCATTTCGTACCTATCACATTTTAATTAATTAGTCAAAGAAATTGCTACAACCTATGACATATATAAAAGTAGTCGACAGTAATGTGATTCCTCTTACTCGTTCGTCTTGTAGGTCGAGTCCATCACGATAACATACGGAAACAACATCAGAAGATGTCGGGAGTTCGGATGGGACAAAAACACATCAGTAACCTCGTCTACTCCTGCTTTAGAGGAATTCCGTATGGCGATAAAGTATCCCTTTTGTTTGAGTTTGTGAAGCGCTTGAGGCAGGTCCCTCCGTCCTTCTGCAGCGGATCTCCGCAACTGTGCTCGTGCATTGTAGACTTGACGAATGTCAGTCACGCAGTCATGATCATCATACTTCATCCCGCGCAGCATAACCCCCGGTTTTATCCCAATCACTGTATGACGTCGAACCTGCCGATGTTGATCTGGAGTTAATCTACCGGCATAGGGATATCCTAACATCACATCGTTTAGCTTGTGGTTATGCACACTGCATATAACCTTCATGGTCCAATTGTCAACATCATTTTGACGACCCTCCAGCTCAAACATGCATCCGATCTTTGTCGTTTTCCCGCGCCTACTCACTGCATGCGGAAAATCCTTGTCGACATCTGGAATATCTCTACCCCCTCCATACTTATCACACACTAGACGAAAGGTACCCAAACCACTCATTTGGTTCTTCCATGACCGAGTGATCACAAGTACCATGTTCTTAATCTTTCCTACGTATCTAGCCCATGCCTTCATGTTTATTTGATCAGCCCAATAACCATCGACTGTAAACATCGAGCTATATTCTGTACCCACATTTAGAGGTTGGTTTTGTTCCTGTATAATGTCACTTCTGTACTAAGAACTTTTTCGCTAAAAAATTATCTAAAATGCTATATTATATGATGGTTTCATTTTACAAAACTATATTATTATATAATGTTTCGATTCAAACTACATATCCTCTATTTAAACATTCCGCTATAATATGATTCTACTCAAACATAATTATATAAAGGTTCCGCTATATATAAACGATCCGCTGTAATATTAACTTACCCCGAGATTCTTCACGAGCTCCTCCGGATGCTATAGGCAAAAATGTCGAACGGTAATCCGCCTCCGCCATCTTCTTCCGGTAACGACATTTCTTCCGATGTTAGAAATATGGGTTGAGAATCGAACACATTTGAACCGGGGCATCGCTTCTTTATATAGGCTATCGACCTTACCTCGGGCATTGGATGCCGTTTTGGGAGTCCGGCAAGGGCAAATATGTTGCCGGTTTGGGAGTCCGAGAAGGGCAATATTGGCTGCCGGTTTGGGAGTCCGAGAAGGGCACCGTGCGTCTGGCGAGACACCACCGTGCAAATAACAAAAAGGAAAAAATTGCACCCAGCCGGTAATGTTTTACCTTGAGTAGCCGGTCTCTTTCTTTGCCTCTCTCCTGCCCATCGATGGCAGAAAAATCAGAGAGAGAATGAGCGATCGAAAGGCGGAATCAGAGAGAGAGGCGGAGGGCGGAGCCGGCAAATGAGGGGAGCGAGAGAACCAGAGGGTTCCCAATTCCCAATCTGCAGTGTCCAACAAGTTCCGTTCAGTTCAATTTCTCCAGCCGCTGTTCGAAATTTGCGTTTCTAGGGTTTCCACCAACTCCATAGAAGACCACAAGGAGAGGAAGATGGAGCGAACTACTCCGGTGAGGAAGCCTCACACTTCCACTGCAGATCTGCTCACTTGGTCCGAGATTCCTCCTCCTGAATCCGCCGTCGCCTCCATTCCCCGTCCCGTTCGTAATGTTCAAGTCCTCTTTTCCCTTCCTTCTTCTTTGAATTTGATTTCCTCTCAAAATTCCTACTCTCTTTTTTTTCTCCTGATTTTGAGGGATTTTGGAATGGCAGCCATCGGATGGGATCAGCAAGGTCGTATTTGGTGGTCAAGTGACCGATGAAGAGGCTGAGAGCTTGTCGAAAAGGGGAGATCTCGATTTTCTACATCCCTAAATGTTTCTTGGGATCTCGATTTCCAGTTCAGAACTGTTTCATGGTCCCTCCTCGGATGTTGTATGGACGGGGAGGTCTATCTTGATTGATCTAGGTTTTTGGTCTAATTCTTTGATGGTTTGTGCAAATTCATTGCTGTTATGGTGCGTTAATTCCTTATTCATTGGTTAATTGTGATCTATTGTGTGAAGATCCCAGTTTTACTTGCCTTGGTGGTTGATGATGGCTGAGATAGTTAGCAAATTTAGAGTGACGACTTGTAAACTTTGGTTTTATCCAATACTTTTGCTATGTGATTGAAATTTGAAAGCGACTTTACATCTAATTTGTTTCTAAAAAAAAACTTGTCACTTCATTTGGTGTTCAATCATCCTGATTGAAATTTATCCAATACTTTTGAACGTAATGGCTCCAATTATTGTTTTAAGATGCTTGCAAGTACAGAAATCTGCAATAAGCTTAGGAATCTGCTGAGTGCTCGACGCCTTAAATTTGTTGATTTCTATGGACATTATAGATGAGGAAAAAGTAAGGAGCACCTCAACAGCTTGGAAACTCTCTTTCAAGTTCAACCTACATGATTTTTAGTTTCATCAAAGATGAAATACCTTGGAGGTTCTGTCCTTTTATTAGCCAGCTTCCTGTTGTCTGTGCTAGCATTTTGAGGTTCTTTACATAGCTTGCATAAACATGAACTGAATATCTTTCTCTTGCTCAAACATGAACTGAAGCAGGTAACAAACAATCAGTATCTATATACTTTACATAGCTTGCATAAACAAATATCTTTCTCTTGCTCATGTTTGCTGCAGTTGAGGACTTTTTGTGATAAACATACATAGTATTTAGTATTGATGCTCATGCCTTAGTTCTTGGATTGCTTGATAGAATTTAGGTGATAATTCATATGTTGATAGATTAGGATTTAGTATGTTGCCATGTCTCTACTTAGATGTGAAAGGAGATCAAAGGAGATTTGGGCGTCATGTAAAACTAAAGTAAGTGTCATGTAAACCTAAAGTAAGCGTCATGTTGAAAGAAACACTTAGGAAGTAGAAAACTAATTTCTAATGGTGGGTTACCTGTGCTGGCTGTGCAAAGCAATTCGAATGACTGTGAACGCTGGACCAAAAGCCCTTTATAGAATGATTCATGTGCTGGCTGTGTAAAACTAATGGTTGTGTAAAACTAATGGTGGGTTACACTTAGCGGACGTATGGGAAGCAAAATCGCAGCTCCAAGGCTGTTGAATTATGCGAGAACTTTAACCTTTTACTTCGCTGTTACTAAAAATTTGTTGTTAATTTTTTAAGTTAATGTTTAGAACAACCAAGTATGGACTGTTGTCAAAACAAGAGGGTACCCTGTTGAGATGCAGGTTTCACTTTGTACATTAGACTAGTCCACACTTGGGCGTTTCACTGCGAACTTTTTTTTCAATTCAGTTCTGGTCAGGATTCTTTTCTTTTTTGGATAATCTTCAGAGTCCACTGTTCTTAAGAGGAACCAAGGGTAATTAGGTTTCAGTCTTTGTTTCATTTAAATTTCTAGCAGTACTAGCAAATCGTCAATGGTTTGGAAACCTCGTAACTATGGAATGGTGGACACACTTTTGGTTGAATGAGGGTTTTGCTACTTGGGTATTTTTCACTACACCCATTTCACTTAATGTACCAAGTTGTCGTTTACTTTATATACAGCTGATGAGTAATGATGCATTGTAGGTGTCATACTTGGCAATTGATGGCTTGTTTCCAGAATGGAAGATTTGGACTCAGTTTATTGATGAGACAACCCAGGGTCTTAAACTGGATGGACTTGCAGAATCACATCCCATTGAGGTATATAGTCAAAATTTGGATATCTTTCCCAAACTTATTACACATAAAAATATATTTGATGCCAGTACATGCACTGAGTTCAACTGTTGATTCTTTGTCATCCCAGGTGGAGGTAAATCATGCTTCTGAAGTCGATGAAATATTTGATGCCATTAGTTTCTGAAGAAGTGATTAATACATGTTCTTTCTTTAGATGGTAGGATCATGGATCATGGATTCTTTCTTTAGATGATCTGCTAAACAAGTATTAGTAAATAGCAATATATAGCATCACAATGTTAGCCTATTAGCTCAAATGGAAGTTGTGCTCATGCACAAAGATGCGGGTTCAAATCCCGCATAGGCTAATCTAAAATTATGTATAAAATTTTTCTTTGTAAGCTGATTTTTAGGTGTCAAGTAAAAAGGAATATAATATGTCTGAAATTCAGGTGTCAAGTAAAAACATTCATGTGTCAAGTAAAATACATTATGTGTCATGTAAATCCGGTATGGGTGACATGTAAATTTAGTATGGGTTATCGGTTAGATTTCTTAACCCATAAAAGACATCGGAAAAAGATCGTACTGTCTGAAATTTTATTTTATGTTATTAATATAAGATGAATGCCTAAAACAAGAACACTACCATGTCTTACAACACTTTGTTTTCTGAAAGAAAATAAAGTTCTGAAAGAAAATAACATGACACTTAATGCTATTAACATGACAGGTAATATTCTTTAACATGACAGGTAATGCAAATCGATCCTCTTCTCCTTACTGAAAGAAAATAACATGTCAGGTAATGATATTAACATGACAGGTTATACCCTTTAACATGACAGGTTAAATACAAAACCAAATGCTTTACTGGCTTATGTGACTATTATGTTTCAGAATTTTTTGTGAAGGAAGCTTTACTGGCTAACAAGTTGTTACTCCTTCCCCTTGGGATCACATGGCATCTAGGGTCGTGCAAGTTAAATGAATATAGTGTGAATTGTTTTACTTGACACGTGAATTGTTTTACATGACATGTGAATTGTTTTACTTGACACGTGAATTGTTTTACATGACATGTGAATTGTTTTACTTGTCACCCACTAGAATATACATGACGCCTATTCGATTGTACATGACAACTGTAATGTGATCGCAACCCCGGATGATTTTTTCTTCAAATTAAATAAAAAAAAGGGAAAAGGAAGCATGGATACACTCATGACCCTCGTGTTTAATACATCTCCCATTCTCAGAACCTGTCTTTTTAAGAACATCTTAGCTTTTTCCAATAAGAACTTGGAGATTTTGATCAAGTTAGAAGGGAGAAAGAAGATTTTGAGTTTTCATTACGATAGCCCGGAAGAGAGGAAAAACCTAAAACGTGTCCAGTAGACAACCGAATGCTATCCTGTAGAAAATCACAGGGTGGACAGTTAATATTTACTATTGACATGGTCACCCTTTACAACACAACGTCATGTTAATATTAACTGGTGTCATGTACAAACACTGAGGTTGTCAGGTTGGTCACCCACTTGTAATACCCTACTGGACAACCTACTGGACAAGCACCAAATATGTGAACAATTTTAATTTCGTCGCGCTAGTTGCTACCGGTTGATTATGAAATCAATTGACGGAAATGGAAATCGGAAAAAGACTGTATTTCTTTATGAATGTTCCTTTACTGTCAGAATCAAATTGCCTAGTTCAGGTCCTTTGTTCCCACTTCCCTTAGTAACCGTCCGCTTATTTGACTCCTTCGATTGAGATGCTTTAATCTTTGCAATCATTTGAGAGTAGCTTTGTCGATTCTGTCATACAGAAGAAACAATAGTGAAAAATGGCCATGGCTAAATATGAAATACATATGTCACGAGTTGAAGCATAGCATACTCCTATACCATGTTCAAGGAATGAATACTGAGATGTTCAGGTAGATAACAATTAATAGTGCCATGGAAACAGAAGAAGCTTTCAGAATTGTTTAAATTTCAACAATAGAAGTAACCAAGGAAGGATGATAGAAAGACTCATACTTCTTTAAATAACAACGGAATCAATTTGGTTAGATGAGACGAAGGCCTATAGGATCGTTCCTAGATAGGGTCCATAAAAGAATTTGGTTTTGTATTTAACCTGTCATGTTAAAGGGTATAACCTGTCATGTTAATATAATTACCTGTCATGTTATTTTCTATCAGTAAGGAGAAGAGGATCGATTCACATTACCTATCATGTTAAAGAATATAACCTGTCATGTTAATAGCATTACGTGTCATGTTATTTTCTTTCAGAAAACAAAGTGCCGTAAGACATGGTAGTGTTCTTGTTTTAGGCATTCATCTTATATTAATAACATAAAACAAAATTTCAGACAGTACAATCTCTTTCCGATGTCTTTTACGGGTTAAGAAATCTAATCGATAACCCATACTGAATTTACATGTCACCCATACCGGATTTACATGACACATAATGTATTTTACTTGACACATGAATTTCAGACATATTATATTCCTTTTTACTTGACACCTAAAAATCAGCTTACAAAGAAAAATTTTATACATAATTTTAGATTAGCCTATGTGGGATTTGAACCCGCATCTTTGTGCATGAGCACATCGCTCTTCCATTTGAGCTAATAGGCTAACATTGTGATGCTATATATTGCTATTTACTAATACTTGACCTCTTCTTTCACAGAACTACCAAACACGTGCCATCTAAACCCATTTCATCAAGTCTTGTACCCAACGAAGAATATTATCCAGGGCATCCAATAACAAATCCATACAGAATTTCCTCTACAAGGAAAACCAATTCACATATCAATTTACTTAAGACCTCAACCAACCAAATTCTACACCTAACAATAACAAATGGAGATATATAGAGATTACCATTTATGAACTCACCAATTAAGTGAACTAACTGACTGCTTACATAAGAAGTCAAGTTCAAAATCCTAGCAAAAACGTCATCCATTAATCATCATCTTCCAAGCTGCTCAGAGGGAAAAGGTGAACAAAATTCCTTAACAGTTGAACTTGCACAGAATTCAGATCAGCTTTTGTGTTCAAGTGGTCACATAAGCACTAAAGCATATCAAACAAAGAGAAAAATAACCTTAAAATAAGATCATATATACATGAACTGTTGGAATCAAAACACATTCCCAAAAGCAAGGAACAAGCTAGGAAGAGAAGATCTTGGAGAGCAAAAGGATTTATGCAAAGGGAGAAAGAAATGCAAAGTCAACAAATCCTGGATGTAACTTGGAAAAGAACCCACAAGCTTACATCTCCAAGTCCCCATGTCCAGTTAAATCATAAATTTCTATGCTACTGTGCAAGTTCCAACCATATCCATTCACACCATTAAATTGACACCCATCAAATGAATTAAATCACCTAAAAATCACACACCAAATTCTCATGGACAGGAAAAAAAAGCTTGAAATGATAACAAAGTATCCTCATCAATACTTCTCATTTAAAGAAAACCACAAATTAACAAAATCTTCAACTGCTATCCAAATCCAGCAAAAACCCACAAAAGATACACTACCAAATACCAATTTCTCAATCAAACAACCACACAAATCCCCAACTGCTATCCAAATCCAGCAAAATCCCCAAAATTATCAGAAATAGCTTTATTTGGGTTTAAGGCTGATTATAAAATCAAAGCAAATCTCTAGCAAAGGCAAGACAATCAACCAAAGAGGTGAAGCATAACATTAATATCACAGATACGAAACATATAATTTTGGTGTATAATTGTGCCGATAAGGTTATTGTATAAGCTATCGCGCCAAACGAACCTTTGTACTTCCATCTAAAACACATTGAGATGCAGATGCTCTATCCAAATACAGGCTATGAAAAACCAAAACCAACATACAAGCCCAATGAAATTCAACTAATACAGTTTTCAAGAAGGGTGGGAAATTACTAAAAACCAGTGATTCAATTGAAAGCCAATGAAATAGACATGAACAATTGATGATGCTGTAATCAGCTTACCACTAGATGTACAATTCCTAAAATTTTCTCATGAATTTCCCAAATTACAGCTAGTTAAGGGAATCAAAGTTACCTACGCTGAAGTTGAGTCGCATCCAGGAGTAGCAGTTGGTGAAGCGCCGGTGGCCTTGGTGTGGGAGGCAGGAAGTGGAGGCACAGGAGCTACTACAGGGGAGCTTCAGAAGCGGAGGACGGCGGGTTCGCGGGGCATAGGGTTGTGGATTCGCCGGTCGCAGGCGAGAGATGGAAGGGAAGAGTAGAAGTTGAGCGCCGGTCATAGGTGAAGGGTTCGTCGGTGAGAGGCGTTGGACAGTGGTGCCGGCGACGTGGACACGCTACCATTGAAGGCCTCTCGACTTCTTCTCCCACCTTCCGCTCTTTCAGACATCTCGACTCCTTCTCCCTTCTTCTATTTCTCTCTCTCTCTCTCGCTGATTCCGCCACCATTGAAGGCTGCTCCCTCCGTCCTTGTCCTCCGGTCGGTCAACCTCTCGCCTCCGATCCCCTTCCTTCTCCGACACCCGAACCAGGGAAGAGCCAGGGAATGGCGGTGCGGCTTCCTCCTCCGTTTCCCCTTTCCCCTTTCCCCTCTGTCCTTTTTTTTTTCTCTTTCCTGAATCCCTCGATTACCGGCTACCGCTTGCCTCCTCAATCCGGATATCCGCTTTTGTGCAAATTTTTTCCGGATTGGGTTACTCATGCAAACCTTCCGGATATGAAGGTCATTTTAGCAAATTTCCCTAATATTTTTGGTAATTACGATCACTATTCTAAAAAATCCCTTCAAGGCCCGCCTAGACCCCCACCTAAATCCCTTACCTCACTCCTCCGCCAAGACCTTCAAGATCACCAAGACCCGCCTAGGCCCCAAAGATCCGCCATAAAATTCGTCTATATGGCAATTGGGTGAATCTAATTTCTTTTTTAGGTCCCGTCCATATGGTGTAATTTATTTATAAATCGTTCATTGAATAGATTATTTATAATCCAGATGGAGATACACTTTTATGGAAATTTTTATATCTGTATATGCCAAATTTATTAGTATTATTGCGTTTAATTATATTGATATAGTTATTTCCTTATATAATATTTACTCTTTTATAAGATATTTCATCTATTCAATTATCGGAGAATACATTAATACAATATTATAAGTAATTTAGATAGTTTCCAATAAATAAATAAATAAATAATCTAAATATAAATCATTTTTCCACCAAAAAATTAGTTCAACAAATGATATATAATCTAATTATCTTTTATTTGTATTCTCTCGAAATATAAATAAAATTCATATTTATAAGGTAAAAGGTTTTTTTCCCTAATATATCGTTAATTAAATCTCATATAATTAAATAGATAGTTGATTTTTAAAATATTTTAATTTTTTTTATTAAATATTGTATGTAGTTAATATTTATTACGTTAGTTTACTAAAATATTTATGCACAGATAGATTGTGTTATATTGATATAATTTTTTCCTTATATAATATTTACTCTTTTATAAGATTTTATCCAATTATATGAGTTATTGGTAAAATAAAATAATTATTTAATCTTTTTTAATTATATAGATTAGAACTATCTAATTATTTTTATTAGATTTCCTTTTTGACAGGAGAAAGTTTTGCGAGACGCACTCACGCGCCGCCATGTAGGCAGATTCACTCACGTACCGCCACGCAGGCACCAATGCATCGGTTTTAGTATATGTATATAGAATAGATAGATAGATAGATAGATAGATTATAAAATATCTTAACTTCTAAATCTACTATAAAATTACGTGTATATGCATAGTAACTTTATCAAAATCAATTTTCTTTGTCAATTAATTATGTGGTAAAATTATTATATTAGCTTATTAATAATGAATCAAATATTGGATAGATTATTTGATCTAAAAAGATAAGTTTTCTACCTAATTAAGATAGGGGGATTTTGTAAAATAGCCACGAAAATGGGCTTAATTTGCGAAATGTCCACGTTTTGGGACAATTTTGTAAAATGTCCTAAATATAAACCCTTACGCGCTCTCTCTCCTACTCTCCTACGCGCGCTCTCTCTCCGGCGATTACGCGCTCTCCTCTCCGGCGATTCATGAATCCATCTCTTCCGTCCATCTTCCTCCATCTCCGGCGCATCGCCGCGCCGTCCCCGGCCACTTCCTTCTCTATTGCCGCCGGAGATCTCCTTTGAGATGTGTTGTGAGCTGAATCTGCCATATTTTATAGTAACTTTTATATCGTGTTTTGCATACATTTCATGCATTTGGGCTAGAATAGTACAGAATCTATGTAGTGTATGTTTATCTGCCAAATTATAGAATCTACACCAGTTTTTGTTTAAATTTGCAGAATTCGAGGCAATTTACAGCAGTTCTGAGAAAGGTTGGAAAAGCTCGGAAATCAACTACAGAAGTCCAAGGTCAAAGAACGACAGAACCAGGACGAATCAAGCTAGAGCCCAGAGTTACTCGATATCGAGTACATTTACTCGATATCGACGAAGGATGTCCGAGCAGTGCTGGTCGAGTAGGAGCTGATCGAGGAAAGCTGAAGACGAAGGCAACCTGACTCCGGAGCTTTACTCGATATCGACAAACACCCTGATGCCATACCCGGAGTCGAGGAACTGTGCCAAGTCGAGAAGCCGAAGGCCTGGAGATGCCGAGCACCAGTTACTCGATATCGAGTAAACTACTCGATATCAACAAGACCAGCAGCGCCTGTCCGAGCCAGATCGGGGAGAAGTTGCTCGACAACACCAGGCCAAGCAAATCGATGACACAAGTTTACTCGATATCGACGAAAGTTGTCAATAGCGAGGACCCCAGAACCATATGCCGAGCCAGATCGAGGACCTGCTACCCGACATCACCAAGCCAGCTGAAGTCGACGTCAACTTTACTCGATATCGAGTACTTTACTTGATATCGAGGGGATCTTTCCTGGGCCGCGTTACGCGGTGAGCTGTCCGAGTCGAGTTAGGCTTGCTTGGAGCCGAAGTTGTCCGATTCTATCCGAGATATATCAAGTTCTATCTATGGAGAGAAGATCTACCCACACAAGAAGATATTTTGCTACTTTAGATATAATTTCCTTTAAGGATTTCATTCCTTTATTCCATTTATTTATCCTTAAGCTTTTAGATAAAGAGATTTAGATATAGATATAGTTGTTCTTTCCTTGATTAACGGGGTTTGAGCACTATAAATAAAGCCTTAGGGGTTGGTTTTTATTCATTCAATTTTAGGGAGAACAAGTGAGTAGTAGTAGAGAGAGAGAGTTTGTGGCGAGTAAGGCGGGAAAGCGAAAGCGGATTTGGCTTGTTCGGTTGTAAGCTTTCTTTTTAGTTTTATTCAATGCAAGTTAGTTTCTTTTGTTATTTGATGAGTTTCTTGATAATGAAGAGCGAGTAGTCCACCCACTTCTCGGGTCGGGGTGACCCTAACGGTAGCCATGTGAGATGATGCGGTAAAGGTTTGATCTTTTTATGCAAGTCGTCTTCTATCCCTATGAGCATGATTCTTTTGCGAGAGTTGAAGGTGATTCTTGTTTGTGTTATTGAAGCGAAAGTGATCTTAATGCAACTTGGGTTAATTATGTGAAAAGGGTTAGTAACAATTAGGGTTTATGCGAAAGCCTCTATATGCCTATTTGTTAATAACGAAAATTATTTGATGGAAAGCATGATCTTTTATGCCTTTATGTGTTATTTTGCATGGTTATCGTTGTGGTGTTGATAACCTGGCCTTGGAAGTATTCTAGTTTATTGAGTTTATTCCACCGAAATCTAAATTTTGTCTTTGAAAGTTTGCACTTTTAAAGTTTCTGTCTTTGTCGATCTCGGGGAGTTGTTAGTCGATATCGAGTAGTGCCTTGTCGATATCGAGTAAGAGTTTGTCGAGATCGAGTTTCCGTGTCTGAGTTTGCTTTCTGTTGTCGACTTGTTGTAGTCGATATCGAGGACTGTTGCTTGATATCGAGTAGCTTCTATGTCCTTGCTTTATTTTCTGCTTTTTCTTTGTTATTTCTGTTTGCTTCGCTGTCTGTGAGATTTACAACTACCTGAGATCCGCTGACACGCTTCCTCGTGGATCGATCCTGACTTTCCACTACTGCATAGGGAGGGAGTCTTGTAATTATTTGCGTGGGCACGAATCTGGTTTGATTTATTATTGCTATATTTTGAACTCGATTTCCTCCTACAACAAGATGTTGGATCTGAGAATCCGGAGCGAGCGAGGCCGAGCGAGGGAGCGAGGAAGGCTGAGCGAGCGAGCGGTGGCGCTGTGTAGATCCGGCCGGTGTCTCTCCTCCGCTGTGCTGAATGTTGATGTGCTTCCTTTCATCAAGAACAAGGTTCCTTCTTCTTTCTTTGCATATATCTTCAATTACTGCTTTTCTTTTCCCAAATGGAGCTAGGGTTTGTTCTTTAGTTGATTTGCGTAGATTATTCAGCTTCCTGGCTACCTTATCAAGCGATTCTTCGTTTTTAGACAATTGAATCTAATAATCAGTGCATATATTTCAGAAAATTTGCGCCGAAGACGAAATTTTTTTTCGATTTTTGAAGTGTTGACGACGATTTTGAAGTCTGCAGTGATTAATGCAATGGAATCACATAAAATTTGCGCCGAAGGCGCAAATTTTCTTTGATTTAGGAAATCGATATTTGCTGAACTATTGTCAATTGTGTCTTTGCTTCCGACTGTGTGTCGTCGATCTTTGCTTCCGACTATTTTCTGCTAAAATAACTTAGGAGTTGTACAAATATGCAATAGTCCAGCTTCTTTTTCAATGTCTAGCTTCTAAGATCTGTGTTTTTCTGTGCTGAAATAGGGCGGATTTGTGTTCTTTTTCAATGATGATCGTGCATTTCTGAGCAACTGTCCAGCTTTTGCATTTTCCTCCCTGTATTACTTGCTTTTTGTTTCTTATTATTCCGTTTGGTATGTCTTGATTAGATTGCATATCCGAGAAGGGAAGACGCTAATCCTCCCTATGCTGAAATAGGGTGGATTTCTGTTTTCTTTTTCAATGATGAAGGGGCTCTTTCTGGCAATACAACAGCTGATCCAAATAGATATCCTTGGAGATGGGCGGTTGTGTCTCTTGTCTCTTTCTGAATCTGTATGTCAGCATGTTCAATTTGTCATTTAGTCTTTCTGAATCTGTAGGTCGGCATGTGCTTGATGAGTTTATGGATAAAGATTATATATTGTATCAATTGGGAGTTAGTTTAGGGGATTTATGGTAGGAGCATCGGAATTTGGCTAGTAGAGTTGAAATATAAACAAGCTTGCACATGGCTTAGCTGTAAAGGTGAATATTAATGTAGATTTCTGTAGGTTGAACTGATTGGTATGGTTGTTAAGCTATTGCAATCTCCCAAGTTTTTCCAATGCATATATAGATGTGTAATTGCTATGGATTCCAACAATGGTGGTTGTTCTATCAAATCAGTTTGAACTGGAATGGAACAAATCAAAGCAGCTTGCTAGCTTTCAAAGCAGGAATCCCAAAATCGATGTTCAGAATTATCTATGCATTAGTTGGATGACATTTGTGTGACTGGGTTTTGTAATTATGGTTTCTTAAGTATATGAGCAAGTTTTTGGGTTTTGTGGTGTGGAAAGAATTTTCTGATGCATCGGCAGTGATTGAGGTTTCTTTCTTCCTGTCGTCTATACATGAATTTTCCCAAAATTCATTATGCTGATAAATTGTCCTTGACACTTATGTGATTCTTCATCTGAACCCTTTTTTTTCGTGTTGTTTTTGCAGGTGGGCAGACTAGTATAAGGTATTGCTCTTTTCTTTTCTTTTTTTTATCTGAATATAAGGCATCGTGAAGTGGACTGCTGATTCTGCTGGTATCTGCAAGTGGTTGAGCACTCAAATTAGGTTTCTTTAGGTGTATCAGGGTTCTTCTTGGCGGGTCAACAACAGCATCTTCTGCCATCTCCTCATCTGTCTCAAACACAAGCTTCCTCTTCAACCTAAGAGATCTTTCAACCTTAGGATCAAAAGACAAGGGCAATGAATTTGAAGATCTAGTTTGAACCATACAAGGACACAAAAGACTCAAAGTAAAGAGTAATTGAAAGAGATAAAGAAAAGTAAACTCCCTTCTTCTCCCAGGCAACGGCGCCAAGAATTTGGTGCGGGACGAACGTCGTTGGCACTTTATCCCTTTTCCAAATAGTAATAATATCAAAACATAACCACAAACCAATAGATTATGCAACCAATCACTTGATAACCCAAATAACTACTAGTATATCGATGAAGTCCGGTGTCGAATCCAGAGGGTGAAGCGATTTCCTATTCAATAACTCTAAGCAAGGACTCTTATAGCAAAGCAATGATTTGTAACAAGTAGCAAAGATGTAAAAGTAACAAGATTTATGATCACAAAGTAAATCGATACCAAAGTAGAAAGAATATTTCACCTGCAACTATTTGACAATGGTTGGAATTCATGGTCTTCGGATTGATCTATTAATTATTCATATTCCTAGGTATACTTGACTAAAGTTGAGAGATTCGCAGAGATTCACTCATCTTATTCAATATCACTAAAGAATAGCATTAAGAACTCAAGTAATCAAGACCAATTGGCACCTTAACCCAACACAATTAAGACAAATAGGCGCATACCGAACTTAGCCCTAATCAAATATCCTCAACATAGATAAATTGAAATCACCCACTACAAAGACAAAGAGACATCACTATCATCAATACCTTTGTTTGCTATCGAGAAAACAACAACGAATTCATAGCTAAGATGCAATTCCTAACATATTGATCAGGCATAGAAAGGAACACAAATATAAATTAATCAAATGGAATCAAATCCTCACAATCCAAACAACCATGTATTCGAATCACAGGCGAAACTATGAGTTTAGCAACTCATAGGCCAATTCTCTCTAATTGTGTTCATAGTCTCACAATAATCTCTCTCTTTCTAACCACTCCTCAATGAAAAGTACTGAAAAAACAACTAATAAGGCCTCCTCAAAGTCGCCAAAACCCTAGTAGGAAATAGTATAGAATAATATAAAATAATGTCTTCGGATCCAAAACCGTGTATCAGGAAAACTGGGTCACGGCGGGCGCCGCCTATGCAGTGACCGACGTTCCTCAATTTCATTCAATAGATTCCAATGTCGTGCCTCCTTGCTCCTCTCTAGCTCCTCCTTAGCCTCCATATGCTAAAAAAACATGCTTCTTAAGCTCTTCCCAAAGTCTATCCAAGGTCGGAATGTAATTCTGCCGAATAAACGCTAAAAACACATAGACTCCGAAATGGAATACCTCATAAGTAATAAACGGAACTAGACTCAAACAAATACCTAATAGCAATAAGAAATACCTAAAATGCCTATATGAAATATGCATTATCAACAATACTGATGGTGGTTGAACCGACCGTGAGGTATATTTGATGGATCTCGTGCTCGCGAGGATAATGAAGAGTGGGGAGTGTTGCGAGGTATTGCTTCATATTCTTGAAAGCTTTTTCCAAAACAGATGTCCATTCCACTAGTCCTTTCTTTTTTAGTTTCTCAAAAAAGGGTAGGGAATGATCGGCCAGTCGCGATCAGAAACTGCTTAGGTAGTTGATGGAGCCATTCAGTTTTGGGATGTCATTTAGTGTCTTTGGGGGACTCATGTCGAGTATTGTCTGCACATTTGAGGGGTTCATGTTGATACCTCGGTGACTTATCATGAATCCCATGAGCTTCCCAGAATCGACCCCAAATATGCACTTCTCAGGGTTTAAACAGACACGGTTGCTTCTGAGGGCGTCAATGGTTTCTTGGAGGTCGTTACGATGACTTTCCTTTGTTAAGCTTTTAATCACGATGTCGTCAACATATACTGCTATATTCCTTCCTAAATGTGGTCGGAAAACCTTCTCGATCACCAGCTGGAATGTGGCACCGACGTTTTTTAGTCCGAAGGGCATTACTTTATAGAAAAAGGTGCCTTGATTGGTGATGAAGGCGGTGCTTATTCGTCACGAGGGCTCATCTTGATTTGATTGTAGCCGGAATAGGCGTCGAGGAAACTTAGAGTTGCGTGTCCTGCGGTGGAGTCTACCAGTATATCAATGGAAGGTAGAGGGTAACTGTCTTTGGGACAGGCCTTGTTTAGATCTTTGAAGTCCACACACATCCTTCATTTACCACTACTCTTCTTTACTAGAACCACATTTGATAGCCAGGTTGAGTCATTGATCTCGCAAATGAATCTGGCATACAGGAGCTTATCTACTTCTTGCTTGGCTGCTTCGGACTTTTCTGTGGCCATCTTTCTTTTTCTCTAGCATAGAGGTTTTGTATCATGATTGAGTCTGAGACAGTGTTCCGCGATTTCTCGAGGGAGACCTTTCAAGTCTTGAGGTGACCACGCGAAGACATCTCGCGATTTTTTCAATATTTCCTTGATGCGTTCTAAAGCGGGGCCTACTAAACTGTGCCCATGGTAGAGGGCTTCAGTTCTGTTTGAAAATGGAAAGAAAGCGACCTTTTCTTCAATGATTTTATCCGCCATTTTTTCAAGTCTTACTTCTATCTCTACTTGTATTTTCTCGGACGTGACTTCTTAGTCACTATCATCTATTGTCTCTGCTTTTAACGACCCCTGACCCGGTTTGTCAATTGCAAATACCTGTCCGTGGCCCTTTTTAAGCGGGGCTAGGTAGCAAACTCTGCTTTCCGCTTGCTCTCCCCGAACTTGTCCCACTTTTTGATCAGTGCATGGGAACTTTATACCGAAGTGGTAGATGGAGCACCCGACCTTAAATTTGAAAAGGCTGACTTAGCCCATAATGGCGTTATAAAGTGACAGCAGTCATACCACAATAAATTCTATCATATGCTTTCTCCTATTGGGAGTCGTCCCTAGCATCAAAGCTAGTTCGATGGTCCTAGCTACTTCGACTTCATGTCCTGAGAAAGAGACAAGCTTCTCTGAGTAGCGACGCAACGCACTTTACGCGATTCCTAGTTGTTCGAACACGCTCCAATAAAGGACGTCCACCGAGGATCCAGTGTCTATCATCACTCACTTGACCTTTTTGGTTCCTAGTTGTACATAAACGACCACGGGATCTGAATGCGGCATCCCAAGGTCGCGAGCGTCATAAACAGAAAAGTTTAATACCGCGTGTTCAGTGGACGCTTGAATACTGGTGCCGGTGGAGGCGGGTCACCCCGCGATGGTGTTGATGCACCCATTGGGGGGTGGTGGAATTCGGTTTCCCCTGTTGGAATGTTCGGGCTGATTTGATGAGGATCTCGCTTTGGGGGCATTTCGTGTGTCTCTTGAGGATAACTCAAAGGAGTTGATCAGAATATCATTCTCTTGACCAGTAGAAAGTATTCATAAGACATGATTGAAATAAATTTCCCCAATAAAGGTAAACGAATAAAATTTGACAATCAACATGAATAAAAGGATAATAGAAGTTAATTACCCGCCCAAAATAAAAGGGAATGGGTAATTATTACTGGCTTGAATATAATAGATTGGCTTGAACATAGAGAGAATGAACAGAGAATGCAAGAATAAATAAATTTTACCACTTATTTTCAAAGGATAGATATATTTGATACTTAACAACTGACACAGATTTTAAAAGAAAGACATTGAGTGTTTTAAGAAGAGCAAATGAGACAAATTCAGTTGCCTTGATTATAAATCTGTGCTTTGTAGAGGATTTAACATCACAACTCGTTGTGATACGACTCAACTCATTTCCATTCAAGATGTATGATATTGTCACCATCAAATATTTGGGTGTGACCGAACATGTCGTCCATACGAGACAATAATCATCTAATTAGCTTATATCCAATAATTTATTCACAAAAACTCTACAAAGTCTCCACTAAAAAAGAATCCTTAATTAATCTGATAAAACTTATATTCTTCATTTCCAGATAATCATTTGTCCAACATCCTCTTTAGAGTGCTCAAGTAATATCAGGACTTGCAAACTCAATTTAGGATTTCTTTTCCTGAATTTAATCGGGCATTATAACGACTTAGAAATGCCAATTAATCCAAAATAATTAGGCATTATCTTGACTTAAAAGGAATATCTGTTTTATCCAATATTATAAAATCTTAAGAAATACCCAAATTTCATGATAACAACGAGCATCGTAACGATATATAAAAGCTATTAATAAAATACCCTGAGTTAAATATGGGCATTATAATGACATAAAATACCTAAAATCTCAAAATAAATGAGAGAGTTTTTACCAATAGGATAACAATGGGTCGCCCCAATAATACATCAATTAAATAATAACCAACCGTTACTATAAAAAGCAAGAAATAGCTACGGATTTTTAGCAACAGATTATAGACGACGCTGTTTTTGTTGCCATTAGCAATGACATTGGCGACGATTGTTATCATCCGTGACTATATTCGTGCCTGGTAGTCATCCTGGAATGTCACGTCATCAAATTCATGGCTAATAGCAACGAGCCTGATGTCCGTAGATGATTTCGGGGCTCGATAGGTCCTTGGTGCTAGTAAATAGCCACGAAAGTAGCTACGAATTCGAGATTCGTGGTTGTATTCAAAGCTGATCTGGCCACAACGCACTATCTGTAGCTGTGCCCGTGGCTATTCAGTATCGGAAATTTGACGATCCATGGAAATACGAAATAGCCACGGATGGACCCAAATTTAATTTAAAATCGATTATCCAAATAGATATAAGTCAATCAACGTTTAAACTCTATAGGCAATCAAGCCCATTAGAAATAGTCAAAGCCCAATGAATGTAAGCTCAATAGCCCACTGGTACGTCATATTAATAAGTCCATCCGTAGTAGCCACGATTTTAGCTACGACCATATCCGTGGCTAAATCCGTGCCTATTTACGGTTGAGCTCGAATGATTCACTTTAATTTATAATGAGCTTTAATTTATTATGGCTCAAATATGACTAAGCTTTCCCCCGATTGGCCCATTGATAGGCCTAAATATGACTATGAATTAATTAAATTCTTATAAGAATATTATAAGAGTAGGTTTTGAGAAAAACACATATAAGTAACTAATGATTGTTGAGTAAAACCTTATATTAAATAATAAATTCTTATCACAATACTAGTATAAAAGTGTGTTTTAAAGAAAAATCATATAAGTAATAAATAAGTGTTCAATAAAATCTTATATAAAGTAATAAATTCTTATAAGAATACTAAAAAGATATATTTTGAGAAAAAGTCATATAAGTAACTAATAAATACTATTGAATAACACCTTATAATAACTAATAAATTCTTGTTAAAATACTATAAAAGTATGTTTTGAGGAAAAATCATATAAGTAGCTAATAAGTCTTGAATAAAACATTATTGTATTCTAATGAGAATAAAACTAGCCTATACCCCGTGCGCCACGCACGGGATTTTTAAAATTATACTAAATATACTTATCTTACTTTTTAATGTTATCATATTAATCAATGCGTTTTAAATGATACGAGTTCAAATCTCGTATAAACTATCTATAGTTATATGTAATTGTGTAGTTAATTATCATGTTGCTTAGCTTTTGGTCGTTTGCAACAATTGAAATAGAATTGAAATAAAAAAAATATTAAACAAAAAACTTGAAATTACACAATTAAGAACCGTGTAAAACATGCCCCCTTCCCCCTAACCGTGTAGCAATGTAGGTAAATTTCATGTCCGCCATAGCATCTAATTGTGCATATATGGATCTTTGGCTCTTCTTCACAGTGTCAGCTGTATCGGCAACAACTTTATATCCTCCTAGGATTTCTACTCAATCAATAATCTCACTTTTCAAAAGATCAGATTTTTGTATGATAAAATTTCTAGTCATTATGAAACTGTCTTGGGCAAAGAGCATGATAAGTTTTGCAGAAAATGTGCAGTTCATAATCTGATCATTAAAGATTAACCATAATGCAAGTTAAGAGAATCTGTACAGATTCTCCATCAAGGACAAAAAAGGTGAAAAAATAAAAAAAAATTAGAAAGGAATCATTGTATGAGTTAATTGCATTTTACTAGTTTTGGAGAGCAAGATAACCTTACCTGATTCATTTGCGATGTCAAGGAATGGTACAATCAATTTGATGTACAACAGCCCTTCCCAAGAGTGTTTTCCCAGTACTAGGTGGACCGTAAAGGAGAACTCCCTGAAGCATAAAAACAAATTAGAAGACCAGGATGGCAGTGCAAGGTCGATGTAGCCAAACATAGATGAAAAACTGAGTAGAAGGAAATAGCTGAAGAGAAGTAGAAGTTGGACAAAACTTGAGAAGCATCAGCTTATACATCAATTCTCAAATGTTTGTTGCATGTAATTAAAGAGAAAAATATATATGGCGCAAAAGAGACCGACCTTAGACGTGGCTCATGGGTCAGGAATCAAGAATATATAAACAACACACCATGAAAGACCGGCAAAATTCAGAGCACAGTCACAAAATCATACATGCATGCTCATCAATAGACTATGAAAACTGAAACCTTCCCAACAAAAACTAAAAACATAAAACTCACATACCAAAGAGAGATATTTCTCGACAACCAACATCACAGGACAAACCTGCAGAAAAGACATTTGATTCAGTTGCACAAAATAGAAACTATAAACTAAGGTACTAACGAACCGTTACTATGAATCATCAAGCAAACTATGAATCATCAGCTACAAGATGTGCTTGTCTCGCATAAGGTACTGGCTTCGAAGTTTCCCATAGTTTTTTCATAGATTACCTATAAATCATCACTTAATCATTAATCATGTAAAATATGGCAAATACATAAAATGCTTATTCAAGAGATCAAAGATACCTAGACCAGAATCCAGATTTATACCAATATGGGCAGAATGAGTATCTTTACCAAGCTGCTCCAACTGAATATGCAGACAACCATCAAATCTCACATCTCAGACCTCTTGTAAAGGATTTCAAAAACTGCAATGCTATGAAAGAACCAGGTTTCACCAACTTCAACCTAAATTGAACTCAATTTCAATTGATAATAACAATACATATGCTAATCTTTCAACGCCATCCTAGATCTCTGAAAGTATACATTGAAAAATCACATTGATCACAAGATTAGAGTAAAATAACTCAAATATCCTAAATTGATCTCCAAAAGATGGACAACCAACCAACCTTCTTATCAATGTTTGTGCAAACCCATGGCAGAACATTATCATATAAGGACTACAGATATCAAACCACAACCTAATGCTACTTCACTAGTACCAAAACTGAAGAACAGAGACCATATTAGACTAATTCAAGCCAGAAATCATGCTTATTGGTTGCATAATAAGTCATAACACATCCAAATCTGAAATCTACAACACAAATTTAACATTCAAGTTATGTAATCTAAAGTGTATGTTTTATCATCACAAAAAACAATAAGGGCAATTTCCATCACAACTCGTATATACCCCCAAATTCCATCCCAAATAAAAGAATTAAAAATTACAGATCTTCCATTTTTCATCACCAACCCCTAATATCAAAAGGCAGAGGTTCCAAAAAAGGGGGGAAAGAACTAACTTCTGCACATGGCTTAGCTTAAAAAATGGACACTTAGTAACAGAGGTACAGCGGTTGCATGATCCATAACCGTAATGTCTGCAATTGTGTTCAAATGGATGACAATCTACTTAAAAGGGCCAGCAAGCGAGCACAATTCGAAAATGTCTCCACATATAAACCCTAACCCTAATTCCATTGCTAGAACGAAGTGAAGGAAATCAAACAATGCTATAAGAAAACAACGAATAGAAGATTGGAAAGAAAGCTAACATCGTTGCGGGCCAGGGCCACCCTCGGAGTCGAGGGAATCGAAATTACGACCGGTCAAGCGGTTGGGTCGTCCGGCATCGGATTCCTCCCTGAATCCACGGCCTTTGGTCTTCTTGGGGGTGGAGGATCCGCCGGCGATTGCAGACCTGAGCTTGGGAGCAGGAGCCCTGGGGGAGGCATCGGCGGCGCCACCATCTTCGTCCATAAGATCGTCATCATCCGAGTCGTAAACCAAAGCTTCCACATCCACCGCAGCCATCTCCTCTCCCTCAGCGATGCTCCTATCCACCATCACCGCCAGCAACTACAGCAACGGCCTTCGGCGCTTACAGCCGCTAAAGAGGAGCACCGAGCATCCTAAGAGATCCGAGATAGATCGAAGAGATGAGGGATAAGCGGTTTGAGAAAAGTAGAAAAATATCCGAGAGAGATCGTGGGAGAGAGAGGATAGAGAAGAGAGAAATAGAAAGTAAATGGCAAAAAGGGGAAGAAAAAAAAAATCAAAGAACGCTCAACGTGGATAGTCTAAAACGGCTGGAAAGTACTCAGCTTTAAGATATATGAGGATAAGGTTTTAGAATACTATAAGTGTCTTTTTTTTAGGAAAACTCATATAAGTAACTAATAAATGTTGAACAACACCATATATTAGGTAATAAATTCTTATTAAAATACTATAAGGTTATGTTTTGAGAAAAAACTCATGTATGTAACTAATAAGTGTTGAATAAAACCTTATATTAAGTAATAAATTTTTATTATAATACTATAAGGATATGTTTTGAGAAAAAACTCATATAAGTAACTAATAAATATTGAATCACACCTTATAATAACTAATAAATTCTTGTTAAAATACTATAAGAGTATGTTTTGAGGAAAATTCATAAAAGTAGCTACACTAGTACAAATTAGGCCTAATATCACGGATATTTGGAGCCTAATATCACGGATAAAATACACGCCCGGGCTTCACGTCAGTGGCCTATTAGATAAGCCACTCTAATATCACGGATATCTCATTTGACACGCCCGTGATATTAGAATGTTGTATTTTTCATATTACACCCTAATATCACGGATCTCCCATTTGACACGCCTATGATATTAGGGTCTTTCTTTATTAAAAAAATGAGATTACAGCCCGATTATATTTGACCCGTGCTATAAAGGTCCATTAAAGAACAAAACAAATGACCTTACAACCCGACAACAAGGTCTGGGCTATAAAGTTTCTTTTTTTCAATGGATCAAATCTCTCTTGTGCATTTTTATAAATTTCACCAGCAGAGAAAAAAAACACAAAAATAAGAATGAAACACTACAAGTATCTCAAACATGAGAAATAGAAGATGATTGTTTTCTAGCAACCATGTGTTGGTATTTTGAACAAAAAACTCAAATTCGAGCACACATACAGAATAATATTTTGGCTACACATAGCATCACCACATGATTTACACCAAGTAGAAGATACCTTCACCTCAAGCTCAAGTGACGAAATGCTTTTAGTGGCCATGTGTCCTTGTAGCTATACTTGACAGCTAGATCTTGATTATCGCATCTAAGCAAGAGTTGGATTACCATATTATACTTTACAATATGAATTGCAGGTAAATTTTTCAAGGAATGTTAACTCAAGTATCTCATAGCAGCAGTAGATATTACCTTTTGAGGTGCATCAAGGATGAAGTTCCTTAAAACAAAAACAGAACAACACATAGCAGAGATTGATTTAACATATTTTACTTTACAAGATGAGAGCTTTAATGTCCTCCTACAACAAAAAAAATGCAAGTTAAAATACAACGTAATTAAAATAGGCATAAACTTTACTCAATAAAGGGAATATTATGATAAAATACTGCTAGTTACGTATTCCCAGAAAATAGAAAAACTCCGTTGTTAATTCTTTGCTACCTTCAGCTTTTCGTTCCTTTTCTAACTTATCCAATGCAACAAACATCATGGCCTCTGATAATGGAAACAGTTCATAGAAAGAAAATATATCCAAACGATAATGCATAATGAAGAATCTTCCAGCTAAAAACTTACAGGACAACGGTCATGGCTAACGTCATCAAGCGTTTTATGTGGCTTTTGATGTATGTCCTAAATCAAACAAAATATTGAAGAGAGAGCAATAAATTGAATTAAAACATAAAATCTGTATTTTGCCTCTCTAAGATGATGCTTCATGTGATACTATTTTTCTCTTAGCCCAAATTAAACGTATAGCTTTCTAATATGCTCGAGTACCTCCCAAGAGGAACATAGAGAGTAAAGAGTTTAATGATTACCAGAAAACCTATATCCTGTCTATTTTGCTGGAGTTCCTCACATGAGGGACCTACAAGCTGCAATGATAACATTTAGATACGAACAAACGGCGAAACAATAATTATAGAAAATACAAGTAACAAAGAAATTGGTAATCATACCTCTTTTGTAGCATCATAGCACCAATGTTCCAGTTCAGCAAGGCCTGCTTTGACATATTCGACATTGCTAATAGAGCAGCACCCCCTTCTCAATAGAAGGCTGAAGTAGCAAGCAGATAAACAAAGAAACACATATAAAATAAGATTACCGGAAATGTTGAGAACAATGGGTAAGAAAATAACAATCTTTGGTCCAAATCTCTTAAACAACTGTACATTAACAAAAGAGAACACTTGGGTGTAAAGTTTGCCAATTAGAAATGAAGGCACCTTAAAAAAAAATTCTCGTTGATTTATAACAATCAGAAATATAAGACCTATATAATAGCAAGTGACATTAGATAATATTGGTCAATATGACAAGTACAGAAACTGAATTGAGGGAATATTTAGCATAAAAATGCAAGAATGGCATTAAAGAGGCCAAGTGACATGCAAAAATGTACTATGCCATCAACGAGTATCTATGTCCAAGATTTTAGTGTCAATCATCAAAATAAAATAAGTGCATCTCATAACATAGGCAAATCAAACTATAAACAAGAATCAAAATCCAAGATAGCCTGAAACCAAAATCCAAGGCAAATTATTATAAGTTCATCTCATAATATAACACATCAACATCCAAGACAACATGAAAATGTACACAAGTAGAAAGGTTTTAAAATCAACAACTAGCATGTTTTAGAATCAACAACCAGGATGTTCAGAAACTTTTTCAGAAATCATATTTCATGAAACATACCAAAAGTATATATATTTCTCAATGTTATTTTAATACATTTAAGTGGGGGTCGGATACACGAGTAAAAAACATACCAATTTGGATCTCAAAGTCTCTACTTTAGTGAAGAACTCTCTCTTTCTGATTCCTAAAAATACATACAACATGACATTCTTAATTAAATATGTAAAATTGAGAAAGAAGATGCCTACACAATTCATAAGAACATAGTACTCAATCTCAAGCTTATTAATCGAGGAAAATATGTAAAATTGATGGTTAACCTTCTGTAGAGGATCAATTGCAGAACATTCTTCTGCATTTCAGTTTTTACTTGGCTGTTTAAATAGTCAACTACTGGAGTAACAAATGTAGTTCAAACATATGCACATATCTAATATTAAAGAGTCATTCTTAATGATCATTTTTTATTTCACATAAGCTGCAGGGAAGAAATATGATGATCAACTTCTGTATGCAGAACAAGAGCTCGTTGCTTTAAGAGGGCCAGGCATTGCAAGAAATGCAAAGATATGAGCGACAATAGCAAATTGCAGAACATCCTTAGTGATATTCAAATTGACTTAAACTCAGTTAGCAGTAGATTAAAAAAATCTCATCAGCAAATTAAAATTTATTTTGCAATATTTAATCAATATATCTATCAAACCTTATAACACTACCTTTCACAGTAAAGCAAAACAAACCGTAGATCACTACCTTTCACAGTAAAGCCAAATCAAGCTTTAGACCACTACCTTTCACAGTAAAGCCAAATCATGCATTTTCCTAATCTCTAAATTAACAAAACAACGAAGTGAATGTCAAACTGCTTCAAAGTGGAGATGTGAACTTACCTAGGGCTGATTACAAATGCGACCTGAGATGGCTGCGGCAACAGAGGAGGCGAAAAGAGAGAGAAGAGATGGCCGCGGAGGCGAACAGAGACGGGAGAGATGAACAGTGAGAGGAGGCGATTTGAGGATTCAAGTCGACCTGGCTGCGATTTGAGATTATCTCTCAAGTAAAAGGCCACAGGATTCAAGTAGAAGCGATTGAGAGAGCGGATTCAAGTAGCTGCGATTGAGAGAGCGGATTCAAATAGCTGCAATTTAAGTAACTGCGATTTTAGGATTCTAGTAGAAGCGATTAAGAGAGCCGAGATGTTGTGATAATCTGGCTGTAAGGAGCCCAGCAATTAGGGATTCAAGTAGAAGTGATTTGGGGATTCTAGTGTGGAAGGAAGGAGGTGAACAGTGAGAGGAGGCTGGCGAGACAGAGATAGAGAGAGGGACGGGTCGGCTAGGTTAAAAAAGGTCTAATACCCCACTTTATTCAATCCGGGATATTCCAATGAGATAAAAAACCTAATATCCCGGGCGTGTATAATATTTTCAAGTCCGAAATATTTTTCGTTTACCACACTTATACTATTTACCCTTAATATTCCGGTTTTTCCTATTTAGGTCCGTGATATTTGGCTTTTACCCATGAATTTTTTTTCTTCCAATCGTTAAGGGCGTAATATCACGGATATATAAGATCCGTGATATTATGGTTATGTGATGAATTTAACATTTTGTACTAGTGCTAATAAGTGTTGAATAAAACTTTACTTTAAATAATAAAGTTTTAGAATATTATAAGTGTTGAATAAACATTATCGTATTCTAATAAGAATAATATAAGGTTTTAGAATACTATAAGAGTATTTTTTTTAGGAAAACTCATATAAGTAACTAATAAATGTTGAATAAAACCTTATATTAAATAATAAATTCTTATTAGAATACTATAAGGTTATATTATGAGGAAAGCTAATATAAGTAACTGATAACTATTGAATAAAACCTTATATTAAGTAATAAATTCTTGTTAGAATATTATAAGAGTATGTTTTGAGAAAAACTCATATAAGTAGCTAATAAGTGTTGAATAAAACTTTATATTAAGTAATAATTTCTTATTAGAAAATTAAAAGGGTATGTTTTGAGGAAATCTCATATAAGTGACTAATAAATGTTGAATAACACCTTATAATAACTAATAATTTCTTATTAGAATACTATATGAGTATGTTTTAAGAAAAACTCATATAAGTAGCTAATTAGTGTTGCATAAAACTTTATATTAAGTAATAGAGTTTTAGAATATTACAAGTGTTCAATAAAACAATATAGTATTCTAATAAGAATAAAATAAGGTTTTAGAATACTATGAGAGTATTTTTTTTTATAGGAAAACTCATATAAGTAACTAATAAATTTTGAATAAAACCATATATTATGTAATAAATTCTTATTAGAATACTATAAGGTTATGTTTTGAGGAAAACTCGTATAAGTAACTAATAAGTATTGAATAAAACCTTATATTAAGTAATAAATTCTTATTATAATACTATAAGGGTATGTTTTGAGAAAAACTCATATAAATAACTAATAAATATTGAATAACACCTTATAATAACTAATAAATTCTTGTTAGAATACTATAAGAGTATATATGTTTTGAGAAAAATTCATATAAGTAGCTAATCAGTGCTGAATAAAACTTTATATTAAGTAATAAAGTTTTAGAATATTATAAGTGTTGACTAAAACATTATAGTATTCTAATATAAATAATATAAGGTTTTAGAGTATGATAAGAGTATTTTTTTAAGGAAAACTCGTATAAGTAACTAATAAATGTTGAATAAAACCTTATATTAAGTAATAAATTCTTATTAGAATATTATAAGGTTATATAGTGAGGAAAGCTAATATAAGTAACTGATAAGTGTTGAATAAAATGTTGTAGGAGGAAATCGAGATTGCAAATAGAATGTAAATAGAATAAGCAAATCAATTCCGTTCCGAGCAAATAATGTTCAAGACTCCCTCCCGTTGCAGCAAAAGGAAGTCAGGTTCTATCCACGAGGAAGCTGGTCAGCGGATCTCAAATAGCGGATGTTTCATGAACAGAAATCGACTCTAGAGTACTCCACCTCGACTAGGTAGTAGTCGACAGGGGTCAGTACAGTCGAATTCGAGCGAGCGGAAGACACAGGGAGTAGTCGATGTCGAGTAATCTCCTCGATGTCGAGTAGATCCGTCTTCTCGAGTACCTGTAGAGAGAAAAACGGCAATCGATCTTGAACGAAAAAACCCTGGATCGAGAAGTCAGTAGTCGACGTCCAGTAGTTCTGCAGAAACCTTTTTTTGCGTCGGCAAAGATGACCGAAGAGTTTAAGGATGGTAACGAAGTGTGAAAAAAAAATAACCAGGTTGAAAGATTTCAGATTGTAAACAAATTAAACGAAAACTTCCAAGATCGGGGTTTGCAACGATAATAACCATGCAAGCGGAATCATAAATCACAAAAGGCGGCAACTTTATCAATAAAGGAAAAGGCTTTCACCAAATCCGACAAGTAGGAATATGAACATTTCGATTAATAACCCTAATTGTGTCTATTCCTTTTCATGATTAGAATTTATAGTCTTTCGAATAGAAACCCTAATTACTACTCGAGTTTCACAACATGAGTTCTTCAATTTCTCAATCAAAGATGAAGCACAAGGAATAGAACAAGATAAATAAGATAAAGTACCTTCTTTTGTAATTTGCTAATCCACCGGCATGGCTACTATCGGGCTCACCCCAACCCTAGAAGTAGGTGGACTACTCACGCCTCATCGCAGTCACATACATAGTTGATTGAAAGGAAACTTGCATTAACTAAATCAAAGTCTTTACAATTCCAGCACTCCAACTTTCGCAAAAGTGTCAAAACCCTATAACCTTTGAAAACCTAAACTGTATGTGGAAAAGTAGCTATAGAATTGAATTGAATAGAAATCAGCCCCAAGAGCTTTATTTATAAGCCTAACTTCTTGCTATCCAAGGAAAGAAACATCTATCTAATCCTAAAGATATAAATTTGGATAAAAGAAAGATAAATCCTAAAAGGTAACAAATAAATCTTCATGTGGTAGATAACTCCTTCTCCAATGTGATAGAGCTTGATAAATTTGGATAGAAACATATTTTCTTCATACCCATGTAGTCCACTCATCATCATATTGGCCCACTCGATCTCGGGCCAACAAAAGTGGTAGTCGACGTCGACCAGAGTAGTCGACGTCGAGTAGAATTGTACTCGATCTCGGGTTATCTTCAAGGCTCCTCGAGTACTTCTCTTAGTCGGACTTGAGTAGGTCTTCAACAGTGGTCGACGTCAAGTAAACTAGTCGACGTCGAGTAGTCATCGAACTCGAGTGCCTTGTGTCTTCATTCCTCGATTGATTTTGCTTCCAACTGTAGTCGACGTCGAGTAAAATCCTGCTTTCATCTCCTCCTTTTGGTTTCGTCCTGGAATGGCTCCAAATTCCGCAATATTAAACCAAAACTCGTATACATCTCTATTTCTGGCAAATAAGCTTATACTACACAAATTCAACATATTCTCGACCCAAAATATGCAAAGTACTTAGAATAAGGAGCAAAAATATGCATAAAAATATGGTTACTTTAGTGGTCATCATACAACCTTATATTAAGTAATAAATTCTTGTTAGAATATTATGAGAGTATGTCTTGAGAAAAACTCATATAAGTAGCTAATAAGTGTTGAATAAAACTTTATATCAAGTAATAAATTCTTATTAGAAAATTAAAAGGGTATGGTCTGAGGAAATCTCATAAAGTGACTAATAAATGTTGAATAACACCTTATAATAACTAATAAATTCTTATTAGAATACTATAAGAGTATGTTTTGAGGAAAACTCATATAAGTAGCTGATAAGTGTTGAATAAAACTGTATAATAACTAATAAATTTATATTCGAATACTATAAGAGTATGTTTTGAGGAAAACTCATATAAGTAACTAATAGGTATTGAATTAAACTTATATTAAGTAATAAATTCTTATTAGAAAACTAAACGGGTGTGTTTTGAGGAAATCTCATATAAGTGACTAATAAATGTTGAATAAGACCTTATAATAACTAATAAATTCTTGGATGATTTGCAAAAATAACCCACTTTTGGGAAATCTTTGAAAGGTTAACCCAATCCAAAAAAAAATTGCACAAAACCGGATATCCAGGTTATGGGTGCAACCTGTAGCCCGTTGCAAAGGAGAGAAAGGGAAGAGAGAAGGGGATCGGAGGTAGGCGAGAAAGGAGGAAGAAGGAAGGGGGTCGGGGGCGGCGGCTAGGGTTCCGATCGGGGCCCTCCGCGACCTCTCCTTCAGCCGCAACCACCTCTCATGGCGCAATCCCCGACCTCTCCAACCTGACCTTCGAATCAGTGGTAACTTAGGGATTCGAGTGACGGTGGGTGTTAGCCATGATTTGAGCGATGGCGGTGGCCAGAAATTGAATGAAATTTACACCGGTAAAAGCTCAAACAGGAGCTGAATTTGTCAGGAAGTGAAAGGGGCCGAAATTAGGGCGAACTTGCACCGGTAAAAGCTCAAATAGATGGGATGAATTTGGATCGAATTAGGGCGAATTTGCACCGGTAAAAGCTCACACAAGAGCTGAATTTGGGATGATCAGTGTAGTAAAAAAAAGATGGGATGATCAGTATATCACTCATAGTATGAAGAATGCATTTAGAAATTTATAATAACAAACCTAAAGAACTCTCCTTGAAATCGAGCCATTTTAGTTCTACATTTCGATTTTGAATTGTGGTTGGTTGTCAGACTTATTTCTATGCCTTTATCTATAAAATTGTTTGTGCCAATGTTTGGTTAAATATGTCTCTTTTTTATTTTGCTGAAACCTTGTATATCACTCCCAACTGGTTGCAGATACACAAGGCCAAATTCACTTTCCCAACATGGTTCTCAGCAAGTGTAAAAAAAATGATAACAAGAATTTTAGACCCAGATCCGTCAATTGTATGTTGCTGAAACCTTCTTTTGTTGATTGTGCCTTTTTCGTGGATATAAATCTTTGACTATGTTTATGTTCTAATTTATTGAGTTTTGATTCCTTGTTCTTTTTATCTGACAAGGTGATTGAGAATGATTGGTTTAAAAAAGGTTACAAGCCGCCTGTTTTTGAAAAAGCCAACATTAGTCTTGATGATATAAATGATGTTTTTGATCAAACAGTGGTAAGGGTTTCACATATTCATGTCGAACAAGTCCAACAAATTTTATTTTTTTGCAATTTCATGTCAAAATCAGTGTGTTGTAAGCTGTATACTCCCTCCACAAGCTTCTCCTTTCTACGCAATTTTTTTGCCCTCCGATTTCAGACCAATTTATCTACTCCGTATGTTGAGCTTGAGATACCAATTTTTTTGCCCTCCGATTTCATGTTTAGTATAATTCAATAAAACAACATGAGAAGAGAGGGGAGACAAACAATACCCATCTCAAGTAAAACAATTCACCTTTCAACACAATTCACGTGTCATGTAAAACAATTATCGTGTCATGTAAAACAATTCACGTGTCGAGTATAACAATTCACGTGTCATGTAAAACAATACCCGTCATCAGGAATAGGTATGTTTGCACCATTTCAAAGGCAGATGCTACCAAGAGGCGATGAAGTCCGAGCGCTCCTTTCTCAAACGCTTTAAGTATGCGCTTTTCTCGTGTCATGTACATCGTATTTGAATAACATGTTAATATCAGTTCATGTCATGTACATCATATTTGAATGACATGTTAACAGCAGTTCATGTCATGTATGCTAGATTTCCTTTGATCGATATGCTGTACCAATTGGGGAGAATTATGTATTAAACATCAAAATGATAGTAACATTCATTTTCATTAGTTCTACTCAATCTGAATTATGCCAGAGTCAATACGATTGCCAATCAACACTAGACTGATGAAGAACTGATAACATATAGCCGTAATGTAGTTCACGAAAACTCTTTTTATGGATTTGTCAGGGTGTTTTTAATTGGTTTCAAACTTGTGCACCGGGCTTTTTAGGTCAATCTGAAGTTGTGGACTGATTTGATTTGGTAGAATATGGGGTAAAGGTTGTCGTCGGGGGGATGAGAGAGAGAATCCGACAAATTAGGAATGAGGAGGTGAAGAAATTGACTCAAACATGCCTTAATCAACGCCGAAACAACTGTTCAGCAACAATCATTGATTTTGATGAAACGGAGGTAGTATATTACATCTCTCATGTAATATGAGACGGATGTAGTATATTAACTCAATTTTCACTACTTTCTCTAAATTTAATACTCCATCCGTCTCATAATTTAAGTCATTTGACTTTTAAATATGCTTTTTAATGTGTTTAAAAATTAATTTAAAACAACAAATTACATCACTTCTCTTACCGTTGTCTGTATTTCTTTTTACAAAACAAAAAATATAGACTAAATTAAAAACAACATAGACAATCGATCAAATTTGAGATGTACATCTCTCCAATGTAGTGAAAACCCACGTAGACAATCCCAGCTAGAAACAAAGCAATTTGGGCAAATGAGTTGCAAGCTTTCAAAATCATCCTAGTGCAAAGACTTCGTGTATAGAGCCTTGTGCAACTTAACTAGTATATACAAAATCATCCTTGTGCAAAGACTTCATGTATAGAGCCTAGAATATACGAATTCGTCATATTTGAATTATGTTCCTTAGCGTATATGTTTAGAAACAAGCAATGAATGAAATAGCCCTACTTTTCAGAGTGACTAATCATTTGCATTGTCATATATAGTAGACTTGATCTAGAGCAAAATTGAAACAATAAGAACTCGGAGATTTTGATCAAGTGAATTGTTTTACTTGACACGAGAATTGTTTTACATACACGTGAATTGTTTTACTTGACACGGGAATTATTTTACATGCCTCTAGTAACAATTAACCGTCCACCCTCTGATTTCCTACTGGACAACATTCGGTTGTCTATTGGACACGTTTTGGTTTATCCTTATCTATCGGGCTATCATAATGAAGTAGCACTAATAATACCTGTAAATATGTACATGCCACCACTCCCACCAGTTAATGTTTACATGATGATGTATCGTATTGCCACCAACTCCGATCCGCATGTTTATCTGCCACCCGTCTATGTTCTAAAAAACGCTCGGTGGATGCTTAAAGCAATTGGATGAGATGGAAGTGATTGTTGGATTTGTGCAAGCTGCTGAGAGATTGAAAATGTCACAAGTTTAACTGACCGATCATCGTATAATTACTCGTCAACCATACTGAACTTACATGTCACCCATACCGTATTTACATCACACACAATGTATTTTACTTGACACATGAATTGTTTTACTTGAAACGTGAATTGTTTTATTTAACACGTGAATCGTTTACTTGACAGGTGAATTGTTTTACTTGACACGTCAATTTTTTTACATGACACGTGAATAAAATCATTTATATTTTTTTAAATACACTAAACTAGTTCTTTTCCCGAACCTTGTTGGGGTTTTTTTATAATAATATTTTCGGTTGAGTTTGACGTATTAAACAAAATATTCGACATGTCAATTTTCTACTAACATATTGCCCATGCTTATTGTGATGTTGTTCTTTGAAATTTTCTTTTATTAAGATGATCGATACTTCAAATTTGACAAAAAAAAGTAAATCAGCCGCTTCCACGCTTCTCCTAACATCCGTCCTAATTGAAGGCAAATAAAAAGAAACCTTATAGTTTTTTGCTTAAGAAAATTGAGTTTGGACCCTCTATGATACTTTATCTATTACATATTATGTTACACCTTTGAAATTGGTCTAAATTATAAACCGATTTGATAAAGATACCTTAAGTTTAAATGTATAAACCTTGTATAGCTAAACAACAAACAAAAAAAATGGAAATTTCGCGGGGTGCCCTTGAGGTATTGCAATTTTTGCGGGGTATACAACTCTTTTACATATTTCGTGTGGTGCCCCTCTGTTATTGTTAGATTTCGCCTCTCGCCCCCAGGGTTAAACTTAACGGAGTGCTTCACAAGTGCGTTACTTTTGAAATTAAAAAAAAAGGTCGAAGGATTGCAGAACGAAAGAAAAGCCGAAGAAGAAAGAGAAAAGCAAAGGTCGAAGAGTGAAGGGAGAAGAGGGAGGTCGCGAGAGAAGGAGAGAGCGAGGCAAGAGGTCCGAAACACGACGTCGACCAGATTGTCTCCGATGGAGCTTAGTTGGTGCTGAAGGTGGAGGTAAGTATCTCTCAATTTAATCTAGGGTTTGATGATTCGAGTTGTTGAAATTCAATGTATTTGTGGAGATTTATCAAAAGGGTATTTAGTATCTCTCAGTTCGGGGATTTGGGGATTTAGGGTTTACCGATTTAAAATCTCTCAGTTTTATGGGTTTGGGGATTTAGTATCTCACATTTTAACCCAAGATTTGTGGAGCTTTATCGATTCTTTGTTTGGATTTACAACAATTCGAATGCATATCTAGCCATGTTTGTTTAGCATCTCTCAATTACAACAATTCTCTTTGTTGTTGAAAAATATCCTACACTTCTTTGTGTCTAGCCATTTTTACACTAAATATGCATTTGTTTGGGTATCAGTTACAACAATTATTTGTCTGGGTATTGAATCAGTTTGGGGTTAAAAATAACGATTCATCTAGTTTGGTTGCCCACGAACAAATTTAATTTAAGAATGATCATTATCTTCGATATCTGTTAGAAATAGGATTTGTAGATGCAGTATACATTTTGGCATTTTGCCTCATGAATGACAAATTTGCAGGAGATATGCAAGTTAAGCTTGGCTATATTTTCTAATAGGATTGCAAGTATCTACTTCTAATAGAATTGCCTTTGGTAGTGATTGCCTAGGGGCCAAAATTGCCATTTTTCTTGTTCTCTCCTTGGGTTGAGTCAAAATCGTTTTATCTTTAAAATTTTCATGATTAATGATTATCTACGGTTAAGAGAATGCAATATATGAGTTCAAACGGTGGAGCATGAGCTTATAACCTTCCATTCTATTATAGACTTGAATCTTGTCAAAAAGTCTATTAGCTCAAATGGTAGAGCATGTGCTTATGCACAAGATGTAGGTTCGACTCCTACATAGGCTAATACAATGATTTGGACTTGTTACAAACCTACCATTCAAAAGCTCTGTCAATTTATGATTTGGAAGCATTAGATGTAAATAAGGAAGGCTGATTTCTTGACTTGGACTATTATCTTATTCGTATAAGCACTATTATCATTTTGATGGTAAAATTGAACTTTTTGTTTAGCCTATGTGGGAGTCGAACCCACATCTTTGTGCATGAACACATCGCTCTTCCAATTGAGCTAATAGGCTTTACAAAAATGAAAATTCAATAGCATTATTAGTTCTACTGTAATTACTACTACTGTAATTTTGTGATTGAGAGGAAGGAGTCATCCAAGAATAAAGGTTTGCAATTCTCATTTTATTTTTGAACCATAAGCTGCAGAAGCCACTACTACAATTCTCATATAAGCCAAAGGATGCGACTTGGGGCCGAAGTCTTCCTCCTTAATGCAGAAAACTGAATGCAGAAACTAAAGTTTATTAAAATTTACCTTCGGATAATGAACAACATATTAAACACATAAGATGCTTTCTATTAGTTCAAAATACACAGTCTTGATTTTTAATACATTTCATAAAAAAAGTTTATGTAGAAAAATATTATGTCATATATAAAACATAAGATAAAATTCATTAACAGTTTTATTTTGAGGAAACGCAAAACCAAGTCATTAAAATTTCTCAACAAAGTTTATTCAAGCAGTAGTTATCAACCATTTTAAAGATAGGTGCAAACATCATGTGAGACTTTAGGAAATGTGGACATTAATCATATTGTAAAAGGATATAAAAGCCAAGTTAAAATACGTCTTTTTATCTTCGTAATTTGCATTGAATAACATTAAAATGTGATGAGAAAAGCAAAACATATATTACCTTTCATAGCAGCAGCCTTGGTAACAGTCGTCGACTCTTCCTGTGCATCCTGTAACCACAAACAAATTTTGACGTCAGCTCAAAAAAAAGAGATTTTTTTTGCCTACATCAAGGGAGAGAACCTCACTAGGGAGTTTAAGCTAAATATTTATGAAGCATATGTAACCTAAATTACAGACCTGTAGCTTTTTTAGTAGAGTATTTAGCTTATCATATTGTTTATCAATCTCTTGAACCTTGAGACAAAATAAAACATGAAGCATAAGCAACTTAAATTATACATTATATACAAAAACTTTGCAACAAAAGGTTTGCAAAATGAAGGGAAAAAACTGATCACATAAATAAGCAAACACAACTTGCCTTTTTAAAGAAACCTTCCAAAGCCAATTCTCTAGAATGGGCAGCAATTCCTAGTTCAATGTCACCACTTACTGAAGATTGATTTCGATGGATCTCAAAATATTCCTATGAATTTCATTATCAATGAAATCAAAACCGGAAGCAATATTCCAGTTCTTACAAAATTCAGAAATTTATAGCACAAAGAGTATACATCAGTTTCTTAAAATTTTCCTTGAACAAAGTATACACTCAATGTGTCACTGTCAAAATTCAACTATATTAGTTGCTGCACAAGGCCCCAATCCACAATAAACCTTCCACAAAGAATTGGCACTTGGTAAATTATATCCAATCAGACAAACTTCATCATTAAGGAACCTTTGAAGACACTTGGAACAACAAAATTACTCAAATTTTCATAGCTAAGATCATCTCCAGCAGGCAGCAGCTTCCTAAAATGGCCATCACATTCGATCTGAAGGTTGAACCGACACATAAACATGATCCACAATTGGCAAGATTTCAGATCAGGAGTGCAACTAAAATCTAGAACTCGGACAAGATGTAAAGCCCTAAATATGATATTGTAGGATTACAATCCTACAATTTTAGGATTGTAATTTGTAATCCAACTCAAAAACCCCTCCTAAATCTGAAATTGAGAAGAAAAACCTCCTAATATCTAAATAATGTGTCGGTTCAACCTCTTTTTAGAAAAAAATTTATTTAATATTGAAAATTACAATCATTTTCAATATTAAATACAATTGCAGTCATGTGAGAAGAAAAACCTAGTGGAAAGACATACACCAATTCAATTTTAGGATTGTAATTTGTTTTATTTCATCGAACACCCTATGGAAAATTGATTGTAATTTGCATTCATACCAAAACTAACACGCCACAAGTTTGAGCTTTTATTAGCATACCAAAACAAACAGGCCATGTCAAATAATCTAAATCAGTTATGGCATTCCCTGTTCCCCATTCAATCAAGGAACTTCCTCCAAATGCGAAAATTTCAACTTACAAAGCCAGAAGTTTGAGCTTTTATTAGCATTTTTTAAATTCTTGACATTAAGACAGTATTAGAGAAGTGCACCTGTTGAGAAGCAAAATTTTTCTGAAGAGAAAGAGACCACTAGTCTTAAGAGATCATATTCAACCTCATTCGGTAAATGTGCCACTTATAGCCGAAGCATTTTCCACATCCCATCACTCTCCTCACACAGGATTTCACTATGGATGAACCCAAAGAAGTGTTAAATTTGACCAACATTGGTGTTTGACATCCTTGCATTGAACATATTGTAGGTAACATAATCAGCTAGATACCAAGAGCATGTATGATGAAGCATTCAAAGTGGCCTTTAGATAGCCTTTAGCGTTTTAGTTCATAAAGTAGTGTTTGTCATGGAAGCATTTAGCGTTTCAAATCATAGTAAGCTGTCTAGAATGCTACCACCATCCCAACGGCTTGCGATTGACATGCCATTGCCAAGCACACCTTAAATACTGAGCATCTAAGGCGAATCGTCTAAGCAACAATTCGCCTTGTACAAGAAATGCAAAAACTTCAACGCAGTTACGATGGGAAGAAAAAGAAACTGAAATTGTATTACTTGCATTCCGAAGAACTGAAAGAGAACTCACCAGTTCCGATCAAAAGAACAAGGAACCACTTCAAACACACCTGATACCCCACAAACAGCTTCCCCCTCTTCTCCTACACCAGTAAGTTAGTAGGCAAGCTGAAAACGGAAATTAAGCAAATCAATCCAACAGAAGCGAAGGTGATATAGAAAAATAATTTATTGAAAGAAAACACCAACTTGTTCTTCTCGATAGGCATAGTTCTCGATGACTTCATAGTCAAGGCTCTCGTTACCGGTGGAATCGTTCTTTTTAGAGATTCCAACAGCGTCGAACTCGCCATCCTCCTCGGTATGAGGCAATTGAGACCACACCATCCTCGCAGTGTCAATCCCGCTCTGTAATTGATTCGACAGCATCGCCAACTCTTTGAACGCTTACCAGGTAACGGCTGCGCAAACGAAAATCCAAAAGGCTACAATTTCACCAGCTGATACAAAAATAACGAAATCGGAGCATCTGAAATGACAGAATCGCCAAAATAGAGAGCCGATTCCCGAAGTTGAATGGCGGACGATGGAGATTTTAGATGTGTAGTTTGAGAGAGATGGAGACAGAGATCGAAATCGGAATTTTATTTTTCACTGTTTGGGGGATGATTTTACATCAGCACGCTCTACCAAGACATTGAATAGAAGGATCAAGAAAGATGAGCATGAGGCGACCTGGGGGAAAGTAACGCTCTGAGCCTAGACGTCTTCGTCGTGACCAAGTGACCAACCGCCACCGACTCCCCTAAACACTCCTCGCTCGCAATCGTCGTCCGACGCAATAGCACCCAGGCTCTTACGGTCGTTATTTACCATACTCCATCTCCTCTTATGCGATTAGGTCCCCTCCAGGTGCATCATCTTGGTCTTGCGCGACCTCTCTTCCCCAGTCCGGCCCGGCCCCAAATCTCCACATCGCGAAATTAAAACTTGCATCCATCTCCCATCGTCTTTCCTCCGCCCTCTTTTCCGCCAGACTCGAGAATCCGCCCTCTTCGCCGGCAGACCCAAGGCCCGACGCCCCTCTCCCTCCTAGCAATGGATCCTGCTCCCTCACCGACGGTTTCCAAACCCAAACCCTGAAAAAAATTGAAAACAGAGAAATTTAATTTCAGTTTTTTTGATGGGCAGTCAAGAGAATGTGGGTGAAAAGTGTTTCTTAACTCTGCTGAAAGAAGGACACGTGGCGCAATTTTTTACAAAGGCTTTGCTTCTAAAATAATAAGTATAAGGGGTGGATTCTATGGCATTTAATAAAATCATCTATGGTGTTTAAAAAACGTCATGGATTATTCTCTATGGTGTTTGGAAAAACGCCGTAAAAAATTTCCCAATACAATAGCGTCACCTTCGACGACGTCTGGGTATGGTGTTTGAAAACGTCATGTTATGTCTTCTATGGAGTTTTCTAAATGGCGTTAAAGGGTATGTTTGTACTAGTGTCGAATTCGAGCTCGAGCTCGAGCTTCTCTAATTATTCGCCAATCGAATATGATTACAAAACCAAGCTCGAAGTCATGTATTTGTTTTTTTTTATAAAGGAACTTTATAGCTCAGGCCAAACTGAATTGCTACAATTTTGTTGTGTGTCATGTCAGTGTATAAGGATATACGAGTCATGTTAACTAAGCTCCTATTTGTGCGTAGTGTGCTGAAGTTGTCAAGGACAAGGGGCATAAAAAGGCCACATGGCATCGGAACACAAGACCAGCCACGTACTTCCATTCACATGACTCAAACCCCTCGGCTATCCGATGACACCCAATTTTTGCCTTTGCCCTTGTTATAGTCAACTAACGTGTCGTTCAATTTTTGCCCTTTGTTCTATTCCTCTAACGGTTGTAATATATTACATGACTGCTGTAATATACTACCTCCGTCTCATATTACATGACGGTTGTAATATACTACCTTCGTCTCAAAATCTTCTTTCTCCCTTCTAACTTGATCAAAATCTCCGAGTTCTTATTGGATCAAGCTAAGACAGTAGAAATATTGACATGTTCAAAATCTTCTTTCTCCCTTCTAACTTGATCAAAATCATGGGACTCGTCGTATGGTTCCATATTTCCTTGTAATTTCGTTACTCTATCTATATATTTACCTCTTCAAAAAGTGCTTCTTGGTAAGTATGATGCACTTGGAGACGCTTATGCTTCAGCTTTTGTAATTCAATATGTAGTTAGCGCATTTTATACTTATGGAAAATTCGAACATGTCAGCCAACGTCAATGTACATGGCATGTAATGCTATTAACATGCCAAGTAATACCTTTGACATGATAGTTGATAGTTTTAACATGACAGTGCGCTATGTGTGTGTTGGTCGACTGATTGGTGCGTTTTTGTGTCCCTTATGATGCACTTGGAAATGCTTATGCTACATAACGAGTAATTGAATATACGGTTCACACATTTAGTAATTAGGGGAAATTCGAACTTCTCATTCAAAGACGATGTACATGACATGAACTACTGTTAACATGTCATTCAAATACAATCTACATGACACGAGATAAGCACATGCCTATTCATGAAAAACCTACAAGTAAAGTTGCGGCAATCTAATTCAACGGTCGAACGATTTTCAAAGCTAAACATATCTATGGTCACCCTATTCCTGAAAAACATACAAGTAAATTTCCACATATTCAACCCTTAATTTTCCATTTCTACATGACAACAACACGTTTCAACATGTCACCTGTTAATTCAAATATGACAGACAGAAAAGTTGCAGCAATTCATTTTAATTCTCAACCCATTTCGAAACTATACTTATCAGCAATGATTCACTCTAAACACCCGAATTTTTTTAGACAATAATTACAGTAGCTTATTCAGCAAAAACAACACACAAAAAATTGCATTTGTCCAATCTAGAAGATCAACGACACCACTTTGTAGTCAAGGCTGAATTTTGCGGTGCAAAATTTGCACCATCTTCTACAATGCTAGGATTGCATTAATTTCGACCTACTCTCACAACCATCTTCTGCAATGCTTTATTGTTATACATACATCTTGTAATACCAGTCTTGTGGTTGATTGGTATGTTTCATTTTTGTACGTTTACTTTAGTTTTACATGACATTTACTTTAGTTTTACATGACACCCAATAATCCATTTCCAATAGATTCTGATGCCATATATATGCAAGCAAGTTTCCCAATGGACCCATAATTTTGTGGTAAGTTACATCATACCTAGGAAAGAAGAAATCACTAAGCATTACAACGACGACGACATACGTTATAAGGTAAGGATGACCGAATTTGCAAAACATGGAATTTCAACAAGCATAATGCATGCAATTTATGCAGACAATAATTAATACGGGGTTAGCCGTAAGATGGCCCGATCTTCGATAATCAAGACTCAAGTGCAAGAAAAGAACAAAAACGATGCAAGAACTATTAAAGACTCAAAATTGAGGCAAGAATGCAAGACACGATAATGGGTGAAGCGATCTATATAGAACAAGATGAAGACCCTTGGCTCGGAAGGCAAGATCCAACACCAATGACTATATAACCTGTTTCGACAATCGAAGCGATTTATATAGAACAAGATGAAGACCCTTGGCTCAGAAGGCAAGATCCAACACCAATGACCATATAACCCGTTTCTACAACCCTACACAACCAAGTGGACAACCTGTAGGCACAAGGAGGGGGCTCATGGATGATTGATAGCACCGATCCTATGACGACAATCGACACACACCAAGCATGATGTGTAAAGGCTCGGATTTTCAAATCCTAATTTTTCGGAAAAATATAATTAAAAACAAAATTTAATCTGTTTAAAAGTCGTTTAGCGGATTCCGACATGAATACAAAATTTGACGAATAATTTCCATCCTTTTTCCTCGAAAATTCAAAATAATTATCGGATGGCGATATCCTTGTCGATTTTAAAAATCTAATTGATTGAGAAAGCGGGATTCGGGAAAACTAACATTCGGGATTTATTTTCGGGTATTGGTTTATCCAATTTCACACTCCACCCTTACCCACTCCCTCACCTCACCATACTCTATCAAATCCATCCCCATCACCATTCGGAGTCACCATCTCCTTCACGCCATCACACCCTAGCTCCCTTCTTCCCTCTTGGTGCCGTGAGCAACCAAGCTCCAAGAGGCTCCTCTGCTCAGCTCCTCCGTCACCCTCACCATCACGATCCCTGACCGCCCTCTTTACCACCACACCGTCGCCGACCACCACTGCAACCCCCTCTCATCCTCCCTTGTTTTGTTGAGGAAAAAAACACCAAGCTTCCACACTGCCTCTTCCTCCTTCAACCTTTTTCTCAAAGATAGAAGCAGCATCAGCACCTTCCTGGAGCCCTTAACGAGCAGCAGTAGCCAGGAAGTCCTCCCGGAGACCGAGCGCTGCCCTGTTTTCCGTTTCGCCTCGATAAGGCTCCATTTCGCTCGCTCTTTCTCTCTTTCACCTTCAAATCGAGCGAAGCTCCCGTCTTTACTCTCATCCACCCTTCCTAGGCAAATTCCGGCAAAGGCCCATCCCCGGCGCGCCCGAATGCAGCCCTTCCGAGCTCCGTTTCTGGCGAAGACGAAGGCCCCGGTGAGCTTCCTTCCTTCCTCTTTCTTTACTTCCGCCCTGTGCGGGTGTGTCTCGGGAAGGTGGCCGGAGCTCCGCCCTCACCGGCGAGCAGCTCCCCTCCCTTTCCTTCCCTCCATTTTCGAACGCAACTGCGGGTGAAAGTGATGATGAACAGTTACCCGGACCGGTTTCTGTTTTATTTAAAAGGGGTCCGGTTCAGCTTAATTAAAAGAAAATCGGTTCTGTTTTGTTTTGTTTTAAATTGGCTCAGTTCAGCATTTGAAAGGGGATTTTGGTTTTAGGACATATAAATTACTTAGGTAATTAATCAATATTATTTAAGAATTTAAATGATAAAATATTATTTTGAGAGATTTATAAAGGGTTGGCTTTATTAAGTAAGATTGGGTTGGAATTATTTTATGAAGGATTAGGGATGTTTTATAAAAGTATTTAATAAATGGTGTTTTAAAATAAAACGTAAAGTCATTTGGGAGTTAAAAATAAATTATTAAGACTCGTTGATTTAAAAAGAGAATTTGGAAAATAATTTCAAGGTTGCAAAATAATTTAATAAATAATTGAAAAAGAAGTTTTGCTAACACTTTCAAGAGTCGGGATTTTAACTCGGATTTGAAACACATTTGGATCTAAACTTGGCAATAAGGCTTATTCGATGACTAACTAGCATTATAATATGATCGTTTGACTATCGGTATGATATGTATGACTAATAGCATGATATTGTGGTGATTTTTAGAAGAGATTAAATGTTCGATTGTTATGATGATAATGATATATATCCTTATGGAAAGTATGAGTATGAAATAGTAATAGGCGAATATGGCTAAGTATGATAGGGAGGTTATTTTAAACTGATGAGCTAGCAAGTTATGATGAATGGTATGAGATAAGATATGGTTAATCGTGATGAACTGAAAGTATGGTTTATGCGAGCTTGTTAATTATCTACTTATATGAATGTGTGATATATGTGTTCAGAGTGGCTAGAGACGTATACTCAGTGTATTATCGTTATGTGCTTAGGTGATACTCTGTGATCGTGACTACTGTGTGTTGGATCCTTCTTTCGCTGATCTTCTAGCCACGTAAGTACCTCCGGGGCTTACTCAGTAACCAGTGCCTCCTGCCTGATGTGTCATATAGTATGTGGGTGTTGCATATGCCTAAAAACATGTCATGTAGTATCATGCTTAGGACTTGCACTTATGAATGAGCATTCTTATTTTGTATGCGTTTGAATACAGAACGGTCGTTATCTGTAAGTCGTAGAGTCTTTGCTAGGGTCATAGTACAACCCAGCATCATCAGTTTTTCTTGTTAGAGTCTGATTGATTTATATATTTATGGTGCGGCACGACCGAGCGTCCTACCTCGACTGTGGTATGGGCATGAATGGTTGATTATACCTGGTTCGGCATGACCGTGCGTCCTATCTCAGTTGTGGTACGGACATGTATGATGTAGTTGGAGATCTGTGATATGCCTCGAAATGTAACTCGAGAATCATAATCCCGAGCCGTTATAAAGGTGGTATCAGAGCTGAGGTATTGCAATCCGAGTACAATAGGTTGAAGAGGTTTTGAAAAGGGCCCAATGTTTTCAAATAGTTTCGGAAAATATTTTAAAAAGGGCAAAATGAATTTAATTGGAATTAAACATAAATGAATAAAGGGAAACAATATCGGGGGTAGAGACCAAAGCGATAGACATCCCTTATTGATGTAGAAACTCGGGAAACTGTAGGCAAAATACTAGCTTTTATTTACAGATGGGCCAAGAAGACTCCAAGGAACACCACGGAGGTTGGAGTGTTGAGTTAGGAGGCCGTGAGGTTTTTGCCCCTCCGGTCAGCCGTCCCTCTAAGGACGGCATAGATCGTGTCTATGCTTATGTTTATATATACATATATGCAATTGGGCCCGAGGGCGATCCCCCTCGAAGAGGATCATATTAATCTTGTTGATTGCTTCCGTGACGAGTGCTATTGTACTTAGGATAACGAACTAATCAATATTCCTTAACTTGAATCATGTGTTGAATAACCATGCAAACGGGATAGCGGGAGAAAGTCTTGTTCTTATGTAATCAGAATTCTTGTCTTGTCGGAATATCCCTTACATAATGCAAACCCCCTGATGGTTATGACTCTGTCATCCGACCCACCAAAACACCTAGGCATGTTAGCAAGGGTCGAGAAGCATCCGCTCTCCCCGTTTTGAGTCATGTTTCGTATTTCACCATCGATGCTTCTATCGAGTCTAGTACCTCCGGTTGGGGTCTTCCACGGGAAATTTGGGTCGATCAACTAATTACCTTCGAAAATGGTGTCGGATGTGAGGGTTGCCTGAGTATGTTAGTGGGGGTGAGGATTTAGATTATTTCGAGATAGAAGTGAGTTGTCTTATGGAGTCCTCCCTTTCGATCCTCGTAATGGCCAACCATGTCTTCTTGCCAAAAGAGTCTAAACACGAGTTCTACCCACCCCTCTCGGAAACGGTGTGAATGTCCTTGTGTCCTACCCAGCGAGTCATACTAGCGTCCCACGGGGAAATCAGGTGGTGAGTCGGTGATTGCCCTTAGAGAATTCTGTCAAGTTATAATGATAGCCTCCTTGTGATTTAATGACATGCTATATTGGTATAATTCAGCATGACTTGTCTGGTACCTTGCATGGTTGCACTTATGAGTTGATGTATGCGCCGTATGTATTGAATTCCCATGATTACGGTCTTCCTATGAACTAGGTCAATGATGGTGTGGTCAACTCTCGTCGTATGTTTAAAACGTGAATTGGATGACTTAGAATGGCATATTAACCTAATTAGACCTCATGACTGTGTACATGTTTAATGAGTATTGCTAGTATCATGTAGGACATATACCTCCCAATTATAGGACCTCGTATGATTGTGTGACGTCCTAGTCTTACTATGCGAATATGGATGCATGTGATGAGATCGTTGCTATACCAACCCTGCAATATTATGATTTGCTTATGTGTGTATCTAAATGAGTGATAATTCGTGCAAATGATATCCTGTAATGTTTGCTAGGTCTTGCATAACTTATGCCATATATGTCCCATGTCAGTCTGTGCATACATGTTCTTAGTCAGTCAAGCATGACTGGTGAATGAAATGATAGGTTGCTAGCTTGTTCTGAGCACATATAAAGATGATTATATGAACAATATGTTATGAATGCATAAATCGATATTCCTTGAGATATGTGCATACTAGTGTGAAATAATGTGATGATATCTCTTGATTTTTTTATGTGTTTACGTGCCACAATTATAAGGGCATCGTTGTAACTATCGGGATGGGATGTTATCCTTGGTCTCGTCGTCCCTAGTCCTGGTCCATGTCTGAACCCTTAAGGAAGTCGTGTTGTCCGCCCTTGCCTCTCCCCTATCTCCGTAACTTCTAACCCTTGCGATCCTACGATGAGTGTCGACATGTAGGAAGTGACCAACGACCAAGTGGCACCGGAGCGGCGCAGTGGAAGCGTGATGGGTCCATGACTCATAGACCACAAAACAGACGTCGCCAAAGGTATACAAAGGACGGACACATCTCGAAGATGGTAGTCGCGGATGTCATTATCTTAGATGACTCAAGGAAGGGCGTTCTTCGTTCAAATCATGAATTCTTCTATATCAATTGGAATGAGCATAGTGCAATAGGCCTGGAGCTGACATAAATGGGCGCGCGATGACGCTTGGTAGTTAGCATGAGTATGATGTGCTTATCTGATTGATATGACGTGCTTATCTGATTGATATGGTATGTAACTTCTGTCAGATGATGTAATAAATCCTACCATATATTATACGATGCTAGATATGTTATGGTATATGACTGTCCGTGACATTAGTATGACTTGGTTAGGAATGCGTGATGCGATCGCTATGTTGTATGATTGATATGTTATATGATGCCTTGAATTGGAATTGCTAGGTTGTTAGAACCAAATTATTGAAATTTGATTCTAACTTGGAACCTAGGAAGAAAGTATGGGATTAGCCCTTAGAGGTGGATGGTAGGATGAACTGAGAAGTTGGAAATGATTTTGACTAACGTCAAACTTGAAATTTTGAATGGTGTTTCAAAAGAGACTAACTTTGATTTTAAGAAACTAATGTGACTCTAGTTTTCATTATAATGCCCCACGAAGTGGATACAAGTATTTGAGTTATGATATGGCCAAAGAGTTAGAGTAAGGATGTGGTAGGGGCCTATATTACATTCTTACTACGGTCTATTGGGGATATTATGATCACGGCAGCGGTACTGTGAGGATCTCATAGGGGCAGTTATGAGGAGTTCACGGGATCAATGGCATGATCCTTGGACTCACCGATTTCAAACTTCCTCCCTCCCCTGTTTTAAAATGATTTTAGTCTCGAGGACGAGACTTGTTTTTAGAGGTGGATGATGTAAAGGCTCGGATTTTCAAATCCTAATTTTTCGGAAAAAGAGAATTAAAAGTGAAATTTAATCGGTTTTAAAACTCGTTTAGCGGATTTCGACCGGAATACAAAATTTGACGAATAATTTCCATCCTTTTTCCTTGAAAATTCAAAATAATTATCAGATGGCGATATCCTTGTCGATTTTAAAAATCTAATTGATTGAGAAAGCGGGATTCGGGAAAACTAACATTCGGGATTTATTTTTGGGTATTGGTTTATCCAATTTCACACTCCACCCTTACCCACTCCCTCACCTCACCATACTATATCAAATCCATCCCCATCACCATTCGGAGTCACCATCCCCTTCACGCCATCACACCTTAGCTCCCTTCTTCCCTCTTGGTGCCGTGAGCAACCAAGCTCCAAGAGGCTCCTCTGCTCAGCTCCTCCGTCACCCTCACCATCACCATCCCTCACTTCCCGCTTTACCACCACACCGTCGCCGACCACCACCACAACCCCATCTCATCCTCCCCTGTTTTGCCGAGGAAAAAACACTAAGCTTCCACTCCGCCTCTGTTGGAGGGTTAATTTTCACAAATTTAGAATATTAAAATTCTCATATTAAATTAATCATATATCAACTTGTCATTAATTTAATTGATATTCATTATTAAAATGGAAGAATGGGCTACAAATGAATCGGATTAAAATTTGGCAAAAAAGTGCAAGTTTTCTTCCAAAGGCCCAAGAAATCAAGCCAAGCACAATCTAAATAACACCAGTTACAACAAAAAGGTAACCTGTAATAGGGAGAGGTTACACGCACTAAAAAATTTTTTACGGTGAAGCAGTATAAAAAAAAACTATACATGCAATTGTGCAAAGTGGAGAGGTGGGAGGTTATTAAATAACTACTCCCAATTCACCCTATAAAAGCTACTGATGCAATATGTACATGGCCTTTTTCTTTTCTTCCTTTGGGGGGCTATTCAACTGCAAAACAAAGAGCAGTTCCCTCCTGGTTTCTTCTCCCTTCTGGCACTTCTGTCTGCGAGATCGCAGACATCCCCTTCCTCTTCTAAGTTCACATGCAAACACATAAACTAAACAAACAAAAAAAAAGAATCAGCAAACAGAAGGAGAAGCTGCAGAAAAAAAAGAAAGCAGAATTCTTTAAAGGCTAAAACAGATGGTAGAACTCTATCCTCACTTCTTTTCTTTGTTTGCAGGAACAAATAAGCATTGCAATGGATAAGACCCAGGCTTGGGTTCACATGCTCTCACCTGGTGTTTGAGCTCGTCATAAGCTTGAAAGTATTTTCTTTCGCCTAGAGATCATCACGTCATAGGTTTAGAACATCCACTCTCGTAGTTGGCTTGAAAGTATATTCTTTCGCCACTACATTCGATCCTGGCGTGGATCGGTTATAGGGACGAAGTGCTGCCGGCCTTTACTTGGAATTCATAAACAAGAAAATGTTGAATTTCATAAACTGTCAAAAATAAAATGGATATGGGACAATGGTCGGACAGTGGCACGAAATCAGGAAAATTGACACTTCACTTCTTCAGACAAAAATTTCAGCAAGCAGGGGGACCTCAAATAGCCACAAAGGCAAACAACTTCAAATATGGAAAGGGTAGAAAAATGCAAGCAAAAAATTGGGTATAAAATAAATCAGAAGCTACAAAATGGCAAACTAAAATACCTAAATCAAAATTAGTCTGGGCCTACCCCAAGTTGAGATTTCAATTTCATAAGAAATAAAGGAAAAGGGGGAAGTGAACATACCTAATTTGTGGTGTTGGAGTTCATGTTCACTTGGAAGTTGCAGCGGCGTGTCCAAGGGCTCAAGCGGGTCTTTGCTGCACTATTATTCATTGTTGAAAGCTCAAAGTCAAAGCCCCCCTTGTCAAAGTTCAGATTTCCCGTCCTGGAAACTCAATTGCCTGGTGTTTATTATTGCCCTAATCCAAAAGCCCCAAACCAAAAATCCCCAAATTATAAGTTATTAAAATCAGCCCTAATTTTCATTTTTCGAAATCCAAATCATCCAAATCCGATCAAACTCAGGGCAAATTTAAGGGAAAAGAAGGGGGGGGGGTAAACCTGCTTGTTCTTCAAATCGTAGTAGCCCTCGAATTCCTTGTCCTCAAAAATCCCGTTTGTGCTCCTTCTTTCCTTCGACAGCACTCTCTCTCTTTCTTTATCCGGCTTACGAATTTCTGGCATCTCTGGTGTTTGATGCCTCTGATCTCTCATGGGTTTCACCACCGGGTTAAGGTTGCACTGTTTGTCGCTGGTTAATGGAGGTCTAGGTCACCCATCCCCCTAGAGCTGGCGTCTGTGTGTAGTAGAAAGAAAGGGGGAATCATACAGAGGGTTGAGTTTGGGATAGGTTTGTGTACAAAAGAGAGCGGATTAGGATCCTCTCCTAATCAAATCTTCCTAATATTTACCTAATAGATTGATCTCAACCCTTAATCTAAATGGATGGTCGAGATTATTTCCCATATCATTAAACCCATTTAATTAAGGGAAATTAATTAATCTTCCCCTTCAATCTCTTCTCCTTTCCTTTCAAAGAAAAACCACAAACCCCCAATTAACCTCCCCGTCAATGGTGGTGATATGTATTTCTCCATTGATTCCTTCTCATCGTCATAAATTTCAATCTGGAAAACCTCGATTCTCTTGTATCTATCGTCATCAATCAACATTCCTCCATTGCATTCCCCTTGCCATAGATGAGCTCTTAGGCCTCGTCATCGGTCGTCGGCAGGGTCATGTTGACTTGTTGATCCATTCAACTCGCGAAGCTGCTAACGCTGTGTGGAGGTCGCCAATGCCCCACGCCTTTTGCGTCGATTTCACTCTCGATGGAACAAGGGTGGTGAGCCGTCTCTTGGAGGTGGGGAAGTTGGGAGAAATGGAGGAAAAAGCGTTGTTCCCTAACTATAATGCTTCACCACCGGCAGGGTAGTGGATCAGTGGCGACTAGGGCGGACGACGACGGAGTCATTGGTGTATGTGCTGGACTGCTGGGTGGGAGGTGGGGAAGGTGGGAGGGAAGAAACAGCAGTCTTCGGTGAGGAAGTCTAAGGGGAGCCAAAAGGATGGGGACTCTTTCCGCCATTGGAGAGATGGAAAACGGAGGAAGGGAGGAGGACTGGTACGAGTATAAGGTTAATTAAATAAAATGGATTTAGTGATATGAGATGTAATCTTGACCATCCATTTAAATTAAAGGTTGAGATTAATCTATTAGGTAAATATTAGGAAGATTTGATTAAGAGAGGATCCGGATCCAGAGAGAGCAGGGTTTTGATAAATTAATTGAGTGAAGCCCATATGGTTTGGTTTTTGTGGTCCATGGATATGGTTTAAGTTACAAACTACCCCTTTTAAATGCAAGTAATTAGAATGTATAAATTACATGCATAAAATTCATAAGGAAAAGCATGTGTATATATACGGGTATGCTCTCGGCATAGCTTGGTATTGCAATTAAACACACACACACAAATATATATATATATATATGTGTGTGTGTGTATTTAATTGCAAAACCAACCCACAAAATATAAGAATTACAATTTACACAAATTAAGAATTTGAGTTTGATAAAAACATAAAATTAAACTCGTCAAATATTCTTTGCCAATTAATTCGAGTGGGTCAGTCTCAAATCGATTCCAATAAAAACGGAGTCAAAATCTCAAATCAAGTTTCGTCAAATATAAACTTGGTTACGTTTAGAATTACGTACAGACTTGACACTCTTTTACGAGTTACGTAGGAAATTCGGTATAAAATTTTAAATACACCGAATTCAGTCACCGGTTACAAATTAAATAAAATTTGTCCCTAAAGAACTACATAAGATTTGATCCTGTTCAAACGGGTATGTAGGAAGCTTGACATAAAGCTACGAGCTCGTCGAGTTCAATCACGATCCTCAAACGATCAAACTTTTAAAATCAAATCAAACATGGTTTCTAATAAAACTACGTAAAGACTTGAAGCCTCCTATCGACTACGTAGGTAACCCGATATTAAATTCTAAAAATATATTGGGTACAGTCGTCAGTCTCTAAATTCCCTTTAAATGAATATGAGGTCAAAACCAATCAAATTAAATTGATTCGTTCTAGAACTACGGGTGATTTGATTCTCTTCTAAGAGATACGTAGGACACTCGATACAAAGCCATGTCTCGTCGAGTTCACGCCAAAAACAAATTCAAATTGTCCATTCTGACTCGATACAAGGCTTCTCCTCGTCGAGTTCAATCACCACTCTCAAATGATCTCGCGATCAAACCCAAACACAAAATAAAACAACCTGTAACTCCACATTAAAGCCAAATCGTTTTCTATGCAAATGATTGGCGGGTTACTTGAGTTACCCTTCCGAGAAGGTTGGCTCAGGTTACTCGGGTGGAGTGTGGTTCGAGCTACCCTTCGTAGAAGGTGGGTTTGAACTTCATCCTCTGATGCATATAGGAAAATGAAACCAAATCCAAATCAAACCAAACACAAAATGTTAACACTCTGAACTACGTAAGGCTTGATTCTCTTCCAAGAGATACGTAGGCGACCCGCTAAAACTCGGGTGCAGCCCAAATCACCAAAACCATTCAAATCTTGGTATCGATATGACTTCGAATCAAGAGGATAACCAAAAGCGGTCGAACTCAAATATTAAAAATCAAATAAAATGTGTTGTACGATTATTTGCGCATTTTTGTCCAACAGCCTCTTCCTCCTTCAACCTTCTTCTCCAAGATAGAAGCAGCATCAGCGCCTTCCCGAAGCCCTTGACGAGAAGCAGTAGCCAAGAAGTCCTCCCGGAGACCGAGCGCCGCCCTGTTTTCCGTTTCGCCTCGGTAAGGCTCCGTTTCGCTCGCTCTTTCTCTCTTTCACCTTCAAATCGAGCGAAGCTCCCGTCTTTACTCTACTCCACCCTTCCTAGGTAGATTCCGGCGAAGGCCCATCCCCAGTGCGCCCGAACGCAGCCCTTCCGAGCTTCATTTCCGGCGAAGACGAAGGCCCCGGTGAGCTTCCTTTCTTCCTCTTCCTTTCCTTCCGTCCTGTGTGGGTGTGTCTCGGGAAGGTGGCCGGAGCTCCGCCCTCGCCGGCGAGCAGCTCCCCTCCCTTTCCTTCCCTCCATTATCGAACGCAGCAGCGGGTGAAAGTGACGATGAACAGTAACCTGGTCCGGTTTCTGTTTTATTTAAAAGGGGTCCGATTCAGCTTAATTAAAAGAAAATCGGTTCGGTTTTGTTTTGTTTTAAATTGGTTCGGTTCAGCTTTTGAAAGGGGATTTTGGTTTTGGGATATATAAATTACTTAGGTAATTAATCAATATTATTTAAGGATTTAAATGATAATTTATTATTTTGAGAGATTTATAAAGGGTTGGCTTTATTAAGTAAGATTGGGTTGGAATTATTTTATAAAGGATTAGGGATGTTTTATAAAAGTATTTAATAAATGGTGTTTTAAAATAAACATAAAGTCATTTGGGAGTTAAAAATAAATTATTAAGACTCGTCGATTTAAAAAGAGAATTTGGAAAAGAATTTCAAGGTTGCAAAATAATTTAATAAATAATTGAAAAAGAAGTTTTGCTAACACTTTCAAGGGTCGGGATTCTAACTCGGATTTGAAACAGATTTGGATCTAAACTTGGGAATAAGGCTTATTCGATGACTAACTAGCATGATAATATGATCGTTTGACTAACGGTACGATATGTATGACTAATAGCATGATATTGTGGTGATTTTTAGAAGAGATTAAATGTTCGATAGTTATGATGATAATGATATATATCATTTTGGAAAGTATGAGTATGAAATAGTAATAAGCGAATTTGGCTAAGTATGATAGGGAGGTTATTTTAAACTGATGAGCTAGCAAGTTATGATGAATGGTATGAGATAAGAGATGGTTAATCGTGATGAACTGAAAGTATGGTTTATGCGAGCTTGTTAATTATCTACTTATATGAATGTGTGATATATGTGTTCAGAGTGGCTAGAGACGTATACTCAGTGTATTATCGTTATGTGCTTAGGTGATACTCTGTAATCATGACTACTATGTGTTGGATCCTTCTTTCGCTGATCTTCTAGCTAGGTAAGTACCTCTGGGGCTTACTCAGTAACCAGTACCTCCTCCCTGATGTGTCATATAGTATGTAAGTGTTGCATATGCATAAAAGCATGCCATGTAGTATCATGCTTAGGACTTGCACTTATGAATGAGCATTATTATTTTGTATGCGTTTGAATACAGAATGTCCGTTATCTGTGAGTCGTAGAGTCTTTGCTAAGGTCATAGGACAACCCAGCATCATCGGGTTTTCCTGTTAGAGTCTTATTGATTTATATATTTATGGTGCCGTACGACCGAGCGTCCTACCTTGGCTGTGGTATGGGCATGAATGGTTGATTATACCTGGTTCGGCATGACCGAGCGTCCTACCTCGGTTGTGGTATGGACATGTATGATGTAGTTGGAGATTTGGGATATGCCACTTGGCATTATATGTGGATCCATTTAATCGTTTTCTGCATGTATATAAACTGTCAGCATGCTTGTGTGAGTTAAATTCCAGCACTGCATTAGAGCATCCTTTATTCTAGGTATAAGCGTGTTATATGTCCTCAAAGCTGTCAGAGGACCCGCGGGCGGACTCTTGGTCTGACTTGGTGGTATAGTTTCAGGTACCCGATCCACTGCTTGATTTTGTGCTGTTATGATGGGGTCCATTCATATGGCGGAGAGTGAGTGTTTGAAACCTGACTTCACCAAATTCATGCTTTTGGGATTTCTTCCTATTTATACTCTGTTTTGACCCGGCTCTGTCGAGGCGCCCGTTGTATCGTTTTTAGAACTTGTGTCATTTGCATGGAAAAAAAAAGGTTTTCCGCATTGTAGACTTAGGACAGGTACAGGGATTTACCCCGGGGTCTCCAACGGACCTTCCAGATTTAGGTGCGAAATCCCGCTTTAAACTACAAATATTCGGTTTCAAACCTTCAACCTGTACTCGGGGCACAAGATCCTAATGAGGGGTTTTATCCCTCGAAACGTAACTCGGGAATCATAATCCCGGGCCGTTACATGATGGATAGCACCAATCCTATGATGAGAATCGACACACACCAAACATGTGGTAGCACCAACCCACCAAAGAGGATCGACACATACAAGACAAACCAAGCTAAACACAACACATCAAAACCTATCCCACACAAGGGAACTCGGTTTCTCCCTTGTAAAACTCTCCAAATCTGACTTTTTGTCAAAAATTCAATTCTATCTATATATGATTTTATTGAATGAATAAAAGCGTCTTAAATATGATACGGGGTTAGCCGTGTGATGGTCCGATCTTCGACAATCAAGCAAGAAACTCAAAGAAAGACTCAAGAAACAACAAGACTCAAACGACGCAGCAAGGATGCTTCAAGAATCGATCAAGAAATCTGCAAGATCAATCAAGAAGTTAAAGAACGCAGCAAAGACTCTAAAGAAAGATGCAAGACTCGAAAATAATGAACAAAAATTGAAAGACACGACCTGATATGGACTGAGTCGATCTATATAGAACAAGATAGAAACCCCAAGCTTCCGTAGAAGGTAGGAACCAATACCAATGACTATATAACCCGCCTCTGCAACCCTACACAACCAAGCGAACAACTTGGAGGCACAAGGAGGGGGCTTGTGGATACTAGGATCACCAAGTCTTGCGAAGTTGATGAACACAAAGCAAACCAAGCTAGATCAATACCAATTCGATGATCAACGAGCACAGCTCTAGTTGGATCAACATCACTCACGTGTATCACACACAATATGAGAGAATTTCTATTCATTAAAATCCAACTGAATTACAAAGGAGGAATCGACTTATATAGGCCTTAAAGGCTATTTTGGGCCGATTCTAGTAAAGCTAGAAGATAAAAAGAATATTTAAGTAATTAAATAACCTCTAAATTACCTAAAATAACTTAAGTAAGAAAGTTGCTAAAATAGGAAATACTATAATGTTCAAGAATTAATAAAATCCCGTCAAAACCAGCGACAGCTCAAAGAATGTGGATTTCGGCCAAGCTCTAGGTTGAATCTGGAAAAACCTTCAACAGCAAAGTTGTAGATCTCTTCGTCCTCGTTCCAACAAGGTATGGCAAGCCTCAATCCGATAAATATTGAATCCGTACGACCCATTTTACAGAGACGTCGAAAAGCTGTCAAAATTCTGAACGAGAGTCTAAAACGTCATTTCTTCTCCCAAGGTGGAGCCTTCTTCTTCCTCTTGAGGATGACTTCTTTCTCACGAGCTCGAATCATAGGTCCATCCCCAAGTGTTATAGGTCTGTCCGAAGGTGTCGTGGATGGTGTCTTGGATGGTCCCGCATCAATCTCCCTTTCTTGAAAAGGATTCGTCCTCGAATCCAAGGTCGCATATGAATCCGCAAATGTATCCACACGAATTCCTTGATCGAAAACCTCATGCCCATGGGAACTCGTCGCAAGACCGATTGATGTAGGGATTGACCACACCTCGATGGTTTTTGTCTCAGCTTCATCTACAAAATCAGGAAAAGAAACTTTATTAGTGCATAATTCATATTTCATGTTATGTTCATGATGTTCTAAATTAATATGCACTTGAGCTTGGTCATTAATCCCTATGTTTCCATCCAAAGCTAGCACGTTTTCATCCTTTTTCAAGGCTGAATTTTCAATTAATTCAAGACTAGTAATAATAGAAGAATTTTCTCCATCAATGATCATATTAGAAACTTTGCCTTTTTCTAAGCATGTAGTATGACCCAATTCTTCCCTTTGATTATCATCACAAGGCTTAGGTTGAACACTTAAAACCTTACTATCAATCAAAGAATCATCATGTGCAGATTCAATGCAAATATTATCATCACAGGCAAGTAACTTAACATCTTGATCATTATTATTATCAACATGCTCTACATTTTCAGCAATAAAAGACGCATCTATGCTAGTAGAAACATGATGTGAATTAGCATTATTAGGAGGAATAGGATGAGTTTCTTCCCTTTTAATTGGTGGCACTTCATCTCTGGGTGGGACTCCTTGTACAAACACCGTATTAGAGCCAAAATGTTGAAGCTCTATTGTCGTACAGCTTTTATCTATCTTAGCCATTTCATTATTGAACTTTACCAACATCTCATTCATGGCGTTCATGGTGATCATCAAGGTGTTGAATTTCTCGGGAGTCACGGTGGTGCTGGAGTTGTTAACCTGATTAGACATAGCAAATAAAAGAAACAAAGAACTATGTAAAAGTTAGAAAATATAAACAGCTCACAATTGTGTTTCGCTCACACTTGCTAGGGCAATCCGCTTTGGGCAAATCAACAAACAAGCAAATGAACTAAGCAATCAAAGTATGCAATCAAGAGAATGAATGAAACAACACACAAGAGTACTCAACAAGGGGCTGTAGTACTCGACAGAAACCAAACAAGCAACAAGAAGTACTCGATATAGGGTTTGGAGTACTCGATATGGACAAGAGAACACTCGACAAGGGTCTAATGTACTCGACACAAGCAAACAACAACTCAAAGCAATGAAGAGAACTCGACAAAGGGCTGAGAACTCCTCGACACTAACACAACAACACTCAATAGAAGGACAAGTGCTCGATAACAGCCACAAATCAACTCGACAAAGGCTGTAATAAAAGCAAAATAAAGAAAACTAAAAAGAATGGAAATTTACCTCTTTTGATTGAAAACCTTTAAGTTAGGATGTTGTAGTTGCAGGGTAGGGTTTCAATTTAGAATTTTGTGGAGGTAATGTGTTTGGGATATAGGTGTGTCGACTAGGGCTAGGCAATTCACCAAATAAGGTCCTTTGGAGCTTTCTGGCACTAGATCAACAAACTCTTTCCTTTTTTTTTTTTTTTGACTTACTTTTGCCCCTAGTGAATTTTAATTCTCCTAGGTCCAAGTTCAATCTCTTTTTTTTTTGAACATTTTCGAAACTGAATATTTTTTTTTACTAATGCAAGAAAGACTCTAAGATGTATGAAGGACTCGAAAATTCAGAAGGTAATGGTGAAAGGATAACAAAATTCAGTCCTAAGATAAATAAATAGACACACTAGAGATAAAATAGGTAAGTATATCTATCTAAGCCTTTATGAGATATATGATAAATAAAAGGAATTTATTCTACCACAAATCATATTTAATTAAGGCAATTAAATAGATAAAACAAAATATCTCCAAGATAGAATAGATAAACCAAAGATAGAAAAGATGGAACAACTAGGGTTTCTCTTGTGGTGTATGATAGAATCGGCCAAGCTGGACTTATGGGGACAATGGTATGCCGTCGGCTCTAGGGTGAACACAAAGGATGTGCACACGGCTTGGTCGACTCCACTGGTCTTGGCTAGGCTTATGTGTTTGGCTAAGCAACCACAACAATCACAAACAACAAGGTTAGTGCAATAATCAACAAAGAATGTAAGAAGTAAAAGACCAAAACAAGAACTGACTCTATTTTTGTGGTTTTTGTGTTTAGGAAAAGAAAAGACTCAATCTTGATGTCGGAAACCTAAGCTCTGATACCAATTTGATACAGGGTCAGTCGTGTGATGGTCCGATCTTCGACAATCAAGCAAGAAACTCAAAGAAAGACTCAAGAAACAACAAGACTCAAACGACGCAGCAAGGATGCTTCAAGAATCGATCAAGAAATCTGCAAGATCAATCAAGAATTTAAAGAACGCAGCAAAGACTCTAAAGAAAGATGCAAGACTCGAAAATAATGAACAAGAATTGAAAGACACGACCTGATATGGATTGAGTCGATCTATATAGAACAAGATAGAAACCCCAGGCTTCCGTAGAAGGTAGGAACCAATACCAATGACTATATAACCCGCCTCTGCAACCCTACACAACCAAGTGGACAACTTGGAGGCACAAGGAGGGGGCTTGTGGATACTAGGATATCCAAGTCTTGCGAAGTTGATGAACACAAAGCAAACCAAGCTAGATCAATACCAATTCGATGATCAACGAGCACAACTCTAGTTGGATCAACATCACTCACGTGTATCACACACAATATGAGAGAATTTCTATTCATTAAAATCCAACTGAATTACAAAGGAGGAATCGACTTATATAGGCCTTAAAGGCTATTTTGGGCCGATTCTAGTAAAGCTAGAAGATAAAAAGAATACTTAAGTAATTAAATAAAATAACCTCTAAATTACCTAAAATAACTTAAGTAAGAAAGTTGCTAAAATAGGAAATACTATAATGTTCAAGAATTAATAAAATCCCGTCAAAACTAGGGACAGCTCAAAGAATGTGGATTTCGGCCAAGCTCTAGGTCGAATCTGGAAAAATCTTCAACAACAATGTTGTAGATCTCTTCGTCCTCGTTCCAACAAGGTATGGCACCGATAAATATTGAATCCGTATGACCCATTTTACAGAGACGTCGAAAAGCTGTCAAAATTCTAAACGAGAGTCTAAAACGTCATTTCTTCTCCCAAGGTGGAGCCTTCTTCTTCCTCTTGAGGATGTCTTCTTTCTCACGAGCTCGAATCATAGGTCCATCCCCAAGTGTTATAGGTGTGTCCGAATGTGTCGTGGATGGTGTCTTGGATGGTCCCGCATCAAAATAGAAAACATAATGTTAGATAAAATCAAACTACTTGGTGGCCAAGGAAATATCTTAAAGATAGATTTTCCCTTTTCCACTTTATTTATCCTAGAAAATAAGTATAAAAACTAATTAGATATAATATCAATTAATTGAAAAGTCAACTAATATATATTATTCTAATTTACATTATTCGTAAATAAATATATAGATAAAATGATAAATTAAATAGGGAAAGATAATTATTTTCGTCCAAAAAATAAACAGCTGCAAATATGTTGATTTTTGGCCATATTCCCGGTGGATTCTGGAAAAGTCTTCAACAGCGACGTTGTAGATCTCTTCGTCCTCATTCCAACCAGGTATGGCACGAACCAATCCGATCAATATTGACTCCGAACGACCTGTTTTAAAAAGATGTCACAAAGCTGTCAAATCTGCTGAACGATATAAACTTGTTAATAAGCACCACTCGTTTTCCCTTCATTAATAATCCTCATTCTATAAAAATAACACCATTACATCTCTCAGGCATTGAATCAAACACCTTCCAGACACTTCTCAATGCAACCCGATGTGTAACAACCACTTACCAAACCAATCAATCCCTCGCATTCTCATGTAGGAAATTAATGAAATATCCTAAAAGCATAAGTAAGACAGTTGATCTGCGAGTGATCATGGATCCCCAAGAGATGGCATCTTGATGAATCATTCTATCCCAAATCGATGGTAGGAAGATAGAGCTAAAAGGAAGAAGACGAGGATACCTGGATTCGAGTTGCCTCGACCTTCAACCATCCAGGAGCAGAAATCGGGGATTTTGAGATCGGTTTCGTTGCCTCGACCTTCCGGGAGAAGAAATCGGTGAACTCCGGCCTCGTTGACGAACACCTTCTTCCCCGTTGCCATTTTATTATATTTTTCTTTGGTAAGATGAAACGAACAATTAATTAGGTCATAAGTTGAGCTTAATAAAAACACCAAAATTCAAACCCATACGAGGACCGTCAAGCATCCAAGATTCCAGTTGCACTTGATCACCATTTCACATATGATTCTATTCAATTGGGTTTTATAAAAGATGAAGCGATAATGAATCTCAACGTAGCCACAAACATGTTGAATCTCGATCAACATCAAGTGTTGGGTATATATATTTTTATCGAAAGACATAAAGGTGCTGACCGAGTGAGATTGAGCGACCCCGGCTTCGACGCCGCCAACGGAGACGGAGCCGGCCTCCACCACCGACCCTGGCGTCGACGGCGCCATACCCCTGTCCTTCTCCCCGCTGTCGCCACCCCCGACCCCCTTCCTAGCGCCACGCCCCTAGCCGCCGCCCCCAACCCCCGGTGGTGAAGGAGAGAGAGGGTTGTCGGTCGGAGCCATCCCCTTCCTTCTGATCGGAACCCTAGCCGCCGCCCCCGACTCCCTTGCCTCAAACATGGCACACCCGAGCATGCTATTCATCCTTTGTCTCTTCTTTCTAGGTTTTCTTTTTCTATCCTCACACACTCTCTTTTTCTCTCTCCAACCGGTTAGCCAATTTGATTTTACCGGCTGGCATGCAATGTTTTTGGGAGGGGAGGTTAGTCTCTGCAAATGTTTCGGATAGAGGGTTACCTGTGCAAACTTTTTCGGATAGTAGCTTATTTACTACAATTCCCTCTAAATTCTTATTAGAATACTATAAGAGTATGTTTTGAGGAAAACTCGTATAAGTAGCTAATAGGTGTTGAATAAAACCTTATATTAAGTATAAATTCTTATTAGAGTATTATAAGGGTATGTTTTGAGGAAAACTCGTATAAGTAACTAATAAATGTTTAATATGAACTTATAATAACTAATAAATTCTTATTAGAATATTATAAGAGTATGTTTTGAGGAAAACTCATTTAAGTAGCTAATAAGTGTTGAATAAAACTTTATATTAAGTAATAAATTCTTATTAGAATATTAAAAGAATATGTTTTTAGGACAACTCATATAAATGACTAATAAATGTTGAATTACACCTTATAATAACTAATAAATTCTTATTAGAATACTATAAGAGTATGTTTTTTAGTGTTATTGTAGAAAGAAGAGAGTTATGGAACAAGGCGTGATTAACAAAAGATGGAAAATTTCTAGGATTAACTCCCTTTTAATAAATCAAATATATTTGCATAAATTTTAATGGAGAATCAAAACCAATCATCATAAGACGCAATGTTACCCCAAAGACCGATTTTTTTGTAACAAAGGAGCCTTGCTTCTTATATCCTCACCTTCCTTACTAACAAAAATTCTAACGGGAAACCCTGACTCGGCTCGTGATCCTGCGCAACCTCGTAGGCATGAGCTATTACGAAGTTTATCAAGAAAATATGCTTTTGGAACTCTAGAGGTATTGGTAACAAGAATATGTGGACAGAATTAAAGGCTATACGGATTGACGAACACATTCAATTAGTAGCACTAGCAGAGACTAAAACTGAAAGGATCCCAGAGGAGAAAACATGGAAAAACATTGGGTTCAACAATTCCATTTGGTCTCCTGCTACTGGCAGAGCCGGTGGATTGGGTGTTTTATGGAACGAAAACAACTTTACTTGTAAACAGATCTCGGTAAGTATTCATCTGCCTCGTATTATTGGTCTCAAATATTATAATACAAACAATAACTTTGAAGGAATGATTCTTATTGTTTACGGACCCCCACATGAGAACGATAAAGCGCTATTTTGGGACACTCTCACAAACATTATAAATAATGAAACAATATCGTGCATGGTTATTGGGGACATAAATGAAATTGGGTCGAGCGATGAAAATTTCGGTGAAACAGATAACCATGGAAATCGATTCCTGCGACTGGCAGCTTTCAAAAACGCATGTTCTTTGGTTGATCTACCCACAAGTGGAAACTTATTTACATGGAGGAAAAAAGATAAAGAGGAGGAAAATATCTAGGAAAAACTAGACAGAGTACTAGTACACCACCAATTTCTAGACAATTATCCAGAACTACAGACATTCAACGGAGCCTTTTCTCTTTCAGATTATTGTCCCATCTACATTGATCTACCAGTGGCAAAGGAATTTAGGACCTCACCTTTTAAATTTGAAAATATTTGGATGTAGAGGAAAGACTTCAAAAATATTGTGCAACGAGCATGGAGAGCATCCTACTGGATATACAAAGCTAGCAGAAGTGGATAAAAATCTACTTTCGGAATAAATCCACTTTCGGAAATATCTTCCAACAACTAGCAGAAGTGGATAAAAATCTACTGGATATACAAAGCTCGAGTAACCGCGATCTTAGGAGAAAATCCCTTCAGAAGGAAAAAATGCTCATAAAAAAGAAGGAAAGCCTACTACAGTTTCAAAAATTTTTCTGGAACCAACGAGCCAAAGCTAAACATATTGGGCTTACAGACTCTAATACAGCGTACTTTCATCGGGTGGCAACGGGTAGAAGAAATCGGAAGATAATCAAAAGCTTATACTCAGCTGAGGGCACTCATATCACATGCAATGAAAATATTAGGATCGAACTGCAAAAGGACTTTGAGAGGAGATTTACTGGGTCTACGGTTAACAGGGAAGGTCTATCTCATTATTTGGATGTTATTAACCCGTCCATCTCTGATGAAGATAACAAAATTCTTACTGCTCCTCCTTCTAATAGTGAAGTCAAGAATGCAGTATTTGGGATAGGTGCAAATAAATCCCCAGGCCCTAACGGAATGACAACTGAATTCTATAAAACATATTGGGAAATAATTGGGAATGACGTAACTCGAGCGGTCAAAGGTTTTTTCCATTCTGGAAAATTACTACGACAAGTAAACCATACATTCATTACACTTCTCCCAAAATGTGAAAATTCGTGCAAAACCACGGACTATAGACCAATCAACTTATGTTCAACACTATACAAAATTATTTCAAAAATCTTAACGGAAAGATTCAAAATGGTCATGGGAAAACTTATCCATCCCCTTCAAGGAGCATTTGTTGCAGACAGATCAATCCAAGACAACGTCCTCATCGCCCATGAGATATTTCACTCATTTAAAAGCAGGAAAGGAAACGAAGGATGGCTTGCAATCAAGTTGGATATGGAGAAAGCGTATGACAGGGTGGATTGGAACTTCACAAAACTAGTATTGCAAAAATTCGGGTTTCATCAGAAATTTATCGACTTAGTAATGGAATATGTAACAACTGTCTCCTTTTCAGTCCTCATCAATAACGATCCTACGGAAATTTTTAAGCCATCTAGAGGCATTAGACAAGGTGATCCTCTCTCACCTTTCCTATTCATCCTCGGATCGGAGGTTTTAGCAAGAAAACTTCAATCAGAAGCACACTCTGATGAGAAATTGATTGGTTTCCCTTTCGGTCGGCAAGGCCTTCAGATACCGTTCCTATCATTTGCAGACGATGTTATTATTTTCTCCAAAGGTAATTTATCAGCCTGCCAAAAAGTTAAAGACATTGTAGATTCATACTGTGTTATGTCCGGTCAAAAAGTAAACTATCATAAATCAGGTTTCCATATCACAGTTGGAATTCCAAGAACAAGAGTCCTAGCGATTGAAGGTTGTTTAAATATCTCAAAGGAAATTAACCTTGACAAATATCTAGGATGTTCAATCATAAATGGTAGAGTAAATAAATCCACCTTTGAAGACCTAGTCGTTAAATCTTCAAATCAACTAACAAAATGGAGAGCTAACTCCCTATCATAGCAAGGCAGGTCTACACTTATTATGTCTAACCTATCATCTAAACCGCTATATACAATGCAGAGCTTCATGCTTCCGGCCAACATTCACCATAGACTTGGCCAAATCAATAGATCTTTCTTCTGGAATAAAGACTTAAGCTATAAGCCGCTTATCAGCTGGGACAAAGTTTGTAAACAAAAACAACATGGAGGCGTAGGGCTCAGAAAGTCTAAACACATGAATGAGGCCCTACAACTCAAACTCCTATGGAAAATTATGGCAGAACCAGGCAATACTTGGGTCAAAATTATTCAGTATAAGTACCTCAAAAATGAAAATTTGCTCAACTATAACAAAAATACAAGTTCCTCTTGGCAATGGTCCAAACTCCGATCTCTTATCCCGGAATTCAAAAGGGGTTTGACATGGCTAGTTGGTAACGGCAGGACCGTCAATTTCTGGACAGATAACTGGGCAACCAAATTGGGAATTCTCCAACATTGCGCCTCCCATGACAGAATAAATCTGAATGAAAAAGTCAAAGGATACATGAACGAAAAAAAATGGAATCCTAAAAAACTGCGACAAGTACTAGACCAATCAGTTGTAGAACAAATTCTGAGTATCCCCCTCCCAATTTATCCGATTGAAGATCGGATGTAATGGGGGTCGGCGAAAAAAGGCTGGTTTACTACATCTAGTGCATACAGGATGTGTAGCCAGTCTACCTCGACCAATTTTGATGACAATGCTTGGATTTGGAAAATTAATGTCCCTCCTTAAATTAAAAACTTCCTTTGGAAGTTATGCCACAATGCTTTGCCAACTGCATCTAGGCTTGCAAGACGTGGAGTAGCAATTCTGTCCTACTGTTCGGTGTGTAACTACCAAAATGAGGATGCTTTTCACATATTTTTTTGAGTGCAGATTTAACCAATTTACCAAAAAACAATACCCCCGCCATTTGACTAACATTAACAGAATTATATCCGATTCTAGAAACATCTACCAGTTGATTAGCTATCTAGGCCAAACACTTTCTACCAGAGAAAAGACTGACTTAGCATTCAGTTGGTGGACTGCGTGAAATACCCGTAACAAATACATTTTTAGACAAGAAAAACTACCCAAGCCTAGAAGGTTTCAATAAACAAGTTGCTACACATAAATCAAATTGGGTGGCTGCTTCCCAAATCAATTCGAGGATCGACTGGGGGAAAAATGTTAAAGCTTATAAGAACATGCCTACAATTAAAAAAAACCAACAAATAAAACAACCAAGTGGAAGAAACCCCCAAGAGAATTTTTCAAATTAAATTTTGATGGAGCATCAGGGGCAAATAGAGAATCATTAATTGGATATATCATTCGTGATTCAAAGGGTGAAACTAAGGAATTGGGAGGTAAGTTAATAGGAATTCAGACACCACTCATGGCCGAGGATTTAGCTCTAAGAGAAGGAATAACCAAAGCATTGGATCTTCAAATTCGAAATCTTATTATCGAAGGGGACTCGCTTATTATAATTAACTACTTCAAAAAAGGGGTAGCTTGCCCTTGGGAAATCGAGCTTCTGCTCTCGGACATCAAATATCTGCTTAGATCTTTTGAAACAGTTTCCTTCTCTCATATTTACCGTAGCGGTAATAGAGTGGCTGATAAGATTGCACGCCTTTGTCGCTCATGATCCAGTATGAGAGCCAATTCTATCGATCCTGATCTTATGGACCTCATCCGGAAGGATGCAATCGGTTAGACCCCTTCTTGGGGTCATCCGAATTTTTACCTAATAAAAAAAACTATAAGAGTATGTTTTGAGGAAAACTGATATAAGTAGTTAATAAGTGTTGAATAAAACCTTATATTAAGTATAAGTTCTTATTAGAATATTATAAGGGTATGTTTTGAGGAAAACTCATATAAGTAACTAATAAGTATTGAATAAAGCCTTATATTAAGTAATAAATTCTTATTACAATACTATAAGGTTATGTTTTGAGGAAAAACTTATATAAGTAACCAATAAATGTTGAATAACACCTTATAATAACTAATAAATTCATATTAGAATACTATAAGAGTATGTTTTGAGAAAACTCATATAAGTAACTAATAAATGTTTAACAAAATCTTATATTGACTAATAAATTCTTGTATAAATAATATGCAATTAAAAACTTTTTTTATATGAATTTTTTTATACCAAACCCATAAATGTCAATATTGATATTTAAAAAATTAGTATAAGATACGAGTACTGAACTAGTTTAATGATGTTGGGTAAAATCTTATTTTATATATATATATATATAATTAAATTTGCATAAAAACTTATTTAAAGTATATATTTAATGATAATTAGTTGTATGGATGGTTTTAAAATTAGTATATATTTAATGATAATTCTTGTATAATATTGAACCCGTTACCTGATTGAGATGGATATGAACAAGGACAATCTACCATTGAATTTGATTCAGTGCCCCTGGCAAAGGTGGGAAATTTGTGTTTTTTTTCTTTCCCCTTTTCTTTTGAAAATAATAGCCAACGCATCTGACTTGTGCTGATACATCAATTTCTAAATTCTAATTCTTCTCATGTTCTTCGTTGTTCTTCCATATTGCATATTAGTGGATGATTAGGGTTCGATTTTGTGTAATTATCATTTGGGTATCTTTGGTCTGATATTTTGTTTGATGTTGCTGATTATATGAATACAGGAAGTCAAATTTGTGAACATGTTTTATATTTTTGTGTACTATATGTTGCGGCATATTTACTTCTACAGAGTGTACGTGCCTGTGAAACTAACAAATCCTGGATTCCAAGGACAGGACTGACGAGGTAGCTTATCTCATTTTCTCTATTGGAATCGATCTAATTTTGTAGTTCATTGCAAGTATGAAGCTTGTGAAATCCAAACCGTAAACTTTTCTGATGACGGGGCTGACCCTTCTCTTCTAGATGGCTAATTCCCTATAACCCAATGACAAACCTAAATGGCATATCACTTGTTCTTGTTTCAGGTTCAATGGATTTGACTCAGAGAATATTTGGGCATTCATTGACTCATTCACATGGAAGCGGAAGTAGAGATCCCCCGACAATGTCAGCCAAGAACTCGCACTTCCTTTTGTATCTATAATATGTTCTTTATTTTTGTACCCCATTTATGTATGTTTGGATTTGTTATTGCTTTTGATGTGTCTATCAATGTTTTGCTACAAAATTATGAAATAAATGAAAATCAGCACCAGCCACGACTTAAGCCTCAAAAATAGCAATGACACGCATATTGACGTTACCAACAACCCTAGCAACAACCTTAGGAACAACATTGCCAACGAAACGAGCAACAATGTTAGAAACAACAATAGAAATAGATCAGCAACGGACTTGGCCAGGCTCATGACATGTTTGCAGGCACGGACTCAACAACGAATTTAGCCATGACATCAGCGACGCCTTAATTTCGACACTGTTTTCAAACTGGGTTCGTAGCCACATCCACGACATATGTTGTCTACTATTAGCCACGGACTTAGCCACGACAATACTTTTTCATTGCTAAATCCATCGCTGAAAGTCCGTCGCTATTAGCTACGAGGCATATAGCAAGGGATGGCCCACCCGTGGTTGATTCCGTGGCTAAACCGGTTAGCAACAGACATTCGTGGCTAAATCCATTGCTATTTTCCGTAGCTATTTCCTACATTTTTAGTAGTGAACGTCAATTGGGATCAAGGTTGTATACTAGTTGATTGGTGGCTTGTTGTCCGACTTTGGTAGACAAAAGGAGGTGTACTCTATGTTTGCCGATGCCTAAAATCATTCCACTAGACCATATATATACACTAAGTTACATCCAATCAAAATCATGTACTTGTCTTCAAGCATTTCTACGCGTAATGTAGATAGCTTTAGTTGAACACTCGGCAAGGTTCAATGCAAATCCAAAATGAATTTATTATCCATTTACATTTCCTTCCCACTTTGTTTGTGTTCAATTTCTTTATAAGGCTAGAATATATCGCCCTTCCACAATACTTTTTCCAATTATACTTTAACTCCTCTAACTAAGAATATTTCTCATCCTTCTCCACAATATTTATTGTTAACCACCATGAGTACCTGATGTGCAACATAGAACATCTTTCCATTTCTTCATAAAATTTACCAACTTGATTTTAAATATGTCCTAAATATCGAAGAATTTTAGATTCTCTTTAATCAATTCCTAACGTGCTACCTTACTTTCCTTGAGCTGATTGGGTCTCATGTCCTTTCAAAAATCCTAGCGAGATTTTAACAGGAACTTTGCTTCTGAAGCTCTTATTAGCGCACATCGTTACTCAAAAAGTGACTTCATCAAAACGGAAATACAATGTGGATATTACAACTATCCCTTTTTTATTTCTCAATGTTAGTTCTATTGCCTCATCTTTTGGTAGTTCTATGTAATCTAAACTACCTAAGGCTTCTGATAGTTTATTATTCTTCTTATTTTTGCATTCATTTGCATAATGTCCAAATTCCTTGCATGCCCAACATTTGCAACTCTTTTTCTTCTCTAGGCAATAAGAGGGTTTCCTATAAACATCTTTCACCTCTTTGCTTATTAAAGCTCTTACGTTTATATCTTTTCTCTCATGAATTGCATCCCCATTCATTAGGTACTTCCCAACAATTTAAGAATTATTTTTTGATACGCTGAGTACTTCTCACATCACCTTTCTTAATCAGTTCCTAGAGAGTCGTTACCAATTTCCTAACATAGAAAATTCTGTTACCTAGAGAGTCGTTACCACCTTTCTTAATTAGTTCTTGATATTCTTCACTAATTTGTTCATTAATGGGGTTCGGAAGTTTATCAAAGAATATTTGTAGATTAGTTGCATTCTCTCCTATTTTATAATAATATTGTTCGAATTCAGAGATATAACTTTCAACATACTTCATATTGCATACTTCTAAGTTATTTATTTTCCTTCATCATCCCAAGGTCTCTTTATCTTCGTCTCTTTTTCTCCAATAAACTCATCTTCTATTACTTCGCAAACTACTGTGAACATGAATTTTGGAGTTCCACAATTTCTTAAACTCTCTTTAACTTCTTCAACAATTGCTTTATGCCAATTTGCTACACATCCCTAGAAACTATATTCTATGTAATTCAAGAAATGTGATGCTCCCCATCCTACTTTCATGTTTAGTACACTAATCATGCTTTAATTTTCTTCCAATATTCTAAAACTACATGCCTATTTCTTATCCCATCAAAGTTTGACTTATAACTTGTCTCACTTATGGGCTCTAGGCGAAGTTCTCTTTGGGTTGGTCTATAATTTGGAAAAATACTTGCTCCATATCTCTCTTTCTTTTCTAGGAATTCTCTTGGCTTCATTCAACGTCTTTGATTACTAGTCGATCCATCTTCGTATTGTCTATAGTGTCTTCTTGCGTTATTTTGCTCTTCTGGTTTATTTGAACTCTTTTTTTCCTAGAATCTCATTTAATTTTTGTTGTACCTTCGATATGGGTATGATATTTATATCTTTAAGCTTAAGTAATCCAATTTATTGATATGCTGCTTCTTCATCAGAATTGTTTTAAGACTTATCGTTGCTCATAATTTATTGCTCTACTAGGATGGTTTCTAAATACTCTTATTGATAATGTCGCTGCATTTTTTCTAGCCAACTTGGTTCATCTAGACGAGTTCCGAAATATCTAGCTTGTCGTTGAAGTGGAACTTGCTTCATTTTTATGTTCTTATCCTTCTTCTTTCTTATTAGATTCTTTGTTTTCTACTTTATCGAGTTTATTAGTGAATTTTTTTTTTTGTTTTCTGATAAGGATAACTATAATTATAAGGACTAGGCTTTTTACCTTCACTTGTTAACTTAAGATTTACTTGATGTCTTATCTCGTTGATTGCTTTAAGATTGGTGGAGTGGTGGAGATCGCACGTCTCTTTTACAGTTTTACTAGGATTTCCCTAAAACTTTTTATTAAACATTCTAACCTCATGATTTCTAATCTTAAATGTCTTAGTTCATCTTAGATGGTGTTTAGAATTGCTCCATAATGTTTGCCATCTCTATCCAAATGTGGTGCATGAGGATAAGTTTTATGACGGCAATTTATCGACACCTCCGTATTGACTCACTTAATTAGGATTTATTTTTAATTAACTAGGCTCGGATACCAAATTATAGGATCAAGGTTCTAATTAAAATATTTAAATGCAAAATATATTACTAAACAAATAGCAACTAAGGATATTAATGCAAATTACAAAAAGGTACACAATTGTTTATAATTTTTTGCTTTTTACAGGAAATTATAAAAGACAAGTAGCACCCTAGTGAATATTTTGGTAAATACTTTCAAACCATGAATATTTTGTTAATTACGGAGTATTATTTATTTTGTGAATATTTTGGTTAAGCACACTTTCTAACAAGCATGTTTAATTCAAAAAATTGAATTAATATATAATATATACTATTCTTATATGTAAATCTTTATATACTATATTAAATTAAAAGCATGAGAATATCACAGGTTATATTTTCTCTCATTCGATCTAGGCAATTTTCATAAAATTATATTTAGTTAAATCTTTTAAATATGTTTACAATGCTATTATTATTATTGCTATTTTTTTTTTAAGAACTCCAAATAGTATAGAAAACAAACAATCAAATGTTTACAAGAAGTTAGCAGACAACCGAGAAACAAGCTGCGCACCAACCCCTTTAGCAATGGAAAAACAAACTTGTGGCTATTAGGCTTAAATGACTAAACTTGTGGCTATTAGGCTTAAATGACTTTAGTGCAACATTTGTGACTTGTGGCCTCAAATTGATGTGTGGTTGAAGTTGAAGTCCTTAGCCTCGAATTCATTCGAGATTTACTACAAGCAAATTTGAGGCTAACATATTTTCGAGGCTAATACATACCACTACTACCCACAAAAAATTGTAGCAAAATATAAAGCTATCTTTCTTTCGAGGCTAAACTACTAGAGAATTGTCTTCGTAACAAATTTAGTCTCCACTTTCGCCTCAATGTATTTTATTACACAACCACCACCACGAATTCAACCACAACCCCGATTAAGAAACGAAAATCCAAATGCACACAAAAGAATAGGCTAATAAATGGGAGCCTCTTTTTTTAATTCAATCAAATCCTAAACACAATGAAAATTTCTCAATGCCGTATAAGATGTAAGAAAAACATACAAGTATGTACTTATCTATAATTTCTAACACATTCATTATTCATATATGAACTGTAACCTAGGAATGAGTTGTTCGATCTTCACAAACTACAGCTCAGTCGTTTTAGTATCTATCTTCTTCATGATGCTCAACCTCTTGCAAAATATGACCTACAAAACACAAATATAACAAAAACCACATCAATACACTATGGAAATAAATTCAAGGAAGAATTTGAGAGGACCTAAACTAGAGAACCTCTAGTTTTGAACAGACTAAACCACACTTTGCCAATCTAGCATCGGTCAGCCAATCAAAACAACAGACCTATTCGATTGAAATCAAACCCCATCTAGCATCGGTCAACCAATCAAAACCAAATCAATTTCAGTTGAAATCACTAATCATTACCAAACTAAAGTTTATGCCAACTTAATAAAAACTCAATTTAATCAAAGGGAAGTCCCCAAAATGCATACCCTGGGATTTAGGCTTGGGTCGAAGGAGGAGCAGTCGGAGGTTGCCGGAGTAGGATAGCAGGGCTAGAGACCAGGCGTCAGAAGAGGAGAGAGGCTCTGGTTCGGCATTGGAGAGGACCGAGCATTGCGTCTGGTCTCCCGGGTGTGCTCGTATATCGCCATTGCCAGGGACGGACTTGTCTGGGCGGAATAGGGAAGGGAGTAGGCCACGGCGACGTCTTCCTCAGTGGCTGCCTGGAGCCATCGTGCCTCGTTCTTCGATTCCATTTTGAAACTGACGGAGACAGAGAGGGGTCAAGGTCGATCGAAAAGAGAGGACGAGAGAGGGGTCGAGGGGTGAAGCAGAGAGCGAGGGAGGTCAGAGGAGATTATAGGAGGAGGCAGGGAGGCGAGGACGTCAGAAATTGAAAGGGAGAGGGTAGAAAGATCCCAAATTTGAGTGGCGTTAAGTAATCCTAGATTTACTTATTCCCACGGACTTGCCCTCGAATATTTTTTGTGGCTAAATTGTTTCCAAATTTCAAAATCCCGCTCATATATTTTATCTTCCCGGGCTCCTAAAATTGAATAACCTCGAAATATTTTGAGGCTAAATTAGTTGCTAAATAGCTTTAAAACAAATCGACGGTACTTTTATTGGTAATTAATCATAGTAATTTGTTTTATTGTAGTCGATCCAAGGTTAATTAGGACCAAATTTGATTCGAAGCTAAGTTTTGTGGGCAAAAAATTTAGTCTTGAATTTAGCCTTGAAAATAAATTCAAAGCTAATTAGGATTGACATTCGTCATATATACACACTCCGAATTATTTCATGGGTAAATTAGCCACAAAATTAGTCTCATACATTCCCTTGAAAGGTTATGGATCCTATTTTGCCTCAAATTTACCCTCAAATATATTTTCATTGCGATATGGCCACGAATTGTAACCACGAAGTTATTTTCAAAGCACATTAGCCTCAAATTGTTTGTTTGTGTGTATATTTGAGGGTGTTAGGCACAATAATAACCTCAAAATGTTTCATAGCTAATTGTCTGTGGCTATTACAGCGTTTTCTAGCAGTGACGAGAACTAGAATCTAAGGCTAAAGAAAAAGAGCGGATCCGTCCCAGCAGCGCAACAACATCAACATCCAGCTCACCAAAAGAAGAAAAAGAAAAAGGCAAAAACCCATAACTAGCAGTAGAGCACACATCCCGATACTTGGTGTACTTATGTCGCGCAGCGTCAAGTACACACCGTCCAGGAGCGAAGGAAGCCGAACAAGTCTGAGTGAGGGGGGAGGAACCAGTGATATCCACACACATATACCGACCACGATCCCAAGAGTAAAGAAGAATGTCAGCGGGCCTAAGGGGTCCGCCAAGACCGTCAACAACACCAATATCCACCTCCTTTCCAAAGAGGATCCCAGCACGGAAGCAAATGTCGAAGAGGGTTTCACGCATAAGATTATGCCGATGTTTGAGCCCAACGGAACTCGAGCACGACACGGCATGATCCCCACAAATATCATCCTCAAAAACCCGACCACATGCAGAGCAGGGAAGACCAACCCGAAATAAAGGGATACCCAAACGATAGCAGAGCACAGACATGTAAGTCCTACCATTCATGGTCTGACCGAGCCCCGAAATAGGAACAGCTCTGAGCCAATCAGACGAATGGGGCCCATGATGAGACCTCCACAACACCACCTGTCGCGGGGTCAATGAAAAAACTGACTCAGAAGAAGCCACAACCCGGGCGAAGTACAAATCTGCCAATTTCTTCATAAGTTTTGGGGCAGCGAACTCGCAAGAATCACTACTGAAATCAAAACCCGTAAGACCATTGAAGTCACACAGTGCAGCATCGAAAGAGGGCCCCTCACCCAAGGGCAGCCCAGCAAAGCGCAGGAGCGAGGACTGCAACCCAGAAGACTGCAGGTGAGAGGCAAGGAAAGAATAATGCATGACGTCACCAATCGCATAAACACCAAACCCACCGTACTGAAACGGAAGAGTAGCCAATCTCCACTGCCAATCACCAAACCCGGGTCCAGAAGCATCCACAATACGCTCTAAACAGACACGGAGGGCACTGTCAAAAGTAGACTGAGTTGGGACAACGGCACCCGGCGGACAAGTACGCAAGGTGAAGTAGAGTCTAGAGATACCCGAACAAGCCCGAATCAAAAGCAGCTCACTATACGGATCCTCAAGTTTGGCAACAAGACCCATAAGCTTAACGGTCTTGGCCACCCAGGTCGCAACAATCTCAGCGCTGTAAATAGGACAAGTACTGACAGGACCACCCAGAACCGTAACGCCAGAAACAGGCCGAGCAATGAGGGCGGGGAAAACAACTGGCACTAAGCCCCTAGGATCCACAACCGGCCAGAAGACCTCGGTTTTATGCACGTTAAGGTGCAACCCAACCGCTGGACCATCAGACATAATCATATCAAGAACATGGCCAACCACAAGAGTGTCCCCTACAATAGTACCGTCAACCAAATACCAAGCCTGCAAGCATAAATCAAACGAATCCCGGATCTTGCATATCAGAGGATGCAAGACCAAAGCAAAGAGCAGCGGACCAAGGGGATCACCCTCCTGAACCCCCTGGCAAGACCAAAGGCAGTGCTCCCCATAGTAGAGCCGAGCAGGGCTAGAATAACAGAATTCGACCCATCGCGAGAGGCTAGGGCACTGACGACGGACCTCCAAAAGCAGAGTAGTGCGATCAACCAAGTTGAAGTTAAGCATTTTGAAAGTTCACCAACAGCATAGAAAGACCCATCTCAGAACCACGAGACTCTACAAGCCTATTTAAGACATGCAGAATGGCCTCACCACCTCCAGAAACACCAACTCCGAACTGCAGGTCCCTAAAATACCCAGATAACTGAGGCCTAACCAAGAAAGCACCCACCTTAGACACAAGGTGTCTCCAGATCGTACCGACAGCAATAAGGCGGATACCACCCCCTGGTTTGACCAAAGGAGTAAGAGGGGCACTAACAACATACTCCCCGAGAGCAGACAGATACCGGCTCTCCAAGAAGATGTTCACCACCCCCGTAATGGAAACAAGAAGCTCATCAGAAACAGCAACTACCGCACCACTCAAACAATCCAACAGATGTTGGGCCCTGAGCCCATCCCTACCACAAGAAGTACCACGCGGGAAACTTCTAATGGAATCCAAAACAATGGGCGGGAAAGCAATAATAGAAGGCTGAGGGGCGAACCACAAGGCAAAATAGGGAGGGGGGCAGCAGGGTGCTTGTCCCGAAGCGCAATCAAAGTAGAAGTAGAGTAAGGAGCAACACCAGAAGAAGAGAGAACTCGTATAGCAGCAGTGAAATGCCCATCAAAAATCTTCTTACGGCATTGACGGAGGTTGAACTCCGGTGTATGAGGCTCATCATCATCCCTAACACCCTCGCTGAAGGACACAGGTGTTGCCTTCAAGGCAGCCCCAAGCAACCCAATGTCACCCCCCGGAGTGCTCCAATCAACAAGAGCACTAGCAATCGACTCCTCCTAGCGAGTACGTCGAACACCCGATCGACGATCGCTACTACTCCGTGGTACAAAAGCACGCAAAACACAGATGGGCATAGCCAGAAACGGAACCCAACCAGCAATGTCATCAGGGGCGGTAATAACCCGGTCAAGCACCCCTTTAAGAGGCCAAGCAAAACCAAGACGACAACGTGGCGGTACGGACTTAACTAAACGTAGTCCCCTGACAAAAAAACGATCAAAAGTACTCAAATCCCATCCAAAATCAACCCGTGCGGCCCCACTATCAAAAGAATCCACACGTGCAACATTTAAACGTGGAGCACTCCCATTTAGCGAAGCAGGGGACAACAAAACAAAACCTGGCGCAGGCATTATAGGCGGCAAAACAGGGCAATCAATATTGAAAATGAAAAATAGAGCATTACCATCACCATCGTCTGACGGGGAAACAACAACTCCATCGGGATGACGGCATGAAGAACGTAACGTGTGAAGGGAACAACAAACACCACATAACCACATGTTCAACCTTTGGAAAGTAGCCTCAGCAGCGGCATAGACGGCCGGGGAAGACGACAGAAGTGAACAAGTATCAACGACGGTGATGACGGAACCATGCCTATCCATGAAATGACGCAAGAAGGCAGTTCTGACAAGTCCACGACCACCACCGTTGGGGCAATTATGGAGGCTAACAAAAGGGCATAGAAAACGTTCCTTAGGAATCGGCATGGCAGCAAATCAGACCAGACGAGCCCGAATTCTACCAAAAAAAACAACAACAATGCAATCAAGGGGCTAGGGTTCTGATTTTTGAAACTCATAAGTTGGGACAAATTAATGGTGCAGGGAGGTGTGGCATGGCACGCTGGTTCTACTGTCGGCAGCGGCAAGGCCAGTGGTGGCCGGAGGTGGCGGAGAGGCGCCGGAAAAGGAGGAGGGAGATGGAGGGTCGGGTTCCTGTAAAGAGGGAGAGGGGGAGGTTGGAGGGGTTCAGGAGGTGCGCCGGAGGGATGGGAATACGCTGGTGGTGGTGGTGTGGCCAGCGCCGGCCTACGGAGGCCGCGATTCGGCCGGATAGAAGGTCACCAATCGCCAGACCTGTTCGCCAATCGCCAGACCTGTTCACCCGTGTTATTATTATTATTATTATTATTTAAATAATTATTATTATTATTATAATAAAAGTTTTTACATAAAATTGGATCGGAGCCGGCTAACAAGCTGAGCTCCGCATCCCTTTTGAATACTAAATGCAATTCTAGTCAGAGTGTGACAAAAATCCCTACTATATCTAGGTACCCCCTTAGCAAGCCCACACACCCGCTTGAGAAGTACCATAGCATCATCCTCCAAGTCGCCAATAGTGGAAAAATAAAACGGTAGGAAGTGATAACCTTTGGCCTTGCAAATATCCTCGTACTTCTTCCTTTTGTTATCAGCAGCCACTCTAGCCGCTTTACCCGGAACGAAACTTGAAAGACCAGCCGAACTGAAGATAGAAGTTCCGGTAATGTCAACACAAGTGTCTTTGCCCTGGAACCAGTTGTAGAACAGAATATCAGCTGGTCGAAGCTCCCCTCCTTTGTCATCAACCATACTAGTAGACGCCTCTTTACGTACAGAATTCCGGCCTTCAAGCACTCATCATACAAAGCATCACGCACCACATTATGTCGATGCTTAACACCAATATCAGCAGCACAAGCAAGTGCGTGATCACCCCATGCATCTAAGATGCCTTTCTCACAAGCCGGGCATTTGGACCCCGCACTAAACAACTCAATTCTCAAACGGTATTTAATAATTGAGCAAAAGGTAAAGGGATTCATAACCTGACCAAGACCAGAAATAGAAGCAGCCTTTAGCCACTGTTGGGCCATAGGGAGCTTCAGATTCGCAATAAGAGCTTCTTCCCTCCCAGTAAGAGCAAAGTCTACCTTTAGGTGCTTGTCCACATTTTTGTAGTAGCAGCTAGCCATTTTCTTCATTAGGCAGGGGGCTGGCTGTAATACACACATGTCCAAGACATCCTTATCGATAGCATTAACCCAACTGGAGACCGCTAATTCGAAAGAGGGCCCATCACCAGTCACTATAGCGCTCCTCAAAATACGATCCTGCAAACCATGAGACGGGATCCTCGAAGCGAAAAAGGCATAATGTAGCGTGTCTGCAGCAGTGTAAACCCCAAGTCCACCATAATCTAGCGGCATAGTAGACAAACACCACTGTAAAGAGCCGAAGCCTGGTCCTCCAAGCGTAACTATCTGTTCCACTGAAGACCTCAAAGAATCGTCAAAAATACGTTGGGCATCTATAAAACATGGGGATGGGATTGACTGCAGGCAGCACCGCTTTTCCGCCTCCTGAAACACCCATACCAAATTGCATATCCTCCAAATACGGCCCAAGGGTTTTACCAACCGAAGAGGCAGCCACTTTGGACACCAATCACCTCCAAATCGACCCGACATATATGGGTCGAATCCCTCCGCCCGGCTTAAGGAGAGGCGTGAGAGGAGCACTCGCGACAAATTCACTCAAGGAGGCAGGACAACGGCCACTAAGAAATAGGTTAACCACCCTCATAATAGAGTCAACTACCTCCTCCGCGATAGCCACTGCCGCACCGCTCAGAGCGCCTAACAAATGTTGGGCGCGAAGCCCATCTTTCCCACATGAAGTGCCCTTCGGCAAACTTCTAATTCTGTCTAAAACTAAATTCCTGGAAACCTGTAAGGCATCACAACTAATAGGCACAGAAGGCAAATAAGGCGCCGGAGAGACCGGATGTTTGTCAGCAAGCTCTTTTAGAGTTTCATCAGAATGAGGAGCAACACCCAAAGACGTGAGAATACGAATGGCTGTAGAAAAATGACCATCACCAACCTTTCTCTTGCATAGATTAATGGACTGCTCCTCGTGACTCCTCTTACTATCACCAGAAGAAAGATCAAAAGTACTGGACAACAAAGCAGGGCAGGCGATCAGGGCGATCGTGGGCGGCGTCTTCCCCGGCTCGGTCCGGCGATAGGGGCGTCTCCATCGGCTCGGTCCGGCGACTGGCTGATCTCGCGCCGTCTTCACCATCATCAGGAGCGATCAGGGGCTCGGATCATCACCGTCTTCAGGCAGGTTCGCGGCTACCGCTTCTCTTCAGGTTTGATTTCCTTTTATCGGCGACTGTTTCGGAGTTTAGGTGTTGTTCAACCGCTTAAGGTCGGGGATTGGCTGATATTCAATCGTATCCTGGTCGACTGGTTGTTGTTCAGCGGTTTTGTCTATTGTTGTTGTTCAGCGGTGTTGGTTACTGTTGTGTTTGTTGTCTTTGTTTACTGGGATCGGGGACTGGTTTGTTGTCCGTTCTGATCGGACAGCACTTGTTTCTTGGGAGACATCACGCTGTTCTTGTTGCTCGATCATTGTGTTCTTGTTTGTTGGTTTGGGGGTTTACTTCGGCTTACTTACAGTCACCATGAGAGGTGCCAGAGGTGCACCGCCAGTGAGGGTCCACTAGGCTTTAACAAATCAGCCTAGTGTCTGATTGGTTATCAAGCATGTAACTAGGCTGGAATTTCAATGATATCATTTCTATATAGATATTTTAAAATGATATCATTGGAAATAATAATAATAATAATAATAATAATAATAATAATAATAATAATAATAAATGTCTTAATTTACATGCTTGATAACATGGAAAAAGTCTTAATTTATGCAATGGAAAGACCATACAAGGAATATAGAAAGCTAGCATGCAGCGAGAAACGATTCATTATTATCTATCAATATTCTCGGAAAATTGTGATTCATTGGTCTCCTCCACGGCTTATGAAATTTACAGTACTATTGGTGGCATCAGAACTGATGATGTGTAATTGTTGTTGGCGCTTAGTTCCACCAAAAGTAAATATCCTAACTCAATGCTTAACCTAAAGATTAGTACAACAAACAAGTAAGGAGTCAATCCCATAAGAGAAGACTATTCGAATATATTTCTATGATGATTTCCCAAGATAATAGCAAATAGGTTGTAGCAAACTAATGAAATAGCAAGATAAACTACATAGGATAATGGTTGCAAAGTAGTGATAATGTGATAGAGAAGCACTTCACCTGTAATTCTTGACAATGGTTGGGGTTTATGATCCTTGGATTGATTTCAATATTAATTATAAGACTATGCCCACTTATCTATGATATATTTTTCCACAAAGATACAATCACTTATTCAATGTGGCATCACTAAAGAATAGCATTAACGAATAGAGTACTTAAGACCAATTGACCCATCAATTCAATGCAATTAGGAATTAAAAGGAACAACTCAATTAACCCTAATGTCATCCACTCGACATAGCACAATTGTTATCATCCACTACAAAGGCAATAGAAACATAACTGAATCAATGACTTTGTTTACTATCGAGAAACCAACAACGGATTCATAGCATAAATACAATTCCTAACATGGTGATCAAGCATACAATGGAACAAAAATATATATCAATAAGAACAAGATGATAAATAAACTTATAAATAACTAATTGAAATCAAATCCTCACAATTCCTCCAACCATGTCTTGGAATCACATGCGAAACTATGAGTTTAGCAACTCATAGTCAAAGTAATGCTCATCTCTCTATTATCTCTCAAACGGCACATCCAAAACGACACACGGCTGGAAAAGAATGAAAATAACCTAAATAGAGTCGTACAAAACCCTACGGAAATATAATAATAATAATAGAATCTTCGGACGAAATCAGTATTCACTAGATATGGGACACCGACGGGCGCCGATGGAAAAGTGGCGAGCACCGCTCTTCTGGCTCCACGATCCTTCCGTTGCTTCGACGTTGTGATATCTTGCTCCCTTGATGTTTCTTCTGTAGCCTTCCTTATGCTCCAAAATCAGTCTCTAAGATCTTCCAAGAGTCCCTTCAATCTCGAATCATAAAACTGCAGAATAAACACTAAATATGCGTGAATTCCGAACTCAAATACTTCACATAAAGATAATGGAAATAGAACAAAACATATGCAATATGACTACATAAATGCAATAAGACCTACCTATAATGCATCTCTAAAATATGAATTATCAACTATCAAGAGCAACCGAACCTAAAAGTATGACAAGATAAATTAAGATTCATATTTAGACAACTACGAGAGTTGTTTGTGTGTTTGCTTTGGAGACTTGAGTTTGTTCCCCATTTCCTTTGCTCTAATTTCTAAGAATGTCTACCTCTTCATTTCGATTTTATGATCCTCATATGACAGGGAAAACTGGAAAACATGGGTAAAAAGAAAAACAACAATTAGATCAAAGTCCAAGGAGAACAAATAACCCAGGATCTATCAAGGTTGCCCGAGCACTCAGAATAAGCCACATAACTTGACCCCTATTGAATAAATATCACGTCGTATTCAAAATGAGAACATCACAACACCTACTCGTGTTCCTTGGGGTGTGTGGTGCGCTCTTCCCAAGTGGCCTGGCTAGATGCTACTACCTTTTAAAGGGTGCTAGCGATGCCCTATGGACCATACGACTGCGACCCCTTATACTAAGACAACAACAATAAAAACATGATAAAAGAACACTAAATCAATATTCTCCGATCTCGCTCATGAGCCCAAAGACCCTTATCATGATGGATCATTTTCATTACAGTGTTTATGTTCTGTCATGCGCATTTTGGTTGTGGTGTTAATCTTATATAGACATGTTAAGCTCATTTTGTTGATGGTGTTAATTTTATATGGTGGAACCCATTCGCACCTTGACAAACACTATTGTTGTACCCAAGAGCTCATGAACTCAAGATCTCAAACTATTTTCACTACTATTGACCCATGACAAAAGGAATCAGTTGGATCAAAATGAATCAGGGAACCCAAATGTAAGGTGTTATCCTCAAAGCAAAAACATCGGCAAGGAGAGCCAGAAACTCTACAAATTTTTACATACACAATTGACGCACTATAGAGATCATGAAGCCATTGAAATAGACCAAAGGAAAGTGAGAAGATGAAAATGGACCAAACAAAAGTCAGCCTAAGGAGCAAAAATCTTTAAATAGAAAATTTCAGTAAAATTGAATATCCGGGATGAGAATCTGCACATGGAATTGTTGTGAGATCGAAAAAAGAAATCTACGGAAAGAAATTGAAATTTTTTGTAAAATAGAAAACATACAAATCATGGCTCTAATGGAAACAAAAACGAAGAATATTCCTTCTTAAGCGGCTTGGCAAAAAGCTGGCTTCGATTCGATTTGTTGGTTTCTTGTTATGGGTAGATATATCGGGATGAATTTTTGTTCTATGGAAAAAATAATAATTACAATGAAAATTGAGACCATGTTTATTGGTGAGCCCAAGGACTCACCAATAAACCAACTCATCATAAAAAAAAAAGATGTAAATCCGATGATATGGCAATGAGCCCCAAAAATCTTATCCCGCAGTTGAGCCCGGCTCGTCAGTGCAGAAATGGGCCCCATCCCACGCTTTCCTTTTTTATTTGTCAAAATTGTTGAATTAAAACGGCACCGTTCCGACCCGAAAATGGCTGAAGCACGTCATTTTGCATGTGAGAAGCAGCACCCATTTTTCACTTCGGCAATGTGCAAATTTTTGGAAAAAAAAATTACATGCAAATGCTTTATATATATATATATAGGGATTGGTTCAAGAGTGCACACCTCTTATAGTTTACCTTGTGCACAAATCTTAACCTTTAATTAAGAGCAATGGATGGTTAAGATTAATTCAGTTTTTTTGCTATTTTTTTAATTAAAAAATATGGGACCCACCAGAAAAATTCCTTTTTTTCTACAGAATGATTGAAATCTGTCTGTGTTTTTATCTTTTGGTGTACGGCGTAACCACCTGATTTGGTTTGTGTTTAAAATTTATCAATTTAACCGAATAATATTTCATATCATCACGAATAATGTTATGTTATATTTTTTTCCATCTAGTTCCACTGAATAATTTGTTACGTAGTATCGAATAATGTTTTTTTTTTCCATCAAATCAAATTCAAATGAAAGAAACCTCAACCCTCTACACAATACTTATGATTTATACGAATAATGTTTTATATTTCACCGAATAATCTCATAGTTCATATGTTGCGATAAAAAAAATGTCTTTTATAAACGAATAATCACTACAAATTCATCGAATAATGCCGGTATCCCATCGAATAATGTTTCATGTGCAACGCATAAAATTAACCATAGAAGATTTCTTTAAAAAAAATGACAATTGTAATGAATAATATTTAAATATTCAACGAATAATACTTATATTCAGAACTAAATAATATCGAAAACCTTAAAACTCAATCACGGATTGATTTCGAATTACAAAATCCACACATTCCATTGAATAAACATTCAGAATTCAACGAATAATATAGATCGACAAATATAACAAGGAATGTTAACCTGATGATCTAAAATTTTACGGATGTACCTCCTTAGCCTCCTCTTCCCATTGCAATCGGATATTACTAATTACAGATCAGAAGAACAGGGATTTTGTTTAGGGATCAAGGCAGCAGCAAGCAACCAGGCGAGGCGTCGGAGGACATCGACGAAGGACCTTAGCAGTCAGCACCCGCCTCTTCATCATCGGTGGTTGATCCTGGAGCCGAGGAGCGCCCATTCGAGGCGGAGGCAAGGAGGACATTCAGTGGGGAGGCAAGGCGGCGGAGGCAAGGAGATGATTCAGCGGTGAAGCAAGGCGAGGCGGAGACGAGCCCAGGCGAGGCGGATGTCCGATCGAAGGCGCTCAGACACCTCGGAATCTGAGACTCAATATCAGGCTTTGTCCCGATCGAAGGTCGCCGGTTGTACGAGAGCAGTGCGACGATGGTGGGGACGGCGATGGGATACGATGGTGGGGTCGCCGGCTGCACGAGATCTAGCCTCGATCCCTGTTTCCGAGCCGCCAGCCTCGCCTCCTTCGTCACCACCAGCCATCTGGACTCGATTTCGACCACGCCTCCGCCTTCCCTCCCTGCCGAATCATCTCCTCCCCGCCTCGCCTGGATCTCTTCGCCTACAGGAAACGATTTGGGATTAGGGATTTATTTTCCCCACCCAACACGCGCTACACGCTCTTTTATTGAGATTTAGATTAATTGTCAACAATTTTTTTTTTAAACTCAAGGGACACGTGGTAATATCTCATCCATCCGTTCCATTTAGATCAAAGGTTCAGATCTGTGTACAAAGTACACCCTAAACCTTGTGCACAACCTACCCATACTCTATATATATATATATAAAGACCGTTTTTGGCTATTTTCAGTGATTCAAAAATGATAAAAAAAAATTATTTTTGAATGTAATTTTTTTTATCTACCCATAGACACCCACTTTGCATATGTTTTTTTAAAAAAAAAATTCAAATATATCAACATGAAATACCCCATATTATTTTTGGGTATTTCTTTTATAATTCAAATAAATATATCTTCTTCATATTATATCTCCAACGTAGTTTTGGACCCTTCTTCTCTGATTTGAAATAAATAAAATTTTATTATATTATGTGGAAAAAATTGATTTATCTAAATTCACATAAGGTATGTAATATAAAGTTTGGAATAATTTTAAACATAAATAAGAATTTAACTATTAGCTGATCGATAAATTTATAGGAACCGTTAGTATCTCTTATTTAATTTCGGCTGATTAAATAAAATAAAATTACATTTAGACTCGATTAATATATGAGTAACCATATATGGATTTATCCCTCTCTAGTCTCTAGATATATACCACCAATTAAACTATTCAATATATCAAGTGAATTCAATATATTCCCGGTAAACCGTCTGTTACGATGCAACCAAACCCTTATATATCTCCATAATTATCTCCTTCGGTTCAGCATATCGTATCTTTCCTACTATTAATCTCTATCCTATCATGGGGAGATCCATTCCTAATCTATTCCCGGTTAAAAGATATGTCAAAAATGCTCCTTTTACATCCCTTTCCTGTTCCGCTATCGTCGCCGACTACCACTAGGAGCAGGTCACCAAGACGGTCAATTGCAGCAAATTCTGATCCTCCGTTCTCTCTCGTGTCTCCGCGGAATTTCAAATTCTTTATACCAAATCGTAGATCTGTAAGTCTACTTTCCATTGCCTCTAATTTCATTCAATTCCGATCTAGCATTAGGAAATTACGGATGCTGAAGTACAACAGCGTTTGAAACTATAGCAACTGTCGACAGGTTCTTGCGGGATGCTCCTAGGAGGCTGTGACGGGTCGTCTCTATCCGTTGGTAGCACGTTTCAAAGACAACTCCGTGTACTACAACTTTTATTCACAAGTCATGGCCAAATTCTAAAGGATTCAAGATTTTTAGAAGCATCAAGGCGGATGCAAGTGCCCAAGAAAATTCCAGATTGAGCGAAAACTGCGACGAATTGCGGGACCTTGTTCTCCGTCGTCTTTTGCTCAAACCCCCTGTTCTTTATATCAAAACGAAGCTCGGTAAGTCTAGTTTCCAAAACTGAATCTTAATTCCGATTTCATACGAAGGAGTTATGAAAGTATGTTCAAAGGTCTGTCAGGATTCTAAACTAATCTAGTTCATGTGCGTTGGTCCACATTTCCGCAGCCATAGCTCAACGCCTTCGACCCCGAATCAATTCCACAAGAAACCTTGCACATCAATGAGCAATGGTAAGTTTGAAACACCCATTTTCGGCGTCCCTAATTGACGTCGAATTGTAGTCGAACTTACTTAACCAAACATGTTTGTGCGTGTGCTGTTTTGTTCAAATCGCAGCCACTGTTTAGGCACTTGTCTTGACATTTTCGTCCACCCTTCGAAAAAACTAACACAGCCAGGCTGAAGTAGAGATTGCACTTGTCAGTTTGATATGTCATACGCATCAATTGGAGCTCTGTGCAAGGAGAACGAGCCGTTGGAAGATCTCCCAAAACCACTATTGAAGCTGCGAGAATGTGATTGTCGGGCTTAGGCCTGTTTCTGGGTATTTACACGAAACCTCCCACACTTTCAGTTTTTGTAAAATATGCCCCTATTATAGTTTCTAAAATTTCAGAAATTACCCCGCAGTTTTAGAAGTTGTTCTAACCCGGGTAATCTCTTTAATCTGCAGCGTTATCGTCAAATCCTTACCTATCCACAATGACGCAAGATTCCAAAGAAGATAGCAATGATTCATTCGTAGACTTCGTTAACCCTGTCACCAAGTGCTTTGAAGTTCAATTGGTGCCTTCGTGTCTTGTTTGTTTTCCTGCCTTTGATTGCTTGCCAAGTTAAATAAAATAAATTACAATTCACCTGCTTGTGTGATTTATATACCGTCAGTATGAATTTGGCAAGTATAATTGGATGACCTTAAGATAAGATAATAATATAGTTACTCACTGGTTATTTAAAGCATGATTTATCCTTGTTCTTTCATGCTAATTGGTTAGGTATGGAACATGCCTTTTCTTTGATGTTTCCATCCTTTATTTTACTTGCTTTCATTTCATTTGACATCTATGTTACCTATAAATAACATGGGTTATTTTGTGTTGTGTGATCACCAAGGTTATCTTAAGTAGAAGTAAATAGTAATAATGTGAGGATTGTGTGTACGATTGGAACTCAATTGAATCAAGATCAATCAAGTAAAACGTGTCAATCAATGCAGAGCAAAGTGAATGTAGTATGTAAAGTAATAAAAATAATGGAAACAGGTCTGGACTGTGTGTACATGGTCTATAAAGGGTTTCATGAAACTAACACATTTCCGTAGAGAAATGTTACACTACCTCCAGTAGTAGGCTGCTATCTGCTAGTGAGAGCGGGGCCAATATCATATTATAACAAAGAGTGTGTGTTGTAAGTCTTTCAACTTATAATAAAAGTCGTAAACGTGTTAAGTGTGTAAACTTATGTTTAAGCTACTCAATGTAAGGAAGTGAGTGAAGTGTGTATTAAATAAATTTATTGTTAAGCTACTCAATTTGAGGAAGTGAGTGAAGTGTGTGATATACATATGTTTTGTTAACATAGTGAGAACAAAGTTTTATAGTGATCACAATTAATTCAAGCTATATCATATTCCATCTGTAATCGGAGTATGGTTCCTAAGAGTGCTTGTCGCTCGCATCTTTTGTTACTCAATCCTTTTGGATTATCCGTGTCACAGGAGTCGTGTCTTAAAATGTTAAGCCTACATAAAATATTCTCATTAATCACATTTGGGTTTAGATTCATACCTTATCATGGTCATTGAATTTGAATCCAAAGTAGTCCCAGTTTTCGAGCCGTTGCTTGCTAGTTCTTACGAACTAACCGTCCTATTGTTTGTGACGGCAGGTTTAGGTCGAGTCTTAGAAGAGAAGACGAAGAGAAGTTAAGAAGACATTTGAATTAGTTTAACATTATGTTTAAATTTTAAATTCCTAGATATAATGTATAGAAGTTCTATTGTTTACTTTTATTTAAAATTCTTTCGCTGTATTGTTTTCAATTTGTAATTAAATCCTCAGTTTTAGAGTGAATATTAATAAATAGTTATTTTTCTTTATTCAAGTCTTCCGCTATTTAATTGTATTTTCTTTATGTATTTAGTTATTATCATCTTGTTTATGGGAGCATGGTTGCATGTCCCTATAAGCCTAAGGTGGTTACAAAGACATTAAAGTCCGAGTAATCACTGGCGCTGTGACATTCCCTTGGGTTATAAAAGAGAGTGTTGCAGAAGGCAGTATCAGAGCTAACGGTTTTTGTACACAAGTTTTAAATTGCATTTTCATAAAATATCTTATATAAAGTTTTAAATATAATAAAGTTAAATTGTCTAACTAAATAGTACCAAAACTCAAGGTGAAATCTTCTTTTAATCTTGGTATTCATTTTTGGAAGACAAATAATATGTCTTTGTCATTTCAAATAAATAATCTAAAATCTATGTTAAAATAAAGAATTTTGTTTGTACAACATTTCCGAAGGATCCTACATATGGTAAATACAAGATATTGTTTCAACTTAAGTATTTTAGAAATATGATAATCAATGTGATTTTCTCCATGAGAAATAGTAAACTTAAAAATGTATACTGTTAAAATTTTTGTTACAACTTAGAACTTGTTGTTTAAGATTTTCAAAATCATAGATATTTGCTATTGCTAACATAGTAACACTAGTGTGAGAACTTTCCTCAATATCAATTCTATTAAGTGGGTTATGAAAATATTATTTTCAAAAGATTTTTTAATCTTCCTTTTCGTAATACTTTCAAGGATGATAAGGAAAAAGAATAATTTATTTTAAAATAAAGCATACCCAAATGTGTCTAGGGCTTTCAAGTAAGTATTGATGTATTTGTCAGACATCTTAATATTTTATAATCTGTTATGAATATTTTAACTCAAATGTATTGTCCCAAGATATGTAGTGTTTAGATCTTTAGGTATTAATTAAATCCAATTCTCAAGTATTACAACATGATTTTTAATTACCGTAGATATATAGTTTTCGATAGCTCATCAACAACTTCTTCATAGAATTTCCAAAGTGAAAGTGTGTTCTGGAGAAAAAAAAATGTGTTCGATTAAACATCCTTAACATTTAAAATCTATAAATCGTCTAGTAATGCACGGTAAAATATAATGATTAAAGTTAGCATTTATTAATATAGTTAAATGGTCGTAGGTGTATTGAGAAGATATTTTAGTTATCTTTCCTTACTTCTTTAAATCGGGTTAAAAAGTTTGAAATATAATTGAAAATTAATTTTATTTAATCCTTTCTTTGAAAAATAATTAACATTGAAAAATTAGGTTTGTTTATTAAAATGTTTTCATCAAATATTATATGAAAAAAAAAATTAGTGTAACTAAAATTCATCGAATAAATTATGATAAGTCTTTAAGTGAAATCCACTTTTAATTTTTGCTACTTCATTGTTGAAAGTAAACCAACATCTTTTGTCACTTTAAAATAAATAATTTATAATTATGGAGAGAATTTATTTTGTACAACATTTTTGAAGAATTTGCAAAAGTTAATTATACGACATTGTTTTTAACTTAAGTGTTTTAGAAACACAATAATCAAGGCGATTTTCAAAACAAAAAAAAAATTCAAGTTGTGATCGTTCTTCTAGATTGCCATTATTAGATGTATGTGTTCAGCTCCAACATGTTTTTAGACATTTAAAAACTATTTCATGTGTTCAAGTATTTAAATATTATTTTAACAAGTCCTTTTATATTCTAGGTAACAATTTTGGTATCCTGTAAAACTTTTAAAGTGATGAAATGTTGTGTTAAATTTCAAAGTGGTTTCAAAAGTATAATGGGTAATGTTTTGTGAAAATTTCAAGTGTGTCGAATTTCAGTGTCTCAACTCCGACTTCTCGAGATCGATTCTAAACTACTAATAAGTTCATCAAGTCATCTATCCCTTGTGTCTTTATTCCTTCTAATGTAAGTGTTTGTGGTGAAGGTCCTTGCGACATACTCAGCATTCCTACAGTAAAGTAGCGAAATCCTCGTGGTCTACCGTGTGTGTGTGAAAATTGATTAATTATTCCATGTGTTACCCGATTAGTGGGTCAACTCATTTCTAACGTGTGTTCGTCCTCCGTCTGTATCCTAGTAATAACTCCTATTGTTTCTTACTCAATCTAGGTGTAATGTAAACCATGTTCCGAACTATTGTGAGCTGAATTTGCCGTGTTTTACACTTAAGTTTATATCGGTTTCTGCATACATTTCATTCATTTGGGCTAAGATAGTACAGAATCTGTGTCGTTTATGTTTATTTGCCAAATTATGGAATCTACACTAGTTTCTGTTTTAATTCGCAGAATTCGAGGCAAATTACAGCAATTCTAAGGAAGGTCAGAAAAGCTCGGAAAGCAACTACAGAAGTCTAGAATCCGAGAGTACAGAACCAGGACAAACCAAGCTGAAGCCAGAGCTACTCTATGTCGAGTACACCTTACTCGATCTCGAGTAGAAAGTCCGAGCAAACTTGGTCGATAAAGCCTGGTCGAGAAAGCTGAGCCAGACCAACCCAGCTCCGGAAGCCAACTCGATCTCGATGAGACCTAGTCGAGATCGACGAAGCCTAGACGCCACACCCGGAGTCGAGAAGAGGAGCTGATCGAGAAGCCGAGGACGAAGACGCCGAGCACATCTCTACTCGATCTCGATGAGACCTTGTCGAGATCGACGAGCCACCATGCCCTAGTCCGAGTCCATGCCGAGGAGGAGTCCTCGACATCACCAGAGAGCCGTCTTCGACCACCACCCTAGTCGATCTCGAGGAGCCCTAGTTGAGATCGACGACGCCCAGGAGCCCAGATCCGAGCCTGTCGAGCAGAGTCACCCGAGAAGTCCAGTCGTTGATGAATCCTAGTCGAGATCGACAAGCCCTTGTCGAGATCGAGTAGACCAGATTCCAGAAACGCGTCGACGTGAGCAGTCCGAGTAAAGTTGGGAATCCTTGGACACTAAGGAAGTCGAGAAGGCCAAGATTCTATCCAAATTTGATCAAGTCTATCTATGGAAGGAAGATCTATCAACATGAAGACATATTACCTAGTTTAGATTTATCTTTTCCTTTTAGATTTATTTCCCTTAAGCATTTTATTTATCTTTTAAAGTTTTAGATATTATTTTAGATATAGATAGAAGATTCTATCCTTGATTAGCAAGGAATAGAAGGCTATAAATAAAGCCCTAGGGGCTGGTTTTTCATTCATTCCAATTCAGAAACAATCAATTTCATTCAAGTAAGTAGGAGTAGAGAGAGAGAGAGAGTTTGTAGCAAGCAAGGTGGAAAGGCGAAAGCGGATTTGTCTTATGGGTTGTAAGCTTTCTTTATTTAATTTAATGCAAGTTAGTTTCTTTTGTTATTTGATGTCTTTCTTGATAATGAAGAGCGAGTAGTCCACCCACTTCTGGGGCTGGGGTGAGCCCGACGGTGGCCATGTGAGGTGATACGGATAAAGGTCAGATCTTGTTATGCAATTCATCTTCTATCCCTATGAGCATGATTCTTTTGCGAGAGTTGAAGGTGATCCTTGTTTGCATTATTGAAGCGAAAGTGATCTTAATGCAACTTGGATTAATTATGTGAAAAGGGTTAGTAACAATTAGGGTTTATGCGAAAGCCTCTGTATGCCTATTTGTTAGTAACGAAAGTTATTTTGATGGAAAGCATGATCTTTTATGCCTTTATGTGTTACTTTGCATGGTTATCGTTGTGGTGTTGATACCCTAGCTTTGGAAGTCTTTTATATATTGAATTTATTTCATCGGAAATCTGAGTTTTGGATTCGAAATTTGCAATTTAAATTTTCTGTCTTTCTAGTCGATACAGAGGAGCTCTTGTCGATCTCGAGTAGGACCTTTGTCGAGATCGAGTACGGTCTAGTCTAGGTCGAGTAGAGTTTCTGCTTCTGTTGTCGATTTTTCAGTTTTTGTTGATTGCTGTTATCGATCTCGAGTGATCTCTTGTCGAGATCGAGTAGCCTCTGTCTTGCTTTGTTCTTTACTTTCTTTCGCTATTTTTTGTCTTTGCTTTTGTTTCTGTTTTGCTTTGTTCCTTTGTTTCTGTCTTTTCTGCTGCTTGTCTGTGAGATCTGCTGCTACCTGAGAACTGCTGACGTGCTTCCTCGTGGATTCGATCCTGACAACCTTCTACTATAACGGGAGGAAGTCTTGTATTTATTTGCTGAGACAGGGAAGTCAGTCTGATCTATACTTTATATTTATTTCATACTTGACCATCCTCCTGCAACAACAAATTGGCGTCGTTGCCGGGGAAGCTATCAATCGCGCCTTAGGTAGTCAGTTCTCACTTTTACTTTGAGTTATTTTTCAGGTGTATGCGCCGCTCTGGTCTCCCACCTGAGTTTGACGGCTTAGACGAACCAGAGCGCCTTCTACACATCAGAGCTAAACTGCAAAGAGCCATGGCAGCTGCGGAGACACAGGAACAGCTGATCGCAAGGCTTACAAGGGAATTGGCCGCTAAAGATGCTGCTATCGCCACTGAGAAAGCAGCAAGGGAACAAGTACAGGCTGAGCTTGCCCAATACCTAACCACGGCAGAGGACTATATGCACCCAACTCTCGTCGTGTCTGAATCGGCGATTCTTATCCCTGAAAACTCTTTTGAAATTCGCACTCAATTTCTTATAGAGCTTAAAAATAATGCCTTTTTTGGTAGATTTAATGAGTGTCCTCTTGAACATATTACGAACTTTTCTGACATGTGTCGTACTCTTGCTGAAGGTACAACTTTGGAGTATGTCAAGATGAAGGCTTTTCGCTGGTCTCTCGCTGGACCTGCACTGAAGTGGCTTGAAGGGCTGAAACCAAGATCCCTAACAACATGGGCCCAAGTAGAGCAAGAGTTTCTGAACAAATTCTTCCCACCCACCAAAACAGCACATCTCCGCCAGAAAATCACCGCCTTCAAACAGAAGCAAGGGGAACCGCTGGCAAAGGCATGGGAGCGCTACAAGGAACTTCTGCGATCTTGCCCTACTCATGGACAGCCACCCTACGTCATTCAGGAGATCTTCTTCAACTCTCTTGATCAAGTCACTAAGGACAGAATCAACCATTATACTCGCTTTGAGTATCTGACAATGTCGCCAAGTGACGCATGGGGTGTGCTAGAGAAGCTCACCAACTATGACAACAAGTATGGGTCTACTACAACTTATGAAGATAACCCATACGCCAGGCCAGCACCATCCATGCCCCTATATGAGGCCCCCAAGGAGATCGATCCAGATGTTAGGGAGCAGTACTACAGAGACCAGAATAAGAAGCTCCTTAAGCAAGTAAAGTATCTCTCTGTCAACCAGCCTTGCATAGAATGCGGATCGCAACGGCACACCACTCCTGAGTGCCCACACACAGAACAAGTCAGGATGGCAGAGCATCATGAGGAGGTAGCTTACGCAGGGGGTCCCAATCGCTACATGGGGGACCAAAGGTTTCAGCAACCACAATGGAACCAAGGTGTCCCTAGGAACCCCCCGCCCTACAGAGCTCCAGGACATCCGGAAAGGGACCAGAAAAAGGATGATATACAGACAGTCCTGGAGGAAATACGGAGGAACCACTCAGAAACTAGGCAATCCTTCAACTCCGTCTATACTCAGATGCAAGGTGTCAACTCTAGGCTTGGGGAAATTGATATATGGAGAAAATCAATTGATACACAGATTGGTCAGCTAGCAGCAGGAATCCCCAGACAGTCAGGTGCGCTCCTTGGATCTTCAGAACCAAATCCTAAGGGAAAGACTGGACACATCGCTGTTGTAAAACTCAGAAGCGGCCATCAACTGCAAGAGCCAGAGGTTAGAAAGCAGCAGAACAACGAAGAACAGCTAGTCGACCAGAGCCTAGTCGATCTCGAGGACGGCCTACTCGACCTCGAGGAGAAACTTCAGAAACCATCGTCTGCACTGAACAGCAACTCGACTGCACCCAACCTGGTCGAGATCGACAAGAACCTAGTCGATGTCGAGGAGCCCCTAGTCGACATAGAGTAGCCTGCAGCACCTCCGACATCTGTTCTGGCTCCAAATCAGAAAAAGAAGCTGCCTTTCCCCACAAAATCTCCAAAGGACCCAGCAGAGAAGAAATTTCAGCGCTTCATCAAGATGCTTCAAAAGCTCAACGTCACCATCCCCTTCACAGAAGCTCTCAATGAAATGCCATCCTATGTCAAGTTCCTGAAGGAGATTCTGAGCAAAAAGCGATCGATGGCTGAGATTACAGAAGAATGCAGCCATCTGGACATACTGGAGAAGAGGCCGGATCCAGGTAAGTTTGCTATAACTATTGGATTTGGTCCATATAAAATTAATGTTTTATGTGATCTTGGAGCTAGTGTGAGTATAATTCCTTTAACAATTTGGTCCAAGATTAAGATAGGTGCCCTAGAGCCTGTGGATGCTAGACTTTACATGGCCAACAACACAGTGGTCATTCCGACAGGCATGGTGGAAAATGTGCCAGTACAAGTAGGTAAAATCTTTGTCCCTGCTGATTTCCTAGTTGTTGATATGCAAGAAGACCCTGCTTGTCCAATTATTCTAGGGAGACCCTTCTTGGCGACGGTGGATGCCAACATAAGCGTAAAGAAAGGAGTGCTCACCTTCAACATCAGCGATGAGGTAATTGAGTATTCCTTTAATAAAACTGAAAGGCATACAGGTCCAATGGAAGAGGTGAAATCTATCTCAGCTGGCTACATCACCTGCGGGGAACCCAAGGTCAGAAATATGACCCCTGAGGAGCTGGAAAAGAGGGACATGGATGCCCAGGTGGAGGAGATCATGTCAATCCTAAAGGAGGACGTAGAAAATCCAATCGACACAAACCAAGGTACGTCGTTATGGATTAATTATTTTTCGGATGCCTTGATAGGAACCAAGTATGGGGTCAAGATCGACCAAGGCTCCTCGACATCGAGGACCCTAGTCGACCTCGACCAAAAACAGAAACCTCCACCAGCACCAGCATCGTCAAGCAGCAACCCTGAAGAGCCAGGCTCGTCGAGATCGAGTAGGCTACTCGAGATCGACCACCAGAGCCCTACCTCGACTTCGCCTTCTTCGACGCTGACTCCACCAGACGAACTAGGCTCCTCGATCTCGACCAGGCTTGTCGAGATTGACCACCACCCGGCTCCACCAGATCCTTCTTCCTCGATGATGAAGCCACCAGGAGCAGAAATCCACTCGAGATCGAGTAGGCTACTCGAGGTCGACAAGCACTGCCCTTCATCGACTTCTGCATCCTCGAGCAGGACACCACCAGGACCTGAAACCTTGTCGAGATCGACTAGCCCTAGTCGAGATCGACCAAACACTGTGGTCCCCGATTCCGTCTCTGCGAAGGTAAGCCAAGGTATGGATCTTTCTTCTCCTATTTCCATTAAGGATTTATCTATACATGGGAGAGGTTTGCCTTTGTATGTGCGCTTATGTAGGATATCCAATGATGAGCCCAAGGAATATGAAGTTGGAGACAAGCTCTATGTCTCTAAATCAAAGGATCATTGGTTCCCTAACAAATTCAACAAAAAGCGGATGGGACCTTTCGTGGTGAACAAGATCCATTCTGGAGGATTGCAGCTGATGGACAAGAATGGAGTCTTATTTGAAGCCCAGGCTACATGGGCACTGCAGATGCCACCTTGAGCATAAATGGAAAGTCGGCCTAGCGACTATAAAATCTAGAGCTTGTACATAGACTTTTTTAGGACATTTTTTAGGACATTGTTTTTTGCTTGTTTTTGGTTTTGAACATTTTTGGTTTTTTGTTTTTTTTTCTTTTATGGGTATATGTCTTCCATACTTTTCAGGTCCATGGATAGAACCAAGCAATATTCATACTCGGCCCAGGAGGTGCTTCCTTTCGATATTTAGAGGCCCTGCACATCTGTCTAGTGAGTTTCTTTCTTTACCCTTGTTTTTATACAGTGAGGACACTGTAATGTTTAAGTATGGGGTGGGGGAAGGGCTTACTTTATGCATATTTGCCATATTTTGACATTATTTGTGCACATTTAGAATGACCCCCATTGAACTGCTACATGGCTATTTTGGAATTCATTATTGATCTACGTGCTTATATGCATGTTTTCCAAATTTTGAAAAATGACCCCCATTGAAAATTTTGAAAGATGTCATGGAAGCTTATATTGAACTCGACGATGCAAAATTGGATTCATTAGAGATATAGCATGAAATTGCCTAGTAAAGGAAAGTCACAATGAAGTGCATTATTTCTTGAAAACCATGAAAGGAGGTAAAATTTGAAGTTGCTTTTGACATGTTGCATGATAAGAGGATGGAGGACTTTATATTTCCATATAATGCTCATATTGTTATAATCCTAGCCATACCTATGCTTATGCATCACAGAAACCATAATACGCCTTATTTCATATATTGCTCCACATGACCTAAATATTTGCCATTCTTTACCTTATCCGGGGATTATGTTGAGAATGATGTTACATTATGGAGATATCATATGGTGATTGTGTTGTTGTTATCATTATTGGAGTTTGGAGGAAATGTTTGAAATATATGGAAAATTTAATGAGTGAAAGAAAATCCGATCAAAGATCGACCCTGCTCGCTGAGATAATAGTTTGGCGAGATGGGATACCAGGTGAGGAGTCCAAAGCACTAAGTATCCGGGGCCATTCATGACACCCATGTTTGCGACTCGCGAGAAGGCAGTGCTGAGGTTAGAGAGGTAAAAGCATTATTATTGAAAAAAGCATTATGGAAGGTGATGAATCAAAGGAAGAAGGGACGTGGTTAAGAAAGTTTGGAAATAATCCATTTCCCCGGATCGTTAGCACCACATGGCCAAAAACTGCCCACCTTTAGCCTTTTACCAATCTACTCCTTATTTGAGCTTAAATTAAAGTCCTCTTGATTATTGTTGCTTTGTCACATAAATTGTTTTTGGTATAACCCTCCTTTTGTGAGTAGATGTTGCTTTTGTATATTTGCACATGCATGGATCTGTGACACTAGTACCTTTTCGAGGATGGTAATTAATTGCAGGGTTATATGAGAATGAATCTAAGATGTTGAGAGTTTGATTTCTTCCCCTGAATGATAATTAAAAGTATTGCTTGAGGACAAGCAAGCTTAAGTATGGGGTGTTTGTTGTGAGCTGAATTTGCCGTGTTTTACACTTAAGTTTATATCGGTTTCTGCATACATTTCATTCATTTGGGCTAAGATAGTACAGAATCTGTGTAGTTTATGTTTATTTGCCAAATTATGGAATCTACACCAGTTTCTGTTTTAATTCGCAGAATTCGAGGCAAATTACAACAATTCTAAGGAAGGTCAGAAAAGCTCGGAAAGCAACTACAGAAGTCTAGAATCCGAGAGTACCGAACCAGGACAAACCAAGCTGAAGCCAGAGCTACTCTATGTCGAGTACACCTTACTCGATCTCGAGTAGAAAGTCCGAGCAAACTTGGTCGACAAAGCCTGGTCGAGAAAGCTGAGCCAGACCAACCCAGCTCCGGAAGCCAACTCGATCTCGATGAGACCTAGTCGAGATCGACGAAGCCTAGACGCCACACCCGGAGTCGAGAAGAGGAGCTGATCGAGAAGCCGAGGACGAAGACGCCGAGCACATCTCTACTCGATCTCGATGAGACCTTGTCGAGATCGACGAGCCACCATGCCCTAGTCCGAGTCCATGGCGAGGAGGAGTCCTCGACATCACCAGAGAGCCGTCTTCGACCACCACCCTAGTCGATCTCGAGGAGCCCTAGTCGAGATCGACAACGCCCAGGAGCCCAGATCCGAGCCTGTCGAGCAGAGTCACCCGAGAAGTCCAGTCGATGATGAATCCTAGTCGAGATCGACAAGCCCTTGTCGAGATCGAGTAGACCAGATTCCAGAAACGCGTCGACGTGAGCAGTCCGAGTAAAGTTGGGAATCCTTGGACACTAAGGAAGTCGAGAAGGCCAAGATTCTATCCAAATTTGATCAAGTCTATCTATGGAAGGAAGATCTATCAACATGAAGACATATTACCTAGTTTAGATTTATCTTTTCCTTTTAGATTTATTTCCCTTAAGCATTTTATTTATCTTTTAAAGTTTTAGATATTATTTTAGATATAGATAGAAGATTCTATCCTTGATTAGCAAGGAATAGAAGGCTATAAATAAAGCCCTAGGGGCTGGTTTTTCATTCATTCCAATTCAGAAACAATCAATTTCATTCAAGTAAGTAGGAGTAGAGAGAGAGAGAGAGAGAGTTTGTAGCAAGCAAGGTGGAAAGGCGAAAGCGGATTTGTCTTATGGGTTGTAAGCTTTCTTTATTTAATTTAATGCAAGTTAGTTTCTTTTGTTATTTGATGTCTTTCTTGATAATGAAGAGCGAGTAGTCCACCCACTTCTGGGGCTGGGGTGGCCCGACGGTGGACATGTGAGGTGATACGGATAAAGGTCAGATCTTGTTATGCAATTCATCTTCTATCCCTATGAGCATGATTCTTTTGCGAGAGTTGAAGGTGATCCTTGTTTGCATTATTGAAGCGAAAGTGATCTTAATGCAACTTGGATTAATTATGTGAAAAGGGTTAGTAACAATTAGGGTTTATGCGAAAGCCTCTGTATGCCTATTTGTTAGTAACGAAAGTTATTTTGATGGAAAGCATGATCTTTTATGCCTTTATGTGTTACTTTGCATGGTTATCGTTGTGGTGTTGATACCCTAGCTTTGGAAGTCTTTTATATATTGAATTTATTTCATCGGAAATCTGAATTTTGGGTTCGAAATTTGCAATTTAAATTTTCTGTCTTTCTAGTCGATACAGAGGAGCTCTTGTCGATCTCGAGTAGGACCTTTGTCGAGATCGAGTACGGTCTAGTCTAGGTCGAGTAGAGTTTCTGCTTCTGTTGTCGATTTTTCAGTTTCTGTTGATTGCTGTTATCGATCTCGAGTGATCTCTTGTCGAGATCGAGTAGCCTCTGTCTTGCTTTGTTCTTTACTTTCTTTCGCTATTTTTTGTCTTTGCTTTTGTTTCTGTTTTGCTTTGTTCCTTTGTTTCTGTCTTTTCTGCTGCTTGTCTGTGAGATCTGCTGCTACCTGAGAACTGCTGACGTGCTTCCTCGTGGATTCGATCCTGACAACCTTCTACTATAACGGGAGGAAGTCTTGTATTTATTTGCTGAGACAGGGAAGTCAGTCTGATCTATACTTTATATTTATTTCATACTTGACCATCCTCCTGCAACAACACGAACTCTCATTGGTCAGCACATAAGGTAATACAAAAGTAAAATACGATATAACTATATACTCCATCCGTTCAACAAAACTTGACGTTTTACTATTCATGCACGCTTTTTAGGAGCTAAAAACTATATAAAATATCGACTTTTTAAATAATTGTTTTTTAACAATTTCGTAGTTATTATTAATAAGTACAAACTTGTTAAAAAAATTAAAAAAAATGAATATTTTATATAGTTTTTATCATTCTAAAAAAGCATGCATGAATAGTAAACGACAAGTTTTGTTGAACGGAGGGAGTAATAAACATAAATTCGATATCACATCCGCATTTGGAAGGAAGATGAAACACCGGACAACGTGTTATTCAACGAACTAGACGAAGATCCCTAGAAGAACCCGTTCCATACGGAGCACTCGTTACACTTGAATAGGCTACTAGTTATGCCTATAGTGGTTGCCTTCGAAACCATCGCGCGACCATTTGGTAACCTGGAAAAGGAAGCCAAGTGGGGTTGAGAAGAAAGCCAAGGGTAAACAGGAATACCATGTTCAATGTGTGATAAGAGTTGACTAACTTACACTAATGTTTAACATATCGTCGAACGTGCTCAAATAAGAATAAAAAAAATGTGTAAAACAACTCAATCGTTAGTGCTTAGGCCTAAGTTAAGAGGCAGTAGTAAGAGAAATAATACTTAGACTTTAGCCATGATGAGTTCGGTGAACAACAAATTACAAGAGAAGTAATTATGTTGTTTTTCTCTTTAAGCAATTCCATTTCGTAAGGTTTTCAGTCAACCGTATACATCCAAATATCCAATCCAATACTATGAGCTCTCAAGGTTATCGATGGCCATATCTATCTCCGTTGATGCTCCTGCAGATGAAGTTAAGTGTGTAGAATGAGTTGATGATATTAGTTCTTCTCCTCAAGTGTGGTTCTCTCGTGTCCAATCTTCCGTGTTTACATCTTAACTCTTAGTTGACTAGGCATATTTAAATCGTTTTAATGATAAGAGATATTCCTTTACATTCTTTCTACCCATTTCTTTTGTTCCTAAGTTTCGGAACGAAGTTAGGTACCTCCCAACATTCTCGAAAGTCGAAACTCCTTCGAGTACCCTCTCATCCCTAGTCTAGTGGCGTTCTTTCTTTTCTTTAAGTTGCGGGACGAAACTTATTTTAAGTGGGGAGGAATGAAATACCCCAAATTATTTTTGAGTATTTATTTTATAATTCAAATAAATATATCTTCTTCATATTATATCTACAACGTAGTTTTGGACCCTTCTTCTCTGATTTGAAATAAATAAAATTTTATTATATTATGTGAAAACAAATTTGATTTATCTAAATTCACATAAGGTATGTAATATATTCCCGGTAAACCGTCTGTTCGATGCAACCAAGTCCTTATATATCTCCATAATCATCTCCTTCGGTTCAGCATATCGTATCTTTTCTACTATTAATCTCTATCCTATCATGGGGAGATCCATTCCTAATCTATTCCCGGTTAAAAGATATGTCAAAACTGCTCCTTTTACATCCCTTTCCTGTTCCGCTATCGTCGCCGACTACCACTAGGAGTAGGTCACCAAGACGGTCAATTGCAGCAACTTCTGATCCTCCGTTCTCTCTCGTTTCTCCGCGGAATTTCAAATTCTTTATACCAAATCGTAGATCTGTAAGTCTACTTTCCATTTCCTCTAATTTCATTCAATTCCGATCTAGCATTAGGAAATTACGGATGCTGAAGTACAGCAGCGTTTGAAACTATAGCAACTGTCGACAGGTTCTTGCGGGATGCTCCTAGGAGGCTGTGATGGGTCGTCTCTATCTGTTGATAGCACATTTCAAAGACAACTCCGTGTACTACAACTTTTATTCACAAGTCATGGCCAAATTCTAAAGGATTCAAGATTTTTAGAAGGATCAAGGCGGATGCAAGTGCCCAGGAAAATTCCAGATTGAGCGAAAACTACGACGAATTGCGGGACCTCGTTCTCCGTCGTCTTTCGCTCAAACCCCCTGTTTTTTATATCAAAAAGAAGTTCGGCAAGTCTAGTTTCCAAAACTTTCAGTTTTTCTTAATTCCGATTTCATACGAAGGAGTTATGAAAGTATGTTCAAAGGTCTGTCAGGATTCTAAACTAATCTAGTTCATGTGCGTTGGTCCACATTTCCGCAGCCATAGCTCAACGCCTTCGACCCCGAATCAATTCCACAAGAGACCTTGCACATCAATGAGCAGTGGTAAGTTTGAAACACCCATTTTCGGCGTCCCTAATTGACGTTGAATTGCAGTCGAACTTACTTAACCAAACATGTTTGTGCGTGTGCAGTTTTGTTCAAATCGCAGCCACTGTTCAGGCACTTGTCTTGACATTTTCGTCCACCCTTCGACAACTAACACAGCCAGGCTGAAGTAGAGATTGCACTTGTCAGTTTGATATGTCATACGCATCAATCAGAGCTCTGTGCAAGGAGAACGAGCCGTTGGAAGATCTCCCAAAACCAGTATTGAAGCTGCGAGAATGTGACTGTCGGGCTTAGGCCTGTTTGTGGGTATTTACACGAAACCTCCCACACTTTCAGTTTTCGTAAAATATGCCCCTATTATAGTTTCTAAAATTTCAGAAATTACCCCGCAGTTTTAGAAGTTGTTCTAACCCGGGTAATCTCTTTAATCTGCAGCGTTATCGTCAAATCCTTACCTATCCACAATGAGGCAAGATTCCAAAGAAGATAGCAATGATTCATTCGTAGACTTCGTTAACCCTGTCACAAGTGCTTTGAAGTCCATAGTTGGTACCGAAATTCAACAAGACGAATCAGGCAAGTGACATTCCGAGCCTTTCTGCTCAATTGGTGCCTTCGTGTCTTGTTTGTTTTCCTGCCTTTGATTGCTTGCCAAGTTAAATAAAATAAATTACAATTCACCTGCTTGTGTGATTTATATACCGTCAGTATGAATTTGGCAAGTATAATTGGGTGACCTTAAGATAAGATAATAATATAGTTACTCACTGGTTATTTAAAGCATGATTTATCCTTGTTCTTTCATGCTAATTGGTTAGGTATGGAACATGTCTTTTCTTTGATGTTTCCATCCTTTATTTTACTTGCTTTCATTTCATTTGACATCTATGTTACCTATAAATAACATGGGTTATTTTGTGTTGTGTGATCACCTAGGTTATCTTAAGTAGAAGTAAATAGTAATAATGTGAGGATTGTGTGTACGATTGGAACTCAATTGAATCAAGATCAATCAAGTAAAACGTGTCAATCAATGCAGAGCAAAGTGAATGTAGTATGTAAAGTAATAAAAATAATGGAAACAGGTCGGGACTGTGTGTACCTGGTCTATAAAGGGTTTCATGAAACTAACACATTTCCGTAGAGAAATGTTACACTACCTCCGTTAGTAGGCTGCTATTTGCTAGTGAGAGCGGGCCAATATCATATTATAACAAAGAGTGTGTGTTGTAAGTCTTTCAACTTATAATAAAAGTCGTAAACGTGTTAAGTGTGTAAACTTATGTTTAAGCTACTCAATGTGAGGAAGTGAGTAAAGTGTGTGTTAAATAAATTTATGGTTAAGCTACTCAATGTGAGGAAGTGAGTGAAGTGTGTGATATACATATGTTTTGTTAACATAGTGAGAACAAAGTTTTATAGTGATCACAATTAATTCAAGCTATATCATATTCCATCTGTAATCGGAGTATGGTTCCTAAGAGTGCTTGTCGCTCACATCTTTTGTTACTCAATCCTTTTGGATTATCCGTGTCACAGGAGTCGTGTCTTAAAATGTTAAGCCTACATAAAATATTCTCAATAATCACATTTGGGTTTAGATTCATACCTTATCATGGTCACTGAATTTGAATCTAAAGTAGTCCCAGTTTTCGAGCCGTTGCTTGCTAGTTCTTACGAACTAACCGTCCTATTGTTTGTGGCGGCAGGTTTAGGTCGAGTCTTAGAAGAGAAGACGAAGAGAAGTTGAGAAGACATTTGAATTAGTTTAACATTATGTTTAAATTTTAAATTCCTAGATATAATGTATAGAAGTTCTATTGTTTACTTTTATTTAAAATTCTTTCGCTGTATTGTTTTGAATTTGTAATTAAATCCTTAGTTTTAGAGTGAATATTAATAAATAGTTATTTTTCTTTATTCAAGTCTTCCGCTATTTAATTGTATTTTCTTTATGTATTTAGTTATTATCATCTTGTTTTTGGGAGCATGGTTGCATGTCCCTATAAGTCTAAGGTGGTTACAAAGACATTAAAGTCCGAGTAATCACTGGCGTTGTGACATTCCCTTGGGTTATAAAAGGAGGTGTTACACAACACCCATATACTCACTTCTTACCCATTAAAAAGGAGTAGTACGCAATATTATTATTACGAAAAGAGTAAGCAATGACGAATAATAATAATAATAGCAACTTTGTTTATTTGAAAGAAAAAGGAAATAGATTAAAAAAAACTTATGAGCCCGGGACGTGGCTCACTAATAATTTGCTGAAAAAGTGAAAATTTGGATTGAGGCTCATAAGCTGATGTGGCAGTTAAAAAGTAAGTTATGATCCCGGGACAAGGCTAACTGTTAAACTTGCTCTGAGGATACCTCTCTAGAAACAATTTTTTTTTTTGTCTATGTACCTCCTCAAGAAAATAAGAAAAATGAATTCTAGAATAAAAATTACTACCCATATTTATGGTTTGGATATCCTTACTATGGTAATGGGGGACCTGAATGAGATACAGATTATAAACGAAAAACAGGGGGATCTCAAACAAACCCAATTAGATTCGAACGATTATTAAAATTTAAAGATGACTACAAGCTTCTTGATATACCGACGATAGGAAATGAGTTTATTTGGAGGAAAAATAGAAAGGACATAAATAACATTTATGAAAAGTTTGACATGACTTTAGTGCAAGATGAAATACTTCAATGGTACCCAAACATAGCTACCAGAAACCATGCATTCTCCTCCTCAGACCATTGTCCAATATCGATTCAAATCGAATCTACAGAAACATAGTAATTCAGGCATGAAGAATGAGATGCGAAGGTTCTCAAATGTTCTAAGTGGTAAAAAACACAACTACTAAAGAGACTAACAAAATAATGGAACAAAACAACCTTCAGAAATATTTTTCCACAATTAAAATAAATTGAGGAAAAACTAGTACAATTGCAACATGATCATATCCCAACGAACCAAATGAAAAAAAAAAGACAACAGAAACTTATAGAAAAGAAAAGCAAGCTCATACAATACCACAACACGTATTGGCATCAGAGAGCTAAAGTGAAGCACTTAAGATTGTCAGATACTATTTCTGTATACCACCATAAGGTGGCTTCTGGACGAAGGAATAGGAAAATAATCAGAGAAATTATGAGTTCAAAAGGAACACTGATCCGCAAGGAGAAAAATATTAGAAAACAAATTAAAGAAGAATTCGAAAAAAGATTCAAAAGGGAACAAATAAACGGAGAGCTTCTAGAAGATTATCTCAACCACATTACCACATAAATAACTAATGAGGACAACGACAATCTTATAAAACCTGTCATAAACCAAGAAGTAAAAAATGCTTTCTTCTCGATAGAGAAGAATAAATTCCCTGGACCTGATGGCATGACTGTTGAATTCTATCAACATTACTAGGATTTGGTGGGTCCATCGATTATAAAAGCAATCAAGGCTTTTTTTACGCCAGGCAGAATCCTTCGATAGATAAATGAAACCTTTACAACGTTTATTCCTAAATGCGACAACCCGCAAACAACGAATAACTATAGGCCAATAAGTTTGTGCTCAACCATATATAAGGCTATAGCGAAAATATTGGCAGAAAGAATGAAAAGAACAATGGGAAAAATAATCCATGCATTTCAAGGAGCATTTGTGATAGATATAGCAATTCGGGATAATGTGCTTATTGCACATGAAATATTTCATTCTTTCGGAGATAGAAAATGAAAAGAAGGATGGATTGCAATAACGCTGGATATGGAGAAGGCATATGACAGAGTTCACAGGGAATTTCTTCTCGCAGTCATGGATAAATTTGGCTTCTGCCAAAGGTTATGTGGATGGATCAGAGAATGTATTCAAACTGTATCATTTTCAGTCCCAGAATGATGAACCCTCAAAAACCTTTAGGCCTTCTAGGGGGATTCGCCAGGGCGATCCCTTATCCCCATACCTCTTTATCTTAGGTGCGGAAGTGCTAGCCTGAAAACTTCAACGACAAAGTGACCAATCAGGGAACACAGTTGGATTCAAGATGACCATAAAGGGATCAACAATCCCCTTCCTATCATTTATTGACGACATCATGATATTCGCTAAAGTAAACCAAGAAGCTTGCAAAACCGTGAAAAAAAAAACCTTAGATGAATACTCTCAAATGTTTGGACAAAAAGTAAACTTCCAAAAATTAGCTTTCCAGGTTACAAAAGGGGTCTCCTCTAGCCAAAACAAATGATCCAACCGATACTACAAATCACAAATCAAGTAGCTCTAGAAAAATACTTGGGATACCCGATTATTAATGGAAAAGTAAATAAGAACACCTTTGAAGATGTACTTGGAAAAACGGGAACCCGGCAAAGAAAATGGAAAGCAAATGCATTGCCGTAACAAGTGAGAACAATACTAATTAAAACAAATCTGGTAGCCAAATCATATTTTGTAATGCAAAATTTTATGTTTCCGACAAGTATCCAAATAGAACTTGACCGACTAAATAGGTGCTTCTTTTGGAATAAGAATCAAAACTATAAACCCTTGATCAAGTGGGGCAAAATATGTAGACCAAAAAGGGAAGGAGGACTAGGTCTATACAAGACAAAAGATATAAACAAGGCTTTGGAGATGAAACTGTTATGGAAAATCCTAGCTGAACATCAAAACGAATGGGTAAAAATAATCTCGGGAAAATACCTAAAAGGAAAAACCATTTAGGACTATAAAAGAACAAAAAATACATCTTGGCAATTGACAAAACTCATGGATATAAAACCTGAATTCTGCTCAGAGTTGATTTGGAAATCTTGGAATGGGGAAAACTATTAGATTCTGGAAGGACAGCTGAACAATGACAAAAATATATTAGAAAGCCGGCTACATGACATCATAAATGAATGAGAAACTGTTGACCAATATAAATCCAGACAGGACTTGGAAATTACAGAAACTAAAGGAAGTTCTCTCCATGGAGATAATTGAACACATTTGTAGCATCCATATACCACTAAATGATTTGGAGGATAGACTCTACTCGAAAGCAAGTAAAAATGGTTGGTTCTCTACGGCTAGTGCACTAGACTATACCACCAGATCGCGAAGAAATACAACTGAGTCTTTCGAATGGATATGGAAAATAGACTGACCTCCAAAGGTGAAAAATTTCTTATGAAAAAACATTCTAAATGACACTCCTACAAATTAGTGAATGTCATACCACACTCACAATCATAAGTGAAATGGATCAACAGATTGAAAGGATAGCTCAGGATACAAACAAAAATAATAGAACCTATAAAGACGTTATTATAGACATTTTTGCAAAATTAACACAAGAACAAAGATCAATTCCAGTTTTCTCCCTCTGGGGCATCTGGTCTTTGAGGAATAAAATTCTCTTCAATGACCACATATATCGTGCGCCAGAAGAATGGATAAACTACATTAGACAACAAAGGGAAAGTTGGAAGACGACACAAACTTAAGATCTTGGGGAAGACATAACCAAAGAACCGAGCAACAAAACAATCGGAACAAACCACGCCAACCAAAAATTATAAAATGAAAAAAATCACGTGAAGGATTCATGAAACTGAGCTTCGACGGTACAATGATCGACAATGGAAACGTTGTTGGGGGTTTTATTATTCGTGACGACTATGGCAGAATTCTCAAGTGTGGGATACAGCGTTGCGGTAAGTCCTCAGATTTACAAGCGGAGACTTTGGGTCTGCTTCGTGGGTTGCAGGAAGCTCATTGACTAGGGATCACACATCTTGAGGTGGAGGGTGACTGCCTCACGGCTATTAACACCGTCAAGGGGGTATGGAGCTTCACATGGGAGATTCAGATGACGGTGTGAGACACCCTTGCTATCAGTCACTGTTTTGTTAGTGTGTCGTACTCCCACACACTTAGAGAGGGCAAACAGGTCGCTGATCGGCTCGCTCACCATAGTCTGCTGCCGATTTTTTCCAACTGGGGATCTGATGCTTCTGTTGACGATCTCGTCCGCAAGGACGCACTTGGGTGATGGCTCAACCGCGGTTGACCACTCCCAAATCTTCGCCTGATATCAAAAAAAAAATTATACATTTATAATCTTATGGTAACTTTTATTAATATTTTATTGAATTTTATAACATTAATTTATTATATTATTATTGTTTTATTGAAAAAAGAATGACGCAAGACTATACTAGTTGAGACCTTATCTTTTACAAAACGTAGTGGCGTCTTTTAAAAAATTAATCGTATATTTAGCCATGCGGAAATAAAAGTTGAACACAATCGACATCAGCGTTTATTCATTTATCCCTTATTTTAATAAATAGAGAGCGGCCGACGCTAATACGAGTGATAATGTCATGCCAATCGAATGGCGAGTCGGAAGTCCTTTGGAATGGGGAACGAGCCGGCAGATTCCATCCTTCGAGGGGTATCCGCCAAGGGGATCCGCTCTCTCCTTACCTTTTTGTTATGTGTATGGAGTATCTATCACATATCATACAGGATAGGGTAGATGATGGTAGTTGGAAACCGATTAACTTAGGAGGGGTGAAGCTTTCGCACCTCTTCTTTGCAGACGATCTGGTTTTGTTTGGAGAAGCAACTCCGGAACAGGGAAGAATCATAAAGGCCTGTCTTGAGAAATTTTGTGGGGCTTCTGGTGAGCGTGTTAACTTCGCCAAGAGCTCAGTCCTATTTTCACGAAATGTGGCAGCAACAGTGAAGAGTCAGATCAGCGAGGAGCTACAGATACCGGTGTCGACGGAATTTGGCACTTATCTTGGCGTCTCAACGACGTGTGGAAGGCTGTCAAGGGACCGCTTTAATGCATTGCTAGAGAAGATCTCCTCGAAGCTTAGGGGATGGAAAACGAGAACGTTGTCCATGGCGGGAAGGATAACGATGGCTAAGTCGGTGCTCACGAGCTTACCACTCTATGCAATGCAGTCCACGTACCTTCCTAGGAGTGTATGTGATGAGATTGACAGAGTGGTCCGGGGATTTGTCTGGGGATCTTCGACGGAACAGCGTCGCATTCACTTGCTACGTAAGGATATTCTTTATGCGCCGGAAACAAAGGGCGGACTAGGCATACGCCCGATGAGGGAATCTAAACAAGCAACTTTGGCAAAGCTTGGTTGGAGATTATTAAAGGAACCTTCAACCTTATGGAGCAGGCTAATCAGAGGGAAGTACTGTAATGGACGGGCTGATGTCGACATGTTCGTGCGGAGAAACGGATGCTCGAATCAATGGAACGGTATAGTACATGGGGCGGAAATCCTTACGCCGGGGCTCCGGACCAGCATTGGCAACGGTGCAACGACATTATTCTGGCAACACCCTTGGTTAAGGGGCGGCACTTTGGAGGAAGCGGCATGTAACGAGATTCCCGACAGCATCTTGGGAGCGACGGTGGGGGAGCTGTGGGGAGACGGGAGTTGGGATTGGTCCATCCTCAATCCTCTACTGAATAACGAGGACAAAGAAAGATTGCAGGCTGTGAGAATTAGTGAAATCCCAGAGGCGGAAGATAAGTTATTTTGGGGACACTCGAGTTCGGGTGCTTACACCACGAGTTCGGCGATCCATCTACTCAGGGGTGATAGCAGTTGGGAACAACAAGATGGATGGAAAAACATCTGGAGAACTCCCGCCCAACAACGGGCTCGCACTTTCGCCTATCTAGTAGCTCACGATGCGGTTCTATCCAACGCAAATAGGCTCAGACGTCACCTATCGAACTACTCGGCCTGTCCGAGATGTGGGGAGGTTGAGACTACTCTTCACCTCCTCCGTGACTGCGCTGCGGTGAGAGAAGCATGGCAGCGTGTAACAGGAAATCAGACCCCGCCGAGTCTCTTTGGAGAGCTAGAAACAAGAGGGTGGGTGTTCAGGAACTTGGAAAGGAAAGATAGGTGGAGTGCACTGTTTGTGACGATGCTTTGGCTGATATGGAAAGCAAGGAATGAATTGGTTTTTGAGGGTAAGGAGAGTATCCAGGGAGTGAATCGAAGAGCTTGGATGACGGTGTCAGCCTACGCTCATGTACAGGGGAAGAGTAGAATGGCACATCGGACAGTCATGGAGAGGATCACATTTGCTTCTGTGTGGACACCGCCGGATGTTGGATGGATCAAATTGAATACTGATGGAGCCTCGAGGGGAAATCCGGGGCAGGCGGGAGGAGGTGGAATATTACGGAACGCTGATGGGGGTTTTGTGAAGGCCTTTGCGATGCGATGTAGGGTCTGCGGGGCTCTCGAAGCGGAACTCAAGGCCCTCTACCAGGGACTGAAATTAGCAAAGGATTTGGGAATTCAAAGTTTAATCCTTGAATTGGATTGTGCTCAAGCGTGCACCATTTTAAGCCAGGAGACGGCTATATATGCCCACCACAATTTGGCTTTGGAATGTAGGAAGCTGGTGCATCATCGGGACTGGAATGTGGTGGTTAACCAGGTCCGACGACAAGCAAACAGAGAGGCGGACGTACTTGCCAATAAGGGAGTTAGTATGGTTGAAGACATTGTTGTTTTCAACTCTTTAGCTGATTGTGTTCCACAACAGTTCCCCACTTGTATGCAACTATCTACCTAAGTTAAATAAAAGTATGGGGCATTACTGCATTAGCCCCCGTTTTAGACCAAAAAAAAATAAATAGAGAGCGGCTACAGTAAATTAAAGACTTTTAAGTTTTAATCCCGGCAAATCCTTTCCAGTGTATTCATTTGTCCCAATCAAATACAAATACGGTACCCATTCGAGCCAGTAGTCCTCTTGTTCTTCTTTCTTCCTATTTACCCCTTCCACAAAATTCAGAATTCAGAATTCTGAATTCCGAATTCCGAATCATTTGTTCCCTCCCGTACACCCTCTCCCAACCAAAGCTTCTCTGCAAAACCTCCAGATTCGTATTCAGAGAGGCTCGGTGGATGAGGCTGTGATGGGGACGACCGGTTCGAAGCTCGAAAAGGCTCTTGGCGACCAGTTCCCGGAGGGCGAGCGCTTCTTTGGCCTCGAAAATTTCGGCAATACCTGCTACTGTAACAGTGTCTTGCAGGTTTGCTTCATTTCTTTTTCTTAATTGCTGTAAGCCAATTGAATTCACGTGATTTTGATTCCTGCCGTTTTGATTTTGATGTATAATGGCGCTTGCGATTGGGATTCGTTTCGTCCTTCTCAGATTCAGATAGCTACAATGTTGAATACCAATTGAGAACGTGAACCATTCTTAAACGTAGGATCGGATTTGATCCATGATTTATCTGTTTCTTTGAAAGCTCCGTTTTACCAGATCCAATGTTTAAATGTGGATTTGGGCTATCTGATTAAGCCAATAAGATTGATAGAGATAAACAAAAATGAGTATAGCATGTAAACGGAAGCAATTTGAGGAATGTCTCAACTCTCGGACGCTACTTGTTACTGATTTTTACTTCAGTGCTAATCTGAAACACGCATATTCCCTTACCTTCTTCCATTTGCAGGCTCTTTATTTTTGTGTTCCATTTCGAGAGCAATTGCTAGAATTCTACTCCAACGGAAAAAATTCAGTGGAGACAGAGGAAAATCTATTGACTTGCTTGGCCGATCTCTTTCTGCAGGTACTTCTAATTGTGCGGTTGAAGATCTTATTCCATTCTTAGTTGTTTCTTGTGTTGTGGTTCTAACTTTTAATTCTAGTTTGTCCAATAGCAGATTTGATTTTCAGCTGAGGTTTCTTAGTTGAAGGTTACCTTTGGTTGTGATCTTTATTTTATATGCAACAGCAGTTCAGAAGTTCCCTTTTATTTCCATGAATAAAGCATAAACAAAGTTACAGAGTTCCTTATCACTTTGAAAATTCTTTCTCCAGGTAAGCTCTCAGAAGAAGAAAACAGGTGTTATTGCTCCAAAACGCTTTGTGCAAAGGTTGAAGAAACAAAATGAGCTTTTCAGGAGCTATATGCATCAGGTAATAAATTATATGCCAAAGCCTCACTCCATTTCACTACTATCTTTGGATTTAGATTCAGTTACAGACAATGGATATGTCTATGACTTGAATACACTAATATATGTACTTGTTGGGTGCATTTAATCAATAAAGTAGAAGATGCCAAGATCCTTCAAATCTTTGTTATTTTTTGCAGGATGCTCATGAATTCTTGAACTTCTTGCTGAATGAACTCGTTGATATACTGGAGAAAGAAGCTAATGCTGCTAAAAATGATCAAGATAGCTCAACTTCATCTGAGAAACTTGCTGATGTACCAAAAACTGCTCAAGCAAATGGTACTCATAAAGAGCCCTTGGCTACCTGGGTTCACAAGAATTTCCAGGTGGGTTCTCGTGAATCTTAAATGTGTTACTCTCTGTTTGTGTTTACATTTTGGATAAGGGTAACATACACATTTTGCCCCTAATGTTCGAGAGGTCCCTAACCTTTCATTCATTCTAAGAAGGTCCCCAACTCTAATCAACCCTTCGAATAATATGGGTCAATGATGTTAGGTAAAACATCTAATTAGATCTGGTGCCTGAAGGAGGGAAATAAGCAGGGTAAGGTGTGAGGGAGATATCCTAGATCCAGCCTTACCCTTACATCATTTTTCACACAGTGTCAGCACCTCTAATTTAGTGATTTATTGACAAATTGATTGCAAGAAGCCGTGGCTTGTAAATTAGTTTGCAATTCTTCTTGGGAGAAGGTCTGGTAATTAATTTAATTGTAATTCAAGTTTAGCAAGAAGGGGCTTCTTCAAGAACATTAACGCGGAATCTCTTCATCCGCCATTTTTGGGTAAATTAAGGCAGCTGAATTTTGGGTTTTGCCCCTATCTGCATATTTCACTCGTCCAAGGCTTCCTTGCAGGTTATTATTGTTAGAGAATCCAATTACTTTTGAGTGACTAAAAAGTAGAACAAGCTCTCAGGTATCTTTCCATGAGACGGCTTTGAACCCAAACTCGCTTCTTCCACTCATCTAGCCTTAGTGTTACCCTCTAATTCCCTCTCTCCCAAAACTATTCAATTCCAGATACAGGTCAAAATCTGGATGTTTTCTCTAGTCATGTTTCTGAAAGAATATTGTCTACTGTTGGATCTCAAGACAAAATCTCAAAAGAAAGAGATCAGAGGAAGAAAGGATCTGTTTTTCTTTTTCTCACCAAGAGAGACAGTTAGGCCGACCTAGCACACATGCATGCCACGCATGTAAATGTTTTTCCCAGCTCAAATGTGATAAAACCTAGTTATTAATTTTATTAGTTTTATTTATTATTGCAATTTTCAATTTTTTTATGCATAATCTTGTTAGTATCCTTTTCCTACTTCCTAGTTTTTAGGCACTTTCCCATTTCCTCCACTTTCTCCATGCCTCTTCCTATCAGTTGAATTTTTGTTTTAAGCTTAGAAGTTGTTTATTTAGTTTTCTATTATAAAGGAGCTATTGCATTAAAATAGACTTAATTATTGAATTGAATATAAATTGAGGATTCCTCACAAATTGGCTGATTTGCAAGATACCTGCATTTCAGATTTCTCTCTCTTAGGAGTGAGATCCTTGCTTCTAGTGGGTTCTAGTTCTATCAATTGCTAAGCATTATATATGCAACATGGTGACTACCCAATACTTCATTCCACCACCACCACCAAAACTTCCCAACATATCCACCACCCTACAATTATCTCTCAATTGAAGAAGAGTATGCCTGTTCTGAATGCCGAAATTTCAAAGCTTAGGGGACACTACAGTGTTGAATAGCCCATCAACAACTACCACGGAATGGCTAAGAAAGAGGAGCCCATGAATGTTGTTGCAATAGAAGTGGAGATGAAGACTGCTGCTGTGGGAGCAGAGGAGGAGGCAAAGGCTAGGCAGGCTGCTTCAGTGAAAGCCGAGGAGGAGCCACTGAAAGCTGTTGCAGTGACAGCAGAAGAAGCAATTGAGTTTGTTGTAGTGATAGCATAAGAGGAAACGAAGGGAGGTTGCTCCATTGAGTGCAGAAGAGGGGTGTATGGAAGTGAGCATCCTACTAGCTATTACAAGTGCATCCATCCAATTTGGCCAGAGAAAAAGGAATTGAAGAGGAAGTCTGCTGGCCAGACTGCGCAGATTGCAGAGATCTTGTCCCATAACATTCTCGGAATGAAATCAATGAAGCTGCAAGCAACCCTTCAGAACAAGTGTGTCCTTGTCCAGGTTTTCAGTGGTTCAGCAACCACCACTACTTCAGCTTTCAATGATGTCGCCGAGAGTACTATTTAGGTCTTATCACAGAGGATGGGCCTCTAATTCCTTCTGCCTTGAGGTCAAGGTGGTTTTTCTGGGACGATGTATTGATACAAACCTAAGTTATTAATTTTATACCTTTTTGTTATTATCTTATTTTTATGCAAAATCTAGATAGTTTCCTATTCCCACTTCCTAGATTTTAGGGACTTTTCCGTTTCTTCCACTTTCTCCATGTATCTTCCCATCATCTGAATTTTTATCATTTAGCTTTCTATTACGAAAGGTGTAGCTACATATTCTATTAATAGTCTTGATTATTTAATTGTATACAAATTGGAAGATTTGCGAGATCCTTGCATTTGAGATTTCTGTTTACTTGGAGCGAAACCCTTGCTTCAAGTGGGTTCTATCAAATTGCTACGTTGCAAAGAGGCCATTTAAGGGCCACTTGACAGATGTAGTGATAGAATGATCATTGATGCACATTATTCTAAAGGTTAGGGACCCGATTAGATTGAATGAAGGCTAGGGACCAGCATGGGAAAATTCTCAAAAGTTAGGGACTAAATCTGTAATTTACCTGGGATAAAGATATGGTCCTCAAATTACACTTGATGCTGCAACATTTTGGTTGATGTTTGTCCTTTCTTATTTCGTGTATACATTATGATTTACGTTAACATGAAGCAGAAGTTTCTTGAATAATATAATATCTTTATTGTGATATCTTATATTCTACATTTGGCTTGTAGTTTGTCACTTATAATTCTCTTTCCCTTTATTTGTTCCGAAATGCCTTGAGGATTTGCATTTGCATAATCAACCTCACTGTTATCAGTTGCCTATTTGAATCAGGGTATACTGACAAATGAAACAAGATGCCTGTGGTGTGAGACTGTTACAGCAAGAGATGAAACCTTTTTTGACCTCAGCCTGGATATTGAACAGAATAGTTCAATCACGAGTTGTCTTAAAAATTTTAGTGCAACAGAGACTCTGAATGCCGAGGACAAATTTTTTTGTGACAAGTGCTGCAGGTATCTTTTATTGCCCAATTCACATTTAGGCATCGTTAAGCTTCGATTAAGTTTATCTCATAAAAATATGAATTTAATTTTCAGTTACTGTGATTGATGTAGTTTGCAAGAGGCTCAGAAAAGGATGAAGATCAAGAAGCCACCCCAAATCTTGGTTATCCATTTGAAGCGATTCAAATACATTGAGCAGCTCGGCCGTTACAAGAAGCTGTCATACCGAGTTGTGTTCCCGCTGGAGCTAAAACTGGGCTACAGTGTCGAAGACGCAGATATTGAGTACTCGTTATTTGCTGTAGTTGTCCATGTTGGAAGTGGGCCCAACCACGGGCATTACGTCAGCGTAGTGAAGAGCCACAACCATTGGTTGTTCTTTGATGACGAGAACGTGGAAATGGTTGACGAGTCTGCGATGCAGAACTTCTACGGATCATCTCAGGAGTATTCCAGCAACACGGATCATGGGTACATTTTGTTTTACGAATCCATTGGTTCAGCTATCAAGAGCTGACCGGAGAGGGGTCTAGTGGTTTTTTTTTTCTTTTTTTTTAATGGTTTAGTTGGTAGTTACTATTTTCATTCTTTAAAGGATTAGGGTCCGTTTGGCAATGCATGTAGCTTTTGGGAGCTTTTGGTTTTAATAATTTATAGTTTTAAATAAGTTAAATGTAAGATTTTAACTTAATTAACTTTTGAAATTGGATTTTCAACAGCTACTAACCGCAAGCTTTTCAGAATTCTATTCATTTTCTCCTATCTGATCAGCTAGTTTGTAACAGCTACTCTATCAGCTGGGTTACCAAACACCTTACTAGCTTATGAAAACTCAAATTTAACATATATTTAACACACTTAATCCATCAGCTTCAGCTACCCTACCAGCTTCAGCTATCCCATCAGCTCCGTGTTACCAAACTGACCCTTAGTGGCCTTAGATTCGTCTCTTTTACTTTTTTTTTCTTTTTTTCTTTTATGTAATGTAAGGATTAGTGGCCTTAGATTCGTCTCTTTTATCTTTTACTTTTCTTTCTTCCTTTTTATTTTTTAATTCCAGAAATTGTTAACAACTCACCAAAATTGAGGGACTCCCTCTCTAGTTTTCTAGAGAGAGGGAGTCTCAATCTCGGCTCCGGCCGCCCCACTTCCCTAAGGTGTCGAAAACCAGAGTTGTTCCCTCTCAAGAACTTGAGTGTAATAAACCCCTAATCTGATTTCATTGATTGATGTTTGATCAAAAACCAAAATCAATTTGGGGCTTTGGATACTTATGATCTTTGATCTCTTTTTCATCAGTTCCCTTCTTCAATTTGAACTTCTAATCCATCTCATAGACCCAGCTCTCTGTTAGGACTACCCGAAAGTTGTGGTCGGAGCCTGCTGTCCTCGACCTACTGTGTACATACCCATCACCAAGCCTTCGACTTGTGTTGTCCTCGGTCGTCTGTTTGATAGAGGGTTTGAGGCCGATTTGAAGCCCAGTTTACCCGGATGTCGGAGACTGTTCAGACTGCTGGCCCGGGTCGCGGCTGTTCACCGTCGGCCATCTCCGGCTGGTGTCGGTGGCGTCCTCTTCGACTCGACTTGGCTACCCCTCTGTCCGACAATCCTTCCCGACTGCTGTGCGCCTCGTCATCGCCGCCACAAGCGTTTTCGTGCGCTATTACCCGGCTTCCCTTGGCTCATCCTTGGGCACCACGATTTGTCCAGATTTCCCGGGTGTTCTCCCCGGAATTTCCACTATCCGTAGTGATGCTTGCAAGACAAGCTTGGATATAACTTTAATTAATTTTACTTGAAAAATCGTCTTCATTGCCCACAAGGACTCCTGATGTAGCACTGATTAGTGGTGATACTGGTTGGTGGTGCTTGGCTTTGGTTCTTAGTCTATGTTGTCTGATGAACGGTTTTTAGTTGCGTAAACTGTATCAAAATAAATTCGAACCCACAAACTAACGTAGTGTCATAAGCACGAGTCGATCCTATATAGAATCAAGTATTCCTATGTAATGTCTATTTACCAGTCAGTAGAAAAGAGGGTTTATGGTGATTGAATTAAATAGAAAACAAAATAAATTATAAACAAGTTTATGCAAAACAATTTAGAGAAAATAGTTCCACCTATAAATATCCACTTTATTTGATTATGTTGATCCTTGTAACTTCCTCTATTTTTTTTTGTTTTTCTAAGAATGTCCTTGTCTCGACCTAATTTAGTTAATAATCCAATCAGTCATAGAAACCCTTATTTCTTGAGTTATCTATAGGAGGTTTTAACCAATCAATAGCTTTATACTTAGAGATTAACCAAGGTATCTGCAACCCCTAAAGAAGAATTTCACACGCATTCAACTTCCTACCCATCCAATTAGTTTAACCAGCCCTAAAGGGATAACTTTGCTACTTTGGTTAAGGTTCGCAACCATGAATCTACAAAACCCTAACAATTGAATTAGTTCTAACTAGTTGAACAACTAGATAGAATAAAACAATCATACATTCAATCAAAAAGAAGTCAAAACATTCAATATAGGAAATAAGAACAAGATTTAGTAACTCACAACTTAATCCAAACAAAGCTTCAAATTGCAGGCAAAACACCGAGAGTTTAGTTGCACATGGCAAACATCGCTCTCAATCTTAAACTAAATTGTCTTGGATGCCTTGAAACCCTAGGGCTAAACCTCTTTATATAGTGTTAAAAAAACCGTGTCTAATGATAAAGGATAGGATAAAATAATTTAGGATAGAATTAAACACGTAAAATATGAACGCGTTTTCATTGATGGGGTCTGCGGCGATCGCGGTAAGGCTACGGCGATCGCAGTAAGGTTGCGGCGATAGTAGCAACTATATAGGAGCTCGGTTAACTTTGCTGTGGTCGCTTCACTGTTCATCGCTGGATTTTGGTCTTGTCGTCAACATGAAAGTTGTAGATCTTAGAAAGAGCTTTCCAATACATACTGATAATGCATGAGTTGTATAGGCATATTGAGTCATTCTTAAGTCATTCAGGTTGCATTTAGACATGTATAAAGTACATTAATTTATCGTCTCTTAAGTTGCAAAGTTCGAAATCTATCCATTGCATGTCTATTTTATCAGATTATCGAAAGCGAGCTAAAGGAGAAGAGAAAAGCTACACTTTGAAGCCATGAAAGTCTAAAAAGAGTCAAGGAAGAAGATAAGAGAAAAAGCGGATAAGCCAAGACACAAAGAAAGAAGGAATAGGGATCTGCAGAGGCGGTGCCCACGGCACCCCAGCGGCGCCCGCCGATCCATCAACACCCAAGGAAGACCTCGGCACCTGCTCTGTTGGTGCCCTCTGTTGACAATCGGCGCCCGTCGATCCTAGATTTGATCAGCAGATTCTCTTTGTCCGAATCGGGTAGGGCTTGACCGTGGTACATAAATTACCATACCAACCGATTACCAACCGTACCAACAGGAGTTGGTTACCACGAAGTCGGTAACCGAAAGGTCGGTACCGACCAACATCGGTATGGTACACGGTATACAGACTTCAAATCCCGTGGTACCAAATATATATATATATATATATATATATATATATATATATATATATATATATATATATATATATATATATATATATATATATATATATATAGGGGAGGTTTCAAGTAAGAAGTAATTGGTCTGGTAAGAAGGAAAGAAGCAATTCGATTGGTCAAAAGAAAAACAGCCTCACATGCTCTCCTTCTTCCTCCAAATTCCACCTCTGTTTCACTTCATATAGAAATAATTTGATTGGCCTCCACCCACTCTGCTGCCCTTGATTGGCCTTCGCCCACTTCGCCTCTCCTTCAAATGATTTGGGAAGGAATTTTGAGCTCTTCAGATCTTTCTCAAGAATACGACATGGCTATTGAATCTCTTGGTCTTCACGCAAGAGAGGAGGCTCCTCGCCACCACTAAGGCCAGTCCACCGGTGCGGAGCCCTTCGCAGTCGAGGACCTCTTCGATTTCTCTTATGTCGTTGTGTTTCCTTGTAGAGAGGGATCGGTAGTGAGGAAGTAGATGCTCCTTCTCTTGAGCTTGTCTTCCGGCGAGAGGATGAGATTCTGGAGAACTCCGGGTGACTTGGAGCAAGGCTTGTTGAGGACTTGGCTGAGATTGGCGTTGAGGATGTCGTCGGCGGTGACTGGCTGGCGATGATGCTATACGAGGTGGAGAAGAACCTGATAAGAGACACGAAGATGGAGTACTACGAGGTCATGAAGGCAGTCATGTAACTACTTGGGATTATGATTCCGGAGCTACGTTTCAAGGGATGAAACCCCTCGTTGGGATCTTGCGCCTCGAGTACTCGTTGAAGGTTTGAAATCTAATATTAGTGTTTTCAAAGCGGGATTTGGTTAACGGAGAAAACCAAGTCTAAATAAATATAAATATAAATTCAAACCGGTCTCCAGCCTTCGCAAATAAATTACAAGACTTCCTCTCGTTGTAGTGGAAGGGAATCAGGATCGAATCCACGAGGAATCGGGTCAGCGGATCCCAAGCAGCTCGTCAAATCACGTTCAGTAGAATTCGACTCAGGGCTCACTCGATATCGACAAGGGTCAGTTGATGTCTAGTCCAGAGAGCAGTCGACGTCAGGTTCAGAATCCTACAAAACAGAAACAAGCCACTCCATGTCGAGTTAGTTAGTTCACTCGATGTCGACTGGGAGTCGATGTTGAGTCTGTGCAGAAAGCCGAAAAGTAACCAAATTTGTTATCGAAAAAGCGTCCAAAGAGGTTTAGGATGAATAAGGAAAGATGAACTGAAAATTAGCAGATTGTGTTATATAAATCAATAAACTAAACAACTTCCGAAGTCGAGTAATAATGCCACAACGATAACCATGCAAGTATGTATCAAATTCATGAAAGGAATAAGCTTTTCATCAGATAACTTTCGTTATTAACAATTAAGTGGATAGAGGCTCTTGCATAAACCCTAATTTTTACTACCCTTTTAGATAATTAATCAAAATTCATATTAAGATCACTTTTGCTTCAATGATACAAATAAGGATTTACCTACTACTGTCGTAGAAGAACTGTGCAAATAGGGATAGAAGATGAAATCGCTTGAAAAGATCATATCTTTGACAACTTACATGACTATCGACAAGCTCACCCCGGCCTTAGAAGTAGGGGAACTACTCTCGGCTCATTGCAATAGACATCATCTTTGACATAAAGGAAATAACTTGTATTGAAATAACTCCGAAAGATTACAACCGAACTCTCCAATCTCTCTTCAAAATCGGCTCCAATCTCTCTCTCTATTGCCTAAACTACTGATGTGTTGAAGAATGAATTAAAATTGAATGATGTAGAATCCAGCCTCCTAGGGCTTTATTTATTGTGCTCAACCCTAGATATTTTAGGATAGAACAACTATATCTATATCTAATTTCTATCTATCTAAAACTAAGGATAAATGTTTGATAAATAAAATAAATAAAACAACTAAATTCTCCCTTGGTAAATTAGGAAATTAACCAATTAGGATAGAAGTCCAACTCTTGATAGAATATCCCTTCCTTAGTGTAGAAGCAAACTTGGACTCGGACTCGGACTCGACAACGCGTCGGATGGGATCACTCGACATCGAGTTATTGACTCAACGTCGAGTCACTTGGTGTGTCTCGATCACTGCTCTACCCAACTTTGGTGACTGCAGGGGTTCATGTCGATGTAAACTCCAATCGACATTGAGTCGGTTGCTCGATGTCGACTACTCACGTCGAGTGGTGTTGCTCTGCTCCAATTCAGTTCGATGAGCTGGTTTCATCTTCACTCGACGTCGAGTGACTCTGCAGTAGACGTCGAGTGGTTTTCTAGCTTGGATTCCACTTCTCCGAATTGCTCGTAAAATGTCTCGATTTCTGCAATATTAAACAAGAACTAGTGTAGATCTCCATAATTGGCAAATAGGCATAAACTACACAAATATTGTATTGTTCTAACCCATAAATACAAAATGTGTACATAAATCGATATAAAACTTAATGCAAAACATGACAAATTGAGCGCACATTAGATTTCATACCCAAAACCGAAGGGATCGTTGGAATCCCCGGGGAAATCCCCTGTACCTGCCTTAAGTCTAAAGCGTGGGAAAACCAATAAGTCATAAAAACAGCAAAAGGCCAAGGTAATACATAATGTGCCGCGGCAAGGTCGGGTCAAAATGGAGTATAAAGTATAAAATCCAAAGATACGATTCTGGTGAAGTCAGATGTCTCGAACACTCACTCCCCGCCATGCAAAAGAACCCACTCAAGTAGACAAGCAGCATCAATAGTAGTAAGCATATAAGATACCTTAAAAACTATATAGTGGGCCGGATCAGGTCGACGCCTACTTTGGCTCTTTCCTAACGTATAGGTATACACATACGCTAAACCTAATAACATGCTTCTAGATGCAAGACGGGAATATTAACATACTATCATGCTCCTAGTTCGTAGGTGTAACATATTAGATAGGGCCCTAGCAAAGAATACCAACGGTATGTCCCTCTCGCTACCAACCCCCCTTCCCGATAAGGTGGAGACTGGCCAGTTCATGAATGCATTCCAATTCATTAATAGGGTCAAGCCCGTATTGGTGTCCAACCCCATATAGCATGCTTATCAAATAATCATATAGGAATGTGGTGTTATAAAGAGAAAATAAGAATAATGCGGATAATAAATAAGGTGTTGTAATAAAGATGTTGCCAAGACTCGAACGACTCAGGACGAGACTGGGTTGTCCTATGACCCTAGCGAAGACTCTAAATACTTCACAGATAATGATCGTTCTGTTTACATATGCATATAGAAAGAGATTGCTGATTTGTCAATGCAACTAGCATGATACTACATGACATGCTGATCATGAATGCAAACACCTAGTATATCATGCACGTATAGCAGGGAGGTCTATTCAATCTGAGTAAGCTTCAAAAAGACTTACCTGTCTAGCATAAGAGAAAAAGTAGAATCCTAGTAAGTAGCACGTACAATCAAACAATATCACCTAGATACATAACGGAACATATATAAGTCTACATCTAACCATTCAAGCACTCAAGACATACATCATTCAATAGCATAATAGGCACATCACAATTGCGATTCCATCAAGCTCAACCATCCATCATAACACCACATTCCTTAAGACCACATTGTTCTCCACATTTCCATTCAGCCACATTCTCATACTCATCACAACATATCCGCATATATAAACATCTCATTAGTTCATCATAATCATAAGGTGTAGTTAGACGATAACATACTCTAACATCTCATCATGCCGTTAGTCATTCATACATGCCATTAGTTCACACAATCATACCATTCGTCGATCAATCATATCAACATGCTAGTTAGTCATCGATCACATAATTTATTGAGTTAGTCTCGAAAACCCATTTCGAAAACCGAGTTAATCGATTAAGATATCTGACCTTGAAACACTTACGAAATTCTTTTTTCCAAAACTCCAAACCAGATCATTAAGTCAGTCCTTGAAAGCCTCAAAAGCGTTGAAAACGAATCGCAAAAACGGTTGTCGAAAACATCGAGGAAACGGTTTAAATCAATCGGCCAGGGAGCAACTTGCCGCAACGAAAGGGACTCTCGTGCCCGTAAGGCCTGGGCGCCAGCAAGAGCTTCACGGCGATGAGCATCTCGCGCTCGCGAGAGCTTGAGTCGCGGCCGCGAGTTCTAGGGTCCCCTCCTACGACATCCCAAAAACCCTCTCGTCACAGTGAGTTCCTTCTCGCAGCCGTGAGCTAGAACCCTAGGGAAGTGTTCTAACTCGCGGCTGCGAGTTCATGCTCGCGGTGGCGATCTCGGGGTTGAATCCTAGATCCAAGCCCCATTTTTGGCCTTGTTTGACGTTGTTAGCCTCTCCCCTTTTCCCAAATTTTCCTAAGGTTTTGGAGATGTTAGTACAAAAATCGAACGTAAAACTTGAAGATTTGAAAGGATTTTTCACCCAACTCTTCTTTCCTTCACTTTTCTTCTCCGATGTGACTTGAGATGCAATTTCCCTTCCGATTCTTCTGGATCCGAGCGTTGGGTGAGCTGGGGGAGTTAGTATGAGGTTAAAAGAGAAACCTTTGAGGATTTGGAGGTGAAAGAAGAAGAGAAAGAGCATCTTACCCTTCCCGAGCTCGAAAATGACTAAAAGGGACTCCGGAGCTTGGATCTTGGATCTCCGAGGTGTTGAGCTGCTCCAAAAAGCTTTCTTAGGCTCCTTGGGGGGTTGAAGATGTTTCTGGACTCCTTGGTTCTCAAAATGGAAGAAGAAAGAGGAGGTAAGGGTGGTGTTTGGTGTTTCCTTGTTGTTTTTGGGGGTGGTGGTGGCGGCTGAGGTGGTTGAGGAGGGGAGATTAGAGTGGCGGCACAAGAGGAGAGGGAGGGAGGTTTTTAGGGTTCTTAGGTTTTGTGCTTGTGGGATGTGAAGAGTTCCCACTCTCTCGTTACTTTTTAAGATAAGATGCTTGCTTTGATTTTGGCTTGAGGTGAGGTTTGAAATGAGATGATGTCATGTAGTTATCTTCTTAGGGTTGTCTTGATTTGAAAGTGTGGAAGATAGGGAGAGTTTGTCCCTTTATAAATTTGAGGGGAGCAAGGTTGGAGAAAGAAAAAGGAGGGTGTGGGTGTTTTTCCAATTAGGGGTAGGATCTTTGACTTGGCATGCTGAAATCTCCCAAAGGGTTAGGGTTGGGACTTGGCTAGAATCGGCTAGGGCATGAAAGGTGAGGGAGGGAATCTTATTCCAACTTTGCGAGCTCGTATCCAGAGGAGTGTTTGGAAATTAGTTTCCGACGTTAGCTTCCCAAATCCCGCTTTCTCTTCCACGAAGTTAGAATTTTTAAAATTCGAGAATCGAGGTTGCCATGTTAGTTCCAAAAATTTTGTTTAAGTCAGAAATCCGCTTCATGAGTTCTAAATCCAAGTTAGCGAGTTTTCCGTTAAATTCCGCTTTTAAATTCATCTTGATTTTCTTTTTTTCTAAAACATTAGGATTTAAAAATCTGAGCCTTTACAGGTCGGTGATGTAGGGGAGAATCGAATATGCAAATATCAAACATGAACACAATCGCAACTCTAGTCAATCAAATATAATTCAAGACTCCCCCGTTGTAGTGGAAGGGAATTAGGTTCGATCCATCAGGAAACGTGTTAGCAGATCCTGAAGTAGCCCAAAAAGTCACGTTCTGTAATCGACCAGAAGTCCTCAACGTCGACTGAAAGCAATCGATGTCGACTAATGTAACGTCCCAGAATTATGATTTCCGAGTTACGTTTCAAGGGATGAAACCTCTTGTTCGGATCTTGCAATCCAGGTACGGGTCGAGGTTTCAAACTCCTTTAAGATTAGTAGAAAGAGGGATTTCAAACCCTAAAAACCTCAAAGGGTTGTTGGGTACCCTTAACATGTCCTAAGACTATATCGCGAAATTCATTTCAAACGAAAGTAGAGCGGAAGCAAAGTTTAGATACAAGTGCCACGGCAGAGCCGGGTCAAAAACAAATAATAGTGGGTGATTACCATTTTACCAAGTTAGAATATTAGCCAGATTCTTCGGTTCGCCAAGAGATTCCCCGTCACAAAGGCAAAGAGCAAACAAAAGCGGTACCTAACACTATCCACAAAGTCAGGCCCGGTAATCGTCTGCGGGTCCTTTGACTGCACTAAGGCCACATAACATGCCTATACCTAAATAAAGGATGACTATTGCAGTACAAGATTTAAATCACATAAGCATGCTTTGACAGTTATAATAATATCCCTCTCCTTTTTCATGAGTAGACCTAGCCAACACGGTACCCATTTCATCGCGGTGGTGCACGCACCACGACATCATCATCATCATCAACATCAAGAATAGCGTAAAGTAAATCATGCTCACCCGATGGTGCTGGGCTATCGTAACATGCTCATATCGACTCGATTGACTCAGGGCACCCGATGAGGCTGGGCTACCCTATGACCCTAGAAAAGACTCTAGGACTATCACGGATAACGACCGTTTTGTATTCAAACACACATAGTAACCAAATGCTCATTTAAATGCAATCCTAGCATGATAATACATGGCATGCTTTATTATGCAACACCTACACATCACAAGACACATCAGGCAAGAGGTCCAGGTTACTGAGTAAGTCCCGTAGGATACTTACCTGAAGATGCAGAACAACAAGATAACACAAGTAGGGCCCAAATGCAAGTCCAAAAGCAATCCAGAAGGAATACACACCTATCATCAAGCCATTGCCATAAGCTACCAGGCCAACATTCATACACACGAAACCCAAGTTCTAAACATCCTCATAACCAATCGATAGTAAAACCATTTTCCAAAACCTTTCCACTACGATCAACATCAACCAAAAATCATTTATTTCCCATCGAACTCACTGATAAAATCTTACCAATCATATTTTCCAAACTCTTAAATCTCAAGTTAAGTCAACTCATTTTCAAAACAATTTCTCAAATCATACTTGGCCAAATTCCGACATTAATATTAAAATCTTAAAACCAATTCTCAAATTCATATAATAATGGAAATTTTGGCATTTCAGTTTCGAACCAACAATCCTTTAAGAGACATTTTGAGAAAAGTTTGAAAATCCCCTTTTAAAATAAATTACCCAACAATTGAACTAAATAAAATATCAAAATTAATTCCTCTCCTCAAATCTTAATTATAAATCTAAGCCAGTAAATTACGTTATCATTCTTAAGATTGCACTGCCTCCATAATTGCCCCAACGGTGGTGGTCGTGGACTTGTCAAAACTGCCTTCTTATGTCATTTCAAGGATAGGCATGGTTCCGTCATCGCCGTCGTTGACACTTGTTCACTTTTGTCGTCTTCTCCGGCCGTCTATGCCGCTGTTGAGGCTACTTTCCAAAGGTTGAACGTGTGGTTATGTGGTGTTTGTTGTTCCCTTCACACGTTACGTTCTCCATGCCGTCATCCCGATGGAGTTGTTGTTTCCCCGCCGGACGATGGTGATGGTAATGCTCTGTTTTTCATTTTCAATATTGATTGTCCTGTTTTGCCGCCTACTATGCCTGCGCTAGGTTCTGTTTTGTTGTCCTCTGTTTCGCTAAAGGGGAGTGGTCCATGTTTAAATGTTGCACGTGTGGATTCTTCTGATAGTGGGGCCACGCGGGTTGATTTTGGATGGGATTTGAGTACTTTTGATCGTCTTTTAGTTAAGGGACTACGTACAGTTAAGTCCGTACCGCCACATTGTCGTCTTGGTTTTGCTCGGGCTCTTAAAGGGGTGCTTGACCGTGTTATTGCCGCCCCTGATGACATTGCTGGTTGGGTTCGGTTTCTGGCTATGCCCATCTGTGTTTTGCGTGCTTTTGTACCACAGAGTAGAAGCGATCGTCGATCGGGTGTTCGACGTACTCGCCAGGAGGAGTCGATTGCGAGTGCTCTTGTTGATTGGAGCACTTCGGGGGGTGACATTGGGTTGCTCAAGGCAGCCCCTGTGTCCTTCAGCGAGGGTGTTGGGGGTGATGATGAGCCTCACACACCGGAGCTCAACCTCCGTCAATGCCGTAAGAAGATTTCTGATGGGCATTTCACTGCTGCTATACGGGTTCTCTCTTCTTCCGGTGTTGCTCCTTACTCTACTTCTACTTCGATTGCGCTTCGGGACAAGCACCCTGATGCCCCTCTCCCTGTTTTGCCTTGTGGTTTCGCCCCTCAGCCTTCTATTATTGCTCACCCGCCCATTGTTTTGGATTCCATAAGGAGTTTCCCGCGTGGTACTTCTTGTGGTAGGGATGGGCTCAGGGCCCAACATCTATTGGATTGTTTGAGTGGTGCGGCAGTTGCTGTTTCTGATGAGCTTCTTGTTTCCATTACGGGGGTGGTGAACATCTTCCGGGAGGGTCGGTGTCCGTCTGCTCTCGGGGAGTATGTTGCTAGTGCCCCTCTGACTCCCTTGGTCAAACCAGGGGGTGGTATCCGCCCTATTGTTGTCGGCACGATCTAGAGACGCCTTGTGTCTAAGGTGGGTGCTTTCTTGGTTGGGCCTCAGTTATCTGGGTATTTTAGGGACCTGCAGTTCAGAGTTGGTGTTTCTGGAGGTGATGAGGCCATTCTGCATGCCTTAAATAGGCTTGTAGAGTCTCGTGGTTCTGAGATGGTTCTTTCTATGCTGTTGGTGGACTTCCAAAATGCTTTCAACTTGGTTGATTACACTACTCTGCTTTTGGAGGTCCGTCGTCAGTGCCCTGGCCTCTCGCGGTGGGTCGAGTTCTGTTCTTCTAGCCCTGCTCGGCTCTACTATGGGGAGCACTGCCTTTGGTCTTGCCAAGGGGTTCAGTAGGGTGATCCCCGTTGGTCCGCTGCTCTTTGCTTTGGTCTTGCATCCTCTGTTATGCAAGATCCGGGATTCGTTTGATTTATGCTTGCAGGCTTGGTATTTGGATGACGGTATTATTGTAGGAGACACTCTTGTGGTTGGCCAGGTTTTTGATATGATTATGTCTGATGGTCTAGCGCTTGTGTTGCACCTTAACGTGGATAAAACTGAGGTCTTTTGGCCAGTTGTGGATCCTAGGAGCTTGGTGCCTGGTGTTTTCCCTGCCCTTATTGCTCGGCCTGTTTCTGGCGTTACGGTTTTGGGTGGTCCTGTCAGTACTTGCCCTGTTTACAGCGCTGAGATTGTTGCGACTCGGGTGGCCAAGACCGTTGAGCTTATGGGTCTTGTTGCCAAACTTGAGGATCCGCAGAGTGAGCTGCTTTTGATTCGGGCTTGTTCCGGTATCTCTAGACTCTACTTCACCTTGCGTACTTGTCCGCCGGATGCCGTTGTCCCAGCTCAGTCTACCTTTGATAGTGCCCTCCGTGTCTGTTTAGAGCGTATTGTGGCTGCTTCTGGACCCGGGTTTGGTGATTGGCAGTGGAGATTGGCTACTCTTCTGTTTCAGTACGGTGGGCTTGGTGTTTATGCTGTTGGTGATGTCATGCATTATTCTTTTCTGGCCTCTCGCTTGCAGTCTTCTGGGTTGCAGTCCTCACTCCTCCGCTTTGCTGGGCTGCTCGGGGGTGAGGGGCCCTCTTTCGATGCTGCATTGTGTGACTTCAATGGTCTTACCGGTTCGAATTTTAGTCGTGATTCTTGCGAGTTCGCTGCCCCCAAACTTATGAAGAAATTGGCAGATGTGTACTTCGCCCGGATTGTGGCTTCTTCAGAGTCGGTTTTCTCATTGACCCCGCGGCAGGTGGTGTTGTGGAGGTCTCAGCATGGGCCTCATTCATCTGATTGGCTCAAAGCAGTTCCTATTTCTAGGCTCGGTCAGACCATGAATGGTAAGACTTACAGGTCTGTCCTCTGCTATTGTTTGGGTATCCCTCTTTTTCGTGCTGGTCTTCCTTGCTCTGCATGTGGGTGGGTTTTTGAGGATGACACTTTTGGGGATCATGCTGTGTCGTGTTCGAGTTCCTTTGGGCTCAAACATCGGCATAATCTTGTTCGTGATACCCTCTTCGACATTTGCTTCCGTGCTGGGATCTCCTCTGGGAAGGAAGTGAACATTGGTGTTGTTGACAGTCTTGGCGGACCTCTTAGACCCGCTGACATTCTTCTTTACTCTTGGGATCGGGGTCGAGATGTGTGTGTTGATATCACGGGCTCCTCCCCCCTCACTCAGACTTGCTTGGCTTCCTTCGCTCCCGGACGGTGTGTTCTCGACGCAGCGCGGCTGCTGGTTATGGGTTTTTGCCTTTTTCTTTCTCCTCCTTTGGTGAGCTGTATGGGGATGCGAATGCGCTTCTGGGACGGATCCGCTCCTTCTATTTAGCCTTAGATTCTAGTTCTTGTCTAGCTGCTCATATTTTTACCAGAGTTTGTTTTTCCATTGCTAAGGGGGTTGATGCGCAGCTTGTTTCTCGGCTGCCCGCTAACTTCTTGTAAACATTCGGTTGTTTGATTTCTATACTATTTGGAGTATAATAATAATAATAATAATAATAATAATAATAATAATAATAATAATAATAATAATAATAATAATAATAATAATAATAATAATAATAATAATAATAATAATAATAATAATAATTTAAGAAACTCACATTAATATAAACCATGATATATAATCATAACATAACAACACAATTTTATAACACTCCCAACAATAATAACATAGTTTAAAAACAACCCCAAGAGGCCCAACTACCCGGATTCGGATCACATTGCCCATCCCCAAACTCGGCCCACACCCAACTTCTCAACTGAAACCCGGATAGAAGAAGACCCGGACCCGAACCTAGAAAATCCAACAAAACTCGGATTCGTCTCTCCCCCACTGGAATCCCATGAAATGAAATAACTCGTCCCAAAACGATATAACCGGAAGAATAACCCGGATCCGGCCCAATAGAAAAAAAAAGAAGAAGAAGAGACGCCTCTTTCTTCTGTTCAACAAAGATCTTCTGAAATCTCACCGGTAGAACGGAAGAGAAAGGGGAAGAAGCCCAGGGCCTCCGACGATTCGCTTTCCACCCTAACCCTCACCCAACAAGAACGAAAACCTTCCCCGACCACAAAACAGAAACAAGAGTAAAAGGGAAGGTGGAAGAGAAGTCTTACCGAGATCGCCGAGCATTGCAAGAATCTTTGTCGGAGGCGCGAATTGGCTTCGTCAAAGTCGGAAATCAGGGTTGGCTTGGCCAAGGGCGAAAGAAAGGGTCATAAAGGGGCACTTTTATGGAGATTTAGGTCAGAACGGAAGAGAAGCCCTCACTGATCAATTTGGGAGCGAGACCAAGGAAGCGGCGTCAGATCTGGTGGCTGCTGCTGAGCGGCTCCGGAGTGGCTCGGGAATGCTCGGCTGTGCTCAGGGAGTGCTCGGGATAGCGCTCGGCGCTTGAGCTCTCACCTGGCTTGCTTTGTTGGACCTCGGACCCCTCGGAGAGGCGTTGCCTCGCCGGAGCTGCTGGTTTCTTGATGGAGACGTTGGAGGATGAGAAGGAGAGTTTCTGTTGGTGAAAAGCAAAATGGATGGAGGTTGGTGGTCTGGGTAACCAGAACGGATTGAAATGGAAGAGCAAGGGGTGAGACGGTGGTAAAGTGGAGATTTTGGTTTCAAAACAGAGCTCCGATGGGGCGGTTTTGGGGCTGTGCTGCAGAGAAACAAAGGATAAGGGAGAGTATTCTACTGGACATAGAACATGAGAAGGGAGTGGGTTTCTTCTGGTAAATGGCCCTACAGGCTGCAAAGGACAGAAAATGTAAGAGGGAGAGGGTAGAGACAAAAGTTGTGAGCTGTACAATTGGAGGAGAAATGGGAATGCCTCCCCAACGACATCTGAGAGAGAGAGAGAGAGAGGGAGAAGGGTGAGAGAGACAGGGGAAAGAAAAAGGGAAAGGAAAATAAGGGAGAGAGTGGGCCCCACAACAACAAATTTAAATCCCGAAAACCCAAAACTCGAAACCCGCTATTCCCGACATTAATGGAATAAATTAAATTTCCAATAAAATTTTACAAAACTTATTTACAAACGATCAAAATCAAATTAAATCCTCAATTTCGAAGCTCAAAGACGGAATTAAAATCTATCAAAATCCAATATTTCAAACAATGCGGGAATGACTTAAAATCAAACTTGTGCTCGAGGACGAGTTTTCTTCCATTTTTACAAATTGAATAGAATAATACTATATTTATTTAAAATAATATTAAAATAATATTGAAAATATTTTCGGCCTTTACATTCATCCACCTCTAAAAACAAGTCTCGTCCCCGAGACTAAAATCATTCTAAAGCAATGATAATAAGTTTGAGATCGGTGAGTCCGAGGATCATACCATTGATCCCGTAAGTTCCTCATAAGGGCCCCTATGAAGTCATCATAGTATCGTCGCCGTGATCATAATATCCCCAATTGGTCGTAACAAGCATGTGATATGGGCCCCTATCACATCCACACCCCAACTTCTCGGTTATATCATAACTCAAAAGCATCATAACCTCCCGACTAGGTCTTAGAAAGCAATCTATAAGTGCCTCTACAAAATGCTTGTATCCACTTTGTGAGACGTCAAAATGTAAATCCAGTTCTTTAAAGTGCAAGAGAGTATTGTAAAGGGAAAATTTGGCCTTGAAATCATTTGAAATTCTCGATAGCGTCTATTATTTTAAATCTCAGTAATTCCTTTTCAAAACCATTCAAAATCTCCAAATCCGACATTTAACCAAGCAATTTTAGATCACGGGAGGTGGAATCATCCACCTCTAAGAGCTAATCCCATATTCTCTTCCTAGTTTCCAAAATCAACTCAATCTATCAGTCTCAATTAGAGCAAGATTCATAAGCCATAAGAAATGCATAACCACGGAACCAACCAATCTCCAACCAGTACATCATATGACAAGTCTGAAACATATGCCAACACAGTGCCACAAGGTCACATCAACACCTCCACATCATACCAAATGTCATAATACTCATCTCAACAACATACCAACAATCATAACAATCTTCTCGACATCACACCGGAAGTCATAAAAAAAAAGTATATCCTCGTCATAGATTTAGCGAACCAAAATCCATTGTCAGCACATCCACACAACCAAGGTCATGTTATTAAGATTCAGCAAAGGGAAAGATCAAGCATTATTTCAATCACCAAAATGTCAACATACTTACAAAACATCATCTCAACTCATTACAATGTCACATAACGATTATTTAATAATCATGCACCTTTATCTCATATACATACAAGTCATGCTCAAAGTCATATTCATTATTTACATATTTTTAATCTTGCTTACCGACCATATAATAGAATATCATGCTTATCACCACATAACATAACATCATGCTTTCACATAATAACACATCATTATCTCATATATGACATCACAACACATCCTAACATGCTCCTAAAACAACATAGCAGATCATCAATATATCATGATAACATTTGTCACTGCCAACTAGATTTCAATATTGCATAACAACATGTAATATCATTCTGTATCAGATTCATCATGGTTGCTATCTAACATCATGCCAACGCATGTTAATAAGTCACATAATCGCGAAAATTTTCACATCATGCTAGTCAAAATAAAACACAATCCCCTCTCGCTTGCTTCCAATTCCCAAATCAAAACCAGCCTTATCTAGATTCACCAACATCAACTCAGATAACATCCTTTAAAAGAAGTCTTGACGGAGGTAAAACCTATCGTTGAATACTGCCAAAGAAAACTCAAACCTATAACTAGTATAGCAATAAGTAAGAGGTCGATCCCACAGGGAAATTATTATTCAAGTGTGAATTAAGTGTCAATCAAAGTAACAAAAAGGGGGGTTTTTATGTGTGAAAGTTTCGCCTTTTATCAAAGCGAAGTGAATAAAGCAAAGCAAAGGAATTTGGTTTTTAGACAATTTGGAGAAGCAACTCAACCTACAATTTTCCACTTTATTGGATTGAAGCGATCCTTGTAACTTCTTCTCGTCCTATTAAGTATCCTATGAATGCCCTTGTCCCGACCTAATATAGTTACTAGTCCAACCAGTCCTAGCAACCCTTATCAATCGAACAGTCCCTAAAGAAGGATTTAACCCAATTGATAGCTTTAAGTTCAGAGATTAGCCAAGGTATTTGCAGTCCCTAAAAAAGGATTTAACAACACATTCAACTTCCTACTCATTCAATTAGGTCAACCAGCCCTAAAGGAACAAGTTTGCCACTTAGGTTAAGGTTCATAACCAGGAATCTACAAAACCTTAGCAATTGAATTGATCTAACAAGTTGGCCAGACAAGATAGAACAAAACAATAAACAATCAAGCACAAAGAAGTTGAAGCATTCAAATATAGGAAACAAGGAACGAGAATTAGAAACTCACAATCAATCCGAATAAAGCTTCAAATTGTAGGCAGAATAGATGAGTTTAGTTCCTCATGGAAGACATCGCTCAAAATCTTTAAAGTGTCTGATGAATAGAATAGAATAGAAGTTATGAAAATAACATAAAACTTGGCCTTTTAAAACATCAAATTCGGCCATGAAAGAAATAAATAAGTTCTAAGGTTTTCATTAATCAAAACGCTGCGAATTAACGCTGACGACCAATGCTGCTATGCTGCGCCCGCCGCACACTGTTTCTTCGTACCCCGCTGCAAATTGATTGGCCGCGGGCGCCGCAAGGGTGCTGCGGGCGCAGCCAGGGGCCTTTCACGGAAAATGTATCCCGAATGTGCTCTTCTTGTCAACAGAAAAGTTATAGTTCTCTGAAAGGGCTTTCCAACGCATGGTCATAATAGTCAATCGGACAACCGAGGCCTCCAGAAAGTGCAAAACAAGTTCAGCATGTCTGGCGACAACTTCTGTAGACTTGTTCTTTGTTTAGGTTCGCTCCTTCTTCTCAGGACCTCTTGAGATCTTCATGTAAGCTTCTCCGATGAACTAGACATTCTCATATAATGCGTTAACAACTCCTGTCTCATCATCGGATCCACAGTTACCTGAAATAATCAATAAAAGTGTGTAGATTCCGACTCCACTAACATAAAGAGCAAATATGGAAATTGCATTTAATTAATCCATGAAATGCATCTTAACTAAGCTAAATGCAACCTATTATGCCTACCTAAATGCATGCTATGAAACTCCCCCACACTTAACCTTTGCTTGTCCTCAAGCAATGATAGAATGAACATGAATCAACGCATCCCACAGGAAATCCCTTCAAGTTTCAACCTCATCAAAAAGCAACATCATAGCAGGTGAAAACATAAACCAAGCAAACAAACGTCATAGCATGTATTCCAGTGATCAAAGCTTAGAAGTAGATATCGTCCAACCTCACCAGGAATATGTGTTTCACTCATGTGTTTAGGCTTTAAGGTACAACTCTCAACTTAATCCAAAATGCACTAAGCTCATAGACATTGACCACCATATCATCAAATATCTACCGAAATGTCATTACTTGCGGGACACAATAAAAACAACTAAATAAATGTGACACTCTTTTTTTTCTTTTTTTTTTCTTTTCTTTTTCTTTTCTTTTTTTCTTGTCTTGGTGTTTCCCTTACGCGAGGTGCAAACATGGGTGTCATGAATGGCCCCGGTCTATCAACACCTCAACCTACTAATATGAAGTCCACTTGAGCATCTTTTGACGCAAGTTGCAAACATGGGTGTCATGAATGAACCTGGTTACTCAATGATCAAGCTTTCTCTCCTAGTGGATAGTTTTCAACACTGTTTTGCGCGAATCATACCCATGGGTGTCATGCATAGATCCGGTTACTAAGTGCATCAACCATTGCCACCTTATTCACTAAAATATGCACAAATTCTAATCAAAATACTCAAAATATAAACATAAACTCCGCAAGCAACAAACATGTGAGTCGGTCTTGAAAAATAGATACTGCAGTCAATGCCAACAGGTAGCAACACTAGGAGAGTAATTCACACAATTGAGCAAAAGAATTCAAATAAGGCCAAACATTCTCACATGGTCATGTTTTGAGAACTTCAATCATACTTTAGCTCAATCATACATGCTCAATTATATTTGCTAGCTCATGTTCCACAAAAATCAAATATAAACAATAATCAAAACATCCAGAACTCCATGGGATTTTTATGAATCATGCTTGAAATTTAAAATAGAGGAAAAACTAAGCAAGATGGGTATTTGAATAACACATATGTATGCAATGCATGCTTATTTTTGGGATTTTCGAATTTTTTTTTTTAATTACGAAAATAAACAAGGAATTAATAAAAAAAATGAAATAAATTAAAAATGGTGCAGAAATTTAAATATGATCTCCTATTTGCATCTATATACAGAATTCCTCTCCCCTACACTTATAGTTTTCATTGTCCTCAATGAAACAATAAAGACAACAAAAGTAAATCAAATATAATCAGGGTGAAGGAAGAGGAAAAGGAAAAAGAAAGAAAAACTTACCTCGGGTTGCCTCCCGAGAAGCGCCTTTGTTTCAAGTCGTTGGCTCGACGTTTTGCTTAAGCTTACGAAACTAATCAGACATAGTCAAAGCCCTCAGCAACCTGTCAAACTCTTGTGCACAACTAACAAACAAGCATGCGCTACATACAAATAAATTGAAACTAAATAATAATACATTTAAGAACCGTTTAGACTTATTGTATTCAGGAGCTTGACTACCCACAAAGGGTTTATAATACCACCAATTCAGTTCTACTGGTGGCTTCTCAAAGTAGCAGTCAAATGGATCAATGTATTCACCAATATTCTCTCGAGTGCAGGAGACGACCTTTACCTGCTCTGTAGCCTCAGCAATAGGCTCTGGACCTGATTCATCAATGGGCGAGCTAGGGATGATCTCATCAGATGGAGTGTCTTCTTCCTCAATTTTCTCAATGTGATTTTCCACAATGACTTCAAGAGGTGCAACAGAGGTCTCAACAATTTGAGATACTGGAGAAAGTGACTCGTTCTGCGCATATTGATTATCCATGTAGCAGAAAAATTCCCACATCTCTGGGAGTCCCATATCTAATAAACCTCCATCACTCAGGCGCTCGGCAAGACTTCGTGTCTCAGCAGTCATGCCATCAAAGATGCATAGAAGCACTTCCCTTATACTAGCTTGATATCCCCATGAATAAACATCGTTAATGTACTCCTGTAGTCTGATAAAGTATTGATGAAAATTCTCTCCAAGTAACTGCAATAACCTAACCATCAACATATGTTAGTAGCAAGAGTGCAGACCATGTAAGTGGTCCACACCAAAAATCAGCACTAAAAACACACAAGAATTGATAAATTTCCCCGGCAACGGCGCCAAATTAAACGGAGGTAAAACCTATCGTTGAATACCGCCAAAGAAAACTCAAACCTATAAATAGTATAGCAATAAGTAAGAGGTCGATCCCACAGGGAAATTATTATTCAAGTGTGAATTAAGTGTCAATCAAAGTAACCAAAAGGGAGGTTTTTATGTGTGAAAGTTTTGCCTTTTATCAAAGCGAAGTGAATAAAGCAAAGCAAAGGAATTTGGTTTTTAGACAATTTGGAGAAGCAACTCTACCTACAATTTTCCACTTTATTGGATTGAAGCGATCCTTGAACCTTCTTCTCGTCCTATTAAGTATCCTATGAATGCCCTTGTCCCGACCTAATATAGTTACTAGTCCAACCAGTCCTAGCAACCCTTATCAATCGAACAGTCCCTAAAGAAGGATTTAACCCAATTGATAGCTTTAAGTTCAGAGATTAGCCAAGGTATTTGCAGTCCCTAAAAAAGGATTTAACAACACATTCAACTTCCTACTCATTCAATTAGGTCAACCAGCCCTAAAGGAACAAGTTTGCCACTTAGGTTAAGGTTCACAACCAGGAATCTACAAAACCTTAGCAATTGAATTGATCTAACAAGTTGGCCAGACAAGATAGAACAAAACAATAAACAATCAAGCACAAAGAAGTTGAAGCATTCAAATATAGGAAACAAGGAACGAGAATTAGAAACTCACAATCAATCCGAATAAAGCTTCAAATTGCAGGCAGAATAGATGAGTTTAGTTCCTCATGGAAGACATCGCTCAAAATCTCTAAAGTGTCTGATGAATAGAATAGAATAGAAGTTATGAAAATAACATAAAACTTGGCCTTTTAAAACATCAAAGTCGGCCATGAAAGCAAGAAATAAGTTCTAAGGTTTTCATTAATCAAAACGCTGCGAATTAACGCTGATGACCAATGCTGCGGGCGCAGCATAGGTGCTGCGCCCGCCGCACACTGTTTCTTCGTACCCCGCTGCAAATTGATTGGCCGCGGGCGCCGCAAGGGTGCTGCGGGCGCAGCCAGGGGCCTTTCACGGAAAATGTATCCCGAATGTGCTCTTCTTGTCAACAGGAAAGTTATAGTTCTCTGAAAGAGCTTTCCAACGCATGGTCATAATAGTCAATCGGACAACCGAGGCCTCCAGAAAGTGCAAAACAAGTTCAGCATGTCTGGCGACAACTTCTGTAGACTTGTTCTTTGTTTAGGTTCGCTCCTTCTTCTCAGGACCTCTTGAGATCTTCATGTAAGCTTCTCCGATGAACTAGACATTCTCATATAATGCGTTAACAACTCCTGTCTCATCATCGGATCCACAGTTACCTGAAATAATCAATAAAAGTGTGTAGATTCCGACTCCACTAACATAAAGAGCAAATATGCAAATTGCATTTAATTAATCCATGAAATGCATCTTACTAAGCTAAATGCAACCTATTATGCCTACCTAAATGCATGCTATCAAGTCTCAATTCATTTCGATACCCCAATCTCACCCCTCATTCCACCAAGCACTTTCACTAGCAATCCACCTCTAAGAACCCAACCCCCATCTCTAACTTCACACCCGAGTTCCCTCTCTTACTATATCATCAATACTCTTAAAAGCCATTTCCTACACTTCTCACACTTCCCCAGATTTCACAAGTATCATGTCTTGCTAACCACACATCTCCTCTAGAAATTCCTCGATCATCGCCTAGCCGACCTATTCCTAACCATACCCTCACCCAAGATTCACCTAGAAGTTCACCCGAAACCATCAAACATTGCCTCTTCTAAATCCCAAAACTCACTCGGTCTTACCTAAGCGAACATCCCTCTCTTGTGACCTTCCTCATCATACCATCGATCATTCTATCCGATCAACCCAAATTTTTCAAGGAACACATGATCAAGTGAAACAACATCGTCGCATGTATCTAATGATCAAATAATAAGAGTAGAAATTATCCAACCTTACCAGGGATAATGTGTTTCACTCATGCTCTCTTGTGTTTAAGCTTTTAAGTTCAACTCTCAACTCAATCCAAAATGCACCTAAGCTCATAGAAATTCACAACGATATCACCAAATCTCCACCGAAATGTCATCACTTGCGGAAAAAACAATGAACATAAACAATTTGGCTCTAGACTTCACTCTCCCTTCATTCTTTCTTTTTTTCCCTTGACTTTTGCTTTTTTTTCTTTGTTTTGCTTGCTTTCTTTCGGCTTTGGTGTATTCCTTATGCGAGTCACAAACATGGGTGTCATGAATGGCCCCGATCTATCAACACCTCAACTTACTTGAATAAAGTCCACTTGAACATCTTTTGGCGCGAGTTGCAAACATGGGTGTCATGAATGAACCCGTTTACTCAATGATCAAGCTTTCTTCCTCAGTGGGTAGCTTTTAACACCTTTTTGCACGAATCGTACCCATGGGTGTCATGCGTAGATCCGGTTACTAAGTATCTTAACCATTGGCACTTTATTTCACACTAAACACTCAATAAGAAACTAAAGCCAAACATAAATATCAAAACATAAAATTCCGCAAGCAACAAACAAGTGAGTCGGTCTTGACAATAGATAATGAAGTCAATATCAAGAGGTAGAAACATAAGGAGAGTAAGTCACACAAACAAGCAAAAGGAATTATATGATTCCAATAAGGCTAAAAACCAATCTCACAGGGGTCATATTGTGTAGAATTTCAATCATACTCCCATCTCGATCATACATGCTCAATCACATCATCAATCATAGGGTTTACAAGTTCATAGCTTAGAGTTTTGCTTAATCACGGTGGTTGTTTGAATAATAACATATTATGCAACGCATGATATTTTTGTGATTTTTGACATTTTTAGAATTTTTTTTCTTTTCAAATAACAGAACTTAAAACATAAGACACAACTAAGACGATAATGACAGAATCCAAAAATAAAGACATCCAAACATAAGGTTAGAAATATCCAAGCATCCAAACACGAGAAATATCCAAACCAAGTACAAACCAAGATAAAACCAGCAAAAGTACAGATAAAACCAACCAAAGTAGAGAAATGTCTCAACAAACTCATGAAATCAAAAAATCCCTACCCCACACTTAAAGATTGCATTGTCCTCAATGACGAAACACAAGGACAACACAACAAATAAAAAGATCAAAGTGTAAGGAAGGTAAACATACTGCTCACTAGTGTGGCGGTTGGAATGGGTAATACTGCTGGAGCTGCTAGACGAAGGAATCAAAGCTGCTCTGAATGCTAGAGATAGCACGGGCCTGCTCCTCCTACCTCTGGTAGATCGCCTCATTGTGCTAGCGGAGATCATGGCGGTATTGTCTGAACTCCACGCTCTGAGCAAGTTGCAGCTCATGGTTCTCATCCAACTGCAGAGAATAATGGTCAGAGGAAGAAGAGGGGGCATAGCTCATATCAGTGTCCGAATCCATAGCCCTAGCCCAGCTAGACTCACCTCTCATATAAGTAGTAAGTGGGACATCCCACCCAGCAGTATCAACGGGGACATGGCCCTCATCATCATCCTCATCATCATCCTCATCATCGTCCTCATCAGTAGAAAGCTCTACAGCCTCCGACGGAAGGTTAAAATCAGCAATCGTCGGTTTAAGCGGAAGCTGAATAGGTAGACGAATGAGGTGGTCACCCCTACGACCAGCATGCCAAATAAAAGGGGTCCTAACACCCTTCAGGTGTCTCATCCTCGTTAACATCTCCAGTGAGATGTGAGACTCTCCATCCATAGGCACCAGATCTGTAACTCTCACCCCGCCGCGAACAACAATCAAAGTAATCAACCCTCCAAAACCAATCGTCCTGGTATCTCTCTGAGCTCCCTCCACTAACATGTCAGCATAAGCATCTAGGAAGAGTTGATCCCAATTAGCAGTAACCTCTGCCTCGGGGGTCAAACAATACATTGCCGCCCACGCTTTCATAGATACCTTGTTCAGCTTATTCTGCTGGAAGAAGGTGTTGTTTAGCACCTTATGGCAGAGACGAAGTGCAGGATGGGGGATCGTGTAGTTGTAGTTACCTCTCCCACGGATCCGGGGGAACCAGTAGTAGCGGGCCAAGTCTGCATCGGTGGAGGACTCAACATCCTTCACCTCGAGTCAGCAGTAAGAGGGCGAGTGATACCCAAATAGCGCCTCAATTGTGCGAAAGTCCGTGAATAAGAACGTCCCAACAAAGTGAACTCAATTTGACTCCTATGCTCAATGACCACTAGGGTCGCCAGAAACTCTCGATCAAATCCGAACAAGTCAATCCATGCATCATAATGAAATGGTCAAGGTCCCCATTCTCCAGAAGGGTGGCACAGGGCTCCGCTGGACCTAGAGCGTCTAAAGCCGAATGATCGAAAAACTTCATCGTTGAATATTTTCTAAGGCTAAGATCATTCCATCTTCCTAATTCATCATCGTCTAATGTGTTCGGAGCAATCATGTTCGGAAAAGAAGTCATGATGATGAAATCGATCGAAGAAACGAGGCAAAACTTACAAAATCTGATGAAACGGATGTTCTGAGGTGGCGACAGGCGCTGTGTATCAAACGACAAGCGCCGTGATGTTCGGGGCGAAAGGTTGCGATCGGCTTTCCATAAAAACTCCTCCTCTGACGTCGGAATAAGCCCGTTTCCTCCTCCTTGCTTCACGAAAAGTGGTTTTAAGGACTTGGGAAGGGTGATTTCGAACAAAAGGTGGCCGGAGGTGGCGGTTTGAGATTTTGGTGAATTTTAAAAGTGAGCGAAAGTGAAAACCGAGGATGTGTATTTGTAGATCGGGGTGTGTAGATTCCGAATGTGGTCGGAATTTCGATTCGAGCACCAGTTTGGATGTTGTATGAGGATTTGTGGTGAAGGGGAGGGTTTGGAAGGTTGAAGAATATAGAGGAGGGTTTAGAGGTTATGGATGAAGTGAAGAGGGAAAAATAAAATAGGGTTTAAATAATGAAGTGGGCCCCACCCGTCCAACGAATGGCAGCCCAATTCTCTCTGAACAGCATTCACGGCGGGTGCCGTGTGACAGGCGACGAGTGCTGTGACCCCAGTGAAGCATACCTCTCGTTTTCGATCCTAAAATCCAAAACTTACCTCATAAACTCATTTCAAACATCTCCAAATTGCAAAAAAAAAAAAAACAAATCTAACGCTAAAGAAACAAAAAATGAGAGAAAAATGAAAAGAAAGAAAAGAAAATGAAAGTACTTACCTCGGATTGCCTCCCGAGCAGCGCCTTTGTTTAGCGTCCATGGCTAGACGTAATGAAGTGATTCTATTCCTCAGGGAGGTCCTCCCCTAGCCAGGAGTCCATAACTTGTCCGACGATGTCCTCACGATATTTCTTGATTCTTTGACCACTCACCTTGAAGTTATGACCATCCATCGGATTCTGTAAATCAACCGCACCATAGGGATAAACATGGACCACAATGTAGGGACTCGTCCATCTAGACTTGAGCTTCCCATGGTGAAGTTTTAAACGTGAAACATACAACAAAACCTTATCTCCTAGACTAAATTCTCTCCTCAAAATAGGCTTATCGTGCCATGCTTTCGTTTTGTCATTATAAATCCTAGCATTATCATAAGCATCCCAACATATCTCTTCCAACTCCTGAAGCTGAAGCTTCCTCAATTCACCTGCTTCAAATGCATCCATATTAGCCTGTTTGACTGCCCATAATGCCTTATGCTCGAGATCACCTGGCAAATGACAAGGCTTCCCATAAACCAAGGGAAACGGAGACATCCCAATAGGTGTCTTGTAAAGAGTACGGTAAGCCCATAGTGCATCCTCCAATATGAGACTCCAGTCTTTTCTATTCGGTGCAACAGTCTTCTCTAAAATCTTTTTCACTTCTCTATTAGACAATTCTGCCTGCACATTGTTTTGAGGATGATAGGCGGTTGACACTTTCTGAGTCACGTTGTACTTCCTTAAAAGAGCGCTGATAATCTTGTTACAGAAGTGAGTTCCCCTATCATTGATGACAGCTCTGGGCATCCCAAATCTAGCAAATAGACTCTTCAAGAAACTAACAATTGTGCGAGCATCATCATTCTTTGTCCCCTTCGCCTCAACTAATAACATCTATTTTAGTCATATTTTAGGGTTGCATTTTCATATTAGTTTAGGTCATTTTCATGCATATTTGCCATATTTTATATTTTATTTATTTTATTTTTCATTTTCGGAGTCTATACCTCGTTATGATTTGTTTCAGGTATTTTGAGGCTAATATTGAGGAAAACATAGCTTTAATACGGAGCGTCGAGCATATTGAATCGGAAGCGAGGAGCTAAAGTGCCAAGTGTGGAAGTTGCTAAATCTTGGGGCTATTTTGCGGAGTTAAATCTATAATTGGGTGCTGGGTCAGTTTTCAATTATTTAATTTTGGGGGTTGAAAATTTAATTTTCTTAAAAGTCAAATATATACTTCCGTGTGTTTACAATTGAGAGGGGTGTAGAGACTTTGCCGGCAGCCATGGCTTCGGCCTTCTCTCTTTTTAGCTTTTAGGTTTTGTTCTTGGTTTGACGGTATACGCTTTGGATCGAGGACGAAAATCTGGTTTGCATTCTATTTTATTTCAGCGATTTATTTTTGTCTATGATTTATTTCGTTGATTATCATAATATGCTTGCTTGAATATTCGATCTAGGGTTTAGGTAATCTCGATGATGATTTGGTAGCGTTAAGATTGATATTCGTTTGTCTGTTGATTTGTGATTTAATCATATTGGGCCAGCTCTAATTGATGAAAATTGGTTAGAACTGATTTAGGGTATACAATCGAAAGACTAAAACCCTATGTTAGAATTGAGATGGTGAATTTAGGTTGAAAAGCTATTGGATCCATCGGAACCATAGGATTAAACTTGAAGTTTGATTTATCGAAAGATAAATCTACCTTAGACAATCTACTTTCAACAAATTCAGACAAGGTGACACGAATATTAATTTTAATTTACTAAATCATTGTTGTTGTGATCCTTTATCCTAGATTTGCCTCACATCCATTGTCTTAATACCAAATTTTGTATAGTTTTGTATTATTAGTTGGTTACTTTCTCCATTCATATAAACATTTCTTCTCTCCTATTTTCTTGGCTTAGTTAAATCTGTCTGAATTGGAAATCGATACCACATAGTCCCTGTGTATACGACACTCGATATACTACAACTGAACTCGTACACTTGTGGTGTAGGTTTTAGCCTATCAAGTTTTTGGCGCCATTGCCGGGGACTATTGTTTGTATTGGTTGTTTATTTAGATTGATTTTTCAAAGCCGTTCTTTTACTATTGATTTCTTTTCTTTTTCATTAACGGTTTGTGCTTTTGATGTGGATTATGTTTATTATTGTGAGTTTTGTGGAGCTTTTGGTCATGTAGCTAGTGATTGCACGGTGTTGAAAGCTCCGTTTGGAAAGGAACAAGAGGTGTACTACATGTTGCATCCTCACATTTCTTACAAGAGGGATCTCACCAAGGGATATGCACCACCTGGGTGTCGAGATCAAGCTTCACAAAGTTCACAAGAATCGTCCGAGCTGAATCACATGGAAGAGTTCTTCACTAAACTGGAGACTCGACTTGCTAGGATCCAAGCCGATTTTGAGGATGAGATGATGTGGATCCAAGAGGCTCAACAAATGAAGTTTCCATGTTTTTCAGAAGTTTTAAGTGTTCAAGTTTAGGCTAGTGACAATGACGATTGCATTGTTGTCTTTCTTGAAATGAAGGGGTTCGAAGACATGGAGATTTTAGAGCATGAAGAGCGGGTTCCATTGTTCGAGTTTAGTGAAGCCACAAAGGGACGATATTCTAAGATGAGAAAGAGAACATTTCTATGGAGCTTAAACTTTAACGGATCTATACTATTTTGCTCCGAAAAGACTTTAATAGATGGATGGATTGATCAATGGACCATCCACTCAGGAAGGTTCAAGCGCTTTCGAAAATCCATCCGAGGTAAGTTTTCTTTAATTGATTATTATTATTATACTGTTATTTTTATTTTTATTTTATAAATAAAGGTAAAGGGAAACTGGATCCACTCGGTCGAGTGAAATTTCAACTCGGCCCGAGTGGATTCCAGTAAGTATGGCATTGCAGTCACTCGGTCGAGTGGGTTGGCTACTAGGCCGAGTGGAAATCCCTTTCATAAAAAAATCGTGTTTTACTTTGTCTCTCCTTCTCCCTCCGTGATACCCTATCGCCCTCGTTCACCCTCCCACCATCCTCTCGCCTCCACACCTCGCCGGAGCTCTGAAACGGCGGCGCTCCACCAGCCCGCCTCTAGACCATCTTCTTTTCCTTGCTTCTCCTCCTTCCGGTGTACCACCAACTTCACTTCCACCGTTGCATCGCCACGCTGGAACCCTCTCTTTCCCTCACACAACCCTCGCGTCGCTCTTCCTCCTGCAGCGGCTCTCCATCCCACCAGCAGCCTCCACCACCACCGCACCTGCTCCACTGCTGCTTGAAGCCAGGAACCGTCCACCAGTCAGTGCCGTACCACCAGAAGCCGACCGCGACGTAGTAGCCCTTCATCGATGCCTCTTCTTCCTTTGTTCCTGCTGATGCTCGTGCTCCGATTCAATTCCAATTTGTGCCTCGACTTTGATTTCGATGGCAAGTGCAGGAAACTTTGTTTCCCTTACCTTGCTGCAATTTAGGAAATTCATGAGAAAAATTTGAGGATTGAATTGTTCAGCATCATGAATTGTTCGGATGAAATTAATTCCATGGATTGAATTGTTGGTGTGCTTCTAGATTTTGAGACATGGACTCCCTGGGCTGATTGAATTTTCTTGCCATATCTGAAATTAGCTTAGTTAGTTTTTTAGTCTCATGCTTCTGGAAACTCTGGATCAAATTTAGAGGTGGAATTTGACTTATTTTGATGCTAAAATTGATCACTTTGGTTATCGAAATTTAGTCTTTTATTACACCTATTTATTGGAAATGTTGGCGGCTGGATTGAATTCTTGTCATGCTTGTTCTCTTGAGATTAAATTGTGCTTACTCTAGTTCTCTTCCCGCTTGTCTCGTGCTCCCTATTTCCATCGAGTTTTAATGATTTTACTTTGCAACTAATGGATGAGCATGAGCATCAAGTCTGATTTTTGTCTCGTTGGTAGTTGGACTGCGCTGTTTAGTGGTGTGTTGTCTTTGTGTTGGCTTGGCCAGGACCAATTGCAGATCTACTGTAAACTGTTGGGCTATGTGCTCTACTTGCTACTGGATTTTGGAAGTTTAGCCATGGGGCATTGCTGAAATTTCTGATGGACTGTGCCTACTTTCGTTCCTCTTGAGCTGATAGATTTCACCGAAATGCCTGAATGTTTAGTGAGTTCCCTTTGCCTTCATTTTTTTCATTATCTACTTTGGGGAAAAAGTAAGAATTAAGCATGGGGTGGGGAACTTCTTGTGTGACTCTAATTTTGTATATAATTTTTTTTCTTTTCATTTTTCTTTTTCATGTGGATTTCATGCATTGAATTGCCTTTGCATATAGATGTCTTGAGATGAACCCTTGCTATAAAAATTCCTTGCTCTTCTTGAAGAACATGTCACTTTTTTGATTGAAATTGGTCGATGATATCCTCTAAGGCATGTTAAAAAGCTTGTGATGATTTGGATATTTGGGTTTGTGTTATAATTCTTTCAAAACTGATCATTACTTGAGACTTGTTGAGATTGAGATTCTAAGACAACAGCCGTGAGATTCTGAGCCTAGGACTAACATTCATGAGTCCTCTTTCTTTTGTGTGTGAATTTCTCATCTTGATTGCTCTATCTTCAGAACTTGCGTTAAAACCTCTTGAAGCCACTTATATGACTTGTGTGCATTGCATAAACATGATTGAGGCAATATTTGTTAGCCTATGACTCCCTTCCTACCCTATTATGATATCCTTTTCTTGAAGCACGTTGAGCCTAATAGTCTATTCATTTGTAGCTCCACAAGATTATCCTTAAGCCTGTTTTAGCCTCATTTACCCATTCGGGAATTAGGATGAAATAGATTTATCTATAGTTTTGTGGACAAGAAGGAATATGTGCTTTGAGTGATTATGTATTGGGTGAGGGGTAGTGTGCTCAAGTTGTAATATCCTTGTGATGAATAAATGAAAAAAAGGAGAAAAAAAATGAAGTGACAAAAATAAAAGAAAAAAAGAGAGAAGAAATTATTCTTCATCACTAAAGAATAATTTGTAAAAAGGGTATGGGTTATCAAAAGTTGAGAGTGATGTCCACTAAAGTGACCATGTCTTTATATACATTTTAGCTCCTTATTCTATATACTTTGCATATTTCGGGCTGAGAATATGTTGAATTTATGTAGTATATGTTTATTTGCAAGAAATAGAGGTCTACATAAGTTTTGGTTTAATATTACAAAATTTAGAGGTCTACATAAGTTTTGGTTTAAACCAAGAAGAAAGGACAAGAGCTGAAACTACTCGATGTCGAGTAAAGTTCCTCGATGTCGACCAAGACCCAAAAGGACACCCGAGCTCGAGGAAGGAGAAGGATGCTCGAGAAGACAAGAATAAGCCAACTTTCCTCGACGTCGACCAAACCAAAAATCGAGTCGAAGTCCAGAATCGACCAAGCCAACTGAAGAAGAAAGGAAGAAGTCGATATCGACTTGACCTAGTCGAGATGGAGTTGAAGCTGGTTGATGTTCACCCCTGGAGCCGAAATCAAGTTGCTGAGCTGAAGCCGAGAAATGCATGTCGATATCGAGTAAAGCTACTCGATATCGAGTTGACACCAGTGGCCGATTTTGAGCTTGTCCGAGTTCTTGTTAAGGTTCTATCCCGAATCCGATGGAGATATTTCCGAGAGAAGATTCCCAACACATGAAGATTTTAGATATTTATCGTGTTATCTTTTTATCTATCCTAAGGGTTGAACAATTAATTACCCTAGGATTTATCTAGTTCTACTTATTTAGATTTATTTATTTCCTAAGTAGAATTATATCTTCTAGTTAGATAGAGATATAGATAGAATTTCCTTCCTTGATTAGCAAGGATTGAAAGCCTATAAATAAAGCCCATGGGGCTAGTTTTTATTCATTCAATTCTAGAGGAGGAGAAGTTGAGTAGAGCGAGAGAGTGGAGGCCGAGAGGAGTGAAGGAGCGAGAGCAAGTTGGCTCTGATCGGTTGTAAGCTCTGTTTAGTTTATTAATGCAAGTTTTTTTTCATCAGTGATGTCTGCGATTGCGATGAAGAGCGAGTAGTCCACCTAATTCTAGGGTTGGGGCGAGCCCGACGATGGCCACGCGTATTTGAGGTAAAGATCCGACCTTTATTATGCATTTAGCATCTACTACCTTCTATGTGTTTATTACCTATTCAATAGAGATCCATGCTAACAACTTGGATTATAAACATAAAATCGGTAGATACAATTAGGGTTTCTTGAAAGAGTTGTCTAATTTTTGGAAAAGGCGAAAGCTTGATCCTTCGATGCGATTTGCATGATTATCGTTATTTATCTTGCCTTATGCATGTTTGGTTATCGTTGTTGCAAACCCCGAACTTGGAAGTTTTCTTTTACATAGCTTATTCCGAGTTCCACATAGATTTGTCTTTTAAGTTTCTTTTACTTCTCCATTTCGACCAAGTCTGGTCGACGTCGACTACTCATTCTCGATCAAGTAGATCGCTGTTACTCTATCTCTGCAGGTTATTCGAGTTCGACTAGGTTTACTCGACTACGACCAAAACTTACTCGACGTCGAGTTGCTAACTCGAGATCGACCAAACTCAGTGTCTTCTACTTGCTCGGATTCGAATGTGCTTGACCCCCTGTCGACTAACCTTAGTCGAGGTCGAGTACTTATGAAGTTGACAACCACTTGTGAGATTCTTCCGCTGCCTGAGACCCGCTGACCAGTTTCCTCGAGGATCGATCCTGACTTCCTGTTGCTACATCCGGAGGAGGTCTTGTAATTATTTGCATGGGCACGAATCTGGTTTGATTTATATTCTTATATTTTGAACTCGATTTCCTCCTACAACAAATTGGCGTCGTTGTCGGGGAAGCAATCATTCGCGCCTTAGGTAGTTAGATATCACGTTTTTCTTTAAGTTTTGATTTTGCAGTGTATGCGCCGTTCTGGTCAACAACCTGAGTTTGACGCCTTAGACGATCCAGAACGCCTTATACACGTCCACGCTAAATTGAAAAGAGTCATGGCGGCCGTAGAAACACAAGCACAACTGATAAAGAGGCTTCAAGCGGAGTTAGAAGCCAAAAATACTGCTCTCGCCGCTGAGAGAGCACGCACTGAGCATGAAGCTGAGCGAAGGAGGCAAGCAGGGGATGAGCTTGTCCAATTCCCTACCATTGCAGAGGATTACATGCACCCAACTCTTGTCGTGCCTGAATCGGCTATTCTAATCCCTGAAAATAATTTTGAAATCCGCACTGCCTTCCATATTGAAATTAATAATAATGCTTTTTGTGGAAGGTTTAATGAATGCCCTCTTGAACATATTACCAATTTTTCTGATATGTGCCATACTCTTGCTGAAGCTACTACTCTGGAATATGTCAAGATGAAAGTTTTTCATTGGTCTCTAGCCGGTCTAGCATTGAAGTGGCTTGAAGGACCGACTCCACGATCCCTCACAACATGGGCTGAGGTAAGGCAGGAATTTCTTAATAAATTCTTTCCACCTGCCAAGACAGCGCTCCTCCGCTAGAAGATTACAGCTTTCAAACAGAAGCCTGGGGAGCCGCTAGCAAAAACATGGGAATGATACAAGGATCTACTGCGATCCTGCCCTACACATGGGCAACGACCCTATGTCGTTCAGGAGATCTTCTACAACTCTCTTGATCTGTCCGCAAAGGATAGGATCAACCATTATACTCATTATGAGTATTTGACAGTGCCACCGGTTGACGCATTGGCCACCCTCGACAAGCTCACCAACTTCGACAATAAGTATGGGGCTCCAACAATCTATGACGAGAATGCATATACCATGCCAGCCCCATCCATGCCCCTCTATGAGCCTCCCAAGGAGATTGATCCGGATGTCAAGGAGCAGTACTATAGAGATCAGAATCGCAAGCTCCTCAAGCAAGTCAAGTACCTTTCTGTCAACCAACCTTGCATTGAATGTGGCTCACAACGGCACACCACTACAGAGTGCCCACATACAGAGCAAGTCAGGATGGCAGAAACTCACGAAGAGGTAGCTCACGCAGGGGGTCCCAACCGCTATATAGGGGACCAAAGGTTCCATCAACCACAGTGGAACCAAGGTGCCCCTAGGAACCCCCCGCCATACAGAGCTCCTAGACATCCAGAAAGGGATCAGCGGAAAGATGATCTACAACTAATCCTCGACGAGATGAGGAGGAATCAGGCACAACAGCAGCAGTCTACAAGCACCATCAACAATTAGCTCCAGAACATCAATACCAGATTTGGAGAACTGGACATCTGAAAGAGGAACATTGAGACCCAGATGGGTCAATTCGCGGCACAAATTCCACGACCGATCGGGCAACTCCTTGGGCAGACAAAACCAAATCCCAAGGGGAAGATCGAATACGTCGCGGCTGTAAAGCTCAGGAGCGGGCACCAACTACGCGAGCCAGAGGTCGGAAAGCAGCAGGACGAGGTTGAGAGGCTACTCGACATCGAGCAGAGTCAAATCGATGTCGACCAGTCTACTCGACGTCGAGAAGATTCACCCGAAGTCGACTAGTCACAGGACATCGAGGAAGCTTCTACGCAGCAACTGAACTCGAAGTCGACTCCTGTAGTCGACGTCGAGGAACTTCTAGTCGATGTCGAGGAAAACCCACTCAAATTCTAGGACTCTACAACACCTCCGACATCTGTTCTGGCTCCGAAACAGAAGAAGACGTTGCATTTCCCTTCCAAGGCGCTGAAAGATCCCACTGCAGGTAGGTTTAAACGATTTGTTAAGATGCTTCAGGACCTGAATGTTTCAATTCCTCTTTCAGAAGCTCTTCAAGAAATGCCTGCATATGTCAAGATCCTCAAGGAAATCCTTAGCAACAAGCGATCAATCTCAGAAATCGCCAGCGAATGGAAAATGATGGACTTTCCTGAGAAGAGACCTGACCCTAGTAAGTTTTCTATTACTATGGGATTTGGAAAATTTAACTATGAGGCCTTGTGTGATTTAGGAGCAAGTGTAAGCATCATGCCCTTATCGATCTGGAAAAAGGTGAAGATAGGATCTATAGAGCCTGTGGATGCCAAACTATACATGGCAAACAATACAGTGGTTATCCCTACATGTATGGTTGATAATGTCCCTGTCCAGGTTGGTAAGTTCTATGTCCCCACTGATTTCCTTATTATAGATTGTGCTGAAGATTCTACTAGCCCTATTATTCTTGGTAGACCATTCCTAGCTACTACAGATGCTAAAATCAGCGTAAAGCAACGATTGCTCTCCTTCACGATAGGCGACGAGATCTTAGATTTCTCTTTTTGCCCTGCAAAGGAGGAAGTCCCATGGCTGGAGGTGAAGAGCATAAGCAACCACGGGGGCAAGCAAACAACAACGGAGGAAGGAGCCAAGAAGCTGCCCGACATCGACCAACACTACTCGACGTCGACCACCGTCCTCGACTTCGACCAAGCTTACTCGAAGTCGAATTTTCTCTGCTGAACACCTGAATTGACAAGAGCCAAAGTATGGGGTCCCTGTACTCGACGTCGACCAGATCTACTCGTCGTCGACCAACCCTAAGCCCGAAGATTTCTGTTTTGGGCACGAAAAGGTAAGTCAAGGTATGATTTCAACTCCTCCTCTCTCCATTAATAAATTTAATAAATATTTAAGGGGAGGTAAGGCCCCATGGTGAGCTAATCTGCGAAGGATGAGAGCTAGCAATGAGAAAAAGGAAGGAAAGGGATACTATGCAACCAACAACTTATCAGCTGAGCTTGCATACTACCATCAGGACCTAGATGATCCGGGAGAAGGGCCAAGCACAAGGGGGCCCCACATTGACGGTCCTTGAGTACAAACGGAGAAGTCGGCCTAGCGACTCTAAAATCTAGAGCATGTACATAAAACTTTTGAATTTTGGGACTTTTAAATTTTTAAGATTTTGTTTTTGGTTTTTGTTTTTGGTTTTGAAAACTTCATGTGGAAAGTCTTGTCTTCGTGTGAAAACTAACATTTTTAGGTCGAGAAGTATGAAAGCATCGCAAAAAGTGGAAAAAGAAGTCTCTGAAAGTTAGTCGAAATCAACTAGGCCAAGTCGAGATCGACCAAGAGGAGCAGCCCAGAACTACTCGACATCAAGTAGGCCAACTCGACGTCGACCAGCCAGAAGCTTCCTCGATTTCACACTTCCACTCGACGTTGCCAGTTTACTCGATGTCCACCAAGTTCTTCGACGTCGACCAACTCAGTTTCCTCGACAGCCCCTGTTTTGCCTATTTGACGCATTATTCGGTGAGCTCCTTCCTTTACCTTTGTTTTATATTGATTTTATACAGTGGGGACACTGTAAATTTTAAGTATGGGGTGGGGGAAGAGCTTAATATAATTATTATATATTTTATTCTTGCTTTTGGTTTAGCATGGTGAATTTTGAGTAAAATTTTAATTTTTTTGCTCTTAATTGCTAAACTCAAAGTTTTGTGAGACATCTACCAAAGCTTGTGAATTGTTCAAAGAAAAGAGTCATGGAAGCTTTATTGAATTCATTAGGGATATAGCTTGAAATTGTCTAGTAAAGGGAAGTCACAATGAAGTGTATATTTTTATGAAAACCATGAAAAGAGGTAAAATTTGAAATTGCTTTTGACATGTTGCATGATAAGAGGATGGAGGACTTTATATTTTCCATATAATGCTCATATGTTTAAATATCCTAGCCATACCTATGCTTATGCATCACAAAAGCCATATTATGCCTTATTTTCATATATTGCTCCACATGATCTAAATATTTCCCATTCTTTACCTTATCCGAGAATTATGTTGAGAATGATGTTACATTATGGAAATGTTATATGGTATTTGTGTTGTTATCATTATTGGAGTTTGGTAGGAAATTGTTTGAATTTATGGAAAATTGAATGAGTGAGAAAAAATCTGATCACCTCTAGAGATAAAGGTAGATCGACCCTGCTTACTGAGATAATAGTTAAGTGAGATGGGACACACATGTGAGGAGTCCAAAACACTAAGTATCCGGGGCCATTCATGACACCCATGTTTGAGACTCGCGAGAAGGCAGTGCTGAGGTTAGAGAGATAAAAGCATTATAGTGAAAAAAAAAGCAAAGAGTGAATGAGTGATGTGGAAATTATTAAAAGTAGAAAGTCCATCAAAGCAAAGTTTGAAGATATTCTTCCCAGATTTAGCACCACATTGCCCAAAAATAGCCCACCACTTTACCTTTTACCTTTTCTTCACCATGAGCTTAATTGAAGTCCTCTTGGTTATTAATTGAAGGTTCGATAATGTATAACAAAGTAATACAAAGATACTCTAGAAGGGGGGTTGAATAGAGTATGCCAACTTTTCGCATATAATCTCAATACTTTTGAAACGCTTGCAAAACCCATTGAGATTAGACGTAATTCTTTCCTCTGGAAAACCTGAATCACAAAAGAGTTATACAATTCGAAACAAGTGCGGAATTATGGTAAAGCAATAAGTAAAGGACGCAATGAATTATTGATGAGGTTCGTCACGAACTTGGCCTACGTCCCTGCCTAGGGTTCTTCCACAACCCTAGGATTCAACCGGCTTTATTGATTCACAGGACTTAGGATCCTAATAGCTCACCGAGAAGCCTCTCTCCTATACAATTGCAATCTAGTCAACTCACGTTCCCTTGGAGTCCTAGACCAATCTAGAAGAGCCCCACCTCTCTCAGCTATGTAGTACAATCCTCTTACACTTAGTGTATCAATCGCCTAGTGTCCACTTCCTGAGTTACAAACTCTCCAGTATAACACTCACTCGAAATATATCCTATAAGCTCACTGTGTAACTCTCAAATGCTTTGAAACAAAAGATACGACTCTTAACAATTAGCAGAGAGCACACGAAGAGGACAGACTGACTTGAAGGCTTGAGTGCAAATGAATGCTTGTGTTCAACAACTGTGTGTCTGTCTTCCCTTCTTCATTTCCTTTATATTGAACAAATTGGCGTCATCTTCAAAGAAGGATCTTCTCTTCAACGGCTAGACCGATCATGAAAATCTTCACAATCTTCTATATTGGGAAACTCCGAAGCTATAATCTCCGATTTGATTCTTCTCGACTTTAAGCTTAAGGAAGGAGATATTATTCGAAAAAAACTTGCTGCATATGTTAGTGCATAATATGCAATAATATCTGGAAATATATTTAATAATAATAACATATAGTATCATCCGGAAATAATAAGCACATAATACAGGTTTTTTGTTTCATCAACACAGTTGTAGCTTCAAGTCCTTTGACACAGGTCATGTGTCAAAGCCTTTGAAACCATTTCCGATTTTCATCAAGGGAGTGTAGTTATCAATCTCCCCCTTGATGAAAGACAATACCTGTGCATCCCCGTAACTTAGTCAAGCAAATTATATTATAAGCAAAATCAGACTAAGTACCTGCATGTGTTGGACAAATGTTGGATTATAAGTTTTTAAAGCCAAAGAGAAATATCCAACAAAAGTAATACAAACCAAGGTCTTCCAAGACCCTTGGTTCACAGCAGTTTCAATGTCTAAACCATCAAGCCATCTCCCCCATTTTGTCTTTCAACAAAGGGAGGAGGATAAATCAGTAACCAAAAGTTTTAAAACAGTAACCAAAACCAGCAGTGTTTAAATTAAGGGTTAAGGTAGGGTAGAGATTTAGAATTCATCATCAAGAGCACCATTCGTGAACAGCAACTTCAGCTCATGCAATAACTTAGCCACCCCGCTCATCTCCACCGAAAACTCTCTATGTAGCTCCTTGATGTCCAGGTGAACATCCTCCAAACCCAACTCCAGGTTATCCATGCGCTCATCAATGGCAGAGGCAGTGGGAAGAGTTTTTGAGAGAGAGGCAAGACTCCAAGTCCCTTGGGGGGACTGAGTGATGCCATTCTTCTCAAAGCTCTTGGAGTCAAATTTACCCATATGATGCTGTTGTTCTTCATTTTTGAAATCGATTTCAGAAGCTTTGAAGACATGGGTCAAAAGGTTTGCGATGGGGAGGGGAGTTCCTTTTCTGGCTTTGCGGGTGTGAGCCATGGATCCTAGAATGGTATTGGCCAGATCAAGATCATGGCCATTCAAAATTCGGTATAAAAGGACCATAGCGTTGTCAATGAGGAGGGAGCCAGAGTTGATTCGGGGTAAGAGGCATCTTACAATGATGTTGAAGATGATTTTTACCTCGAGAGTAAGGGACGAGTGGGTAAGCGGTTTGGTGGTGCTGTTTGATGCTTCGGGGAGCAAGTATTTGGATCGGGCAAGAGAAACACACTGTTCTTTTATGGGGGTTTCAGGAGAGGGTGGACAAGGTTTAGGAAGGCCAAGGAGATCAGCGAAGTCAATGGAGTTGAATGTGATTCTAACTCCCTTTACGATTGATTCCAAAGACCAACCATCAACAGTGTGTTTGGCTTTGAGGTTTATGTAAAATAGACGGGTGAGTTGGGGGTAGTATACGGATTCAAGGTTCAGAAGGGTCCAGGCAGAGGTTTGTTTGAGGAGAGAGATGCAGGGTAGGTTCAAAGCTTCCAAAAAATCAAGATCAATGAAATCGGAACAACAAATCTTACGAGTTCTAAACTCATTTACCCACTTTCCAGCCATCTTTAGCATTCTCAAACTAGGAGGAGGGTAAGGATTGGTTTACCTGGATAAGTGCAGGCGGATCGGCGTTCTTCCTTCGAGCTTTTGTGGGAGCAAACGTCTTGACAGGTGCGTCAAGGCTTCTGAGAGTGCATTTCCTTGTGCGCTTGGGAGATGAAGGCTTTGCTTTAGTGGCTTTGCGCTTCTTTGGAGACGGGGGAGGAGGAGGATGAGTAGGAGAGGGAACAAGTTCTGGCTCCTCTTCCTCTTCTTCCTCAGACCCCGAGTCCTCAGCAGACACTTCAGCATCGTCTCCCTCAGCCTCCTCGTCGTCGTCTGCAGTCTCGTCGTCCTCCTCTTCTTCTTCCTCTGGTTCCTCTTCAGCGGGAACCTCCTTCTCTGCTGCTCTTTGGGCCTCTTCCTTGGCCTCTTTCCTTGCTTTCTCAGCCTCCTCCTCAACCTTTTTCTTTTTTCTGGGCCTCTTTTGCAGCATCTCGCTCTAGAATCGCATCAAGATCCTCCTCTTCCTCCTCTTCCTCAGCAATGATCTCTCTCTTCCCTTTTTGCTTGGCACTGAGAGACTTCTTCGTCGGGCACTTCAGGGACCGCTTGATTTCAGCAATGGTGCTCTCAGGGACGGTGCTCTGGGATAATAACTTGGGGAGAGGGTTCGGGTTGAGGGGAGATCACAAGAGAGGCCTAGCGTCCTTTGGGGGTAGCGCCAAGGTGTTTGGGTGTGGAGGTTTTCTTGGATTTGGGTGCCATGGATGGAATTCGGCTATGCTTTCAGAGAAGGCTGGTTGAAGGAGAAGTTTAAGAGATAGAGGGTTTAGGTAGTTATGGAGAGGTGAGGAATAGTTAGGGGAAAATGTGTGGTTTAAAAAGGGTGAGAGGGGTAAGTTGATGGTATGGGTTTATGGTTCCAAGGGTAATAATCATAACACAACTGCCATTTTGAAAAAATCTGTTTTTCCAAATAATTCAAAATTCAAACCATCTTTTTACACTTTAAAATCTAGAGGGAATATTTTCGAAAAATATTTTCCATAAATAAAATACTCAGATATAAGATTTTTGGGAAATAAAATGTGTAACAAATAAAGAAAGTTAAAATCTATTAAAAATATAATTGATCAAATATCTAATAAGATATCAACCAAACATATGATCCGTTATATGTGCTCTACCATTCAGTTCACAAACTTTGACATGAATCTCAAAGGTCTTGACACTGAGTATAATTTATCTTTCGTAAAGGGAAAGCTCCCCCTACGAAAGTGCATCCCTGTTAAGCATTCCGATCTCTCGTCTAATGAAGGTGAACCTGTTCTCTGCCAAAGGCTTAGTAAAAATATCAGCCCATTGATAATCAGTTGAAATAAAGGATATGGACACATCACCTTTTTCGACATGGTCTCTAATGAAATGATGCCTTACATCAATATGTTTCGTCTTTGAATGTTGAACATGATTCTTTGTAATGGAGATGGAACTTTTATTGTCACACTTAATGGGAATGCCTTTGATGTTGATGCCAAGATCTCTCATTTTTTGAGCTATCCAAAGGATTTGGGAGCAACATGCTCCATCTGCTAAGTATTCGGCTTCAGAAGTGGATAGAGCAACTAAGTTTTGTTTCTTTGAGTGCCAACTGATCAAGGATGCTTCTATGAATTGGCAACATCCCGACGTGCTCTTCCTATCCACCTTATAGCTTGCAACGTCTGCATCAGAATACCCAATTAGTGTACAATCTCTTTGCTTTGGATACCACAAGCCAAGCTCCTTAGTGTCATTGAGATATCGAAAGATCCTCTTCACAGCCACGAGATGAGATTCTTTAGGGTCAGCTTGAAACCTAGCACACATGCAAACACTAAACATGATGTCAGATCTACTAGCAGTAAGATATAATAAAGATCCAATCATCCCTCGATACTCCTTTTGATTGACACTCTTTCCGGTCTTGTCTTGATCTAGAGACAATGAGCTCATGGGTGTCTTGGCTGCTTTGGATTGATCCATCTTGAACTTCTTCAAGAGATCCCTAGTGTACTTGCTTTGGTTTACAAAGATCTCTTTCTTAGATTGATGAACTTGTAATCCCAAAAAAAAGTTGAGTTCACCCATCAAGCTCATCTCAAATTCACTTCACATGATATCAGAAAATTTATTGCACAAAGATGTGTTAGTAGCTCCAAACAATATATCATCAACATATATTTGAATAACCAAAATGTCCTTTCCTTTGGTCTTAATAAAAAGAGTCTTGTCGATCAACCCCCTTTTAAAATCATTTTCTAAAAGATATTTTGACAAGCGCTCATACCAAGCTCTTGGGGCTTGTTTCAAATCGTATAGCGCTTTGTCTAGTTTGTAAACATGATTAGGAAATTCCGAACTTTCAAAACCTGGGGGTTGAGCCACATAGACTTCTTCCTCTATGAAACCATTAAGAAAAGCACACTTGATATCCATTTGATATAACTTTATGCCCATAAAAGACGCAAATGCTAATAATATGCGAATGGCTTCAAGCCTGGCTACGGGAGCAAAAGTCTCATCGTAGTCAATACCTTCCTCTTGATTGTAGCCTTGAGCAACAAGCCTTGCTTTGTTCCTCACGATCTTACCATTCTCATCTAGATTGTTCCGAAATACCCAATGTGTGCCAATGACTGATTGATGCTTTGGCCTAGGCTTCAAGGTCCAGACTTTGTTTCTTTCAAATTCTCATCTAGCTTGTTCCGAACACTCTTCCTCATGCCTTAGACACATGAGGGAGAGTGTTCCACAAAATATGTCCTATGTGAGGTCTTGAAATTGATGTTTCATCTTGTCTCTTGTATGATTTGCTTGTTCTTGTTTTGAACCCGATGTCTAGATCTAAATGGGCAAACACATTGTTTGGATAGAAACCGAAATCTTTCTTGTGAATATTTACACTTGTTCTTGCTTGAGGACAAGCAAGGTTTAAGCATGGGGTGATTTGATAACATCTATTTTAGTCATATTTTAGGGTTGCATTTGCATATTAGTTTAGGTCATTTTCATGCATATTTGTCATATTTTATATTTTATTTATTTTATTTTGCATTTTCGTAGTCTACACCTCGTTATGATTTGTTTCAGGCATTTTGAGGCTAATATTGAGGAAAACAAAGCTTTAATACGGAGCGTCGAGCATATTGGATCGGAAGCGAGGAGCTAAAGTGCCAAGTGCGGAAGTTGCTAAATGTTGGGGCTATTTTGCGGAGTTAAATCTATAATTGGGTGCTGGGTCAGTTTTCAATTATTTAATTTTGGGGATTGAAAATGTAATTTTCTTAAAAGTCAAATATATACTTCAGTGTGTTTACAATTGAGAGGGGTGTAGAGACTTTGTCGGCAGCCATGGCTTCAGCCTTCTCTCTTTTTAGCTTTTAGGTTTTGTTCTTGGTTTGACGGTATACACTTTGGATTGAGGACGAAATTCTGGTTTGCATTCTATTTTATTTCAGCGATTTATTTTTGTCTATGATTTATTTCGTTGATTATCATATTATGCTTGCTTGAATATTTGATATAGAATTTAGGTAATCCCGATGATGATTTGGTAGCGTTAAGATTGATATTCTTTTGTCTGTTGATTTGTGATTTAGTAATATTGCGCCAGCCCTAATTGATGAAAATTGGTTAGAACTGATTTAGGGTATGAAATCGAAAGACTAAAACCCTAAGTTAGAATTTAGATGGTGAATTTAGGCTGAAAAGCTATTGGATCCATCGAAACCATAGGATTAAATTTGATGTTTGATTTATCGAAAGATAATCGAATTCCTCAAGGATTCTGTTGTGAGCTGAATCTGCCATGTTTTACATTTACTTTTACATCGATTTCTGCATACATTGCATTCATTTGGGCTTAGATAGTACAGAACCTATGTAGTTTATGTTTATTTGCCAAATTTTGGAATCTACACAAGTTTCTGTTTAATTCGCAGAATTCGAGGCGTTTTACAGCAATTCTAAAGAAGGTCGGAAAAGCTCGGAAAACAGCTACAGAAGTCCAAGGTCAAAGCAGCAACGGAACCAATCAAATCAGTCTGAGTGTCAAGGTTACTCGATCTCGAGTAGACCTTACTCGATCTAGACAAACATGTCCGAGCAACCTTGGTCGAGCAAGCCTGATCGAGAGAGCTGAGTCAACCCGACGTCCGGAGCCAACTCGATCTCGACAAACCCTAGTCGAGATCGACTACGCCTAGTGCCACACCCGGAGTCGACAAGGAGAGAAGCTGACCGAGAAGCCGAGGACGAGGATGCCGAGTAACCCTACTCGATCTCGACAATGCTCTAGTCGAGATCGACGAGCCCCACAGCGCCAGTCCGAGTCCGTGCCGAGGAGAAGTTGCTCGACCAGAGAAGGCCACACCCTAGTCGAGATCGAGGAGCTCTAGTCGAGATCGACGACGCCCGTGAACCCAGATCCAGGCTTGTCGAGCACACCTACCCGAGAAGACCTAGTCGACAGAACTTTTCTACTCGAGGTCGACTAGGGCTTGTCGAGGTCGACGAGCACCGTGAACCAAGTCCGAGCCACATCGAGCAGAGCTAGCCGGGAAGTCCAGTCGACAAAGAATCCTACTCGAGGTCGACGAAGCCTTGTCGATGTCGAGTAGCCCAGTGTCCAGGAACGCGTCGACGAGTGCCTGTCCGAGTAGAGTTGGGATACCTTGGGGCCAAAGGAGGAAGATTCTATCCAAATCCATCAAGTTCTATCTATGGAAGACGCAATCTATCAAGACATGAAGACTTACCTAGTTTAGATTTATCTTTTCCCTTTTAGATTTATTTCCCTTAAGCTATTTATTTATCTTTTATGCTTTTAGATAATTAGAAGTAGATATAGATAGATGATTATTTCCTTGATTAGCGGGGTTTGAACACTATAAATAAAGCCCTAGGGGCTGGTTTTTCATTAATTCAAATTTTCAGAGCAAGACAAGTAGTTCCACAGAGACAGTTTAGGAGTTCGAAGGTTTTAGGGTTTTGGCGTTCAACGAGAGGTTGATCGCCGGGATTGTAAAGTCTTTGAATTTAGTTTAATGCAAGTTATTTCCTTTCAATCAATGATGTCTGAGTTTGCGATGAAGCGCGAGTAGTCAACCCACTTCTAGGGTTGGGGCGAGCCCGACCATAGCCATGCATATTTGAGGTAAAGATCCGACCTTTATCATGTTTTGAGCATTTTCCTACTTGTTTATGTGTTTAATGCCCATCTAATGGAGATCCATGTTAACCACTTGGATTATAAACATAAAATCGGTAGAGACAATTAGGGTTTCTTGAGAGAGTTGTCTAATTGTTGGAAAAGGCGAAAGCTTAATCCTTTAATGTGATTCACATGATTATCTGTTTGGTTCTACCTTATGCATGCTTGGTTATTGTCGTTGCAAACCCCAATCTTGGAAGTCCTTTTACATTCAGTTTAGTTCGAACCCAAAGCAATTGTTTTTACTTTCTTTTATTTCGTTTTACTCCCTGCCCTCGTCGATCTCGACCAAACCCTGGTCGACCTCGACTACTGATCTTCGACCTAGAGTCGCCGTAGCTTACTTGTGCAGGAATCGACGAAGACCAACTCGACTTCGACAGACCGTACTCGATCTCGAGTAGCATCTGGTCGAGATCGACCACCCTTTGCCGAGCTGCTGCGCTGTGTTCGACTGTCCGATCTTCTGTGGACTACCCTAGTCGAGATCGAGGACCCTGTTGTCGACTTCTGACCGTGAGATTAATCCGCTGCCTAGGATCCGCTGACACGCTTCCTCGTGGATCGATCCTGACTTCCCGCTGCTACATCGGGAGGAGGTCTTGTAATTATTTGTGTGGGCAGAATCTGGTTTGATTTATTTTGTTATATTTCATACTCGATTTCCTCCTACCAACAAATTGGCGCCGTTGCCGGGGAAGCTATCATTCGCGCCTTAGGTAGTTAAATCTCACGTTTGCTTTGAGTTACTTTACAGGTGTATGCGCCGTTCTGGTCAACCATCTGAGTTTGACGGCTTAGACGAACCAGAGCGCCTTCTACACATCAGAGCTAAACTACAAAGAGCCATGGCGGCCGCTGAAACACAAGAACAACTGATTGCCAGGCTTACAAGGGAGCTAGCCGAAAAGGACACCGCTATAGCCAATGAAAGGGCAGCAAAGGAACAGGAGAAAGCGGCAAGGGAGCAAGCAGAAGCTGAGCTTGCCCAATATCCAACTACAGCAGAGGATTATATGCATCCAACTCTCGTCGTGCCTGAATCGGCGATTCTAATCCCTGAAAACTCTTTTGAAATTCGCACTCAGTTTCTTATAGAACTTAAAAACAATGCTTTTCATGGAAGATTTAATGAGTGCCCTCTTGAACATATTACCAATTTTCATGACATGTGCCGTACTCTTGCTGAAGGTACAACTCTGGAATATGTCAAGATGAAAGCTTTCCGCTGGCCGCTCGCTGGACCTGCACTGAAGTGGCTAGAAGGACTGAAACCAAGATCCCTTACAACATGGGCACAAGTAGAGCAAGAGTTTCTCAACAAATTCTTCCCTCCTGCCAAGACAACATTCCTCCGCCAAAAGATCACAGCTTTCAAACAAAAGCCCGGGGAGCCGCTAGCAAAGGCATGGGAAAGGTACAAGGAATTACTGCGATCTTGCCCTACTCATGGACAGCCACCCTACGTCATTCAGGAGATCTTCTTCAACTCTCTTGACCAAGTCACTAAGGACATGATCAATCAGTACACTCGATATGAGTACCTGACGATGCCACCAATTGACGCATGGGGTGTGCTAGACAAGCTCACGGCATATGACAACAAGTATGGGACTTCTGCAAACTATGATGAGAACGCCTCTGCCAGACCAGCACCATCTATGCGACTCTATGAGCCAGCAAAGGAGATTGATCCAGATGTCAGGGAGCAGTTCTACAGGGACCAGAATCGCAAGCTCCTCAAGCAAGTCAAATATCTATCTGTCAACCAGCCTTGCATCGAATGCGGATCACAGAGGCACACCACTACTGAGTGCCCACACACTGAGCAAGTCACAATGGCAGAGACACATGAGGAAGCAGCCTATGCTGGGGGTCCAAATCGCTATATGGGAGATCAAAGGTTCTATCAACCTTAGTGGAACCAAGGTCCTCCTAGGAATCCCCCACCCTACAGAGCCCCAGGACATCCAGAAAGGGATCAAAAGAAGGATGATCTGCAGCTGATCGTTGAGGAGATGCGTCGGAATCATGCACAGAACCTGCAGGCTACAAACACCATCAACCATCAGCTCCAGAACTTCAACACAAAATTTGGAGAGATGGACATCTGGAAACGGGGAATCGAGACACAGATGGGTCAAATCGCTGCACAAGTCCCACGACCATCCGGACAGCTCCCTGGGCAACCAGAACCAAATCCTAAGGGGAAAACCGGACATGTCGCAGCTATCAAACTCAGGAGTGGGCATCAACTACACGAGCCAGACGTCGGAAAACAGCAAAACAACGCAGAGCAGCAACTCGAGACAGAGCAGAACGTGGTCGATCTCGAGGAGCCAGTACTCGATGTCGACAAGCCTCTACTCGACCAAGACCAGAAGCTGAGCTCGGACTCCGCTGCGCAGACTAGAAACCCGAGGTCGACAACCCAACTCGATGTCGACAAGCCCCTAGTCGATGTCGACAAGCCTCTGGTCGATGTCGAGGAGCAGCAAGCTGAGGTCGACGACTCTGCAGCTTCTCCGACAGCTGATCTGGCTCCGAAGCAGAAAAAGCTACTGCCTTTCCCTTCAAAAGCACAGAAAGATCCCACTGCAGGTAGGTTTACCTGATTTGTTAATATGCTGCAAGAACTGAATGTTTCTATTCCTTTTACATAAGCCCTGCAAGAGATGCCTGGATATGTCAAGTTTCTGAAGGAAATCCTGAGCAAGAAGCGATCCATCTCAGAAATCGCAGGCGAATGCAAAGTACTCCACTTCCCTGAAAAGAGGCCTGACCCTGGTAAGTTTTCTGTTACTGTGGGTTTTGGACAATATAAATATGATTCTCTATGCGATTTAGGAGCAAGTGTGAGCATCATGCCTTTATCAATCTGGCGGAAGGTCAAGATAGGATGCATAGAACCTGTGGATGCTAAATTATACATGGCTAACAATACAGTGGTCATCCCTACAGGTATAGTTGAAAATGTCCCCGTCCAGGTTGGTAAATTCTTTGTTCCAGCCGATTTCCTTATCATTGAATGTGCTGAAGATCCTACTAGCCCTATTATTCTTGGTAGACCGTTCTTAGCTACTGCAGATGCCCGAATTAGTGTCAAGAATAGGTCGCTCACCTTCACCATAGGCGATGAGGTTTTGGATTTCTCTTTTGGCCCTGCAAAGGAGGAAGTTTCATTGCTGGAGGTGAAAAGCATCAGCATCGACAGGACTCAGCAAACAACGGAGGAAAGCGCCGGAACTGTACTCGAGGTCGACAAGCCCTACTCGACCTCGACAAGCGCTCTACTCGACCTCGACAAACCTTTGTCGATCTCGACCACCATCACTGAGCCAGAAACTCGCCAGGAGCCTAAGTATGGGGTCCCTATACTCGATCTCGACCAGCAGTACTCGACATCGAGTAGACCCAAGCCCAAAGATTTCTGTTTTAGGTCCGAACAGGTAAGTGCAGGTATGAATTCTACTCCCCCTCGGTCCATAAGTAAAATTTTCAATGATTTAAAGGGAGCTAAGACACCATGGCGAGAGAATTTACAAAAATTAAAGGCTACAAAGAAGAAGAAGAAAGGGAAAGGAGATGATGCAAGCAACCACCTATCAGCTGAGCTTGCATACTACCATCAGGACCTAGATGATCCAGGAGAAGGGCCAAACATGAGCGGGCCCCACAATAATGGTCCTTGAGCACAAACAGAGAAGTCGGCCTAGCGACTCTAAAATCTAAAGCATGTACATAGACATTTATTTTTTGGACTTTTGAACTTTTTAGTCTTTGGTTTTTGTTTTTGGTTTTTGGTTTTAGGTCTTTTAGAATACTTCATGTGGATAGTCTTGTTCTTTTGGGCAATCTAACACTCTTAGGTCAACAAGAATATAAGGATCGCGAAAGGTGGAAAGAAGAAGTCCCTGAAAAACAGTCAGAATCGACGAAGGCCAAGTCGACGACGACAAGGAGGAGCAGCCCAGACGAAGCTACTCGAGATCGAGTAGACGTACTCGACCTCGACAAGCCAACGAACACTCCTCGACTTCAGAATCCACTAGACGCAGACGAGCCTCCTCGAGATCGAGTACACCGTACTCGAGATCGACGAGCAACCTACTCGACATGCCCAGTTTCACCTTCCTCGATGCATTATCCTGTGAGTTCCTTCCTTTACTCTTGTTTTTATTTGATTTTATACAGTGAGGACACTGTAAATTTTAAAGTATGGTGTGGGGGAAGGGCTTACCTTGTGCATATTTGATTTATTTGATCATGTTTGACATATATGTGCATTATTTCTTTGAATTGCTACATGGCTATTTTGGAATTTATTATTGATTTATGTGCTTACATGCATGATTTCCAAAATTTGAAAAAATGACCCCCGTTGAAATTTTTGGATAATGTCATGGAAGCTTATATTGAACTCGACGATGCAAAATTAGATTCATTAGAGATATAGCATGAAATTGCCTAGTAAAGGGAAGTCACAATGAAGTGCATTATTTTATTGAAAACCATGAAAGGAGGTAAAATTTGAAATTCCTTTTGACATGTTGCATGATAAAATGATGGAGGACTTTATATTTCCATATAATGCTCATATGTTTATAATCCTAGCCATACCTATGCTTATGCATCACAAAAGCCATAATATGCCTTATTTCAAATATTGCTCCACATGATCTAAATATTGCAATTCTTTACCTTATTTCTTATCCGGGGATTATGTTGAGAATGATGTTACATTATGGAAATGTTATATGGTGTTTGTGTTGTGATTATTATCATTATTGGAGTTTGGAAGGAAATTGTTTGAAATATATGGAAAATTTAATGAGTGAAAGAAAATCCGATCAAAGATCGACCCTGCTCGCTGAGATAATAGTTTGGCGAGATGGGACACCAGGTGAGGAGTCCAAAGCACTAAGTATCCGGGGCCATTCATGACACCCATGTTTGCGACTCGCGAGAAGGCAGTGCTAAGGTCAGAGAGGTAAAAGCATTATTATGGATAAAAGCATTATGAAAGGTGATGAATCTCAAAGAGAAGGAATGTGGAAATTCAGTTTGGAAGTACTCCATTTTCGCCGGATTATTAGCACCACATTGCCAGAAATTGCCCACCTTTAGCCCTTTAGCAATCTACTCCTTATTGAGCTTAAATTAAAGTCCTCTTGATTATCGTTGCTTTGTCACATAAAAATTATTTGTGCATGACCCTTCTTTTGTGAGTAGATATTGCTCTTATATATTTGCACATGCATGGATCTGTGACACTAGTACCTTTTCGAGGATGGTAATCGATTGCAGGGTTATATGAGAATGAATCTGAGATGTTGAGAGTTTAAATTCTTCCCCTGAGTGACAATTAACAGTATTGTTTGAGGACAAGCAAGCTTAAGTATGGGGTGTTTGTTGTGAGCTGAATCTGCCATGTTTTACATTTACTTTTACATCGATTTCTGCATACATTACATTCATTTGGGCTTAGATAGTACAGAACCTATGTAGTTTATGTTTATTTGCCAAATTTTGGAATCTACACAAGTTTCTGTTTAATTCGCAGAATTCGAGGCGTTTTACAGCAATTCTAAAGAAGGTCGGAAAAGCTCGGAAAACAGCTACAGAAGTCCAAGGTCAAAGCAGCAACGGAACCAATCAAATCAGTCTGAGTGTCAAGGTTACTCGATCTCGAGTAGACCTTACTCGATCTAGACAAACATGTCCGAGCAACCTTGGTCGAGCAAGCCTGATCGAGAGAGCTGAGTCAACCCAACGTCCGGAGCCAACTCGATCTCGACAAACCCTAGTCGAGATCGACTACGCCTAGTGCCACACCCGGAGTCGACAAGGAGAGAAGCTGACCGAGAAGCCGAGGACGAGGATGCCAAGTAACCCTACTCGATCTCGACAAAGCTCTAGTCGAGATCGACGAGCCCCACAGCGCCAGTCCGAGTCCGTGCCGAGGAGAAGCTGCTCGACCAGAGAAGGCCACACCCTAGTCGATCTCGAGGAGCTCTAGTCGAGATCGACGACGCCCGTGAACCCAGATCCAGGCTTGTCGAGCACACCTACCCGAGAAGACCTAGTCGACAGAACTTTTCTACTCGAGGTCGACTAGGGCTTGTCGAGGTCGACGAGCACCGTGAACCAAGTCCGAGCCACATCGAGCAGAGCTAGCCGGGAAGTCCAGTCGACAAAGAATCCTACTCGAGGTCGACAAAGCCTTGTCGATGTCGAGTAGCCCAGTGTCCAGGAACGCGTCGACGAGTGCCTGTCCGAGTAGAGTTGGGATACCTTGGGGCCAAAGGAGGAAGATTCTATCCAAATCCATCAAGTTCTATCTATGGAAGACGCAATCTATCAAGACATGAAGACTTACCTAGTTTAGATTTATCTTTTCCCTTTTAGATTTATTTCCCTTAAGCTATTTATTTATCTTTTATGCTTTTAGATAATTAGAAGTAGATATAGATAGATGATTCTTTCCTTGATTAGCGGGGTTTGATCACTATAAATAAAGCCCTAGGGGCTGGTTTTTCATTAATTCAAATTTTCAGAGCAAGACAAGTAGTTCCACAGAGACAGTTTAGGAGTTCGAAGGTTTTAGGGTTTTGGTGTTCAACGAGAGTTGGATCGCCGGGATTGTAAAGTCTTTGAATTTAGTTTAATGCAAGTTATTTCCTTTCAATCAATGATGTCTGAGTTTGCGATGAAGCGCGAGTAGTCAACCCACTTCTAGGGTTGGGGCGAGCCCGACGATAGCCATGCATATTTGAGGTAAAGATCCGACCTTTATCATGTTTTGAGCATTTTCCTACTTGTTTATGTGTTTATTGCCCATCTAATGGAGATCCATGTTAACCACTTGGATTATAAACATAAAATCGGTAGAGACAATTAGGGTTTCTTGAGAGAGTTGTCTAGTTGTTGGAAAAGGCGAAAGCTTAATCCTTTAATGTGATTCACATGATTATCTGTTTGGTTCTACCTTATGCATGCTTGGTTATTGTCGTTGCAAACCCCAATCTTGGAAGTCCTTTTACATTCAGTTTAGTTCGAACCCAAAGCAATTGTTTTTACTTTCTTTTATTTCGTTTTACTCCCTGCCCTCGTCGATCTCGACCAAACCCTGGTCGACCTCGACTACTGATCTTCGACCTAGAGTCGCCGTAGCTTACTTGTGCAGGAATCGACGAAGACCAACTCGACTTCGACAGACCGTACTCGATCTCGAGTAGCATCTGGTCGAGATCGACCACCCTTTGCCGAGCTGCTGCGCTGTGTTCGACTGTCCGATCTTCTGTCGACTAACCCTTAGTCGAGATCGAGGACCCTGTTGTCGACTTCTGTCCGTGAGATTTCTCCGCTACCTAGGATCCGCTGACACGCTTCCTCGTGGATCGATCCTGACTTCCCGCTGCTACATCGGAGGAGGTCTTGTAATTATTTGCGTGGGCAGAATCTGGTTTGATTTATTTTGTTATATTTCATACTCGATTTCCTCCTACAACAGATTCATAGATTGTCATGGATATTTTGGATGATTGTGATATTGATAGAGACCGAAAGGCGACGTTGAGTCCGAAAGGAGATTGTTAACCAATTTAGACACATTCGCTTTGATTCCGAAAGGAGATTTGCGATTACCTTAGACAATCTACCTTCAACAAATTCAGAAAAGGTGACACGAATATTAATTTTAATTTACTATATCATCGTTGTGGTGTTCCTTTATCCTAGATTTGCCTCGCATCCATTGTCTTAATACCAAATTTTGTATAGTTTTGTCTTATTAGTTGGTTACTTTCTCCATTCATATAAACATTTCTTCTCTCCTATTTTCTTGGCTTAGTTAAATCTGTCTGAATTGGAAATCGATACCACATAGTCCCTGTGAATACGACACTCAATATACTACAACTGAACCCGTACACTTGCTGTGTCGGTTTTAGCCTATCATCAACCCACTTGGACACATAATCAACCGCAAGCAAGATGTAAACATTCCCAAATGAACTGGGAAAGAGTCCCACAAAATCGATACCCCAGACATCAAAGATCTCGCATACCATGATCGAAGATAATGGCATCTCATTCCTGCCTGAGATATTTCCGATTCGCTGATATCAATCACAAGTCCTGCAGAAAGCATGAGCATCGTGAAAGATATGCGGCCACCAGAATCCCGCTTCCAAGACTTTCCTAGCCGTCCTTTGTGCTCCAAAATGTCCACCGCTTGGGTGTGATTGACAGAATCTCAAGACAAAAGTTACCTCATTTTCCGGAAGACATCGACGAACAATTCTATCAGTGCAGTGCTTCTACAAGAAAGGATCATCCCAAATATAGTAGCGAGCATCGTGCCGAATTTTATCCTACTTGGCTTTCAGGAAATTTGAAGGGAAGATTACAGCCACCAAGTAATTAACAATATCAGCGAACCAAGGCTGCTTAGTCCGAATACTCATAAGCAAAGAAGGCGGCTCACTCCCATCATCATCAAGCGAATCGGAAGTCAAAACACCGTCAAGGCGGCGGGCGCCGTGCAAAGGGTGGTGGGCGTCGTCATGCTCAATGTCATCATATATCAAAATTCTCAGCAATCCTTCATCACGAAACTCTCCCAATCTTTCTGGTTGCTCTCCCCTACCATCAGTTCTATAAATTCTCCCCAGGTGGTCAGCTACCAAATTCTCTGCCCTTTCTTATCTTTAATTTCCAAGTTGAATTCCGTCAAAAGTAGAATTGATCGAATCAATCTAGGCTTTGCGTCCTTCTTTGTCATCAAATAGCGTAGTGTCGCATGATCACTATAGACCACTACTTTACCACCCAATAAATAAGGACGAAAACTCTCTAGAGAAAACACCACAGCTAACAGTTCTTTCCCAGTAGTAGTGTAATTCCACTGAGTCGCATTCAACATCACAGAAGCATAATAGATCATATGAGATGCTTTCTCAACTTTTTGTCCCAAAACAACCCGAACAGCATAATCAGTAGCATCACACATCAACTCAAAAGGCAAAGTCCAAATAGGAGCCTGAATAATAGGTGTTGAAGTCAACTGATTCCTCAACTCATGAAAAGCATTCTTACAGTTATCATCAAACACAAAGGAAACATCTTTCTTAAGCAATTCACATAATGGGGATTGTTATCTTCGAAAAATCCTTAATAAACCTCCGATAAAATCCTGCATGACTTAAGAAAGAACGGATCTCACGCACATTAGTATGATAAGGTAAAGACTGAATAAGATCTATCTTCGCTTTATCTACCTCAATGTGACCAAGAACAATCCCTTCTTCAACCATAAAATTACACTTTTCGGAGTTCAAGACCAAATTAGTTTCAACACATCGCTTAAGCACTAGTGATAAATGATGCAGACAAGAATCAAAATTATCCCCATGCACAGTGAAATCATCCATAAACACTTCAATAAAATGCTCAACATACTAAAAAAATATACTCATCATGCATCTTTTAAATGTACCGGACAGATTGCATAATCCAAAAGGCATTCTACTATAAGCAAAAGTACCAACATGGCATGTAAAAATAGTTTTCTCTTGGTCCTCAAGTGATCCTTACGTGTCGTAGCATTGAGTTTGCGATAGTCAATGCAAACTCTCCAACCAGTTTTTACCCTCATATGTACCATCTCACCTTCCTGATTCTCAGAGACCGTGATACCTCCCTTCTTATGAACCACTTGTTTCGGACTTACCCATTGACTATCAGAAATAGGGTAGATTATACTTGCCTAAAGGAGCTCCAAGACCTCCTTTATGAAGACCTCCATTATATATGGATTCAACCGTCGTTGAGGTTGTCTTTTCGGCTTCGCATCATCCTCCATGAGTATGTGATGCATACACAATGTTGGACTGATTCCTTTAATATCAGCAATGATCCATCCCAAGGCAGTGCGATGTTCCCTAAGGACATCCAACAACCCTTGTTCCTGGCCAGAAGTAAGTTTATTAGAAATAATCACATGAAGTGTATCACCCTCTCCCAAAAATGCATACTTTAAATGATCAGGAAGGGGTTTTGATGTGGGAACATCCCAGACACCTTCGGACTCACCTATACTTGGGGATGGACCTATGATTCGAGCTCACGAGAATGATGTCATCCTCAAGAGGAAGAAGAAGGATCCACCATGGGAGAAGGTGCAAAGGTGGAAACTTGACGTTTTTTAGATTCGTTCAGCATTTGACAACTTTTCGACGTCTCAGTAAAATGAGTCGTACAGAGTCAATATTAATCGGATTTGATCGTGTTATACCTTGTCGGAACGAGGACGAAGAGATCTACAACTTTGCTGTTGACGGGTTTTTCCAGATTCGACCTAGAGCTTGGCTGAAAATCACCATCTTTGCAAGCTTTCACTTTTTTTGACGGGCGTTCAGTCCAAGTGCGCGGGCGCGCAGGCAGGTGCACGGGCGTGCGGCTCGGGCGCGCGGGCGTGCAACACCATGTTGTTGGACGCTGGGCACCGATTTCACATGTGCCGAATTTGGGCTTTCTTATATTGTTATTTTAGAGACCTTGATTAATTATGGTATTTTAATTATTTTAGGGTATTTTAATTAATTCCTTTTATTTTTTATTTTTATTAGAAATCAGCCTTTTAGGGTTATAAGAAGGCCGACCTCCATTGTTGAACAGAGACGTACAATTTTATTGAAATTTCTCTCTTTTTGTGTGAAACACAAGAGTGCAAGTCAATCGATTCGAAGCGTTGCTCATCGATTGCAAATTGGTTATAGATCTTGCTTGGTTTGCTTTGAGTTCATCAACCTCGCGAGAGCTTGGTGATCCTGGTAATCACAAGTCCCTCCTTGTGCCTCCAAGTTGTCCGCTTGGTTGTGTAAGGATATAGAGGCCGGCTTTGTAGTCGTTGATACTTGGTTCCTACCCTCTTAGGAGGCTTGGGGTCTTTATCTCATTCTACCTTAGTTCGAATCACCCTTCTATCGGTCTTGTTCTTTCAATTTCGTGTCTTTCTTATTGTTGATTTCGAGTCTTAGTTTGGAATTCTTGAGTCTTTTTCTTCCGTTCTTGTTTTTGAGTCTTGATTGTCGAAGATCGGGCCATCTTACGGCTAACCCCGTATTAGGTTTCAATTCAACTTCAGGTGCCTGAATGATAGACGGAAGAAGTTTCTCACTAGGAGGATCTAATGGCTCAGTTCTATAAAAATGAGACCAATCATCATCTGAGTTGGAAGTGCCACAGACAATTCTTGCAGGTTATTAGGCAAAGCATAATCATAAGACAATTCACCCAAAGGGAATTCCAAAAACAACCTGTAACCGGTCAGAACGATCAATATGCATGATATCCTTAGTGAAAATATCTACAACGTCAACCAGATTCAGAGAATATGCAGCAGATTTCCCATCAGGGATCAAATATTCAGCCTTTTTCCCATCAACTTCAACAGTTAAAGACCCAGAAAAACAATCAATTTTTGCTTTAGCAGTTCGCAAGAAGGGTCTACCTAATATGATAGGTGTCTCGGGTACGCCGAGCCCCATATCAATCACATAAAGATCAGCAGGGAAAATCATATCATCAACCATAATCAAAACATCCTCAACCACTCCCTTAAGGTGAAGTTGAGAGCGATCAGCAAGCTGTATAGCAACCCTAGTTTCATTCAAGGGCCCCAGTCCCAACTCATCATATAATTTGTACGATATCACATTGATAGATACACCAAGATCACCCATGGTAGTTTTAAATTTAACTTCACCAATCGTACAAGGAAGAGTAAACATACTTGGGTCTCCGCACTTTTCAGGCAATCGCTTTTGAAAAACTAATGACAAATTTTCTTCTAACTCCTTACCTTTTTTTTCCTTCTCCCGTTGTGATCTTTTGGTTGTTCAAACTTTCTGAAGAAATTTTGCATAGTGAGGAACGAATTCAACTAGATTAAGGAGAGGAATATTTATCTAGCATTTGGTGAAAGTGTCGAATAAATCTTTGTCGTTTTCCCACTTATGATCAAGATTCAATGCATGAGGAAAGGATGGTATAGGTTTAGGAACCTCAGAAGACCACTCATCCGATGATTTTTTCATGGCCATATCAATTTCAGAAATCGGAGTGCTCACTGTCGAAGGCGGCGGGCGCCGTGTAAAGGAGCGGCAGGCGCCGCCAGGCGGTGATTCAAAATCCGAGATCCTTTGAGCATTGTCACCCAAGGTTATCATCCCTCTTGACCTCCCTTCTAAACATTCATTGGAAAAATTAAAATCTTTACCGCCAAGATACTCATAGAGTCTCCTTCGAGCAAAGCCTTTCTCCAATTTCTCAACTTGAGATCTTATAGCTCTTGGGCTATTTTTCGCATGAGTTCTCCTTGATTTCTTACCATTATCATCAAATCTTTCAAAGCACCTCTCTTGAGAATTTCATAGCTTGTATGATGTGATTCTTGAGCTTCTTGTCTCCCTTGAGCATTCGATGCCGTCATTTGAGTAGCCAATTTCGTTACAACCCCCGTTAATTTTGCAACTTTCTCCTCGCAGCCCTTCATAAGATCATTTAATGCAAATGGATCTCCAAATCCACCAAACCTCCTGCACTGCTGAGTCGAATTTGCTAATCCATCGAATATTTGCATAGCTTCTTCCGGCGTCTTATCCAGAATATCACCTCCACTAATAGCGTTGATGACAGTGCGCTCATGATCAAGCACCCCTCATAAAGATAGAGAATCAAATCCTCTTCAGGAAATTCATGTTGTGGGCAACTTGCCTTGAGTCGCCTAAATCTCTCAAGGTAGTCATAGAGGCTCTCTCCAGGGAGTTGTTCTATGCTAGCCAATTGCTTCTATACTTTGCTCAGACGGGTAGTGGGGAAATACTTCATCAGCTTTCTTTAATTCCAACCAAGTAGTAATACTTCCTGTAGGCAGACAGTATAGCCAATCAATCGATGCGTCTTTCAGGGTGAAAGAATACAACCTCAACATGAGTTGATCATCACTAAATCCTTGAGGTCTGAGTCGGTCACAAACACTAACGAATTCCGAAAGACGCTTATTAGGCTCATCTCCAATCATCCCATGGAAAACTGGAAAAATCAATAACCAATCAGCTTTGTATCCCAATTTGGAGCCTTCAGGGAGTTCGGGAAATTTAATTGCAAGGTGTTGTAAATTCATATCAAGTTCCCTTAAGTCTCTCAATGTCCTCTTGAGAGGGGATTCAACATTTTAAGACATCTTTGCTTAACCTTTGAAAAGACTCAACAAAGATTGATTAGTAACCCAAAAGCAATTCACCAAGGTGAATCACCTTGGTGAATTGATAATAAACAAAGTAAATAAAGTAATCTCCCCGGCAACGGCACCAAAATTTGGTGTGGTGCCGAATGTCGTTACCTTTCTACAACACCAAAAAAAAATCCAAACCAACAACTTAACTAGCAACCTAATAACTAGTATAGCGGAGAGAATACCTTTCTTGTCTATCAAATTGCTATCAAAAGGGAACAATATCAAAGGGTAATTGAATAATAAGGCAATTGAATATGGAAAAAGTAACAATGGTGAATTGGTGATAATTATGAATGAGATCGACCCCCCTACAATTCATCAACAATGGTTATGGCTTTGATCCTTGACTATATCATATTTTTCCTTGTTTGATTCCTCTAGTGGTGGATCACTCCAACCCTAAGCGATTTAACAATGCCAATAACTTAAACAACCAAAGATAGAGGCGCCACTCTCTAACCCTAATCGACGTAATTGATAAAGTAGAATTGTCAATATCCCTTACACACCCAATTGATGATTTCACGGGATCAATTGGCTATGTTGTGCTACTAATTCAATTAACTTATAAGGGATAATCAAACCTTTAGCAAGAAAGCAAATTCCGTGAAGGTGGCCAATCAAGAGGGAATATATGCAATCAATCAATGAAGAACAAAGATATTGAATCAATTAAACTTATAATAGATAGAAATTTAGTCACACAAATCATATAACCACGTCTCTGAATTGAAGGCGAAATAAAAGAGGTTTAGTTCCTCATTGAAGGTTTTCCTCTCAATATCTCCATTGAAGTCTCTCTCAATTAGGTCTCTCCTCTCTTGTTCAAAATCAGCCAAATAGAAAAATATAACTTAAAACCTAATTAGTTTCCAAAAGAAAGGAATCGCAATCCCGCATCGGTACTGACGGCGGGCGCCGTAGTCTAGGCGGCGGGCGCCGTGACCACAGAATGTGTTCTTCGTCTTCATCACTTCCAAATCCAAGCTACCTCCTTCCTACGCCTCTTCTTGCCTTCTTCAATGATTTCCTCAGGTTCCTAGTCCATACTCACCTTTGGCAAATGATGCGTTTGGAATCCCCGATCCTTCGCATGTGGGTTCGGAATCAAGAACACCAACTTGTTGATGGCCCGATCTTGCAATTATCCTTGCTATTCTCGATGTTTACAATCAATTACAATTAAAGCTTTGAATTTATCATGGCGGAAACAAGTAAGAAAAAAATAAACAAAGGACAAAGGCAAAAACAACGACGGACAACACTTCGTAAAATTCAGCAAACAGACACAACAATGACAACGCTGGGAATGGCTGCGGGCGCGGCCAGGGCGCGGCCTCTATTCTGCAGCGATGGTTCCTCCTGTTTTGGCGACGGTTCTGCAGCTATGGTTCTTCCTTTGTGTTTGGCTTTTGTTTTGGGGAGAGTTGTGTTGGGTGAATTGGGTTTGCCGAGTGTTTTGGAAGGTATTGTCGATCTTTGTGATGTCGAGTAACAAGAACATAGAACGATTGCGAAGGCTTTTGGATTGGGGAAACCTTTTAATCCTAAAAAGGTTCCTCAATTATATTTTCCAATCCAATTTTAAATCAATGAAATACAAGAGTTTAAATAGAGACATACCAATTCTATCTTGTGCAAAAGATAGAGTTTTGGTAATTAAAGATAAATCAAATAATCTAAAGATATGTAAATCTTTCCTAAGATAAGTAAAACTAAGGATAGAAAATTAACAACTTGGTGGACAAGAATTATATCTAGAAGAGATATAATTATTTCTACATTATTTTCCTAAATTCATAAAATAACTAAATCTAATTTATTTAAATAAATCCGAAAATAATTAAATAATTATGTAGAAATTCGTCCAAATAGGGACAGCTGCAAAGATGATGCATTTCGGCCATTCTCGAGGTCGATTCTGGAGAAACCTTCAACATCAAAGTTGTAGATCTTTTCGTCGTCGTTCCAAAAACATATGGATTCCGAACGACCCATTTTACTGAGACGTCGAAATGCTGTCAACCCATTAAGAACGAACCAAAAACGTGTCCAAGCTTGCACCTTTGGACCTTTCTCTTATGGTGGAGCCTTCGTCTTCCTCTTGAGGATGACATCATGCTCCTCCATTTGCATTCGACCCGTCCTCGATTCGTTGCCATGATCAAGATCATTGTTTGAGCCACAGAAGCTCATCCTTGATTGCATCAACAAAGCCATAAATGCCTCCTTCCAAGCATCCGAACATAAATATGCGAATAAGCACAAAAAGAGCGTAGATTACAAATTTGCAAGACAAACTACTAATGATGTGAACTACTTAATAAAGATGATACAAACTATCCTAAATGCAATAACAACTACCCATAATGTCTATATAAAATATGCATTATCATTGTCTTACTTCTAGGGTCGGGATGAACCCGATGATAGCCATGTAAGTATGCTAAAGTTATGATCTTTTATGTGATTTTCATTTTCTATTCTATATTCGTAGTTCTTCTACGAGAGTAGTAGGCAATTCCATATTTATGATATTGAAGTGAAAGTGAATTTTTTTATGAATTTGTATTATATATGAAAAGGGATAGTAACACTTAGGGTTTATGCGAAAGCCTCTATATTCCTATTTGTTAATGGCGAAAATTATTTGATGAAAAACATGCCCCTTTCATGATTTTGAGCATATTACTTGCATGGCTATTTTCTTGGTAGTTTCCATACCCTAGAAGTCTTTAGTTTATTGATATACAAAACCCCTTTATGGGTATTTCTGTTCACCATTTGTTCTCATCCTTATATTCTTTGGACGTTCTTTTCCGACGTTTACCTTTAGTCGAACCGGAATGCTTCTTTCGCCTATAGGAAAGGCTAAAGAAGATCATGTCTAACCAATAAGAGGCAATTCTTACTATGGAGTATGGGCCCGAGAAACTCCGCAAGTAGGTGGAAGAGCTCACCACCAGGAAAACAGAATACAATCAGCGAGATGCTGAATACGCCCAGAATCAGCAATGGTGGGAGGCGAGGGCGGATCGAGAAGCCCAAATTAGAAGGGAACTCGAGGAGCAACTATAGAACATCCCTAAAAATGCCAAAGAAATCCTATACCCTACTACGGAAGTGCCAGAATCTCCTATTGTTCTTCACCACATTTCTTTTGAAATTAAACCTTCTTTTATTTCTAAAATTAGGAGGAATACTTACAAGGGAAAACCTAACGAATGCTTTATGGAACATATTGCTACACACTTAGATTTATGCAAAACTATTGCTGATGACCCTAATCTTGAGTATGTTAAACTAAATGCTTTCCGTTGGTCACTTGCATGCAAGGCTTTACAATGGCTGCAGGGTTTGACTCCACAATCCATTCGCACATGGGGAGAACTCAAAGAATTGTTTCTTAACAAGTTCTTTCCACCAGCAAAGACGGCGCAACTCAGACAAAAGATCATGTCTTTCAAGCAAAAGCCAAGGGAGATACTAGCACAAGTTTGTTAACGCTACAAACGCCTGCTGAAATCTTGCCCTACGCATGAGTAGCCGCCATATGTCATCCACGAAATCATCTACAACTCCCTGGACGTGCCTACAAAGGAGAGGATCTACACCTACACCTCTTATAGGTATCTCGAGTACATACCACAACGTGCTTGGGAGACCCTATAGGGGTTGGCCAACTTCGACAACACCTATGGGACACCTGAGGTCTCCGATGCGAGGCATGCTCCATCTATGCCACTCTACGAGCTATCCAAGAAGATTGATCCTGATGTGAGGGAGCAATTCATAAAGGATCAAGTACGGCGGTTACAAAAGCAAGTCCAGTTCCTCACCAACAACCAACCTTGTTTGGATTGTGGGTCCGTTAGGCACAACACCACCACATGCCCACTTTCCGAGCAAGTCTAGCTTGCAAAGACACACGATGAGGCACGCTACATGGGGGGTCCTAACTATGGAGGACATTAGCAGAATTGGGGATACCATCAACCCCAATACCAAATGAACCACCCACCATACAGAGCTCCTAGACACCCTGAGAAGGAGTCAAAGAAGGATGACTTGCAGCCTGTGCTCGATGAGATGAGGAGGAATCACGCTGAATACAAACAAGCCAACAATTCCATCCACACTCAGTGACACAATATCAATTCACGCCTTGGAGAGATCGACGTCTGAAGGAAGAACATTGAGACCCAGATAGGTCAATTGGTTGTACATGCTCCTAGACCGTCCAGATCACTCCCCGGGCAACCTGAGCCCAACCCTAAGGGCAAATATACTAGACACGTGGTTGTTGTAAATCTAAGGAGTGAGCGTCAACTACAAACGCCTGAACAAACACTAGAAGAAGAGGCTACTCAGTTCCAGTCGACATTGACTCCCAACTAGTAGACATCGACTCACCTTCACTCGATATCGACTCCCAACCATTCGATGTTGAGTCACTTGCTCAGCAACACCAGAAGCCTGCAACTTCACTCGACGTCGATTCTACACCAGTTGACATCGAGTCAACTCATCCGACTCCACCAACTGCAAAGAAGAAAAAGACGTTGTCTTTCCCATCCAAATCTTTGAAGGACCCCGCCGATAAGAAGTTCCAGCGTTTCGTGAAGATGCTTCTAGGGCTCAATGTTACCATACCCTTCACCGAAGCTCTTCAAGAAATGCCATCATATGTAAGGTTCCTCAAACACATCCTAAGCAAGAAGCGGTCAATAGTTGAGATCGCAAAGGAGTGCAGAAAAATGGAGTTTCTCGATGAAAGACCAGATCCAAGGAAATTCTCCATCACTATTGGGCTAGGCCAACAACGCTACCAAGCTCTCTGCAACCTAGAGGCTAGTGTGAGCTTCATGCCTTTGTCCATATCGTGAAAGTTAAAAATCGATGCTTTGGAGCCTGTGGATATGAAGCTCTATATGGCCAACAATAACTATGTCACGCCCATAAGAGTTATTGATGACATTCCCATCAAGGTGGGCAAGTTCTTTGTGCCCACAGACTTCATTGTGCTTGATATGACAGAAGATCCTACATGTCCTATCATCCTTGGTAGGCCATTTTTAGCAACTGTCGATGCCAACATCGGCGTAAGAAAAGGGATGCTCACTTTTACCATTATTGATGAGGTGATCAAGTACTCCTTCCACAAGACCAAGGAGAAGCTCGACAAAATGGAGGCCAATCTATGCATATCAAGGGAAGTTACATCCCTTGTGGGGAACCAACGACGAGAACTATGATCTCAGAAGAGCTAGATGAGAGGGCTTTGTAGGCCAAATTGGAGGAGATCGTGGCAATCTTGAATCAACACACTGAGAATCCAGTCGGCATCGACTCATCTAACTCGATATCGACTGCACCTGAGGAGCCAGAGCATGTGCCAGAACCTAAGTATGGGGTCAACGTTGGCTCACTCCACTCGACATCGAGTGGTTCACTCGACATCGACTCATCACCAGTACCTCCATTGACAAAGTCTCCAGCAACCAAGACCGACTTGATATCGAGTGACATTACTCAAGATCGATTGGACCCTCAGAAGAATAAAAATGATGCCAAGGTAAGCGAAGGTATGTATCTCTCTCTTCCAATTTCAATAAAAGATCTATCTATTACAAATGGAAGAGGTATGCCTTGGTATTTGAGATTGTGCAGGGTTTGCAATGACGATCCGAAGGAAGATGAAGTGAGAGATAAGGTGTACGTCTCCAAATCTAAAAGTCATTGGTTTCCTAGCAAATTCATGAAAAAGAAAGTGGGACCATTCGAGGTCCACAAGATCCACCCAGGAGGGATGTAGCTTAAAGATAAAGATGGAGTTTTGTTCGATGCCCGAGCCACTTGGGCCCTATAGATGCCCCCTTGATCAGTAAAAAAGAAGTCGACCTAGCGACTATAAAGTCTAGAGCATGTACCTAGATAATTAATTTTTAGTGTTTTGGATATTTGGTTTTGCTTTCGAACTTTGTTTTGGATTTGTTTTTTTCTTTGTTTTGGTTTTTATACTACCAAGTATAGGTGCAAGATCAACAAAAGACGGAACCAAGGACCCTGGATAGTCACTCGATATCGACTCATCTAGTCGATGTTGAGTGAACACATCGAGCCTACATGAACTTTTTCCACTCGATGCCCTTGGAGGAGGAGCTATAGTCGAAATCGACTGAGAGTCACTCGACGTCGACTCTTGGCAGCTACATACAACACCTATTTTGAAGATATTGAGCTCATGTCTAATAAGTTTATTCCTTTACCCTAATTTTTATACAGTGAGGACGATTTAATGTTTAAGTATGTGGTGGGAGAAGGGCTTACTTATATTTTTTTTTATTTCTTCATTTCCTTCATACATGGTACTTTTGATATGTCTTTTCTTCTAAATGCTTCATGTTTTCATCCAAAGTTTATTTTATCACCCCCATTGAAAACATTGATTAGTGTCATGGAAGTCTTAACAAAACTCGACGATGCAGAATTAGATTCATTAGAGATATAGCATGAAATTGCCTAGTGAAGGGAAGTCACAATGAAATGCATATTTTCTTGAAAACCATGAAAGGATGTAAAATTTGAAGTTGTTTTTGACATATGCATGATAAGAGGATTGAGGACATTATTTTCCATATTAGCCTATTCTATACCCTAGCCATACATTGCATCACACATAGCCATATTGAGCCTTATTTCATATTTGCTCCACATGTTCTATATATTGCCTATTTTTCTACCTTATGACCCATCCGGGGAGTTTGTTGAGAAATTGATATTATAGAGATGTCATATGGTTTTGTATGTTGTGAAATTATATGGAGTTTGATGGTAGGATTGATGTTTATGGAAAATTTAATGAGAGAACAAAAATCCGGTCACCTAAGAGATAAAGGTAGATCGACCCTGCTCGTTGAGATGTTAGTTCGGCGAGATGGGACACCAAGGTGAGGAGTCTGAAGCACTAAGTATCCGAGGTCATTCATGACACCCATGTTTGCGACTCGCGAAAAGGTAGTGCTAAGGTTAGAGAGGTAAAAGCATAAATAGTGAAAAAAAGCAAAGAGCGTCCTTATGAGAGGATGGGGGATGTGGAAATATCATATGAAGGGAGAAAGTGCATGAAAGCAAGAAAGAAGGTTTGAAAAGTTTTACTCCTCGGATTTAGCACCACATAACCCAAATAAAGCCCACCACTATACCATTTACTTTTTCTTCACCATGTGCATAAAAGTCCTCTTGATTATTAATGTTTTGTCGCAGGAAATTGTTTTGTGCATAACTCTCCTTTTGTGTGAGATGTTGCTATTGTTCAAAGGCATGGATTTGTGGCATTAATACCTTTGGGAGGATGGTAATTGATTCTAAAGGATATATAAGAACAAATATATGATGTTGAGAGTTTAGTTTCTTCCCCTGTATGACCATTAAAGGTATTGCTTGAGGACAAGTGATCAGTCTAAAACCAACACCCCGCAAGCGTACGGTGTCAATTGTAGTAATCGAGTGTCGAATCTCAGGGACTGTGTGAATATCAATTGCAGAACCTCAACTAGTTTACTAAGCCAAATAAGAGAAGTGATTTTTGAAGAAATAAGAGAATAAGAAGAAGAAAAATAACAAATTGAAAGTTTTTTAATATATGATGAGAAACATTCCAGAGTCAGGGTTCACCACAACAATTCATCTTCGATAGACTATATATTTTTCATCCCTGAACAAATTGAAAAGAGATATTTGAAGGGAAACTATCTAAAGTCGTTATCGCTCAGCCTACGCATGTTAAAATAACTATGTCCGTTTCAATCAATTACCACTCAGCTTGCGCATGTTGCAGATTAATTAATCAAATTGGACTCTTTAAGCACTTTAGACCCTAGCGAGCAAATCGATTAACAATCGCAGGCGCAGTCCGCATAATCAATTCAAATCTAGGTTGTCTACGATAGTTTATTATCCTCAAGAAAATTAAATAGATTGCTCATAAACAATTCTCAACTTCAATCCATGTTTTCCACTAAAATTAACAACTTTATCTATATATCCAATCTCAATTCGCAGCTGGCGCATGTTGAACATCAAAAGGATTCCAATCAATCATAGAACTAATCGGATTAAGCACTCATGGATCAAATCAAACAAATAATAGAATTCATTCAGGCAATCATCACGCACATGTCTATCTCAACATCGTTGGGATTACCCCAACCCAGAACAAGAAAATTAGCTGGACATGAATTCAAACACAATCAAAGAATTCATGATGAAAGAATATAAGACTAGATTAACAAAACGTATTCTTGAATCCAGCAAAACCAAACTTCAAGAAGAAATCTCTGAAAGAGCCTAAAACTCTCAAGGTCTGCAACTAGTTTCTGACGTGAAAATAGGATGTCCTCCAATCTAACCATAATTCTCTATCCATATTCCTAAAAAGAGATCTGAAAATAATAAAAAAATAATAATAAAACATACCAAAAAGTCGTTCCATAAAAGATAGAAGCGTATAAAAAATCCCGAAGAAATAACGCGGAAAAAAAGGTATCGACTCGATACTTAATGGTATTGAATCGGTACTTAGCTACTGTAAAGCTTTATTTCACTCGGAAGGAGAAGGTATCGACTCAATACTTCTCAGTATCGACTCGATATGTCGTGATTTCCTCTCTGCTCGTTGTACCGACTCGGAAGGTATTGATACCGACTCGATACATTTGGGTTTCAGGTCGATACTTTAACCCAGCATTAGCTTCTTGGCTCTATTTCTCCATATTGTTGTTGGTCTTTGACTCAGCTTTTCAACAAGATATAGAACCTCTCAATCCAAATTTTGTGGAGCTCAAACAACTCATTTTTACTGAGACGTCGTCAAACAGCAACTGTCTGAAATATGTTGGTTCGACAATAGGCTCTTCTTAGCTTGATTTCTAGCACTTGAGACAGCTATATGAGGCTCTTTCATGTCCATGAACATCTCAAACTTGCCTTCTATGAATCTTATTCCATAACGGTTCCAAATTGACATCGAACAGGCTCCAAATCACCTGAAACAAATAAAACTCGAGTGTAGACACCTATTCTAGAAACTAAACCAAAACCTATATAAAAGACATGTAAAACGTATAAAATTGACTTAAAACGACTATAAACTATTTCCTATAATACGTAGAATATGATGATATCAAAATAACCCATACTTAGACCTTGCTTGTCCCTAAGCAAGACTAGTCAAATACTGCCACAAGTGCAAGAAAGAATGTTTGCCTCAACTTATTCAAGCTTTTAAAAATAATAATGCAATCAAAATATCAAGACAAGTGCCATCATAGCATCCTTCCTCAATACCGAATACAAAACTATCAAAAGTCTCAAACCTCACATGATATTTTATATGGATCACTCTCACTCAGATGTGTTTAAGGAATGAAATTTACGCTCGGTTTCAGTAATTGTGTGTATCTATACCATAGGCTTGCCCAACGTTATACATCTCCACCGCTTGAGACCATGCACGCAACAAAAATCATGAGGACTTATATAAGGGTTGTAATGGGGGCAAGGTAAAGGAAAATAAAGTATAGAAATATTTAGGCAATGTGGTGCAAACATCCGAGGAAAAAAAGCATGCCAAAGAGCAACCAGTAAAACACCCATGCCACTAACTTAACAAACCAAGCCAAACCACACCCAACTCCGTCACAAATAATACATTCTCAATTGATCACTTCATACTTCAATCAATCACTTTCTTTTTTTTTCTTTGTTTTTCACTCTTTTCTTAACTCTCTAGCTTCAACACCGTTTTGCGCAAATACAAACATTTGTGACGAATGCACCCGATTACTAAGTGTCTTGTTATAGGAGGAAATCGAGAATGCAAATTAAAATATAAATAAATCACAGCAAACCAGATTCTGTCCCTTGCAAATAATTACAAGACTTCCTCCCGATGTAACAGTGGGAAGTCAGGATCGATCCACGAGGAAGCGTGTCAGCGGATCCTAGGTAGCGGATGAATCTCACGAACATAAGTCGACCACAGTGCTCGATCTCGACTAGGGTTAGTCGACAGAAGATCAGACAAGTCGAACAAGGCAGGCAGCAGGCTACGGCTTTGGTCGATATCGAGCAGAGGTTACTCGATATCGAGTAAAGACGTCGATGTCGAGGAAGGCTTTGTCGAGTACCTGCACAGGAGAAGCTACGACAATCTGGGATCAGATATTAGTACTCGATATCGACCACAACTAGTCGATATCGAGGAGGACAGAAAACTTAAAGCGAACAAAAGTAAAGAACAAAGCTTGCGGAGTTCGAAATAAACTATATGAAAGGCAACTTCCAAGATCGGGGTTTGCGACAACAATAATCAAGCATGTATAAGGCAAGAATAAAACAGATAATCATGTAAATCGCATCGAAGGACCAAGCTTTCGCCTTTTCCAACAATTAGACAACTCTTTCAAGAAACCCTAATTGTATCTACTGATTTTATGTTTACAATCCAAGTTGTTAGCATGGACCTCCATTAGATGGGTAATAAACATATAACAAGTAGTAGATGCTCAAGACATGATAAAAGTCGGATCTTTACCTCAAACACGCAGGGCTATCGTCGGGCTCACCCCAATCCTAGAAGTGGGTGGACTACTCGCGCCTCATCGCAATTTCAGACATTGTTGATGGAAAATAAACTACTTGCATTGAATTAAACCAAATAGAGCTTACAACCAATGGAAGCCAATTCCGCTTTTGCTTCACAAACTCTCTTGTCCACTCACTCTCTCTCATACTCTATGTAACTAATTGTGTCTTGAATTGAATCAATAGAAATCAGCCCCTAAGGCCTTATTTATAGGCTTCTAATCCTTGCTAATCAAGGATAGAAATCTCTATCTATATCTAAAGATAAAACATTAATAAAGGGAATATTTATCTTAAAGGGGAAATATATCTAAATGGCTAAATATCTTCAAGTATGGATAAATCTTCTTCTCCATGGATGGATCTTGATAAACTTGATAGATCTCGGATAGAATCGGATTCCTTTCATCCCAAGCAAGCCCAAAACCGCATCGGACAGCTCACCGCGTAACGCGGCCCAGGATAGCGCTCCTCGATATCGAGTAAACTACTCGATATCGAGTAACTGTGTGTCGTCGACTTGGCTTGGCTAGGCATCTCGAGTAGCTGGTCCTCGATCTGCTCGGACATGTTCTCTGGTCTTGTCGATATCGAGTAGATTACTCGATATCGAGTAACTGTGTCGACTTTGGCTGGCCTGGTGTTGTCGAGCAACCTCTCCCCGACACTGGCTCGGTCAGGTGGTTCTGGGTTCGTCGATATCGAGCAAAGTACTCGATATCGAGTAAAGGTTGCTCGGCATGTCTTCGTCTTCGGCTTCTCGATCAGGTGGTCTTCCTCGACTCCGGGCATGCCTTCAGGTCTTGTCGATATCGAGTAAACTACTCGATATCGAGCAGAGTTTCGGAGTCGGGTTCGCTTCGTCTCTCAGTTCCTCGATCTGCTGCTCCTCGATCTGGCCTTGCTTCCAACTTTGCTTCTTGGTTTTGTCCCGAAATAGCTCCAAATTCTGTAATATTAAACCAAAACTTATGTAGATCTCCATTTCTTGCAAATAAGCACATATTACATAAATTCGACATATTCCCATCCCGAAATATGCAAAGTGTATAGAATATGGACCTAAACTGTGCATTTAAACATGGCTATTTTAGTGGACATCATGTAAAAGGCAGGTAACTCGATCAAAAAAATGGCTAATGAAATCAAGGCCTCAATCATCTCAATGTCATGCACACAAATCATATAATGCAACCTCAAATAAGAGTCTAAAGCAAGTTCTGAAGATAGCAACAAAAGTGAGTGTCACATATGAAAAAGAATAAGAGGAGCCATATAAACGTTAGTCCTTTAGGCTCAAATCTCAGAAGGCTTTTGTTTAAGGACTAAATCATGTTTGTCTTAAGAAGTAACTCCATCCTACGTAATTTATCAAAAAGACAATGACATTTAATATAAGCCGAATATTTGCATTGTAGACAAATATCCCATCATTATCGTATTTACGAAATTTTTGGGATATAATCAATAAATAAAACATTTTCATAGACTCCAAATAAAAGACTCAAACCAAAACAAACATGAGTCAAAGATGCAATTTTTCTTGAATTTTTCTAATTTTTCATATACAAAACATAAAAATAAAAGGAATGAATATGACTATTGACGAAACCGGCCAAAAATATCTAAGAACGATGAAAGCACAAAATAATAATAATAATAAGAATAAGACGGGGGAAATGCCAAACATTCACCCGCGGCATAAGATGACCAATTACCTCCCCTGCACATCGTCCGCGGATAGAAAAGGCAGCCACGTACCCTACATGATCGCACACCACGAGGGGTACACGGGTCACTTCAAAAGCAACACGTGTCTAGGAGCAGGAGACCCCCCATCTACTATAAAAGGGGAAATCTGAATAGTAATAAGGGACTTTTGGCAAAAGAGAGAGGAGAGCGGATAAGAATGGAGAAATAGAGACGTTCTTTGGAAAATACCAGGAGGAAAACACGTTATATGAGAGAGAAATCCACTCCACGGGTGAAATAAGGCCACACCCGCGTCCAACTAAGAAGGTTCCATCTGAAAGCCATCAGTCAGAGAGGGAGATTCATCAGTCCACATTCAAATTCCTCGAGTCAAGCGGTGAACAAAAGGTAAATGATGAATCTTCATCATGTCGTTGAAACTCCGCAATAGGGGAGGCCCCAAAGGGCACCACTCGCGGCACAGGTTGGGCCACGACGAAATTATCGACGTGGGTCAGGTAAGCCAGTCGAGAGCGCCCTGGGTGCCACGGGTCCACCCCTGGGTCCCACCGAAAGTGGAAACCTGAAAATCGAGTTTCGTCACTGGCGCCGTCTATGGGAACCCTCTCACACTAAGGGAATCCCAATGAACTGAAAACGAAAGAAAGAATAGACTCCCAAAACCAACATGCAGAAGGGAGTCCGCATCAAGTCGCCAAAAAAAAGGCTTGCCGAAAAGATTGAGTCAATAGAGCTTTAACTCGTCAAAACAATTGTGTAATAGGGAAAAATGAGTGTCTTCTAGGACGACGCTTTGGAGGGAATGAGCCAGATCATCCATCACGAGCAGGAAGTCTCGAGCATGTACGCTCCACCATCCTCTCAACCTGACATGCAGGTGAGGCATGGGAGCCACCGTAGGATACGCCCCTCTATCATTATTACAATCAATATGGGGAAACCTACATTCCCCAGAACTTCTGGCACCACGAAGTTCCTCACGAAAAACCCCACCCCCAACAGGCTGGAAAGGCGCATTACTATTACTACGATTATGGTAGTCCATATTTGCATCAGCAAGGAACAGCCCACCAGGGTGGTCAATATGACTCGTACGGACGCCGATATACCGCGTACGACAACCCAGCCAATTCTTTTGGCAATCTGAATTGTGGATTCCAAGGCCAGGGCCACGCAATGCCACATCGACCTCGGCAAAATGAGGAAGAGCATCATGTGAGCAAACATCGGCGGGGAAGAAATCGTCAGACATTTCAACTTCCACCAAGTCAGATTTAGCTAATATGAAGCTGGATGGTTGAAACCTTGCCCTCCATCTTCTATAAGGATGTTAGTTTCGCGTCAGTCCCAAAAAGATGAAGGGATGTAGGCCTAATGAAGTATGATGGAACGATCGACCCAAAGGACCATCTATGTCATTTTATAATAGCAATGGGAATAAATTAGTACAACGATGCCATGATGTGTCGAACTTTCCCTTCAACGCTAACGAAGATAGCTCTCACCTGGTTCACCAACCTACCAAAAACCTCAGTGGCTAGCTTTACTCAGTTAAACTCAATCAAGCAAGGAGAAGGAGAAACCTTGGGACACTTCTTCGCGCTGTTCACCAGCGAGGTGGTGCAGATTCTCAACTTTAACCATGAATCTGCAACCATCATTCTCATGGGAAACTTGGCGGAGGGAGACTTCAAGACTTACTTGTTCCGAAAGAAGCCCTCAAGCTATGATGACCTAAAGGATCGGGTGTCAAGACAAATTGAAGCCGAAGAAGCAGCCGTGTCTAGTTCAAGGGCAAACACTGGCAACCAGGGATTCTTCAGGAAGATCGCTGGCAAATTCAGAAAAGAAAAAGGGGGGAGCTAAACCTCCAAAACATCAGTCAGCGGAGGGAGCAATCCATTCTCGGCGCGACGAAATACATATGAATTCCGAAAAAGGGCAAGGGTCCCATCAGTAAGACAATGACCGAAGGAAAGAGATGGACCACCCGCGGTCATATCACCCGCGGAGAGATAATTACCGAGATTCTGAGCGAGGGTATCAGCCGCGGTGTGAAGAAAGAATGGATAGAGGGCTAGCCTGGGAAAATTACGGCCCAAAAGCAAGAAACCCTCCACACCAACAAGACCAGAATCAAGAACCCCGGGATCAACAGAGGGTGGCCCCTCCTTTCAATCTAGGAAGAGGCAGAGGACGGAGGTGCCATGGAAGGCGACACAACAGGTTTCCTGCCATGCAAGGGTATGTCAACCAAGAGCCGAGGAATCCAGAGGAAGCCGGGAGGCCGGAAAGAGACCGGATGCCAGAACCTGAATGGTTCATTAACACCCTCGCTAGGGGGATTTCAATATCAAGAACTAGCAGACATGAAAGAAAGAACTACGAGCGAGAAGGAAAACAACCGCCATCTGCCTTGAGCAGAAGGATATCCTTACTACCACACACGAAAATCACATTTTTCGCGAAGGATGCAGAAGAAGTGAGGATGCCACACTCAGACCCGTTGGTCATCAACGCCCAGATATCCACCAAGACTGTGAAAAGAGTGTTTATAGACACCGGGTCCTCAGTGGATATCTTGTCCTGGGATGCACTCACTCAGCTAGGAATCTCCGCAACGGCACTAAAACCCTACGCGAGCACCCTAATCACTTTCTCCAGAGGTGAAGTGCAAGTAGCTGGAACCATAGAGTTGACAGTGGTACTAAGGGCCTTCCCTAGGAGATGCGTGGAGAGTATCACCTTTACGGTGGTTAGGATCTTGACTGTTTACAACACACTTTTGTGACGCGTCTCACTTTACAAATTCCAGATGGTGGCATCTATCTACCACTTTGTAGGAAAATTCCCACTACCGGGAGGTGGAGTATGAGAAGTCCACGGCCAACAGCCCGAAAGCGGAGCTCGAAGTCAGACCAGCAGCCAGTAAAGTGCCAACCGCGGATGAAAGATCTATCTGTCTACCTTTCCCCAATCCTGAGGAGAAGGTTTACTTGGGACAGGCTCTGGGGCCAAAAGAGAAGGAACGAGTCTTGGAAATCATAACAAGATCAAGGGATGTCTTCGCATGGACTCCGTGAGACCTCCTAGGGGTGCCACCCGTGATCGCAATGCACACGTTAAGGATCCGCCAAGACAAAAGGCCCATTGCACAAATGAAAAGGAAGATCGCCTCTGAAAAAGCAACAACCGCGAAAGAAGAAATTGATAAACTGTTAGTCACGGGTTTCATTGAGGAAGTAGAAGATTCTGATTGGCTGTCGAACGTAGTTCTAGTGAAAAAGTCCAACGAAAAATGGAGAATGTGTGTTGACTTCTCAGACCTCAACTTGCCCCAAGGACAGTTATTCGTTACCATCTATAGACGAACTAGTTAATGGAACCGCAGGGAATAAGGTCCTCAGTTTTTTGGACGCATATTCAAGGTATAATCAAATACCTCTAGATTCACTTGATAAGAAGGCCACGACTTTCATCACCAACCAGGGAATATTCTGCTATCGAGTTATGCCCTTCGGACTCAGGAATGCTGAGGCGAGGTTTCAAAGGTCAGTAGATCGAATCTTCCGCGGGCAGATTGGAAGAAACGTATCCATATATGTTGATGATATTGTTGTAAGGAGCAAAAAGATGGAAGATCAGGCGGCAGATCTACAGGAGACATTTGACTCACTTCGACGAGGAGGTTTGAACCTTAACGCAAAAAAGTGTGTTTTTGGGGTAGGCTTTGGCAAGTTTCTTGGTTTCATGGTCAGTCATCGCGGGATTGACGTAAATCCCGAGAAAATCACAGCAATTCAGAATCTTCAGACGTCGCGAACCATAAAGGAGGTAAAGTCTCTAAATGGGGCGGTGAATTATTTGAGCAGGTTCTGCTCGTGCCTCGCGGATAGGTCCCTTCCTTTCTTTTCACTCCTAAAAAAGAAGGCACCAATACAGTGGACCCTGGAGCTACCGGACACGTTTGAAGTGTTGAAATGTTTCTTGTTGACGATGCCTACTCTACAACAGCCGGAAAAGCATAAAGCTTTACATCTGTACCTGGCAGTGAAAAGCGTCACTATTAGTGCGGTTCTCACCCGTGAAGAAAAATACCCAGTGTACTATATCAGTAGAGTTTTGCAAGACGCTGAGACGTGGTACGAACCGGTTGAGAAAATGACCATGGGCTTAGTGTTTGCAGCTCGAAGGTTACGACCATACTTCCAAGACCATGTCATCCAGGTGGTGACAGATTTACCGCTGATGCAAATTCTCCATTCACCTTGCTTATCAGGAGGAATGACAAAATGGGCGGTGGAGTTAACTGAATTTGAGATTGAATATGTCCCGCGTCGCGCGGCACTAGCTCAAACCTTGGCAGACTTTATTAGTAAAACTAGCTTTGAATCAGGAGACCAAGCGGAAAAGAATGAACGGGTTCTCAGGGTCGATGGGGCTACAAACAAAGACGGATGTGGAGCCGGGGTCACCCTCACCACACCCGATGGGCAACAACTCAATTATGCTTACAAGTTGGATTTCCAAGCTATGAACAATGAAGCTGAGTATGAGGCTCTGCTCACGGGCTTGGAGATGGCCTTGGTCCGAGGCACAAGACAAGTGGATCTCTACACAGATTCAGAAGTTGTGACGCGACAAGTTGCAGAAGAGTACGAAGCAAGAACTGGTTTGATGCCTGATTACTTGAGAAAGGTACAGGCTTTAATAAGAGCATTCATAGGGTTCAGTTTGACAACAGTCCCAAGGGATGATAACCGTCGAGCAGACGCGCTAGCTCGAGTAGGAGCGATCATGCCTATGAAAGTAGGAGAAGAAGTTTTCTTTGAAAAAAGGAGCAACCGCAGGCTTATCCAAGAGGTGTACCACGTCCAAATAGGTGATGAAGGAGACTGGAGAACCCCGCTCGCAGAATACCTAGGGAAAGGTACCCTTCCACCCGGAAAGGACGCGGCAAAACAAGTAGTCACAAAGGCTGCCCGATTCACCATTAGAGAATACTGTCTTCCAGGTCTGTTATGTGTCTCAACGGGGGAAGGCAAAACCATCGTGGAAGAATTGCAGGCGGGCGTTTGTGCCCACCACCAGGATTGGCGAGCATTAACTACAAAGGCCATGAGGTTTGGTCACTATTGGCCTACAATGAAGCAGGATGTCCAAGCGTTCATCCAGAAAAGCGACGCGTGCCAATGATATGGAGATCTGAGGCATCAGTCCGCGGAACCGATGAAAGGCATATTCGGGGGATACCCCTTTTTCGTATGGGGAATGGACATTTTGGGCCCTTTCCCAACAGCCCCAGGACAATTGAAATATGTGCTCCTGCTGGTGGACTATTTCTGTAAGTGGGTAGAAGCCGAAGCCATGGGGCTCATAACCGCGGAGAATGGTCAAGCAGAGACAACCAACTGGCATATACAACACATAATACAAAAAAAGCTAGGAAGCACGACAAAGGGACGGTGGGCCGAGCTCCTACCACTGGTTCTGTGGTCTTACAGAACCTCGGCAAAAACTCCAACAAGGGAGACCCCATTCGCCTTGGTCTACGGAGTAGACGCAGTCATACCAATCGAGAGATTGGTCCCTTCGGCGCGCATCCTCGCATATGAGCAAGGGGCAAATGATGAGGCTCTAGCAATAGAGATGCACCTCAGTGAAGAGCGTCGGATGGTGGCGGCATTAAAAGAACAAGAGTAAACTGGAGGAAAGCTTGATGCTAACTGGGAGGGACCCTACGCCATCATGGATGTTTATAACTCCACTCCCTTGATGAAAATCGGAAATGGTTTCAAAGGCTTTGACACAAAGCTTGTGTCAAAGGTCTTGAAGCTAAAGTTGTATTGATGAAATTCAAAACCTGTATTTTATGTATTTTATTTATTATCTTATATATATATATATATATATATATATATATATATATATATATATATTATCTATGTATGGTTTCCAAATATTATTATATATATTTTATACTAACCATACAGCAAAGATTTTGAACAAATCTCCTTCATTAAAGATGAAAGATATGAAGATCAAATCAGGTGGATTGTGGCTTCGCAGTTTCCCGGAATAGAAGATTGCGAAGATCCTTCCTGAGCCATGATCTCAAGTAGCCATTGGGTGAAGATTCTTGTTTCAAATGGCGCCGATTTGATCGAGTATAAAAGGAGATGAAGAAGAGAGAAGAGGTACATGAGTTGAACACTGACGATCATTGAACTACAACGCACACTCAGCCCTAAAGTCAATCTTTCTTCTACGTGTACTCTCTGCTAGGTGTTAAGAGTCTTATCTTTTGTGTCAAAGCATTTGAGAGTTACACAGTGAGCTTATAGGATATATTCTGAGAGAGTGTTATACTCGAGAGTTTATATAACTCATGAAGTGTGCACTAGGCAATTGATTCGCGAGTGTTAGAGGATTATACTAGATAGGTGAGAGAGGTGGGGCTCTTCTAGATTGGTCTAGGACTCCAAGGGAACGTGAGTTGACTAGATTGCAACTGTATATGAGAGAGGCTTCTCGGTGAGCTATTAAGAACCTAAGTTTTGTTAATCAATAACGCCTGTTGAATCCTAGGGTTGTGGAAGAACCCTAGGCGAGGACTAAGCCTTAAAGGAGCCGAACCTCGTTAACAATTTATCGTGTTCTTTAGTTATTGCTTTACCATTATTTCCTCAATTGTTTCGAATTGTATAACTTTGTTGTGATTCAGGTATCCTAATCGAAAGAATTGAGTTTACTCCCAAAGGGTTTGGCAAGCGTTTCAAAAGTCTTGAGATTGACAGCGAAAAGTTGGCATACTCAATTCAACCCCCCCTTCTAGAGTATCTTTATTTTACTTTGTTATACATTATCGAACCTTCAATTGGTATCAGAGCCTTACTCACTGCTTTTAATCTAACAATCTTGTGAGTTTTGATCATGTCTGGTGAAGCAAGCGGAGAATTTGCACAAGGGAGGTCTACCAATAGACCACCGCTCTTTGTGGGAAACAACTTTGTCCACTGGAGGTCCTTGATGAAAATGTTCATTATAGATCAAGATCTAAAGCTTTGGAACATTATATAGAATGGTCCAAAGATTCCTGTGAAAGACGGACCTAGTGGAAGCAAAGTCGCGAAGACTGAGGCCGAATACATCCAAGCGGATCTTGAACTCGTTTCCAAGAACTATATAGCCATTAACTTACTATATTGTGGTCTTAGTACTGATGATTTTAACCGTATTTCATCTTGTAGGTCGGCTAAAGAGATTTGGGACAAGTTAGTTGTCACCTACGAAGGAACCAGTCAAGTGAAGGACAACAAGATAAATATCTTCCTTCGAAAGTATGAACTTTTCAAAATGAAGCCTGGTGAGTCTATTAAGGCCATGTTCACACGATTCACGGAAATCACGAACAACCTTGACTCTCTCGGCAAGACCTTTGAGAATGTTGAGAAAGTAAGGAAGACATTGAGGTGCCTCCCAAAAGACAAATGGGGCCCTAAAGTGACAGCCATAGAAGAAGCCCAAAATCTCACCACTCTACCCCTTGATGACTTGCTTGGGAAGTTGATCACACATGAGATGATTCTGAATGAAGACGATGGAGAAATCCCAACAAGCACTAAGAACTTGGCACTCAAGTCTAAGAAGAATGAGCCTAAAGATATGTCTGATTCTGAAGATGGGGATGATGATGAGGATGATCCATTTGCTCTCATTACAAGAGGTCTTTCTCGAATCCTCAAGATGAAGAAGCAATTCAACAACAAAGATGGATTAGAGTCTTCTAAGTTTCGAGGTAAGTCTCAATACAACAAATATGACAAGAAAACTAAACCTTTGTCTTGTTTTGAATGTGGTAAATAGACCATCTAGTGAAAGATTGCCCTCAAAAGAAAAAGAGCCAGTTCAAAAAAGGTGATAGATGGAAAAAGAAAGCCATGGTGGCAGCTTGGAGTTATTCTAAGTCAGGTGACTCGGACTCCGATGATGAGAAGGCCAACATTTGTCCCATGGCCTCATGAGATTAATCCCACGATGAGCAAATAGAGGTAACTGTAAGAGAACTTATGGCAATTCCAAAAGAGGTACTATCAGAATTCCTTTCTAATATGATTGCCAATGAAGAGAAACTTATTACCAAAACAACACTCTTATTAAGAAAATCGTGGACCATGAAAGAACTATTGAGGAACTGTGAATGAGGGTCAAAAGAATTGAAACCTCTTATTCGGGTCTTGACATTAAAGTCAAGACTCTTGACTCAGAAAAATCTGACCTCAAGCAAGATTTCTCGTCTCTAAGAAATGAACATGATGACTTAGAGAGCAAGAAGATCTCCCTGAATAAGAAGATTCAAGACTAACAGACAGCCCTCATAAGTTTTACCAAGTCCAAGGGCACTCTTGATAGGATGTTGGGTCAGCAACAAAGTTCTCTAAACAAAAGTGGTATTGGCTACAACCCGAGGTTTTTAAAGAAGCAACACATTACCACTTTTGTGAAGGAAAAAGGAAGCAGAACCTCTCCTATATGTCACCACTGTGCAAGAAAGGGACATGTAAGAGAGACCTACCCCTATAGAAGAAAGGATCATCATATTATTCGCAATACATTTCCTGTTCATTTGAGAAAAGAACGGATAACGCATGTTTGGATCCCCAAAGGCACAATTTTACCAAATATGGTTTATCCCAATAAAGGATCTAAATTTGCTTATTGGTCTAGCCACAAAGGTTGATTTTTGTTTTGCAGAAGATCACTAAGGTAAAAGAGCAAAAATGGATTATTGATAGTGGATGCTCTAGATATATGAGTGGGAAGAGGTCTCTCTTCCATGAACTAAAGAAGCAATCCACTGGAACAATCACTCTTGGTGACAAAGGAAAGTGTGACATCGTTGGTATCGGTAGTGTTGGGAGTGATCCTAACCACAGTATTAAAAATGTTTATCTTGTTGATGGTTTGAAGTATAATTTGCTTAGTGTTTCTCAACTATGTGATAATGGTAATGATGTTGGATTTAACAAGAAAAGATGTTTAGTGCGCAGAGAAGATACATGTGAAATAGTTCTAATATCCTATCGTTATAACAACATCTATGCCGTGAATGCTGAGCAAGTGGCACAAGGAAGCTTAACCTACCTAAAGGCTTTGACGGACGATCCAAAGCTCTGGCACAGGAGACTCGGTCATGTAAGCCCACATACACTACAAAAGCTTGTGTCCAAAGGGCTTGTAAGAGGACTGCCTGAGATGGACTTCAAAGGTATTGAGATGTGCAAAGCATGCACATGAGGTAAACAAACACGTAGCTCTTTCAAACCCAAAAAGGTTGTAAGTACTTCTAGACCCCTTGAACTTTTACATATGGATTTATGTGGTCCTATACGAGTCAAATCTCCCAATGGTAAAAAGTACATGCTTGTTGTTGTTGATGATTTTTCGAGATATACTTGAGTTGCATTTTTAAAAGAAAAATCTAAGGCTTTATTTGAGTTTTCAAAACTTTGTAAGGAGTTGCAAAATTTAAGAAACGAGCCCATAGTGTCAATTCGAAGTGATCATGGTAGGGAGTTTGATCAACTTCAGTTTGATTTGTTTTGTGCTAAATATGGCATCTCCCATAATTTTTCTTCTCCTAGGACACCTCAACAGAATGAGGTTGTGGAACGAAAGAACCGCACCCTAGAGGACATGGGCAGGACTATGCTTTTAGAAAATGCATTACCTAAAACCTATTGGGCTGAAGCTGTTAACACAGCTAACTATATTTTGAATCGTTGTCTTATTCGTTCCATATTAAAAAAAACTCCTTATGCACTTTTCAAAGGTCGCAAACCCCTTATATCGTTTTGAATCGTTGTCTTATTTGTTCCATCTAAAAAAAACTCCTTATGAACTTTTCAAAGGCCGCAAACCCCTTATATCGTATTTCAAACCCTTTGGCTGTACTTGTTTTGTTCATAACACTGGAAAAGATAACATTGGAAAATTTGATGTGCGTAGTGATGAAGGTATATTTCTTGGCTACTCCACAAGTAGCAAAGCATATAGAATCTTCAACAAAAGGACCAAGATGGTTGAGGAAAGTGTTCATGTTATATTTGATTAATGCAATGATGGTTCGTTAAGTGAAAGTGTTGCAGATTTAGATCTTAACAACCATACAGAGAATGAGGATGGCGATGATATTGCTACTAAGAACACAGAGACGAGGAACATGCAGGATCAGATTCCTAACACTGAGGAATAGGCCCAAGGTCTTGAAGCTTAGTCCAAAGCCCTTGACGACCAATCCAAAAGTGTTGAGACTTCAGAAACTGCTGTAACTTAGCCCAACATATCCATGGAGTCAGATGTACCACAAACCAATCCCGTTGATGTGATGAACCAGGGAGCTGAGACTAGCAAGAGAAAGTTCAAATACTCCTCATCACACTCATTAAAGGATATCATTTCTGACCCTACATCTAGTGTTCAAACTCGTTCTAAACTTAAAGATTTCTGTGCTTTTCACGCTTTTGTTTCACTTGTAGAACCAAAGAAGGTGGATGAGGCCTTTCAAGAGCCAGACTGGATCCTTGCTATGCAAAGTGAGCTTAACGAATTTAAAAGGAACAAAGTCTGGACCTTGAAGCCTAGGCCAAAGCATCAATCAGTCATTGGCACACGTTGGGTATTTCATAACAAGCTAGATGAGAATGGTAAGATCGTGAGGAACAAAGCAAGGCTTGTTGCTCAAGGCTACAATCAAGAGGAAGGTATCGACTACGAGGAGACTTTTTCTCCCGTAGCTAGGCTTGAAGCCATTCGCATTTTATTAGCATTTGCATCTTTTATGGGCATAAAATTATATCAAATGGATGTCAAGTGTGCATTTCTTAATGGTTTCTTAGAAGAAGAAGTTTATGTGGCTCAACCCCCAGGTTTTGAAAGTTCGGAATTTCCTAATCATGTTTACAAACTAGACAAAGCGCTATATGGTTTGAAACAAGCCTCAAGAGCTTGGTATGAGCACTTGTCAAAATATCTTTTAGAAAATGATTTTAAAAGGTGGTTGATCTACAAGACTCTTTTCATCAAGACCAAAGGAAAAAACATATTGGTTATCCAAATATATGTTGATGATATATTGTTTGGGGCTACTAACACATCTTTTTTTGCAAGGAATTTTCCGATATTATGTGCAGTGAATTTGAAATAAGCTTAATGGGAGAACTCAACTTCTTTTTGGGGTTGCAAGTTCATCAATCTAAGAGAGGGATCTTTGTCAACCAAAGCAAGTATACTAAGGATCTCTTGAAGAAGTTTAAGATGGATCAATCCAAAGCAGCCAAGACACCCATGAGCTCAACCTTGTCCTTTGATCAAGAAAAGACCGGGAAGAGTGTCAATTAAAAGGAGTATCGAGGGATGATTGGATCTTTATTATATCTTACTGCTAGTAGACCTGACATCATGTTTAGTGTTTGCATGTGTGCTAGGTTTCAAGATGACCCTACAGAATCTCACCTCGTGGCTATGAAGATGATCTTTCAATAGCTCAATGGCACTAAGGAGCTTGGCTTGTGGTACCCGAAGCAAAGAGATTTTACACTAATTGGGTATTCTAATGCAGACTTTGCAGGCTATAAGGTGGATAGGAAGGGCACGTCGGGATGTTGCCAATTCTTAGAGGCATCCTTGATTAATTGGCACTCAAAGAAACAAAACTCAGTTGCTCTTTCCACTGCCGAAGCCGAATACATAGCCGTTGGAGCATGTTGCTCCCAAATTCTTTGGATAGCTCAACAAATGAGAGATATTGGCATCGACCTCAAAGATATTCCCATTAAGTGTGACAACACAAGTGTCATCTCCATTACAAAGAATCCCGTTCAGCATTCAAGGACCAAACATATTGATGTGAGACATCATTTCATTAGAGACCATGTCGAAAAAGGTGAAATGTCACTATCATTTATATCAACTGATTATCAATGGGCTGACATTTTTACTAAGCCATTGGCAGAGGACATGTTCACCTTCATTAGACGTGAAATCGGAATGCTTAACAGGGATGCACTTTCGTAGGGGGGCTTTCCCTTTACGAAAGAAAACTTCTACTCAGTGTCAAGATCCTTGAACCTCATTTCAAAGGTTGTGAACTGAACAGTAGAGCACATATAACGGATCATATATTTTGTTGGAATCTTTTTGGATATTTGATCAAATATTTTTTAAAAAAGGAATTTTAAATATCTTTACTTTATTGTTACCTATTCGGTAAAATCCTTTTATTGCATGTTATCCGATTATATTTTTATTTGTGGAAATTATTTAAATTGGATAAACATCTTGCCTTAATCATTAAGATTCGAACGGCTCTTTGTTTAAATTTTGAAATTATTTTGGTAAGTCCGATTTTGAAAATATGGCAGTTGTTATGATGAGTTAGAGTTATTACCTTGGAAACTACCATCTTGTCCCATCAACTTACCTTACCCGCTCCCTTTTTAAACCACACAATCCTTACCCCCATTATTCACATCTTCAGAGCCTACCAAATCTCTCAGACCTTTAACCATCTTCTTCAACCTTTCTCTGAAATTTTTACTGTTCGTATCCACGGCACCCAAATCCAAGAAAACCTCCACCCCCAAAAGCCTTGGTGCTACCTCCAAAGGTCGTCAGATCGATCCCCCTCGTGATTTACCCTCAACCCGAACCTACCCCTGAGACCACCGTCTCTGAGAGCACCCTTCCCGAAATCAAACGGTCCATGAAGCGTCTTAAAAAGACGCCCCTCGACGGGAAGCTTAAGGGAAAGAAAAAGATTATTGCTGAGGAAGAGGATGAATAGGAAGATCTTGAGGAGGTTCTAGAGATAGATGCTGAAAAAGAGGCCGAGGAAGAGGCCCAGAAAAAAGAAAAAGGCTGAGGTAGAGGTTGTGAAAGAAAAGAAAAAGGCCGAGGAAGAGGCCAAGAGAGAAGCGGAGAAGGAGGTTCCCGCATGAGAGAAACCAGAGGAAGAGGAAGCTGAGGAGGACGATGAGGTTGATGATGACGAGGAGGCCGAGGGAGATGAGGCTGAGGAGTGTGCTGAGGGCTCAGGGTCTGAGGAAGAAGAGGAAGAGGAGCCGGAACTTGTTCCCTCTCCTACTCCTCCTCCTCATCCCCCGTCCCTAAAGAAGCGCAAGGCCGCTAAAGCCAAGACGTCTCCACCTCTAAAGCGCTCGAGGAAAGCCACTCTCAAAAGATTTGAAGCGCTCATCAAGTCGACCGCTCCTATAAAAGCCGAAAGAAAGAACGCCGAGCCTGCCGTCGATCCCCCTGTACTTATCCAAGTAAACCAATCCTTACCCTCCTCCTGGTTTGAGAATGCCGAGATGGCTGGTAAATGGGTAGACGAGTTTAAAACTCGTAGGATTTGTTGTTCTGACTTTATCGATTTTGATTTATTAGAAGCTTTGAACCTACCCTGCATCTCTCTTCTCAAGTAAACCCCAGCATGTACCTTGCTGAACCTTGAATCTGAGTATTACCCCCAAGTCACCCGTCTCTTCTACATAAACCTCAAAGCCAAGCACACAGATGAAGGATGGACTCTGGAGTCAGTCGTCAAAGGGGTTAGCATCTTGTTCAACACCCTTGACTTCGCTGAACCCCTTGGTCTTCCTAAACCAAGTCCACCCTCCCCTGAAACCCCCACAAAAGACCAGTGTGTTACTCTTGCCTGCTCCAAATACCTGCTCCCCGAAGCATCAAGCAGCACCACCAAACAACTCACCCACTCGTCCCTTACACTTGATGCCAAAATCATCTTTAACATCAGTGTGGGATGTCTTTTACCCCGAATCAACTCTAGCTCCCTCCTCACTGACAATGCTATGGTCCTCCTGTACCGTATATTGAATGGCCATGATCTTGATCTGGCCAATACCATTTTAGGATCCATTGCTCACACCTGAAAAGCCAGAAAAGGAACTCCCCTCTCATTCGCAAACCTCTTGACCCGTGTCTTCAAAGCTTCTAAAATTGATTTTGAAAATGAAGAACAACAACATCATACGGGAAAATTTGACTCCAAGAGCTTTGAGAAGATCGGCATAACTCAGACCCCTCAAGGGACTTGGAGCCTTCCCTCTCCTTCCTCAAAAGCTGTTCCCACTAGCTCTTCCATCGATGAGCACATGGAGAACCTGGAGTTGGGTTTGGAGGAAGTTCTCCTAGATGTCAAGGAGTTGCGCCACGAGTTGATGCTTGAGATGGGAGAGATGGCCAAGCTGTTGAACGAGTTGAAGATGCTGATCAAAGATGGTGCTCAAGACGATGAACCCTGAACCCCTATCCTAACACTTGATCTAACTCTCTAACACTGCTGGCCCTGTTTTCAAAATTTTTGGTGACTGTTTTCATACTCCTCCCTTTGTTGAAAGACAAAAAGGGGGAGATGGTTAGACGTTAGACCTTAAACTGCTTTGAACTGACCATATTTTGTTGGATGCTTTTATCATTGGTTTTGAACTTATATGATCCAACATTTGTCTAACCCCTGCAGGTACTTAGTCTGATTTTTTTATATGATATATTTGCTTGACTAAGTTACAAGGATACACAGGTTTTGTCTTTCATCAAGGAGGAGATTGATAACTCCACTTCCTTGATGAAAATCGGAAATGGTTTCAAAGGCTTTGACACAAAGCTTGTGTCAAAGGTCTTGAAGCTAAAGCTGTATTGATGAAATTCAAAACCTGTATTTTATTTATTATCTTATATATATATACTATCTATGTATGGTTTCCGAATATTATTATACATATTTTATACTAAACATACAGCAAAGATTTCGAAGAAATCTCCTTCCTTAAAGATGAAAGATATGAAGATCAAATCAGGTGGATTGTGGCTTCGCAGTTTCCCGGAATAGAAGATTGCGAAAATCCTTCCTAAGCCATGATCTCAAGTAGCCATTGGGTGAAGATTCTTGTTTCAAATGCCACCGATTTGATCGAGTATAAAAGGAGATGAAGAAGAGAGAAGAGGTACATGAGTTGAACACTGACGATCATTGAACTTCAACGCACACTCAGCCCTCAAGTCAATCTTTCTTCAACGTGTACTCTCTGCTAGGTGTTAAGAGTCTTATCTTTTGTGGCAAAGCATTTGAGAGTTACACAATGAGCTTATAGGATATATTCTAAGAGAGTGTTATACTCGACAGTTTATATAACTCATGAAGTGTGCACTAGGCAATTGATTCACGAGTGTTAGAGGATTATACTAGATAGCTGAGAGAGGTGGGGCTCTTCTAGATTCGTCTAGAACTCCAAGGGAACGTGATTTGACTAGATTGCAATTGTATAGGAGAGAGGCTTCTCGGTGAGCTATTAGGAACCTAAGTTTTGTGAATCAATAAAGCTTGTTGAATCCTAGGGTTGTAGAAGAACCCTAGGCGGGGACTAAGCCTTAAAGGAGCTGAACCTCGTTAACAATTTGTCATGTTCTTTATTTATTGCTTTACCATTATTTCCTCACTTGTTACGAATTGTATAACTTTGTTGTGATTTAGGTATCCTAATCGAAAGAATTGAATTTACACCCAAAGGGTTTGGCAAGCGTTTCAAAAGTCTTGAGATTGACAGCGAAAAGTTGGCATACTCTATTCAACCCCCCCATCTAGAGTATCTTTAATTTACTTTGTTATACATTATCGAACCTTCAGATGTGATCCATGAGGGGGCCTATAAACTCGGCATTCCAGAGGGCGTGACCTTAAACAAGACTTGGAATGTAGAGAACTTGAAGAAATACTATGTGTAATAAGGGAAGATCACTAGAATGTAAACTATCGTAGTCTCCCCCGCAATAGTTGTAATAAGCGGTTAGTGGGTGCTTTCTTAAGTGTCACCATATCAATTCATAAGTCCCAAAGAGGCTGGAGCTTGGCTCCGTGTCGGGCCTACGATAGAAGTAACGGTCTCTCGGAGAAGAATTCATAAGTACCTGAGACACTGGAGCTTGGCTCCGCATTGGGCCTCCGATCAAAGCAACAGTCTCTCGGAGAAGAATTCATATGTCCCTGAGATACTAGAGCTTGGCTCCGCGCCGGGCCTCCGATCGAAGCAACGGTCTCTCGGAGAAGAGTTCATAAGTCCCTGAGACGCTAGAGATTGGCTTTGCATCGGGCCTCCGATCGAAGCAACGGTCTCTCGGAGAAGAATTCATAAGTCCCTGAGACGCTGGAGCTTGGCTCTGCATCGGGACTCCGATCGAAGCAACAGTCTCTCGAAGAAGAATTCATAAGTCCCTGAGACGTTAGAGCTTGGCTCCACGTCGGGCCTCCGATTGAAGCAACGTTCTCTCGGAGAAGAGTTTATAAGTACCTGAGACACTGGAGCTTGGCTCCACGTCGGGCCTCCGATCGAAGCAACGGTCTCTCGGAGAACAACTCATAAGTCCCTAAGATGCCGGAGCTTCGCTCCGCATCGGGCCTCCGATAGAAGTAACGATCTCTCAGAAAAGAATTCATAAGTCCCTGAGTCGCTGGAGCTTGGCTCCGTGTCGGGCCTACGATAGAAGTAACGGTCTCTCGGAGAAGAATTCATAAGTACCTGAGACACTGGAGCTTGGCTCCGCATTGGGCCTCCGATCAAAGCAACAGTCTCTCGGAGAAGAGTTTATAAGTCCATGAGACGCTAGAGCATGGCTCTGCTTCGGGCCTCTAATCAAAGCAACGGTCTATCGGAGAAGAACTCATAAGTCCCTGAGACGCTGGAGCTTGGCTCCACGTTGGGCCTCCGATCGAAGCAACGGTCTCTCGGAGAAGAATTCATATGTCCCTGAGATACTAGAGCTTGACTCCGCGCCGGGCCTCCGATCGAAGCAACGGTCTCTCGGAGAAGAGTTCATAAGTCCCTGAGACGCTAGAGATTGGCTTTGCATCGGGCCTCCGATCGAAGCAACGGTCTCTCGGAGAAGAATTCATAAGTCCCTGAGACGCTGGAGCTTGGCTCTGCATCGGGACTCCGATCGAAGCAACAGTCTCTCGAAGAAGAATTCATAAGTCCCTGAGACGTTAGAGCTTGGCTCCACGTCGGGCCTCCGATTGAAGCAACGTTCTCTCGGAGAAGAGTTTATAAGTACCTGAGACACTGGAGCTTGGCTCCACGTCGGGCCTCCGATCGAAGCAACGGTCTCTCGGAGAACAACTCATAAGTCCCTAAGATGCCGGAGCTTGGCTCCGCATCGGGCCTCCGATAGAAGCAACGATCTCTCAGAAAAGAATTCATAAGTCCCTGAGTCGCTGGAGCTTGGCTCCGCGTCGGGCCTCCGTTCAAACCAACGACCTCCTGGAGAAGAGTTCATAAGTCCCTGAGACGCTGGAGCTTGGCTCCGTGTCGGGTCTCCGATCGAAGCAACAGTATTTCGGAGAAGAGTTCATAAGTCCCTAAGACGCTGGAGCCTGGCTCTGCGTCAGGACTCCGATCGAAGCAACTGTCTCTCGAAGAAGAATTCAGAAGTTCCTGAGACACTGGAGCTTGGCTCTGCGTCGGGCCTCCGATCGAAACAACGATCTCTCGAGAAGAGTTTCTGAGTCCCTGAGACACTGGAGCTTGGCTCTGCATCGAGCCTACGATCGAACCAACGGTCTCTCTAAAAAGAATTCATATGTCCCTGAGATGCTGGAGCTTGGCTCCGCGTCGGGCCTCTAATCAAAGCATTGGTCTCTCGGAGAAGAATTCATAAGTCCCTGAGACGCTGGAGCTTGGCGCCACGTCGGGCCTCCGATCGAAGCAACGGTCTCTCGGAGATGAGTTCATAAGTCCCTGAGACGCTTGAGCTTGGCTCCGCGTGAGGCCTCCGATCGAAGCAACCGTCTCTCGGAGAAGACTTCATAAGTCCCTGAGACGCTAGAGCTTGGCTCCGCGTCGGGACTCTGATCGAAGCAACGGTCTCTCGGAGAAGACTTCATAAGTCCCTGAGACGCTGGAGCTTGGCTCTACGTCGGGACTCCGATCGAATCAACGGTCTCTCGGAAAAGAATTCATAAGTCCCTGAGACACTGGAGCTTGGCTCCGCGTTGGGCCTCCGATCGAAGCAACAGTCTCTCGGAGAAGAGTTTATAAATCCCTGAGACGCTAGAGCCTGGCTCTGCTTCGGGCCTCTAATCGAAGCAACGGTCTATCGGAGAAGAACTCATAAGTCCCTGAGACGCTGGAGCTTGGCTCCACGCTGGGCCTCCTATCGAAGCAACAGTCTCTCGGAGAAGAATTCATAAGTCCCTGAGATACTAGAGCTTGGCTCCGCGTCGGGCCTCCGATCGAAGCAACGGTCTCTCGGAGAAGAGTTCATAAGTCCCTGAGACCCTAGAGATTGATTTTGCGTCGGGCCTCCGATCGAAGCAACGGTGTCTCGGAGAAGAATTCATAAGTCCCTGAGACGCTGGAGCTTGGCTCCACATCGGGACTCCGATCGAAGCAACGGTCTCTCGGAGAAGAATTCATAAGTCCCTGAGACGTTAGAGCTTGGCTCCACGTCGGGCCTCCGATTGAAGCAACGGTCTCTCGGAGAAGAGTTTATAAGTACCTGAGACACTGGAGCTTGGCTCCGCGTCGGGCCTCCGATCGAAGCAACGGTCTCTCGGAGAACAACTCATAAGTCCTTGAGACGCCGGAGCTTGGCTCCGCATCGGGCCTCCGATCGAAGCAACGGTCTCTCAGAAAAGAATTCATAAGTCCCTAAGTCGCTGGAGCTTGGCTCCGCGTCGGGCCTCCGTTCAAACCAACGACCTCCTGGAGAAGAGTTCATAAGTCCCTGAGACGCTGGAGCTTGGCTCCATGTCGGGCCTCCGATCGAAGCAACGGTCTTTCGGAGAAGAGTTCATAAGTCCCTGAGACGGTGGAGTCTGGCTCTGCGTCAGGACTCCGATCGAAGTAACTGTCTCTCGAAGAAGAATTGAGAAGTCCCTGAGACACTGGAGCTTGGCTCCGCATCGGGCCTCCGATCGAAACAACGATCTCTCGAGAAGAGTTTCTGAGTCCCTGAGACGCTGGAGCTTTGCTCTGCATCGAGGCTCCGATCGAACCAACGATCTCTCTAAAATGAATTCATAAGTCCCTGAGATGCTGGAGCTTGGCTCCGTGTCGGGCCTCTAATCAAAGCATTGGTCTCTCGGAGAAGAATTCATAAGTCCCTGAGACGCTGGAGCTTGGCTCCGCGTCGGGACTCTGATCGAAGCAACGGTCTCTCGGAGAAAACTTCATAAGTCCCTGAGACGCTGGAGCTTGGCTCTGCGTCGGGACTCCGATCGAATCAACGGTCTCTCGGAAAAGAAATAATAAGTCCCTGAGACACTGGAGCTTGGCTCCGCATCGGGCCTCCGATCAATGCAAAGGTCTCTCGGAGAAGAATTCATAAGTCCCTGAGACGCTAGAGCTTGGCTTCTTGTCGGGCCTCCGATCGAAGCAACGGTCCCTCGGATAAGAGTTTATAAATCCCTAAGATGCTAGAGCTTGGCTCCGCGTCGGGCCTCCGATCGAAGTCTTTGTCTCTCAATTTATGTAGGTCACCCGAGCAAACTGCCGAAAGACACTCTAGAGTCACGAGCGACTGGAAGGCACGTGATGCATACCTAGACGCCCCTACGATAGGCAAAGAATGATAAAAGAAAAGGGCCAGTCAATAGACCCAACATAAAAGACACGTGACTGGTCATGCACAAACAATACAGTGTCAGCTGTCTAGGGGTACACGAAAACCATGCCAGTGATAGAACTTCCCCCTAGGAAACCAAGAACCCATGAATAAAGGAATCCAAGAAAAATAGGCAAGTTAACATCAAATGAGTCTCTTCAACTAACCCCAATCTAGGGTAAGAAGGAGTCGAGTTGATCCTTAAATCTTTCACGGACGGCTCTAGACAAGAAAAATCGGCAAGTTAACATCAAATGAGTCTCTTCAAGTAACCCCAATCTAGGGTAAGAACGAGTCGAGTTGATCCTTAAATCTTTCGCGGACGGCTCTAGACAAGAAATCACAAGTCTAAAATAAAACCGTGTGGAATTCAAAAATAGATCAGTCATCTCAACGGCCGCGGAAGATAACGAGAAAGCATCACACGAAAGCCCAAGCGCATAAGATAACGAGAACTGAAAAGGGCAGATAGATAAGGAAGACAGAGAAAAAATGCATCCACCTCAAACAGAGGAACGTCCCATCAAAGACGACAGATGATCATGACCAGCCTCTCTAAGGACCTCTAGGGGAATCTTCAGGAAACAAGATAGTTCGTGAAGCCACGCAGAAAGGCGAAGAGCCAACAAGATATCCTCCGGAAGAATGGATCCTGAAGAGCCACCCAAAGCTTTCTATCGAGTAATCATGAGGGAAGAGTAGATTCAAATGCTCTGACTCCCTCTAATGTATGTTCTGTTTGAAGAGGATGCGCACACTCTAGCAGACTATGGTCTCGCTCCAACCAGGAACACAAAGTCAAGGTGGAGAGGGACGAAGATGGTCTTTTTTGGTTAACCCAAGGATGGCTAGAGTTCACGCAAGAAAACAGGATCCGCGTTGGATCGGCCCTGATCTTTACTTATCAAGGGGACTCCATCTTCGAAGTCTACGTGGTGAACCCTAACAACGATGACAATGGGGAGATAGGATATCCTTAACGCTCTTAAAATTTATGTAACCGCACACACGGCCCTAGTTTGAGGTATTGGCCTTGCACGGGTAACATACTTCGTGCACCAAAACCTTCTGTTTGTAATGTTGAATTAAGAATTCCTTCGAATACAGCGGGGGTATCTTCTTTTGCGAAAAACAAACCTCTGGACAAGATAAAAATAATCAAACGAGAGAAGTTGTATTCCGGTCAAGATTACACACGGAGAAATAATAACTAAAAGTAAGCTAGAGCGCGTCACAACCGAAGAAGGAGGTTCGTCCCCCAGAGAAAAGATTAGCAAGACCCGTTCAAAGAAGACATCGAGTGGTCGTCGTCTGTGTCATTGCCAACATCACGCCGCAGACAAACTTTGAAGGAAGCGTTGCCTGTGTGAAAGAACATCATGGCACTACCTACCCCAAAGCCGTGTATAACAACGAAGTCTTCCCATCCGCGGTCAAGTTGAAAAAGACCGTTTTCACTCCAAGCCACCACTACCGAGAAATTATGAACCAGATATGAGGACAGAAAGGCCCACTCCGGTGGCAGCAGCCCATATTCAGCCTCAAATTGCAGGGGCAGAACATGCACGTGGTCAAGAAAACGAAAAAAATACAGAAGACTTGTGTTAGAACTCGTTTTCCCTTTTAAAAGATCAAAGATCCTCCAGCTGAGAAGGAGGCTTACGAGTTGAGAAAGTTTCTCGACGGTCTCTAATTTATGGAAAAAAAGCCTGAGGATTGAAGCCCCTCGGAGCCATGGTCATATAAGTTATTCAAACAACCGAAAGACTTCAGACTGCGAAGATGGCGAATCGCCTAAGAAAAGATGACCCTAAAAAAGAAGGAAATGCCCCGCGGGTGGAGCGCAGGTGGAAGGGGAACTTCTTACACCTGGAGTAAGATTTTTCATACTTGGGGAGAATACCAGAACGCTTGGGAAATTGAAGCCCTCACACAAGAGAGCATGAATAAGTAAAATGTTGGCAAAAATAGCAAAGTCAGATTAAGCAGATTAAGAGTGGCATAAAAAACTTTACAAGAAGTGAACGTTTTTAAATACGAGGGGCAGTGACCAACGCCCGGAGCAAGAGTTTGTTTCCCATTAAGACAAAAGAGAAAAAAAAAGATCAGTCGGCCCCGGCCGGTGTCTCTTCCTCCTCAGCAACCTCTTCTTCTTCTTCGTCATCAGCTTCAGACTCCTCCGCGGCCAGTTCTTCTTTGGAGAGCCCCCAGTCTTCGATTTCCATGCCAGGACTGAACTTCTCCAAGGGGACCCCGGGATTAGAGACAGAGCGGGCCACACTCTGATTAATTCCCACAGTCATTCCCTTTCGAAAGTATCGAAAGCACTTGTCTTTCAGGATACCGTCACCCTCTTGAGTTTGGAGACAGGCTTTAACCACAAAACGATAGGAAAGAAGATCCGGCCTCTGTTTTGATCCATTCCAAAGACAAATGCTGTAAACCCTTAGGAGTCTGAAGCTATTGAAGAGCCAGAGCCTGGCCCAAACGAGATTAAGCCACCTCCAGGTCATGTTTCAGGATAGACTGCTCCTCGCGGAGGATGGAATAATCCTCTTCCAATTTATGAATAGAGGCATAGCTCATTTGAAGTTGATTCTGCAACTGCTCCACCACGGCCCTGAGCTCATCAGCTTGTATGCGAGCGGCACCTAGAGCAGACTTCGCGTCGTCTCGCTCCTTGGTCAACACATCCATTTTTTCCTTAGCCACTTGCAGTTTTTCATGGAGCTCCGCAGACCGTTTCCTGAATTTGTCGACAGAGGAAGGGTCTCCAACAGTATTCCCAACGATCCTCACCCAGTGAGTTAGTTCCTTGTTTTCCGTGTCCTTCTTCAGGATGTCCGCCTCTTGACAAACCAGACGCCTCTCGGTGTCGGTTTGTATCGCCCTCGGCTGGGATAGAAGAAAGCAACAAACATGTCAAGGAACAACCATTTACTCAATCAAAAAAATAAATATAATGCGACTACTACTTACCCATTGAGTAATTCAGTCGAACTCCATCGAAAAGCTGTGGGCATCCAAGCGCTTGATATAGGCATGTTCGTTGCGTGCGAACTTCTCGTGAAGCTTAAGACTGGAAAGCTTGTCCATCCCAAATCTGGGGATAGGAAACTTAGGGAGTGTGTCGTCTCCCTCAACAAAAGGGGTTGGTCCTTCTCGCCCGGGGCGGATGTCCCAACGGCGCCACCGACCTTTCTCTTCTTCCTAGAGGCGGTAGGTTCAGACGAACGAACGCGTTTCTCACATGCTTCGTGGACTAAGGAAGTGCCCTCAGCGTCAGCTACTGATTCCCTGCCTGCAACAAGATCAACAGCTAGGGGCACCACAGGAGCCAGGGGAGGCCCGCAAGCGGCTGATAGCATGCATCTAGAGGGTCATAATAGGTTGCATTTAACTTAGTTATGATGCATATCATGCATGGTTTAAGTATAATTTGCATATTTGTTCTCTATGTGGTTGGAGTCGGAATCTACATGCTTTTATTGATTATTTCAGATAACTGTGGATCTGAGGAAGAGACATGGGTTGATAACGCATTAGATGAGAATGTCTAGTTGATCGAAGAAGCTTACATGAAGATCTCAAGAGGTCCTGAGAAGAAGAAGCGAACCTAAACGAAGAACAAGTCTGCAGAAGTTGTCGCTAAACATGCTGAACTTGTTTTGCACTTTCTGCAGGCCTCGGTTGTCCGATTGACTATTATGATCATGCGTTGGAAAGCTCTTTTAGAGAGATACAACGTTTTTCCTGACAACAAGAGCAAATTCAAGACAGATTTTCCGTGAAAGACCAATGCATCGTCCGCCGCATTTGTCGCCTGAGCGCCGCGTTTCATTTCATTAAAACCCTAGTTTTGTTAGTTTGTTTGGTGGCCGACTTAGACTAAAAAAGGCCAAATTTTGTTAGTTTTCTTTGACTTCTATTCTATTCTACGTTCATCAGACAATTTAGAGATTTGAGGGATGTCTTTCATGAGGAACTAAACTCATCTGTTCTGCCTACAATTTGAAACTTTATTTTGATTGATTGTGAGTTTCTAATTCTCATTCCTTGTTTCCTATATTTGAATTCTTCAACTTCTTCATGCTTGATTGTTTATTGTTTGTTCTATCTTGTTTGGCCAACTTGTTAGATCAATTCAATTGCTAAGGTTTTGTAGATTCCTGATTGTGAACCTTAACCTAAGTAACAAACTTGCCCCTTTAGGATTGATTGAACTAATTGGATAAGTAGGAAGTTGGATGTTTCATTAAATCCCTCTTTAGGGACTGCAAATACCTTGGCTAATCTCTGGACTTAAAGCTATCAATTGGGTTAAATCCTTCTTTAGGGACTATTCGATTGATAAGGGTTTCTAGGACTGATTGGACTAGTCACTATATTAGGTCGGGGCAAGGGCATTCATAGGAAACTTAATAGGATGAGAAGAAGTTACAAGGATTGCTTCAAACCAAATAAAGTGGAAAATTGTAGGTAGAACTGCTTCTCATAATTGTTTGAATCAAATTTATTTACTTTGCTTTCATCAATCCGCTTTGATAAAAGGCAGAACTTTCACACTAAAAAACCTCCCATTTGGTTACTTTAATTGGCATCTAAATCATATTTGGATAATAACTCTCCCTGTGGATCGACCTCTTACTTATTTTTGTACTAGTTATAGGTTTGAGTTTTCTTTGACGGATGAATGACAGGGTTTTCCTCCGTCAAATTTGGCGCTGCTGCCGGGGAAATTTATTGATTCTTGTGTGTTTTTGTGGGTTGTATTTTTGGTGTGGACCACTTACATGGTCCGCACTCGTGCTACGAACATATGTTGAAGGTGAGGTTATTGCAGTTAGACGAAGAGAGTTTTGATCAATACTTCATTAGACTGCAGGAGTACATTAATGATGTCTATTCATGGGGATATCAAGCTAGTATAAGGGAAGTTCTTCTATGCATCTTTGATGACATGACTTCTGAGACACGGGGTCTTGTCGAGCGCCTGGGTGTTGGAGGTTTATTAGATATGGGACTCTCGGAGATGTGGGAATTTTTCTGCTACATGGATTATCAATGTGCGCAAAACGAGTTACTTCCTCCAGTATCTCAAATCGTTTAGACCTCTGTTGCACGTCTTGAGGTCATTGTGGAAAATCACATTGAGAAGGTAGAGGAAGACCATATTTCATCTGACGAGATCATCCCTAGCTCCCCCATTGATGAATCAGGTCCAGAGCCTACTGCTGACGCTACAGAGCAAGTAAAGGTTGTCTCCTGCACTAGAGAGCGTATTGGTGGATACGTTGATCCATTTGACTGCTACTTTGGCAAGCAACCAATAGAACTAAATTGGTGGTATTATATACCTTCTGTGGGTAGTCAAGCTCATGAATACAATAAGTCAAAACTGTTCTTAAATGTATTAATATTTAGTTTTAATTTATTTGTATGTAGTGCATGCTTGTTTGTTAGTTGTGCACAAGAGTTTGACAGGTTGATGAGGGCTTTGACTATGTCTGATTAGTGTCTTGAGCTTCAACATTACGTCGAGCCCATGACATTAAAGAAAGGCGCTTCTTGGGAGGCAACCCGAGGTAAGTTCTCTAATTTAGTTATTTCAATTCCTCATTAGTTAGTTTGTTTTTCAATAAAGTAGGTTCTCCATTCGATATTGGATAGTTGTTTTGGTTTGGGATAAAACTAACCTCTCAGGAAAGGCCGTTGCAATGCTCAGATCAGACCTATAGAGACCCATCTACCACATTGTGAGTATTTCATTCATTTCTTCCTCTATGTTTTTTTTGTTGTCTTTTATGTTTCATTGAGGACAATGAAAAGTTTAAGTGTGGGGGAGGGATTGCATTGCATATAGATAGAGTTTGCATATCATGTTTATTTATGTTATCATGTTTATTTATGTCTTCATATTTATTTTTATACTTATATTGCACTTGAAAAAAATCCAAAAAAAATATATATCATGCATATACATAGATTTCAAATACCCACCTTAGTTAGCGAAACTCTACATTCTTATGGCATGAACTTGTAAATCCTATGATAAATTTGAAATGCTTAGCCTAATCGCCTTGAAATGTTTTCTTATGAAGCATGATTTTGTGATGTAATTGAGCATGTATGATTAAGTTTGAGTATGATTGAAATCTTACAAAACATGACCCTTGTGAGAATGTTTTAGCCTTATTAGAATCATTTATAATTCTTTTGCTCAAGTGTGTGATCCACTCTCCTTGTGTTGCTACCTCTTGGCAATGACTTCAGTATCTATTTTTCAAGACCGACTCGCATGATTGTTGCTTGTGGAGTTTATGTTTATAGTTTGAGTCCTTTGTTTGAATTTTTGCATACTTAGTGAAATAAGGTGGCAATGTTTGATACACTTAGTAACCGGGTCCACGAATGACATCCATGGGTATGATTCGCGCAAAACGGTGTTGAAAACTATCCACTAAGAAAAGAAGCTTCATTTTTGAGTAGCCGGGTTCATTCATGAGACCCATGTTTGCAACTCGCGTAAAAAGATGTTCAAGTGGACTTTAATTAAGTAGGTTGAGGTGTCGATAGACCGGGTTCATTCATGACACCCATGTTTGCGACTCGCGTAAGGAAGACACCAAGGCATGAAAATAAATAGAAAAAAGAAAAAAACAAGAAAAAAAAATCGAAAATGAAAAGAAAATAAAAAGAATTACTAGAGTAAATTTTGTTTATTTTCATTATTGTGTCCTGCAAGTAATGGCATTTCGGTGGAGATTTGGTGATATTTTCGTCAATGTCTATGAGCTTAGTGCATTTTGGATTGTGTTGAAAGTTGAACCATAAAGCCTAAACACATGAGAGCATGAGCGAAACACATATTTCTGGTGAGGTTGGATGATTTCTACTTCTATGCTTTGATCGATAAATACATGCTAGGATGTTTATTCACTTGGTCTTTTGTTCATTTAAAATTGATGTTGCTTTTGATTTGGGCTAATGCATGAAGGAGGAAAGCATAGGTATATGTTGCTTTGATATTGTTAGCTCGAGGACTAGCGAAGTTTAAGTGTGGGGGAGTTTGATAGCATGCATTTAGAGGGTCATAATAGGTTGCATTTAACTTAGTTATGATGCATATCATGCATGGTTTAAGTATAATTTTCATATTTGTTCTCTGTGTGGTTGGAGTCGGAATCAATATGCTTTTATTGATTATTTCAGATAACTGTGGATCCGAGGAGGAGACATGGGTTGATAACGCATTATATGAGAATGTTTAGTTGATCGAAGAAGCTTACATGAAGATCTCAAGAGGTCCTGAGAAGAAGAAGCGAACATAAACGAAGAACAAGTCTGCAGAAGTTGTCGCCAGACATGCTAAACTCGTTTTGCACTTTCTGGAGGCATTGGTTGTCCGATTGACTATTATGAACATGCGTTGGAAAGCTCTTTCAGAGAGCAACAACTTCTATGTAGACAACAAGAGCAAATTCGAGATAGATTTTCCGTGAAAGATCAATGCAGCTGCCGCGGCATTTGCCGCATCCGCCGCATTTGTCGCCTGAGCGCCACGTTACATTTAATTAAAATTCTAGTTTTGTTAGTTTGTTTGGTGGCCGACTTAGACTCAAAAAAGGCTGAATGTTGTTAGTTTTCTTTGACTTCTATTCTATTCTACGTTCATCAGACAATTTAGAGATTTGAGCGATGTCTTCCATGAGGAACTAAACTCATCTGTTCTGCCTACAATTTGAAGCTTTATTTGGATTGATTGTGAGTTTCTAATTCTCGTTCCTTTTTTCCTATATTTGAATGCTTCAACTTCTTTATGCTTGATTGTTTATTGTTTTGTTCTATCTTCTCTGGCCAACTTGTTAGATCAATTCAATTGCTAAGGTTTTGTAGATTCCTGATTGTGAACCTTAACCTAAGTAGCAAACTTGTCCATTTAGGGCTGATTGAACTAATTGGATAAGTAGGAAGTGGGATGTGTTGTTAAATCCTTCTTTAGGGACGACAAATACCTTGGCTAATCTCTGGACTTAAAGCTATCAATTGGGTTAAATCCTTCTTTAGGGACTATTCGATTGATAATGGTTTCTAGGACTGATTGGACTTGTAACTATATTAGGTCGGGACAAGGGCATTCATAGGAAACTTAATAGGACGAGAAAAAGTTACAAGGATCGCTTCAAACCAAATAAAGTGGAAAATTGTAAGTAGAACTGCTTCTCATAATTGTTTGGACCAAATTCATTTACTTTGCTTGCATCAATCCGCTTTGATAAAAGGCAGAACTTTCACACTAAAAAACCCCCCATTTGGTTACTTTAATTGGCATCTAAATCATACTTGGATAATAACTCTCCCTGTGGATCAAGAAAACATCTACACGCTGATGAGGGAGGCTTAGCCCAGCCATCTCAAGGTGAAGAGCTGAGATCATTCCCCGCCAGGGAAATTTTGGTTCTTGAGCAAAAGATTCCTTGAATTTAGAAAGATCGGTAAACGCCGACCTCTTCACGACACTAAACCAACCGGGAACAGTCTGACAGTTCAAACTTTTCCCTGCCTTGTCGCGAACGAGGAACCACTTGTGCTTCCAGTTCGGCTTACTGGAAATTATTTCGACATAGCTACAGCTAGAATTACACTGGTAAAATCTCGAATCCTAGGGACCCTTCGTCATGGAAAAAATGTTAAACATCAAATCCACGGACGGGGAAGCTCCGATTTCCAGACACCTCATGATAAAGCTGGTAAAGAACATCCAACAATTCGGAACTATTTGTGCGGGGCTCATGTTATACTCCTTCAGGAATTTCGCGAAAAAAGGGTGAAGAGGAAGGCAAAATCCTTGGGACAAGCTTGATGCGTAAACAACCAAGCAATCCTCATACGCGTCTAAACAACCTCCAGCTTTAGCAGGAAGACAATGTTCCAACTCGGCATGCCATGGAAAAATCAGAGAGATAGCCTAAAGGTCAACCAAGTCGAGCAAGGTTGTACAACCCCTCAACTTCGCAACAGGAGATCGTCGCGGACGAACTCTCTCAGCAATAATCAAAGGGCGAGCTGCCGGGGGAGAGGGAATGGAAAATTCCCCATGAAAAGGGCAAGTATCTAGGTCTTTAAGTTCATATAGGGCGGTATCCAGATCACTCAGGTTTTCTTTAGAACGAATCCTGGGAGGGATCTCCACAACACCAATAGGAGATTCTGCATACGGGACCCAAGGTAATCCAAGCTCTTGGACAACAACCTCTAGATGAGAAGTGGAGGAGGGGCCCGCATCGTCAGAAAAGCGAAGTCCTGAATCCTTCGCGCCCACGGAAGCATCATCTCCTCGCTTCCCTTCGAAAAAAAAGAAATTGTGTAAGGATAAGAATAGTAATTAGGGTCAGAGCGATTCCGGCGCCTTCTCACCTTGATAGGACTACCAGTAGGCCCCGTCCGAGCTGGAGTAGACACGGTGCAAGAAGTGGATGACTCCGATGATGACCCACTTGAATCAGAGGAAGAGCTCTCAAAGGAAGAAGAGGACTGTAAAACCTCGAGGTCAGTACACGGACGAGAAGTTGATGCCGCGTCACCTCTCTACCCCTCCTCCCTCTCAAACTCATCCATCATATCATGTTCTCCGCTAGGGTTAGCCATTCCCAAAAGCTAAAGAAAAACTGAGTGAAAAATTGCACATGAGGGTCAAAGATCTCAGACGAAGGAAAAATAAGTCTGACAAGGGAAACTAATCCTATTTTAGATCTAAAGAGAAGAAAGCCTATGAAAATCAAAGCTAGAAAATAAGAAATTTTCCAGAAAAGAACGAAGAAAGATGAAGAGCAAGAAGAAAAACCTTGATCTCGAAGAACACCGTTGGAAACCCTAACTGGAAGGAAATCGCCGATGAAGAAACACCACCGGAAAGTGAGAAGCAGTAAAAAAACAAATTTCGGAAAGTGTGATGAGACAAATGAGAAGTAAAAAACGGAACGAAGTAATTTATAAAGAAATTACCGGCTATTGAACTTCCCATAACGAATGGGCCTAATGGGCCCTTAATGGGCCTCAAGGGGAATTTCAGCCCATTTCGTCCATATAGCCCGAGAGGAAAGAAGAACCTGGTACCCAGATATTTTCCGCGGAAGAAAAGTTGACCTGCGTCGATCCCATATGTAATCGACCCAGCCCGAGGAGCTGTGAAAAAACCGGCCAAAAATATCTAAGAACGATGAAAGCACAAAATAATAATAATAAGAAAAAGAGAGGGAAAACGCCAAACATTCGCCCGCGGCATAAGATGACCAATTACCTCCCCTGCACATTGTCCGCGAATAGAAAAGGCGGCCACGTGCCCTACATGCCCTCACGCCACGAGGGGTACACGTGTCACTTCAAAAGCAACACTTGTCTAGGAGCAAGAGACCCCCCATCTACTATAAAAGGGGAAATCTGAACAGTAATAAGGGACTTTTGGCTAAAGAGAGAGGAGAGCGGATACGAATGGAGAAACAGAGACGTTCTTTGGAAAATACCAGGAGGAAAACACGTTATAGGAGAGAGAAATCCGATCCACGGGTGAAATAAGGCCACACCCGCGTCCAACTAAGAAGGTTCCATCTGAAAGCCATCAGTCGAAGAGGGAGATTCATCAGTCCACGATCAAATTCCTTGAGTCAAGTGGTGAACAACGGGTAAATGATGAATCTCCATCATGTCGATGAAACTCCGCAATAGGGGAGGCCCCAAAGGGAACCGCCTTACTCGCGGCACAGGTTGAGCCGTGTCAAAATTATCAACGCGGGTCAGGTAAGCCCATCGAGAGCGCCCTGGGTCCCATGGGGTCCACCCCCGGGTCCCACCGAAAGTGGAAACCTGAAAATCGAGTTTCTTCAACTATACCCCATACTTAAATCCTACATTGTCCCTAATGTAGAACTCAACCAAGAGGTAATTCCCTAACTATATGCAAATGAATTAAAACAAAATAAAATAAAAAATAAAAATATAGAAAACTAACCTTGGGTTGCCTCCCAAGCAGCGCTTTTTTATAGGTCATTAGTTGGACCTTTCATCAGTTTGGAAAACGTTTGAACCTCCCAGAGTGAATGGTCCATGGTTCTCTCAATCCATCTAGTAGAGTCCTTTTCGAGCAACAAAACATAGATCGTTTGATGCACTTGCTCTTAAAGTGTGTGCTTCTCTTCCTTTTCTTGACTCTTGTTCCCTTTTTGCTTCCGTCAGGTGGATGAACAATCACTTGTACTTCTTGCAACTTGGAACAATGTGGTGCATTAGTGAAGATTTGTATTTGTAGGTCATCCATGTGCCACTTTGCAAGCATCCCTGCAAATGCCCCAAATTGTTGTCCCTTGTGTTCTTGCATCACCACTTGAGAGATGGGTAGGGGTGATGGATAATCTCTATGATCTGCGAATGGGGAACCTTCGAGGTTCGCAGATGAGTAATATTCAGGCTCCGTGGATGTCTCGTCATTAGGGTTTTCCTTCGTAGACTCCTTTGTTTCAAGCGCTTCAACCCTTGAAAGATAGCGCTCTATTATTGAATTCCATACTTCATCGTCTACGACTTATTCATTCTCCTCCGGCCTTTCAAACTCAGGATCTTGTAGCTCATCTCCATGGTCTTCCATCTCAATTGATTGGTCAATATAATCGTAAGAATCATTGACCTCTGTCTGGCTAATGGTAGCCTCTGGTAATGCTTGAAAATCCATAGATAATTGAGCTAATTGAGACTCAAGAATATCAAACCTTGTCGCCTCTCAAGCTTGTGTTGCAAGGATTTGCTTGCACATTTCCTCTACATTCCCCATTGACTGACAATCATATTGAAAATGCCCAAAAACCTTCCAGAAGTCGCAAAAAGGCTCAGATGCTAATCGATAAGTATTGTGGTTGGCTAGACGTTGCCTTAACGTCTGCTCCCCATTAGTTTTAGATCGGCAGGTTGGGTGACCCCACAAACCACAATAATAGCAATAGGTAATGATTAATGTTTTAGAGAGCACCGGGAAAAAAAAACAAAAATAAAAAACATCAAAAATAAAAAAAAAGACTTAGAAAACTAATTGTTGTTACACAACTGATATTATCGACAGTCACCGGCAACGGCGCCAAAAACTTGATCGGTCTAAAACCAACACCCCGCAAGCGTACGATGTCAATTGTAGTAATCGAGTGTCGAATCTCAGGCACTGTGTGAATATCAATTGCAGAACCTCGACTAGTTTATTAAGCCAAATAAGAGAAGTGATTTTTGAAGAAATCAGAGAATAAGAAGAAGAAAAATAACAAATTGCAAGTTTTTGAATATATGATGAGAAATATTTCAGAGTCAGGGTTCACCACAACAATGCATCTTCGATAGACTATATAATTTTCATCCCTGAACAAATTGAAAAGAGATATTTGAAGGTAAACTATCTAAAGTCGTTATCGCTCAGCCTACGCATGTTACAATAACTATGTCCGTTTCAATCAATTAACACTCAGCTTGCACATGTTGCAGATTAATCAATCAAATTGGACTCTTTAAACACTTTGGACCCTAGTGAGCAAATCGATTAACAATCGCAGACGCGATCCGCATAATCAATTCAAACCTAGGTTGTCTACGATAGTTTATTATCCTCAAGAAAATTAAATAGATTGCTCATAAACAATTCTCAAGTTCAATCCATGTTTTCCAATAAAATTAACAACTTTATCTATATATCCAATCTCAATTCGCAGCTGGTGCATGTTGAACATCAAAAGGATTCCAATCACTCATGTATCAAATCAATAATAGAATTCATTCAGGCAATCATCACGAACATGTCTATCTCAGCATCGTTAAGATCACCTCAAACCTTGAACAAGAAAATTAGCCAGATATGAATTCAAACACAATCAAAGAATTTATGATGAAAGAATATAAGATTAGATTAACAAAATGTATTCTTGAATCCAGCAAAACAAACCTTCAAGAAGAAATCTCTGAAAGAGCCTAAAACTCTCAATGTCTGCAACTAGTTTCTAACATGAAAATTGGATGTCCTCCAATCTAACCCTAATTCTTTATCTATATTCCTAAAAAGAGATCTGAAAATAATAATAAAATAATATTAAAACATACCAAAAATTCGTTCCATAAAAGATAGAAGCGCATAAAAAAATCCCGAAGAAATAACGCAGAAAGAAACGTATCGACTCGATACTTAATGGTATCGACTCAGTACTTAGCTACTGTAAAGCTTTATTTCACTCGGAAGGTGAAGGTATCGACTCGATACTTATCAGTATCGGCTCGATATTTCATGATTTCCTCTCTGCTCGTTGTACCGACTCGGAAGGTATTGATACCGACTCGATACATTTTGGTTCCGGGTCGATACTTTAACTCAACATCAGCTTTTTGGCTCGATTTCTCCATATTGTTTGCGGAATTTGCAAAAGTTTTCAACATGAAAGTTGTTGGTATTTGAATCAGCTTTCCAACAAGATATATAACTTCTCAATCCAAATTTTGTGGAGCTCAAACGACTCATTTTACCGAGACATTGTCAAATAGCAACTGTCTGAAATATGTCGGTTCGACAATAGGCTCTTCTTAGCTTGATTTCTAGCACTTGAGACAGCTATGCAAGGCTCTTTTATGTCAATGAACATCTCAAACTTGCCTTCAATGAATCTTATTCCATCATGGTTCCAAATTGACATCGAACAAGCTCCAAATCACTTGAAACAATTAAAACTCGAGTGTAGACATCTATTCTAGAAACTAAACCAAAACCTATATAAAATACATGTAAAACGTATAAAAATGACTTCAAACGACTATAAACTATTTCCTATAATCTGTAGAATATGATGATATCAATAAGAAAGCTTAAGTATGGGGTGTTGATGTGCGCTTATTTTGCCATGTTTTGCATCTTCTTTTATTCCAATTTCTGCCTATAGTTTATACTTTTGGGTTAGGAAAGCATGAGATTTGTGTAGTTTATGTTTATTTGTGAGTTATGGAGGTCTACACAAGTTTCTGTTTAATTTCGCACAAATCGGAAGCATTTTAGAGCTATTTGGAGAAGAAGGAACGAAGCTGGATTTTAACTCGATGTCTACTAAACCCACTTGACATCTACTGGAGTGAAGCTGGAATTTGGATAAGTGTTGGACAAGGCAAAGCTACTGATGATCCACTCGACGTCTACTTAAGTTGACTCGACTTAAAATCCCACACATCCACACTTAGAGCCAGAAGAAGAGAAGCACTCAACACCACACTGTATGACTCGAGATCGAGTGAAGACTACTTGAGACATAAAAGGACCGATCGATATCGAGTGATTTCACTCGATGTCGAGTGAAATTACAGAGTACTGGGACGCATTTGACAAGTCCGGATTCAAAGAGGATTGCTTAGCAACAAAGTCAAAGATATTTTATCCCTCTAAAGAACAATTATCCTTATGGGTTAATTCTTATTTACCCTAAGGAACTTTTAGTTGTTTTATATTTTATTTATTAGGAAGTTTTATCTTAGAAAATAGATAGATATTTCTTTCCTTGTCTAGCAAGGATTAGTTTAGCTATAAATAAAGCCCTTGGGGGCTAGTTTTCCATCATCCAAGCACACAAGTAATTGTGTAACCCTAGTTAGAGAAATAGAAGAGAGGTCGAGAGGTGTGGAGGTAAGAGAGAGAGAGGTTATGGAGCGTTTGGCTGTACTCTTACCCTTCTGTTTACAATTCAAGTTATTTTCTTTATGTCTATTATGGAGTTTGCAATGATTAAGCGCGAGTAGTGGTCCTACTTCTAGGGCCGGGGTGAGCCCGACGATATCCATGTAAGTATGTTAAAGTTATGATCTTTTATGTGATTTTCATCTTCTATCCTATATGCATAATTCTTCTACGAGAGTAGTAGGCAATTCCATATTTCTGATATTGAAGTGAAAGTGAATTTTTTTATGAATTTGTATTATTTATGAATAGGGATAGTAACACTTAGGGTTTATGCGAAAGCCTCTATATTCCTATATGTTAATGGCAAAATTTATTTGATGAAAAGCATGTTCCATTCATGATTTTTAGCATATTACTTGCATGGTTATTGTTATGGTAATTCCCCTAACTTGGAAGTCTTTAGTTTGCTGATATACAAAACCCTTTCTGCATATTTTCTTTTCACCATTCGTTCCCATCCTTATATTCTTCGGACGTTCTTTTTCGACGTTTACTTTCTGTTATTTTTCTACTTGACTCGACATTGACTGGGATTCAGTCGATATCGAGTGATCTGACCCGATATCGAGTCCTTATACTCGAAGTCGAGTGTGTTTGTGTGTTCTACAGGTTTGACACTAGGAATCGATTGCTTGACTCGCCATCGACTGGATCTCAGTCGATATCGAGTGGCTTCTTGTCGACATCAGAGGGTTGTTTTCGAAACTAGATCGGCGAGCGTTGACACGCTTCCTCGTGGATCGATCCTGACTCCTCCCACTACAGTGAGAGGAAGTCTTGTAATTTTACTTGCATGGACTGGAGATTGGTTTAGATTTATATTTTATAATAATTCACGCTACATTGCTTTGATGCACTTTGAATTTTAGCGGGCCCTAAAGGCGGTATTCTAGACATCCTCTGGCTTCACTCTCAGCTGATGATAACCCGATCTCAAATCAATCTTCGAGAAGACAGCGACACCATGTAACTATTCCAATAGATCATCAATCTTGTGAAGGGGATAACGATTCTTCTCAATCGCCCGGTTCAACTCCCTATAATCGATGCACAGTCTCAACCACCCGTCCTTCTTCTTGATGAACAAGACTAGTGCTCCCTAAGGTGACACACTCATTCTGATGTATCCCTTCTCGGCTAGCTCCTCTAACTGAGCCTTAAGCTCCACCATCTCTGTTGCCGGCGTACGGTAAAGGACTCGCGAAATGGGCCTGGTGACCCGCTCTAACTCGATCGCAAAGTTGACCTCTCTCGGTGGGGTAAGTCCTGGTAGCTCCTCGGGAAACACATCTACAAAGTCTCTGAAAATGGGGACGTCTGACAAGCTGGGGTGTACGCGGTCCACTTCTAAAGTGCAACACCAATATCCGACTCAACCCTAGTTGAGAAGTCTAGCAGCTCTGACTGCGCTGATGAGCCTCTCATTCCTCTTGGGTTCGGTCCCCCAAATATGGTGCTCGGTCACGTCATCTACCACGATCGACACAGTCCTCATCCTCAGGTTGATAATCGCTCCAGAGCGGTCTATGAAATCCATGCCTAGAATAAGATCCTCTAGATTCAGCAGGATGATAATAAGGTCAGCTGGCCACTCTCACTCACCTATACGAATGGGGCACACAAAGATCTCTTGGCTTGTCCCAATCTTGGCCCCATCCGGCAGACCAATAGTAAAGGGTAACCCACTGGTGCAGCTCAGGCACAATCTAGCAACGCACGCCTCTGCTAAGAAGCAGTGAGTAGCACCAGTGTCAAACAATATAGCCAAGCACTCATCATGGGAAAGTATAGTACATGCGGATGTAGGGGCAGAACGGTCATCAGCTCTCATCTGGAATAATCAGGGCGGTGGGGGTAATGCTGGTTCTTGGCCTCCAGAACTTTGGCCGCGATCGTACCTAGACCCTGACAATCCTATAGAAGAAGACCATGTACCCTGATCTTTCTCTGAAGGCCCTCTGCCTCCACGACCATAACCTCTACCTCATCAACCTCCGCCTCGACCTCTACTAGAAGCATCTTCTCGTCCCTAGCCCTGGCCCTGGGATATCTCAAAAGTGATGGATGAGGAGTCGCGGGAAGTCTCAGTGGTTGTACAGTCAATGAGGTTCCACGAATCTGGGGACAACGGGAAGCTCTGTGTCCCATGATGCCATAAGTGAAGCAGACAGTCGAACGATCTAGGCATGAAGCAACAGAGTGACCTCTCTCAAAGCATCCATGGCAAGTGATACTCCTCACTCGAGCAACTCCTCCATAAGTAACCTGAACTGGTGCTGGGAGTACTCTCGGTGGAACTCAATGATATCGTCATCTAAAGCCTCATCTCCTGGACCTCTCATCTCCGCGAGCATCAGCTGACCTCGCCCTTTTTGTCTCAGGGCAAGTAGTAGAATATGAAGTCTCGGTCAAGATCCTCTGCTGATCATACATGAGGATGACCACCAAGAATCGATCAAAGCTACCAGCTCCCAAATTGGACGCGTATAGGAGAACAGCAGGTGGCAACCTCATCGACAACATGGGAATCCGACTCTTATCTGAAGGGCACAAGTGACTGCGGTATACCAGCTCCTTCTTGAAATGACGAACGATAGCAGATATAGAAGTTGATCAGTCGTAGATGCTACACAGGAAGGATACCTAATAAGCTGTCTGCATCTCTAGAGGGCAGTACTCCCTCGGCATCCTGGCTTTAAAAGCATCATAAGTCCACTCAGCCAGGTCTGGCTTGTACACGGACCACCTGTCAAAAGCGGCCACAGAAGACCAGCGGCAAGTCTTCGTCTCTTAGAAGCTGGTACAACGACGTGGTCGAACAGTCCATCCATCTCATGGAACCATCTCTCAACATCATCTCTAATCTCCCCATCAAATATCGACAGGCGGCACTGAGCTAGCGTCTTAACGCAATCGATGCGCTTCTCAGGGCGCGCATCGGCTACGAGCTCGGTCGACTGAATCCTTAGGGCTCTGTTCTGACTCGCGGCCGCGAGTTCTTACTCGCGGTAGCGAGTCTAGGCCTAGATCTTGGTTTTGACCCCTTTTTTGGCCTCGATTGTTGTTGTTAGTCCTCCCCAATTTTGTCTAATCTCACCCCAACCTACAAAAGCATGTTAGTGACCTTATGACACGTAAAAATCGAGGGAAAAAGGGATTTCTCACCCAACCTTCTTTCTCTTCTTTTCTTCTTCGAGATGGCTCGGGAGGTGATTTTCGGACTCATTTCAGCTGGATCTTCTCATTGAGGAGGATGGGAAGTTAGTAGTGGGGTTAAAGGAGAGAAATTTGGAGATTTGGAGGTGAAAAAAAACGAGAATGAACTTCTTACCCTTCTAGGACCGAAAATGGGCAAGGAAGACTCCGAGGCTTCGATCTTGGTCTTCTGGATTGTTGGACGAGTTCGATAGGACCTGATGAACTCCGGGGAAGATGGAAGAAGCTACTGGAGGTTCTTGTTCATAAGGTGGAGGAGAAGAGGAGTGATGGGTGGTGGTTGTGCCTCTTGGCAAAGGAGAGAAATAAGAGAGGAGTAGTAACGGTGGAGGAGGGGTGGTGTGGTGGAGGAGGTGGTCGGAGGTTATGGTGATGGGGCTGGAGATGGTGGTGGTTGGGGCGGAAATGGGGAAGAGGGAGAGAAGTGGGAATGAAATGTGTCTTAGGGTTTCTTTTTTCTCACAGCAAAAGTAAGATAAGGTTTAGGGTTTTGTGTTTGGCCTTGTGTGAATGAGAGTGAGAGAGCAAGTTGTCTTCTTAAGAGATAGGATAGATGAGATTGATGTGAGGATGTGGATGAATAAAAACTACTTTATCTCCTTCCCAAAATGAGGGGTGCAAAGGAGAAGAGATGCAAAAGACAAATGTGGGTGTCTCACCTATTAGTAGAAAGCATCTTTGACTTAAATTTCAAATTCGTCTCAAGGCTAAAAGGGTTAGGGTTTGGGATAGGGGATTTGGCTAGGGCAAGGAGAGTGAGGGAGAGAATCTTCGTCAGACGTTGCGAGTTCGAATCCCGATGTTAGTCCTGAAAATTAGTTTCCCGAGGTTAGATTCCAAATTTCCGCTTTCTCGCTCAGTTAGATTTTCTAAAATCCGAGGAAGGATGTCATCATGTCAAGTTAGTTTTCAAAATCCGATTTGATGGGTTTTTCTTGAAATCCCCAATTTAAATTCATTTTTAAATTTTCTTTTTCCGAAAATTTGGATTTGAAAATCCAAGCGTTTACAGCATCTCTATACTCATTGTGGAAGAAGTCAAAATCTACGCTATTTTAGTGTCTTATTGTAGATTTAAGGATCCGACGTGGTCAAGAGCCAAAGAAGAGTCAAAGAAAGGAAGCTAGAGGAAGTTAGAAAGCAGCTGAAGAAGGAAAAATCAAGGAAGAAAGGAGAAGAAAGCATAAAAAAGGAAGGAAGTCAAGAGAAGACAAGAAGAAGAAGTATGCAAAGACTGCAGGCTCAGCAAGCCATCCCCCTGGCACGGCAACCTGATTAGCAGAGACAAGCAAGGGACACAAGCAATCGACCAGACCAAAGTTAACGCCCCTGTGGCACAAGTAACCTCCCCCATGGTAGGTGATTTTCAGTCAGATGCCTGCATGGAGTCTTGAGCGCTCACCGAATTCCGGTGCTTGCCGGGAGATCTTAGGCGGTCATCGCTACGGATAAACTTGGAAGTTTTAAAACTTATCCCAAATAGGATTTGTGTCTATTCTTTGGAGATATTTACTTAGCCCCCAAGCACGTCAGACCTAGGGTTTATTTCATATTTTTGAGCCCTCCTTAGCACTATAAATACCCCTCTATCCTAGAGTTTACAATCACCTCTTCGAAACAGTCTATTAATTCGTTAGTTTATATTCGTCTTAAGCCATGTTTGATTAGTTACTTTCTCTCTTCTAACCCTGCCTGCTTGAGATTGAAGCCAATTTTTTTTTATACAAAAAAAACCCCTTTACTTAGGTTTTCAGTTTCCTGAAAAGGCTTCGAAAGACTAATCTCCCGTCTCATTTACCATAAATTTCCATTGCCAAACACATCTATGGGAGATCATCAACCTCACACCGAGTCCCCTAACTGGAGCTGGAAAGGAGAGTTTCAAGTCCAGGATGACGGTTTTGGGTACGATTCCACAACCCTCTTTCCCCTTGCAGCTACAAAGCCTCCAAGGCATGGGGGTACTGCAAAAGATACAAGTGGAGATGGGCACTAAGGAAGGCCTTGAGGGTACCATGTCTCAGGACGCTCAGGTATGTTCCTCTTCTTCCCTTCCCCTAGGGCTAGCCGGGTCCTGTAGCCTAGGCTCTAAATTGCAGAAGATCCCAAGGGAGGGACACCTTGATGATTTACATTCCAATGTTTCATTAAATGAATGTGTAAAGAAGATCCCTATGGAGGGACAAAATGAACTAATTAATGCACCACCTTTGTTTTCTGATGTATTGCAACTTAATCATGAAAAGACCCCAATGGAGGGGCAACAAAGCTGAACTCATAAGACAACTGTTAGTCTAGAACAAACATCTGTAGTCTCTGGCATTAAGCATACTCAAAATGAGAACCAATCTGCTGAAAAGAGCAACCCTAAGACTGGAGCAGATAAGGAAGAGCTTGGGCATCATGTTAATTTGAATGTGGGTGGTGAAGCAGCTATGACAGTGGGAGATTCAGTGGACAGGGATTCAGAAAGAATGACTCAAGGAACTACTTCTATTCAGACCAGCCTTAATGGGGAGAAAAATAAGCCTAACACCGCCCCTCTCACACCAAGCATGACCCCCACCACAAACATCATAAACACTGAACCAACACTAGCTGAAGCATATAAGGGTACTACTTCTGTCCCCCCCAACCACAACCTATTTCCAATCCCTCTACCTTGAAGGGTGCATGTGTTGGAAGAGCACCTACAACAGGAAGAACCCCTAGAACAACAGGCTATAAACTGGAATATGAAAGCTCTAGGGAAGCAGACACATTAAAGCAAAGAAGGATGATTGCCTCAGTCTAGATGAAGCTTGGGGATTCTCCTTAGTTGGATATGTAGTAAGCCGTTTCCATGGATTTCAGGCAATAGGGAGGGTGATTTATGTTCAAGTTCAACTCAGAAGGAGACAGAGACCAAGTTCTGATGAAAACATACTCTGGCCCAGGCTACACCCTACTATTGGAGTGTCTACCAGAGAGGTTTACCTTTGATAAAGCACTATTCTCCACCCTCCCCATATGGGTCAGAATACACAAGCTACCTACGGAATTTTGGGCTCCTACAATGCTCCAGAGAATTGCATCCAAACTGGGAGATCCTGTGATGATTGATGCATACACAGAAGATAGGACAAAGTAGCTGTATGCACGGGTGTTGGTAGATATAGACTGCACTAAAGAATTGAATAATGTTATTCACATTGAATTTGAAGATGCCCCGGATCACACATACCTAATACAGTATGAGAACCTACCTCCTAGGTGCAATAAGTGTATCACCTATGGACATTAAACCTCCAATTGCCCCACAAACAGAATTCCCAGCAAAGACAAGGGCAAGGCGCTTATGTATGACAAAGGTTACTCCTCTAGATCAAGCCATACCACAACCAAAAAAGAGTATCAACCAGGTCAACCCCCTCCTCCCCTCCCCCTCCCCCTCCTCCTCCACCATAAACCAACCTGGATTCTACCATCTCCCACAATACCCCCCCCCCCCTCATAACCCTAATCCAGGTGACAACCAGCACTCCTATATTCCACAACCACACGAGAACAATACCCAAACAACTCCTGAAAGTGAAACTCCCTCTATCGCTCAAGATGGAGAGAGCACTAACCCCCCCCCCCCTCCCCCCCCTCCCTAGACTCAAACACTCACCCACACTCCCACCAAACCAACCCCTCTTCCAGCCACTCCCCACATCAACATCACTCAACCCACAGAGCCTCCTCCTCCATCTCTAGGACTACAAGAAGCAATCTCAAAAACTCCATTTTCCTTTCCATTAATAGAATAAACTTATCCTACCAAAAGAAATTGGACTCTCCACCCTTTCCTCTTAAAGTAGTTGATCTATAGGATACCCAGAGGTTATATAAAGAGGCAACCAGGAAGAACAATGAAGACATGAGGAAGATACAAGAGAAGAAGGAAGAACAGAAGAAGAAGAGAGTGACTTTTAGTGAAGAAAACTGATTTCAGGTTTTGACAGATTTGGATGGATCCAATGAGGAGGACAGAACTGCTCAGACAGATAGGGAAGGTGGAATTTAGTTGCAAAGTGTGCCTTTAGAACAAGTCTTTGCAGAAGAAAACGAAAGCTACAAAGGTAAGACTGACAAAAAGAAAGAGCCATAGATAGAAAACAGGAAAGACAATCCAAGGCTAGATAAATATCACTCAGAAAAAGGACAAAGGGAGGTTAGAAAGAGTGAAAGGCTAAATAAAAACCTCTAAAGCAGCCAGAACACCTTTGAGGAAGGCATTGAGACAGATGTTAGTGATGAGGAACACCAAGGGGCCTAAACTGACAGGGAGTACAAGCAGTATGTAATGGAACTGAGATATTGGCCAACAGGAGGTAAAGATAAGATGATACCTTATGATAAAGGGCCTAGCACCCTTCAAAATAACTCCCAATGATACTTGGATCATGGAACGTCAGGGGTTTCAATAGCTCCCCTAAGCACAACGCTGTGAAATCCTTCTTAAGAGAGAAAAGCATTTCTCTTTTAGGAATAATAGAAACCAAATTGGATGCAAGGAAGCTAGAGGATATAATGGAAAAAAGATTTGGCCATTGGAATTACTTACATAACTTTGATTACAGTATTGCTGGATGGATTGTTATCATCTGGGATGCCACAAGAATTGACTTCCAACACAAGAAAACTACAGACCAAATGATAAGTGGACAAGTACGATGCAATGCCACGGGGAGGATGTTTGAATTTGCTCAGATATATGGCCTACACATAATAGTCAGGAGAAGAGCTCTTTGGAATGACCTAAAAGAAGAAACTGAAGCTAGACAGGGACCTTGGCTAATACAGGGAGATTTTAATGCCATAATGAGGTCATGTGAGAGGAAATTTTAATCCACGGTGACAGCATATGAAATTTCATACTTGTTGGATTGTTGTGTAGAGATAGGTTTGAAGGATGCAGCTAGCTCAGGGCAGGAGCATACCTAGTTCAAATGAAGAAAATAAACTAAGATTGACAGGGTTATGGTTAATGAAGGCTGGGATGAATGCCAATACTACTACAAAGCTAATTATCTGATTCCCAAGGCCTTTTGTGATCACTCTCAGGTAGTGGTGGAAGTCCTAGAACAACAAAGAAGAAGGAAGAGTAGTTTCAAGTACTTCAATATGTAGGGACAAGATGCCAACTTCAGAGAGACAGTGACTGAAAATTAGCAGTATCGGGGTGTAGGAGCTGAATAATTCTTATTGTGCAAGAAGTTAAAAAACTTAAAAAGGCCTCTAAAGGATTTGAATAAGAGGCATTTTTCTGATATCACAGCTAGGGCAAGAAAAGCAGAAGGAGAGTATGAGGAGAATTTCACAGCCTTAAAGGATAACCCTTAGTCATAGGAGTTGTTACAGGCAATAGAGTCTTCAAAACGGAAAACAAGAAGATTGAAAGAAGCAGAATTTAAATTCAACTCACAACTAGCAAAAGCCAGACACACATTCCGGGGGACAAATGCAATTCATATTTTCATTGCCTAATGAAGAAGAATATGAGAAGAAACCATATAAGTGTTTTGGCTAGACAAGATGGATCTGAGACTAAGTCACTAGAGTAGAGGAGGTAGTTGAGTAATTTAACTATTGCGAAAGAAACGAAAACAAACAAATAAAAACAAGTGAATAAAGGACTGGTTTGCGACAGTTTCATACTTAATAAAAATTCCAGCAAATCAAACAAAACAGCTATAGCGACAAAAAACTCAAGGGAAATGAAGAACAGCGCGTGAGCAGCGAAGGAGATGTGCGCGGGTGCACTGGACGCCGAGGATGCAGGTGCCCGAGCGCCTGGGCGCCGAGGCCTGCGAAGCCGAGGGTGTTCGGCCTCCTTCTTGCGACGATTTCTGGTTCCCTTGTTGCGACAGAATCTAAGTGTGGTGCTTGCTTGCGTTTGCCGATTGAATTGAAAGGTAAGGGCTGGGATTTGTGTTGGTTGATCTTGTGATTGCCGATAGATGTAAGAACATAGAGAGTAGGGATAGCTTTTGGATTGGAGGAATTGTAGAAATCTTAAGACCCTATTAAGGTTCCACAATATAATTTTTCAATCTAAGTTTAATTGAATGAAATACAAGAGTTTAAATAGAGACATACCAATTTTATCTTGTGCAAAAGATGGAGTTTTGGTAACTAAAGATAAATCAAATAATTTAAAGATATGTAAATCTTTCCTAAGATAAGTAAAACTACCTAAGGATGGAAAATTAACAACTTGGTGGACAAGAATTATATCGAGAACAGATATAATTATTTCCACATTATTTTCCTAAATTCATAAAATAATTTAATCTAATTTAATTAAATAAATCCGAAAATAATTAAATAACTATGAAGAAATTCGTCCAAATAGGGACAGCTACAAAGATGACAAATTTCTGCCAACTTCGAGTTTGATTCTGGAAACACCTTCAACAGCAAAGTTGTAAATCTTTTCGTCCTCGTTCCAACAAGGGATGGCACGAACCAACCCGATAAATATTGAGTCCGAACGACCCATTTTACTGAGACGTCTAAAAGCTGTCAAACCACATGAACGAACCAAAACGTGTGCCTAAGCTCCAATTGCATTGTTGGACCTTCTTCCATGGCGGAGCCTTCTTCTTCTTCTTGAGGATGACACTCTTTGTCATCAATATCCCTCGAATCGGTCTTGAGATTTCGCCTTGATCAAGATCATTGTTTGACCCATAGAAGGCCATCTTGATCCGCATCATATATGATCCCAAATGGGTCTAGTATTGTTAATTTCGACTGCAATTGGATTTGAGATCTGGATGTCCCACAAAAAGTTAGACATTTTATTTGGAAATTAGCGCACGACGATCTTCTGACTACAGAATGATTATAGAGAGCCCATATTTTGGTACCCTCTAGATGTATTTTTTGTGGTCATACTACTGAAGACTCTCAACATCTGTTCATCCAGTGCCATATTGCGGTACAATTCAAACACGACATAAACATGTCCTTAAATTTTCAACTGACAAGTTACCAACATCACAAGCATAATGTCCTTCTGAGCGAGATTGTTCGTTTGGGCAAAAAAGGCATGACTAATATGGCTTTAGTATGGTGGTCTATTTGGTTTTTAAGAGACCAACTCGTCTTTGGACACATTAAATCGATTTCGGTCAGAGACCTTATTGCTTTCTTTTTCACCACTAGACAAACATGGACTGAAGCTAAATCGCCTTTGCTGACTGGCATTGGTACAATGATGGGGAAAATCACATGAAAGGTAATGAGTTAACCTCACGCAGTAAATACAAATGTGTTCCAGGGAGAAACGAAGGTTGGAAAAAACCACCTGACGATTATATCAAGCTTAATTTTGATGTTTTTTTGCTCAATAATGGCTTAGTGGCCTATGGGTTTATTTTATGTAACACGGACGGTAACATCATCTATTTGGGTCATCATACTTACCACAATACTTTCATCCTATTTGCTCAAGCTTTAGCTCTTAAGATGGGTGTCTTGTGTGCTAACCGGCTTCATTTACAAAACTTATCGAATGAGATAATATGATAGTCATCAAGGTTGTGCTGGGCGATTGGAAACGCCCTTGGAGCATTGAACTACTACAATCGGATACGAAATTAGACCTTTTTATTTTTTCTAATGTTGTTATTCGTCATGTTTATAGGGAGTCGAACGTTTTTGTAGATAGGATCGCTCGACTTGCTTACAATTTCTCCCCCGATGATAGCTTGTTGACTTATACAAAACTCCGTAATCTCGTCAGGAAGGACGCTCTAGGAGAAAGACTGCTCCGACTCGTTTGCCTAATTTTTATCTTGCTTAAAAAAAAAAGCAGATCGACTTCGGGTGTCACTTCCAATGTTCTAAATCTCGCATATCGGGATAGTATCGATTAGGATTAAAATTGATAAATCTCCATTCACCCTCCCAAGCTCACAACATGCACATTCATTCATTCAACTAAAATCAAAACCCAATCGAAATCGAAACCTACTTGACCAAAATCGAAACTTATCAATCAGTAAACATCTCAAACGGAGACCATTTATTCAATTATAGCCTATTCAAAACATTTATTCAACCAAAATCGAAAGAGGATACCATACAAATGCGGACGGGAAGAGAACGAGGAGAATGAAGCAGGGGCGCAGCGGTTGGAGACGAAGCTGAGAATGAGGGAAGCACAGGCTGTCGGTCGGACTCGTCCCGCTTTCAAGAAGCAGAGGTGGACGACGGACGAGGGAAGAAGCTTGAACAAGATGGCGGACGGCGGCAGTGCAGAGAATGATAGAAAAAGAGAGGTCGTAGACTTGCCGAGTGGAATAAGGACGAGACAAGAGAGGTCGGAGCTTGCCGATTTGAATAATGGGAGAATGAATGAATAATTGCAAAAGGAAATCTTCAAGATGACAAAAACCCCATCAATTTTAATTTTTTATAAAAAAAATATATTATAAAACGACGTCACTTTAGGCTAGCGATATATCGGTCAACCCGATATTTACCGATATATCGATATTGATCCGATATATAGCGTTGATCGATATTTTTTACCCGACATACGGTTATCGTAACGGGTTCTAAATATCTCCAATAGCCAAATTTCCAAATTGGTATAAAAAAAGCATCACAAATGGCAGATTGGTATAAAAAGACTGTAAAGTGACAAATATGTATCAAAAATAATATTTGTGCAACAAATTGGTATATTTTCGTTAAATTTTTTATTTTTAATAAAGTAACATCAATTCACTTAATAAACCAACTTATTTATTTTTAATTAAACATTAGGGCAATAGGGATAAAATAAATCTATTAAAAAATTATTTTAAATTTTATATTATAAAATTTGAAAATTTTGATGAATTTTATTTCAAATTTTTAGCAAACTTTCGAAGAAAAAAAATTAACCTAGATTTTATTTGGAAGGTTGAGATAAATATTTTTAAATTTTTTTTTTTCACTTTACTGTACAATGTAGGTGTTTACAAATTGAATAAAATATTACATTAACTTTAACATGAATTATTAAAAATCAAGAATATTATAAAAATTATATAATATTAATGATTCATAAATTTATTTTGAATTTAATTAAAAATTAATCTATAAAAAATATTTTTAAACTTTATATATATTTTCAATAATAAAAGGGGAGAAGTGGTACCGATATGCCAATCAAGTTTTTGAAAAATGTTTATTTTGAAAAAATAAAATTGAAATAGATTTAGTATAAAATTTAAATATAAAACTTAAAATATTAAAAAAAATAGAATGTAAATTCTGTTAATTGTTTATATTTTAAATGAAAATAAGTTCAATATGTATAAATTAACTAAATTTATTAAAAAATATATTTTTTAAGGAAAATATACCAATTTGGCGCATTGATATTATTTTGTATACTTATTTGTTATTTAAGTCTTTTTTATACCAATTTATCTTTTGTAGTACATTTTTTATACCAATTTGATAATTTTGCCTATCTCCAATATATCGTCGATATATCCAATATTTAGAACTGGTTACTCCCCCTCCCCCGGGCTAAAGTGCTAATCCAGTATGGAATGGTGGTTGGTTCCTTCTTCCAAATCTGCCAAAAACAGTCTCCCAACTCCACCGTTCTCTCTCTCTCAGGTCAAACTTCTCGTCCCTGCTACTCTTGCCTTCTTGACTCCATCGTGATTCACAACTCCTTTCCTTTCTCTTTCCTGGGCGTTTTTCTCTCACCTCCCCCAAAAGCTCTCCCCCCACGGGAAAAATATGTTAGATTCCGGCGATTCTCGCCGTTTTCCCACCACCACCGGGGACTTTTCCGCCCACGTTCAGCTCAGGGCAGCTCCTGCCGATCTGATTCACCCGCTGAAGAACCTATACGCTGTCAGCTCCCAGATGGAATCCCTCCAGCGCTTCCTCTCCAATTCCATCTCCCGTAACGTCCTCCTCTGAGGCCACCGGATGGAGATGGTCTCCTCCGAGATCTCCTCCTCCATCCAGCAGGTTATCGCGAACGGCACTGCTCTGCTCACTCTATCCCAGATCCCTAACCCCCATCCACCAAACCCTAATTTCCAACTCCAGATCCCGCTGAAATTCCCCTAGTCGGTACCGGAAACTACCGATTCAATCACGGTGGAGCGTAAATCGGAGCCTCAAGACGAGAAATTGGACGAATCGGATAACAAAATCGACCTCGACCCCGAGTACGAGGTAATCGATCTTGACTCCGTGGAGCTGCTCGCCGAACATGTCCACTTCTGCGAGGTCTGTGGGAAGGGATTCAAGCGAGATGCGAATCTGAGGATGCACATGCGTGCCCACGGCGAGCAGTTCAAACGGCCGGAGGCGCTTGCTAAGCCTCCGACCCCGGCGGAGGATAACGCCAACTCGGCGGGGGCCGTCGGCGGTAGGAAGCACATGAGATTCTCCTGCCCCTTTGCGGGATGTGTTAGAATTATTTTATAATTTGGACATTATTTTATATATACGCCCAAAAGATATAAAAGCCTAATTTATGTAATTAAGTAAGTAATTCTTATTCGTTAAGAATTAACTAATATTAGGATAAATAATATATATTCGTTATATATTTATTTACCTAATAAATAAAGAGATATATAGGAGAGACTCCTCTACTCCTGATCTCTAACCCTAAGGAGTCTGTTCATCAGACGTTCCTCTCAGGAAAGAAAACCCACAGAGAACTCTCCTTCGTGGAGAGTATCCTTCCTCTCCAACGCTCTCCCATGGTGTGTAGGTTGTGAATCATAGGTTCTCCCTTGCTCCTGAATCTCTAACGAGATTTAGGGCTATGGAGATCTACCCGGTGATCAAATTCGAAGGCAAGACGATCTAGATTCCGCTTCCGCTATTCGAGGTAATCCGTATATCCCTCAAATTCTAACATTGGTGCCAGAGCTTTAGGCTCAAATTGCCTTTGAATTTGTTAAATCGGATTCATAACAGCATGAATTAGGTTCCTAGAACTAAATTCGATCAAAAGGTCCAATTTTTGCCGTGTTCATGTTTAACTGGCCACTGCGTTTTTTCCTTGCTATGGAAATTATATGCTTAATTTTTTTTTTGTTGAGCCGCACCTACCTCTGATTCATCTTCAACCTTTCCTCTAATCAAAAAAAAATCTTCAGCCTTACCTCCGCTCAATGAACTCGCATGCTTCTGTTGTTAGGTTTCGTTCTTCGTCTTCGATTCCTATCAATGTGTGCTTATGTTATTCAAAGATCCTGATTTGCTGCTCGAAAATAGGGGATTTCGTCCTCTTTTTGGAATTGGATTCTCATTTTTTCTGAGCGATTTGTGGTTAGTTCGAACATGTTGAGGCCTGATCTTGCTTGCTTTGTTGTGAGTGTGATCTATGAGGCCTCAACGGTTGATTTCATGGTCGATTTCATAAGAGAAGGCCGGAATTTCAGATCTGATTTTAAGGGGTTTTTGTTGTTCGTGAATAGTGAACCTAGATCTGAAATTCGAAAGCTTGTTGTTCGAATTGGTTGAGAACGATGTTGGATCTGAGATCCTCGTTCATGACTCTACAAAAACCCCAAGAAATTTGTGTTTTTTGGTCGTTTTGAAGGGTTGCGATGGTAAGGGGGTTTCGTGCTCCTCAACCGTGGTCTACTCGCCGGCGATCTGAGGCTTGGTGGCGCTTGCTCGCCACCGTGCTCTTCATCAGAGCATTTGGAGGCGACGGTGGCACCGCCTAGGGTCATCGATGGCGAGGCGACTGAGAAGCGAGGATCGACATGGTTCGTGCCTCCTGTTCGGGGCAGTTCTCGCCGGAGATCCAAGTCCTTGGAGGTGCCTTGCACGCCAAGGCACCTGTATAGCTTGAGCATTATCAAATGTAGCTTGAGCATTATCAAATCTAGGATGACCAAAATTAGGAGGGGGTAAATCATCAAAGTTAGGATTTACCTCATGGTAAGCATCCTCGAAATGCGGCGTCTCATAAAGATCATTATTGCTGCGGCTGTCATCCCAGTTAGCACGACCATGCAGCGGTTGCTCTTGACGCTGATTGAACCTCCCTTGCTGTTGATGCCGTGGTGGTGTGTACTCACGGCGATCTTGGTTGCCATTGAAGTCCGTTAGATGATCGTTGTCATTCTCTCCAGTGAAAGGGTTAGGAGTAGCAGACTTAAGCTGAAAATGTAATTGACCAGAAGGGGGAGGTTTAACAGAATAAGAGGTGTTACCTGCAGGTGGCGGATTACCTGTAGGTGGAGTAGGGTCTATCGGAGGTGTAGGGGCTGCAGGAGGCGGCATACCACTTGGGGGTGTAGAACCAGAATCCTCCTGTTGTTTCAGCTCCTCAAGATGTCGCAGAACACCACTTATAGCCCGAGTAGTAACCAGGCTAGCTTGTTGGGCCAATTGATCGTGGAAGCGCTTGTTCCAACGCTCCTCAGCAGCTTCGAGGAGTTGTCTATGTTCGGCCATAGAAGCTTTAGTAGTGGCCTAAATAACACGCTCCAAGGTCTCATCAAAAATAGGGCTAGGGGTAGTAGGGGGGTACTTTCGGCTGCCATGTTCCTACAATATCAGAAGAGCAACAAGTAGCCGAAGCAAAGACCAGAAACCAAGTAATGCAAGCTCTAGTGATTCCTAAGAGTGATTCGGTTTTAGAAATCCAAGAGCGAGAAAAACAAGGCACTATATTCAAGCAATTCCCCTGGACACAGAATTTTGCAATATTGAAGACAGCAACTAATAATAAAAATTGCAAATTAAATCAGCCACAAGTCGGATATCAAGGATAGCAAGTATAAACAAGCGGCTTAATGTGTATAGAATAAGAACTACAATGTGATGCTTGAATAATATGCATGTGTAATAATCGAAAATAGCAATAACAAGGGCAATCAAGTGCACACACTCCGTCAACTATTATCTGACGGTTGCAACACGGTTCAGAAAAAGAGGGGTATGACCAAGGCTCCAGTGTCGGCACAGCACAAAATCACACAAAGTAGGGTTCTTTTGTAATGCTTAAAACCGATCAGATCATCTAACATGTAGCAAGAAAAGAAATAACAAGGAAGAGTTACTAACTCAACAATGTAAGATGAAAGAATGCTCATTGTTTTTTTTTAGAAGCTCTCGGCTTTTCTGTTTTTTTTTTTTTTGGCTACGAAATAGCTACTATAAGGCTGGAAAGATGCCGAAATAAAGAGCAAATAAAAAGAAAAAATAAGAGAGCAAAGCTACGATGATCTAAAAGTAAGCAAAATTAAAGAAATAAGGGAAATAGGCTATAAACTGGAGAAATATGGGTTCTTTAGTGGTACAAGTTTATATAATGCTTTTAATCCAAGAATCACAGTCATAGGCACGATATGTAGCAACTAGAAATAAAAGATCAAAACTTGCAGTCAAGAACTCAATATCTTCCAAATTAAAGACCCAAACAAAGAATAACAAAAACAAAGTGCCAATTTTAATGGGTGAATAATAAAGAATTAACTTTTATGCAGCGGCTATGGTGAAAAAAATAGGCACGAAAAATAAATCACTCAATTAAGAAATCAAGAGAGTAAAGAACTTGCATTAACCTGAAATCCGATACCACTTGATACGTTTGGGATACCCGATCCTTCGCCTGTGGGCTCAAAATCAAGAACCACGCCGTATATTTGCCCGATCTTGCAATGCTCTTTGATATCTCCTGATTGGAACAATTTAATCAAGTAATTAGAATTCTGAAATAGCGCCAGTTTTAGACTTAACAAAATTCCAGCAATTTCTAACTAGCTAATAGCGACAGAAATCAAGAAAGGGAAGCGAGAGAGAAGCGGGTGTGTGTGCGCGCGAGTATTGGGCACACAGGACTGGGTCCTCAGGGTGTGCGGGTGCAGGAGCGCAAAGGCTTCTCTCGCTGGGAGCGAGAGTGATGGCGAGCGAGAGCGGGCGCGCAAGCGAGAGCGCGCTGGGAGTGCCTGGACGCTGGTGAACGCGGAGCGAGGGCGAGATCGAGGAAGCTGGAGCGAGGCGCTTGCGATGCTGGAAGCGCCGCGCTCGCTGGGAGCGGATCTGCTTGCGGACGTCGCCAAGCGCAGGACTTCTTCTTACGACAGCTTCAAGGTTTGGTTTTGGGTGTTGGTTTGCTCGATGTCGATGAACCAAGGTGAGGGTTAGGGTGATTGTGATGGGTGCCGAAAATCTCAAGAATACAAGAGCTTTTGGGATTGATAATCGAGAACCCTTTAATCCTATAAAGGGGTTTCTCAATTCTAATTCAATCTGATTAATTCAAAAGTGCATAACATGAATATATAGAAAACTATGGGAGATCTAACCAATCCTTCCTTGCAAAGGAAAGGGGTTTGGATAGATTGATTATATCTAGAGATAAATAAAATAACCCTAAGATAAATATTTCCTAATAATGATAAATATTTCATAACTTGGTGGCCAAGGATTATATCTAGAAGAGATATAATTAATTCCACCTTATTTCTCTAAATTGCATAAATAAAAACATAATTAACTTAAGATAATTCGGCCCATGCACAAGAGAAGCTTGGCCCATCTTTGTCGACAAGGTTCTAGGCCCACTCGGCCCAAAGGAATGTCGAGTGATCCAAGACCAAGCCGAGTATGGTTGAGTCATGGGGGATGCTGACGAGTCTTCATGAGCTCCGTGTGTGGACGCAAGCTCACTTCCTGTGCTGGTGGTGTAACCTTGAGCCAAGTGATCCAGGGTGGCCTGAACCCTTGCTCTAAAGTTCCATGGTGACGGACAAGAAAGGCTTTAGTTGCAATTTGTATCTTCTTGGCCCTTGCACGAGTGACAGGACCATCGAATGGAACCTTCATGTTGTCCTCAATGTCACCAGGAGTCATCGATAATTGCACGACATCACTCCTCCTTTATAAAAGGGGATGTCTTTCCATTTGAGAAAGTAAGAAAGAGAAAACAAAGAGTGAGAAAGGGAGAAAAGAGAGAGCTTGGAGAGGAATTTCGTATGCCTTTGTTCAGCCCATTTTGAAGTGCCCAGATCGACGACCAATTGGGTGATGAAAATTGGAGATTTGGCCAAGCTTGTTGATGCTTGATGATGTTGTATGCCTCTAGCTTTGTCTAGGGAAGATTGTACCCACTTATTATTGTTGATAGTGGAAGTTTTTGGCTCCCGTGGTTTTTTCTCCTTTTTGGGGTTTTTCCACGTAAATCTGGTGTTCTTTGTGCTTGGTTATTTATCTTCTGTTTGTGTCTGATTGTTGGTTGGGATTGCTTGAATTTTGGCTCTCTGGTTTACAGTTCTTGTCCATCATGATTCGTATGTGTTAAAAGGGGTGTGTCTCATGTCCCCTCCTTCCCGGCACAATAGACTGGTATCAGAGCATTTGGTTTAGGATGGAGGAAAAGAACAGTTTTCAAGGAATGATTGTGTTGAATTCAGTCAAATACTCAGATTGGAAGATAAAGATGGAAGATCTTTTGTACGTGAAAGATTTGTATGAGTCGATTGTGCACAAAGAGATTCCAACGGGTGTCGTTGATGTTGAATGGAAGATTCTGAATCGAAAAGCGGTAGCTACGATCAGACAATTTGTTGATGTGAGTGTGCTCCAGCATATTGCCAATGACACGAATGCTTATGAGTTATGGTATAAGCTTGAAGGAATGTATGAGAGGAAAAATGTCCTCAACAAGGCGTCATTGATGAGAAAGCTTGTGAAATTGGAGTACAAAGATGGTGAGAGCATTGTTGTGCATTTGAGCACATTTCAGGGCTTTGTGAATCAGTTGGCTTCTGCGAAGATGTCGTTAGATGACGAGTTGCAGGCTCTACTACTACTCTCCTCGTTGCCGGATAGTTGGGATACACTTGTCGTGTCACTTAGTAATTCCGCTCCGGAAGGCAAGCTGACTATGGAATGTGTGAAGGCTAGTCTTTTGAACGAAGAGACTAGAAGGAAGGAGATGGGTGTCTTCTCACAGTAAAAGGCTAATGTAACGCAGGGTTCTGGTAACAACAGAGGAAGGAGTAAGCAACGACAGCAGCAGAATAGAGACAAGTCCAAAGGGAGATCGAAGTCTAGAAGCAAGTACATTTGCTATTATTGTGAGAAGCCGGGTCACATTCAAAAGTATTGCCGAAAGTTCAAGAGGGACAAAGGCAAAGAACCTGAGAAGTCAGAGACTTCGAGAAATCAAGAAGATAAAGACACTGCCGCTCTTACCATCAGTGATGAAATTGTGGAGTTATTTGTAGTGGCTGATGAAGGTTCCTTGAATCTTGCAAGTGATGAGTGCACTTGGATTGTTGATTCAGCTGCTTCATATCATATTACTCCACACAAGGAGTACTTCTCGTCTTACACTTGTGGAGATTTTGGCCGTGCGAGGATGGGAAATGATGGCGTGTCCAATGTTGTTGGCATGGGCACAGTTTGTTTGTGTAACGAAGCTGCTCGACCGACCCAACCGGCTTTTGCCTGCTATTCCTTCCGATTACTTTCTCTCCTTTATGGCTCAACTTCTGGTGGTTCTATCCTATCGGTTAAGTAAGAAGTTCTCTCCCTCTTTCCCATGCTAGCAATCCGATCATTTTCGGTGGTAAAGAAGTCAAGCAGGAAATCCAGTAAGCAAAGGCCGGTAAAGTGAAAGTGGGGCTTGGAGATCCCCCGGTCTCGGTCTAGCCGCTCTAACCGATGGCAGGAATTCTATCCTTTGTGATCCAGCCTATGCCTACTAAAAACCACCCTCCGCCCTTATATTATAAAAGGTACGGATGAATAAGCATAGCTTACCTAGCGTTGAGCGTAAAAAAAAGATGCGTGTCCACTGGTTGCAGTTTGATTTTGAGAAATGTTCGTTCCTGATATCAGATTGAATTTGATATCTTCTGGGATACTTGATGATGATGGGTATGCTCAAAATGCACAAGGCGGTGCTTGGAAGTGCTCCAAGGGAAACTTGATTGTATCCCGGGCAAAGAAGCAGAATACCATGTATGTGATGCAAGCCAAGATTTGCAGAGAAGAAGCAAATGTGATTGATGATGGTGCCGGAGAGATATGGCACAAGCGGCTTAGACACATGAGCGAGAGGGGTTTGCAAATGCTTGCCAAGAAGGACATCCTCCCGGATCTGCAAGGTATTTCTCTCAAACCTTGTGTTGATTGCCTAGCTGGAAAGCAACATCGAGTAGCATTTCATACTCGACCTCCATCTAGAAGAAAGCATGCATTAGATCTTGTTCATACTGATGTGTGCTCTATGGATTGCAAGTCACATGGTGGTGCACAATATTTTTTCACTTTTATTGATGACTACTCTAGAAAATTGTCGGCTTTTGTGTTGAAAAGCAAAGATCAGGTTCTGACAGTTTTTAAGGAGTTCCAATCCAGAGTTGAACGAGAGACTGGTTTGAAGTTGAAGTGTGTCAGATCAGGTAATGGTGGAGAGTACAGGGGTCCGTTTGAACAGTATTGCATGAGTCAGGGCATCAGGCTTGAGAAAACAGTTCCGAAGACGCCACAACTGAATGGGCTTGCAGAGAGGATGAACAGAACCATAGCAGAAAGAGTCAGAAGTATGTTGTCGACTGCAAAGCTGCCAAAGTCCTATTGGGCGGAGGCAATGTTGACTGCTGTGTATCTCATCAATCGCTCGCCTTCAGTTCCTCTTGATGGTGATTTTCCACAGAGGGTTTGGACTGGGAGAGATGTTTCCTTCCAGCATTTGAGAGTCTTTGGATGCCTAGCATATGTTCCTGTTGCTAGAGATCAGAGATCCAAGCTTGATAGCAAGACAAAGCCATGCATCTTCCTAGGGTACTCAGAGGATGAATTTGGGTACAGATTGTGGGATCTTACAGACAAGAAAGTGGTCAGAAGCAGAGATGTTGTGTTTATGGAAGACAAGACTATTGATGACTGGAAGCTCCAGCCACCGTCGTATTCCTCTCCTGCTCCAGTCACCTTTGATCCCGTTTTTCCTCAAGTTGTGCAAAGAAGTTCAGTTCAGAATCAGCAGGAAGATGAGCATGATGATGGTGATGTTGATCCACCAGAAGTTCCACAACTTCAACAAGAGGAGCCCCCTATCCAACCTGAAGTTGAGTTGAGAAGATCCGCCAGAGTGAGACAAACTTCCTCCCGATACTCAACCAACGATTATGTGTTGTTGACTGATTCAGGAGAGCCTGAATGCTATGAGGAAGTTGTGTCAGATCTGCATCAGAAGGAGTGGTACAATGCCATGCAGGATGAGATGAGTTCCTTGCACGAGAACCACACCTATGACTTGGTGAAATTGCCTAAGGGCAAGAAAGCTCTCAAGAACAAATGGGTTTTTCGTTTGAAGTCTGGAGAAGATGGTACACCTCCCAGGTTCAAAGCCAGAGTTGTGGTGAAGGGTTTTGAGAAGAAAAAGGGTGTAGATTTCGATGAGATTTTCTCTCCAGTTGTGAAGATGTCATCCATCCGGGTTGTTCTAGGCATGGTTGCTAGCATGGACCTAGAGGTCGAGCAGCTTGATGTGAAAACCGCCTTCTTTCATGGTGATTTGGAAGAAGAAATCTACATGGAGCAACCTGAAGATTTTGAAGTCAAGGGAAAAGAGAAGATGGTTTGTCGTCTCAGAAAGAGCTTGTATGGTTTGAAACAAGCACCTCGACAATGGTACAAGAAGTTCGAGTCTTTTATGATCGACCACAAATTCCACAAGACACATGCCGACCACTACGTGTTTGTGAAGAATTACGGCGAAGGTGACTTTCTGATTCTCTTGCTTTATGTGGATGATATGCTTATTGTTGGTCGGGATACCAACAAGATTACTAGTTTGAAGACTGCATTGAAGAAGTCCTTTGCTATGAAGGACCTTGGCCCTGCAAGACAGATTTTGGGTATGCAGATTACCCGTGACAGAAAGAATCAAAGTTGTGGATATCACAAGAAAGATACATTGAGAAGGTGCTGCAAAGATTCAACATGGACAAGGCTAAACCCGTGAGTTCTCCACTTGCAGTGAACATGAAGCTGAGTTCTGATCAGTGTCCTACAAGTGCGAAAGAGAAACAGGAGATGAAGAAGGTGCCTTATGCTTCAGCCATTGGTAGTCTGATGTATGCCATGGTTTGCACTAGGCCAGACATCGCCTATGGAGTTGGGGTTATTAGCAGGTTCATGAGTAATCCTGGAAAGGAGCATTGGGCAGCTGTGAAATGGATTCTCAAGTATCTTAGAGGCACTTCGAGAGTGTGTTTGTGCTTTGGTCCTGGAAAACCTATGCTTGATGGTTTTACAGATGCAGACATGTCAGGTGATATTGACACGAGCCGATCCACATCTGGGTATCTGATTACATTCGCAGGGGGAGCAGTCTCATGCCAATCGAGACTGCAGAAGTGTGTTGCTCTGTCAACGACAGAAGCAGAGTATATGGCTGCAGTTGAAGCTGGTAAGGAGCTGATATAGATGAGAGACTTCCTAGAGGAGTTGGGAGTGGAGCAAGCTTACTACCCACTCTATTGTAACAATCAGAGTGCCATCCACCTTGCCAAGAATGCCGCCTACTATTCTCGAACCAAGCACATCCGGAGAAGGTATCATTGGCTTTGAGAAAGAGTAGAAGATGAAGATTTTGAGCTCATGAAGATCCAAACAAATGACAACGGATCAGATATGCTGACGAAGACTTTGTCAAAAGAGAAGCTCATCAAGTGTCGCTCAAAGGCGGGCTTGCTCGAGCCCCCCATATAGGATTGAGGGGGAGCTATGTTGGGTTTCCCTCCTATATGGGGGAAGAGTCCAATGGACTATTTACCATATGGTTTTTACCATATGAAGTTTTACCCTCCTCCTTTATAAAAGGGGATGTCTTTCCATTTAGGAAAGTAAGAGAGAGAAAACAAAGAGTGAGAAAGGGAGAAAAAAAAGAGCTTGGAGAGGAATTTCGTATGCCTTTGTTCAACCCATTTTGAAGTGCCCCGATTGATGACCAAACGACCTCCGATTGGGACGATTTTCTGGTATGTTGTTCACCTCATCATAGGTTTCATTTTGTACGGTTGGATCGTCATTTTGAGCCTCCAATCTCATATCCCTTTGCTAGTGTCCTCTCTTGGGTTTTGTTGATTTCCACCAATTGGGTGATGAAAATTGGAGATTTGGCCAAGCTTATTGATGATTGATGATGTTGTATGCCTCTAGCTTTGTCTAGGAAAGATTGTACCCACTTGTTATTGTTGATAGTGGAAGTTTTTGGCTCCCGTGGTTTTTTCCCCGTTTTGGGGGTTTTCCACGTAATTCTGGTGTTCTTTGTGCTTGGTTATTTATCTTCTATTTGTGTCTGATTGTTGGTTTGGGTTGCTTGAGTTTTGGCTCTCTGGTTTACAGTTCTTGTCCATCCTGATTCGTATGTGTTAAAAGGGGTGTGTCTGACGTCCCATGCTTCTCGGCACAACATTAATAAATAAATAAATAACTTAAATTTGGTCAAAATTATTTTATAAGAAAAGTAGTATCTACTTCATTTGAGTTCCGCACGTTTGATCTCTACACTTTGTTCTTGTTTGTCAATGTATATAAAGAGGTTCATGCCTTGTATTCTGTCACGTATCTTTTATCCACTACGATGTTGAAAATTTTTTAATGAAAAACTAATCGAAATCTGTGTGGCTTGTACTCATAGATTGATATGTTGGGTTCTTTGGAGGCCATGGCAATGGCGGGAATGGATTACATGGAATCTGGAATCGCATTTGAAGACTTGGAATCGGAGTCAGCAACACCTGCCCATTTACTTGCTGACGAGTACATTCATGGGCGGGGGCGGGGGCGGGGGCGGAGGCGGAGCGGACAAGAAGAAGAAAGGTGTTTTGACAAGTGCGGCATCTCCACGTACAGCTGATTTAGATTCTTTACATGCTGCTATAGTGCTGTTGGGTTTGGGATACCTGGTCCTCCTACAACAATAAGTAGTAGCATTTGAGTAATTGATGTTGCGCAAATGAGGAGCCCATATATATATAGGGGGTATATCGTGTGCGAAGTTGAATACACAGTACGAGATGAGAAGATAAAATCTAACCCATTTATTTTGATCGAACGGCTTAAATTAAAGAACAACTTTTCAATGGCACATGCACAACTTCTTCTTCTTCTTCTTCTCGGATCTTCTCTCTCCTCTTCTTGGTCTTCTCTCTCCCCTGTCAAATGAAACAGGTCCACAACCCTCACCGCCCTCCTCATGGATCTCCTCCTCATCTCCTCCATTAATTAACTCCCTCAAATCTTAAACTCAATCTCTCGTTTGGTTTCTCGGTCCACGACGAGACAGGCGATGGTGTTGCTCGCTGCCGGACCACATCGGAGATGGTCTAGCGATGATGGGAGCAATAATTTCCTCTTCATCTCGATTTTTCGGCACCTTCGGCTAATGATCGAGCTAGGGTACTTCTTAGTTTTTTTCTTCGATTTGCAGACTTTCAAAGCCCCTTCATTCATGGAAGCAATAATTTCACTTGGATATTCCTGTTTCCACAGATCCTTGAATCTATCTTCTCCAAGAATCAAATCTGCAAGAGATTTTCAATCTACTCGCCTCTCACCTCCCCTAGATCCCGTTCAGCCTCTGCTTCCCTTTTTGCCCCATCTCTCTCATTGCCGACGCCTCCTTGCTATCCCTGGCCAAGACTGGAGCTTCGAAGCTTGAAGACGACGAGTCCCCGCGCTCAATTGAGCCCTCGGCCACTCATGCCAGACCCTGCACACCACCTCCCTCACCACAATCCGAGCTTTGTTAGCCTTCGGGATACGAGGCGGCGAGTCCACATACATCCTTCGATTCAACAACTCCAGGTTCAATCCCTCTCTTTTCCCTCTCTGCTCTATCTTCCTAGCGTCAAATGGAGTTGTTGGTGATCAATGTCTCCTGGAGCCGACCTTGTTCGAAACTAGGGATAGGGTTTCAATTTGGGGTAAAATTTTGATTGAATGTGTGTTTTATTACAGCTGAATGTATGCTTTCTGAATTCAGATTCATATATTAGGGGTTTTTCGTATTAGGGTTGTTAGGGAATTGAGTTTTTTCGACCTGAATTCGGGTATGATTTAGTGATATGTTGGGATTATCTCTTTGTATACTGTTGGGTTGTTTATTGCTGCTGTCTATTGTATCTTTTTGGTTGTTTTGGGTAGTTATTTGGAGCTGTTAGTATCTGTTTTAGGAGCTGCGTTCTGGATTGTAATGGGCATTGTTAGGCGGTTTTTTGTTGGTTTTGAAGGGCAGCAAATGGTGGTAATACTGCTGGGTTTCTCTGCTGCTCCTAAGGATTATATTGGGAGTTGTTTTACTCTAGTTTGGGCTGCCTCCTGATGGTTTTTGTAATGGGAAGAGGCTTAATTTTCAACATGTACAACTTTATGATGTATAAAAGTTTGCATTTTTATAAAGCCTATTAGCTCAATAGGTAGAGCGATGTGCTCTTGCACAAAAATGTGGGTTCGACTCCAACATAGGCTAAAATAAAAACAGGCAGTAGAATTTACTTTGTTTTCATAGATTTGCTTTGTTGTTTTTGGCTTGGCCTATTGGTTTGCTGCTAGGTGGAGGTTGCTTTCATAAAACTATGTAAAAACCCATTGGTCTAACCTATGACAGCAAAATGGTTTGTCCAAAAAGCTTAGCAGCAAAGTATAGAAACAACACAATTACATTCAAAAGTGAGAAGAAGTTGTGCACGTGCCATTGAAAAGTTGTTCTTTAATTTAAGCCGTTCGATCAAAATAAATGGGTCAGATTCTATCTTCTCATCTCGTACTGTGTATTCAACTTCGCACACGATATACCCCTATATATATATATATATATATATATATATATATATATATATATATATAGGGGTATATCGTGTGCGAAGTTGAATACACAGTACGAGATGAGAAGATAGAATATATATATATATATATATATATATATATATATATATATATATATATATAGGGGATGGTTCCGGTGTACTCATGCCTTATTGTGTATCATGTACACACATCTAGGCCCTTGATTAAAGAAAATGGGTGGGTGAGATTAAAAGGTAATTTTACACTTTTTTTAATTGAAAAAATGGTGGGCCCCACATCTTTTCTTACCCACTTCACCACTTGCCAGCGTGTGTGATGCACTCTCCTTAAATTATTCGATTATATATTTAGATTATTCGATCTTATCGACGGATTATACGATGATATATCTAGATTATTCAATCGTATCGACGGATTACGCGATGGTATCGATAAATTATTCTAATCGGCTACCATCTTGAAAGCACCAATTATTCGATGATATATCTAGATTATTCGATCGTATTAACAGATTATGCGATTGTATCGATAGATTATTCTAATCGGCTACCACCTTGAAAACACCATGTGGCTTGAATATTTGATAGTATCACCGGATTATTCGATGGTATAGTTTAATTATTCGATGGTATTATAATATTATTCGGTTACTTATGTGATATTAACAAATAACTAAATATTATTCGATGATATCGCTAAATTATTCAATGATATCGCTAGATTATACGATGTTATCACATGATTATTCGATAGTATAGATGCATTTTTTTATATAACCGCCAACGTAGAAAAAACCTATCTCCTTAAACACAAAATCAGTTCATACAAATGAATAATTCGGCTCATACACTTGAATAATTCGATCATACAACTGAATAATTGAAGAACCAACGGACAATTTAGAAAATTGCAGGCAAAAATGAAATTGACATTCAACCTATTGAAATTGAAATTGCAAGACAAGCACTGCTTAGAGTATATATACACAAACGAAAGAGAGGACCGGATTAGGATTGAAATTGTAGGCAACATTCAACCCATTGAAATTGAAATTTGCAAGCCAAGCACTCCTCGGAGTATATATACACAAACGAAAGAGAGTACCAGATTAGGTCTAGATTGAACTTAATCGCCGAAGAGAGCAAATTAATTAATATATATACATATTGCCTTGCCGTCTCCGGAATCCAAAACGATTGAACTTAATCGCCGCCATATATACTCAGATCTAGAAGAGAGATCAGATTTGAGAAGAACACGAAAGCATACCTTCAAGAATCGGATGAATATAAGCTTCAATCATTGCAATAACTTTGAGATTGGGAAGGATTTGAGGAGAGGAACCAGATATGGGCATCAAATTCGTTGATACGACATGGGAGCAAGAAGAAGAAGCAACTACTACGCTTGTATAAACCCAGATCTGGGCATCAAACGACGTCGATCCGCCCGCGGCCTTTACATCGCCGACGTTGCCGCCATGGGAGCCAGAAGTCGCTTCGCACTTGCATCCGATCGCCGCCTTCGCACTTGCGCCGGCTTAGGGCTCGTACTGGGGCGAGGTGCGCTCGTACGCCTCCGCCTCTGCAACCACCATCGTCGCCCCCATCGCCACCTTCACCATCGCTAGAGTCGTCGCCTTCATCACTCGCCATCACCGCCGACGACCCAGATGTAGAGGCGGCGCCCTGGCCTCGAGTGTTTCCAACCTAGCAGCCGACGATGTTCACTTCGGGTGGGTGCAAAACGCCGTCGCTGGAGTCTACCGAGTTGCCATCCGCCATTGCCATCGCCATCCGCCCACGCCATCGCCATCTCATCCACTATCCTCCATGGGAGCAAGAAGGAGGCGGCTAAATTTTGCAATTGGGGGCCAGTTGAAAAGAAGACCATTAGAGATTTAGGTTTTGTTGATTCTTTACACGCGCTTCACATGTTTGATAGGGTGAAATTGGGCTTAATTATCCACCTTTTTTAAAAAGCTATCAAGACACGTGGCATTATCCTATCCTTCCATTTTCTATAGATCAACGGCCCAGATTTGTGTACATGATACACAATAAGGGTTGAATACATATGATCCATATATATATATATATATATATATATATATATATATATATATATATATATATATATATATATATAGGTAAAGGTTCAAATGAAAATAGGGCTTAAGATGAAAAATTTGCTTAAAGTGAAAATGGTCCAATTTGAAGGTAAATGGGCCTATATAATGTGTAAATGGGTCTAATTTTATGGGATAAATGGATAAATGGGTAAATGACCCTAAATATGAGATAAATGTCACCACTTCTCCCATACTTTCTATTTCTACCAATATTGCCCTTATTTCAATTATAAAAATTACATATTTTAGCCCGTAATTTTTATTTGAAATAATATTATAAGGTGCATCCACAAGATTACAAAGTACAACAAAGTATGCTACATCACATTTTTTGTCTTTATTTTAAAAAGTGAAAAATATGAGATTACAAAATATAAAGTAAACAAAAAATACAATAAAGATTATTATTAATAAATGTGCATTTTCCTAATGTAAAGTAAGTTTTCTACCAAATATTTTCTTTATGTGTTGCTATTTTTATGGCGGTTTTGTACTTTGATGCGACATGCGTCATTAAAAGCCTTTTAGTTCAAAAATAGTATAACGATGTGCCCATGCACAAAGGTTCGAGTTCAAAATCCCGCATAGGCTATTTATGGTTGCCTTTTTTGTGTTCCCGTTCATGAATAAGATTATAAAGTGCAATAATAAAATGATAATGTGCACAAATAAGATGAAATAATGCGTATATAACATTATGGTGTGCAAATATAACATTATGGTGTGCAAATATAACACTATGTTTTGCAAATGTAACATTATGTTGTGCATATCTAATAATATAATGTTACGTTGTGCATATACAATATTATGTTGTGCGAATATAACATTATATTGTGCAAATATAACTTTAAGTTGTGCAAATATAACACTATGTTTTGCAAATGTAACATTAAGTTGTGCATATCTAATAATATAATGTTACGTTGTGCACATATAATATTATGTTGTGCGAATATAACATTATATTGTGCAAATATAACTTTAAGTTGTGCAAATATAACACTATGTTTTGCAAATGTAACATTATGTTGTGCATATCTAATAATATAATGTTACGTTGTGCACATATAATATTATGTTGTGCGAATATAACATTATATTGTGCAAATATAACTTTAAGTTGTGCAAATATAACACTATGTTTTGCAAATGTAACATTATGTTGTGCATATCTAATAATATAATGTTACGTTGTGCACATATATGTTGTGCGAATATAACATTATATTGTGCAAATATAACTTTAAGTTGTGCAAATATAATATTATGTTGTGCAAATAAAATAATTAAGAATGTAAAGTGCATGAATAAAATGATAAAGTGCAAGAATAAGATTGTAAAGTGCACAATTAAGATTATAAAATGCATAAATAAAATGATAAAGTGCAAGAATATTAATATGAATTGTGCATGAATAAGATTATGAAGAGCACGATTAAGATTATAAAGTGCATAAATAAAATGATAAAGTGCGAGAATAAAATGATAATGTAGGAATAATAATACGAAGTGCACAATTAAGATTATAAAGTGCATAAATAAAATGATAAGGTGTAAGATTAAGATTATGAGATGCACAGTTAAGATTTTGAATTGAACTTTTATTAGAAAATAATGCAAACTATTAAAATTAAGCAATTTAGCCTATGTAGGAGTCGATCCCACATCTCTGCACATAAGTACATTGCTCTACCATTTGAGCTAATAGGCTTTTAAATCTTTGATAAAAGCTAGAATAGATATAGAGAATCAAATACTTATTCCTTATCATATAACATTCAAAAGTGTAAAAATAACATACATTACAAAAAAAAACACTAGGGCCAAGGGCGACACCGAGCGGTGACTAAGGTGACACCGAGGAGCCTCAAAGGCGAAGCTGTGAAGGGATGGCTGGAAAACAACACACATATGTCTATAACAATACAATAACATTTCCTCTCTCAAATCGGAATAGAGAATTTGCAAATTACATAATCATTTATACACAACAAAATATAGGTTGCACAAGCTAAGAATCTCAATGAGTAAACCTGCAATCTTTCATGAACATGGAAGCAACCAATTGCCATAGGGAAGAAAAGAGGAGAACAAACCTTCCCTTGAGGATGAAAACAAGGGTGGATAATCCCATTCATGTTCAAATACAAATTATCGAGCTCCATGCCGTCAGGGTTCGGGCCGGAGGCATCGACGGGAAGCAGAGCACCATTATCGTCCTCTCTTGGATCCTCTTCAATGACGTCAAAGATGGAGAGCGGGTAATGGTCAGCTAACCATCTGTAGACCGCGGGAACACCCATGGAAGCTGGTCAAGCAGCTGAGAATCAGAGAGTTGGCACAAACCGTTGATGATTACGAATTTGATATGTCACAATCAACGAATTAGGGAATTACAGAAAACTCATTCCAGAAAGCTGCCTATTCAATTTTGAAACCAACTATTGCAATTCCAGCAGCCAAATGACCCAATCCTAATTTTCATATTCGAATCTGAAATTATCCAATAGCCGAAATCAAAAGATTAATGGAATCGAAGATCATCAATAAATAAAAAGACATTATCGATGCGGCATCGACGAATCGATTATGGAGATCAGGAGCCCAACGGAAACGAGGCTTAAGTGAGGGACGGTGGTGCCGGATCTGCAGGAGAGTGGGAGAAGCGGGGAACATTATGAATCCGACCGGGAGGATGAGTGAGCGGAGAAGGACGAGGGTGCGATGCAGCGCCGGTGTCGGAGATTTGAGCGCATAGGCGGAGGAAGAGCACTGAAACCTCCGGGAATCGGAGGCGAGAGAGGAATCGTGGAGGATGTAACAAGGAAAGTGGATTCAGTGCGGCGCGACCAGACGACACGGCAGAGGCTGTGCGCACTGTCGGGAGGATCAAATCCAGATCCAGCACCTTCCTCGGCATATTCACAACATGAAACCCCTTGCCGCGCTCATTATCCACCACCGCCGACGACGAGTCCGAATCGCTCTGGGCTCCGACACCGGCCGCCGCTCGAGGGCTGCACCTTCTCCTTCTTCCGCTCCATTTCCATCTTCAGAACCGAATAGCCTCCCATGGATGACAGAGAGAGAGATAGAGAGCGTGAGGGTTTGTGAGGTTCCGGATTGAAATTAGGGTTGTTGGCCCGGCTTCAGTTTTTTTTTTTTAAATTAGCCCCATTTTCACTTTAAGCAAATTTTTCATCTTAAGCCTCTTTTTTACTTTACCCTATATATATATGTATATATATATAGGGGATGGTTCCGGTGTACTCATGCCTTATTGTGTATCATGTACACACATCTAGGCCGTTGATTTAGTAAATCGGATGGTTGTGATAATTAGGC